>CM053170.1:77749059-77903118 GCA_012977825.3 Pteromalus puparum | reverse complement strand
ACCATTGCGAGGGAAACGGATTCGAATTCTATATGTTGAAACGTAACTCCAAAAAAATTTTCAGACGTTTAGCTCAAAAAACCAGTTGAATCCAGAATTTTGAAACACCGTTTGGCGTTTCGTCCCACTTTGCGGAGCCCCCCCGCCCAAAAAAATAAGAAAAAAAAGTTCAAAAAAACTATGAAAATTAAATTTTATACCACTTTAACCTCAAAATCAAAACTTTACTTTGATTGTTTGGCGCTCGTAGTATAAAATACGGTTAGATACAGGTGTGCAAGGTGTACAAACTATTTGTTCATAGTATCCAAATAACCAATCACACCTATAAAGCCACCGACGCATCGTCGGTTTCCTTCTTTGTCATTCCGGTATAATCACTCTTAACCAAGAACACCACACGCAGCGGACGTCGCGCCTCGCTAATAACGCAGCCCATAAAACAGCAGCAACTTCACCTATACCATACACTTATAGTACTTACCGGCAGGTGCCCCCTATAATACCACAGCTCGTACGCGAGCGTGACTCTGATTAACGACCGAAATATTTCTTCTTCTATATAAACAATGATATTCCGTCGCAGCGCAGCGGCGTTTTGCCCCGCTGGGATGAAAAATAGAAATCGGCTGCTGGGAGCGTCTCTCGCGAGCTCGAGCCAGAGGCGAAAGTAGATTAGACTCTGGAGATAAAGAGAAGTGGTCCTGTTGAGTTTAGGTCGTATACACGCACATACACGTACACGTACACAGACGACGAAATCAGGAGCAGCCGATTGGCTTTATATATAGGTATGTGTACAGTGTATTTTTTATCCCGACGAAACGGTATATGGTGCAATTGAAGATGTGGTCTGGAGATAGCGTACGCGGGTTTGTCTATGCTATTACTATAGTCACGGGCTTGTTTATTACGTGCGGCGGGAGTTTGGCGAGTTTTAATTGCCATAATGAAGTAATTGGTACACGGGTTTTTCGCGGTTTTTTTTTTCTATCCTTCTTAGCGGTCGATGGAAGAAAAGAGTCGCTGCTACTGTTGTTGTTGTTGTTGTTACGTATATAGTCGATTGCAGAGAACGTTACCGGCTGTGTAACCTATTATGCATACGGTGTTCGAGAGTATTTAACAACAATGCATACAAGAGTGGAGAACCAGGTTGTTGCGAAAGTGAGATAGAATGACGGAAGAAACTATAATTATCACCACATAGCCATTCACGAAATTCCAAATCAATCGAACACCCCTCACACATCTGCCACATCGTTTTCCATACACCCCACGCACACATCAAGTCTCATCTCAACATACCACTCTACAGCCGCGGTACCGAACGCGTATATCTATATAGAAGCTCAACTTGGTATACAGAAACGCGTCGAGCTTGCGAGTATAGGGCCTTGTCGGATCTTGTCAGCGGAAGGATCGTGCAAGCTGCGGCCCCTTTGCCAAAGCGCCTCGTTCTCTCCTTCCAGCCGACAAAACCCTCCTTTGCATATACATTCTGTAAGATTACTTTGCGCGGTTTACACCCACCAGTATAGGACGGGGAGGCGCCTCTTCTTCTTCGCTTTGAACTGATATTCCCTGCGTCTCCGAGCGCAAACTTCGAAGCGACGAGCAAACGCAAGCTTAAGTTTCGGCTTCGCCTAATGTATGCGGAACCAGACGAAATTCCGGCTGCTGCTGCGATGTCGAAGACCGAGAGTTGGAGATCAGCCGCCGCGCGAGTCTTCGACGAGCTTTCGACAAGAAATTCGACGATCTTTCGAGCCAGTCCTGGGACATGACTCAGTTCGCCCAAGTTCGACGGGACGAGGCGAGAACGAGCTGTGAGAGGTCGGTGAGGATAAATTTTCCGAGGGGTTTTGGTTAAAATTGTAATTTGAAGCGTTGTGGATGATTATGAATTTTTGAATTTTACGGAGAACAATGTAGATCTTGTTATGTTTATACAACGATTTTAACGAATGTATAGACATTTTGTACATATCGTTGACAATATCGTTATTATAACATATTTTTGCTTTCGATTCAAGCTCGTATACCATCGCGATTTTATCATTATAATTTCCAATGTATAATATCCACACAACGCGCTACACACTCTTGCAAACTCCCTGTCTGCCCCTTTCCGCCGACTTTCGCGCAACATTTTCGCCCCGGGGTAGAACATGCGTGATCCTAATTAGCGGGAGCACTTGCCACAAGAGAGAGAGAGAGAGAGAGAGAGAGAGAGAGAGAGAGAGAGAGAGAAAGATGCGCAGTGTCGAATTATGAAGGCGGTTGCAACTCGCCTCTTCCTCGAAATGAATGCTCGCGCTCGTTTTGCCAGCTGCTCGCGAGATTAAGTTTTCTGCGCTTGGCTGAGAAAAGTTTAGCTTGGTGTAATGGGTAATACGGTCCCGAAAGTTTTGCTCGGCTGCGTTTTAAAACGAAATTTAAAAAGAGGGTGTACTTATGTTGAGACGTTTTCGGCGAGGTGTTGTAATAACTGTTAAATTTTATATACACTAAGCTACTAGTGACGAAAAAAACTTTTTCACCTATATCTTTATTATTCGATATTCTCGTTATTTAATCTTTAATAATGCGTAATAGAATTAAACTGCACAACACTGATTTAAAATTGAGTCATACAATAAAGCCATCCACAACAGTATTTACCCTACTGCTAATAATCCTTCTGTTCCAGTCTCAGCTAATTATAATTTACGACGACATCCCTATACTCCATACGAGAACAAGCGGTACATTCCAATAGCGGCGCCAAAAGAGCCGAAGAAGGAAGAATTGGAAAAAGTCACGTGGACCCGCTGCAGCGGAATAAGCTATATTACGTTGCTGTGGTGATTCTTGGTAGATCGTGAATTTCGTATTCACGATGAATGGTCGACCTTACATATTGCATCTGGAGAGGTTTCGCTGTATATCCTGTTAAAGGCTTTGACCCCTTTGTCTTTGCGTGCCGAACTTTCCGAGAATTTCGGATCGTCTTTTGGGAAGTTTATTAATGGACTTTGAAGACGGAAATGTATATTCAATCTTGGTAATTTGTTAACGAATATTGGCTTTGTTGTAGTTCAGTATCTATTGTACTGCTTTCAAATGTGAAGACTATTTGTTGGAAAGGTTTATCAAGAGTTGTATAGTATAATAAAGGTGATAAGTAACTTAGTCATAAATTTACAGAACAACTATTTGAGGTCGACAATAATCCATTGGCTCACTTTAAACTCAAACAATTTTGTTCCATTTCCTTATCTATATATACAGTCTTGTGCTAAACGAATCACTATTTTTAAAACAACGAAAAATCAAAGTGCACTTCTATCTAAGAAAGCTAGACATCGCAAGCTTTCAAAAATGCAACTAAACCTCGACATATGCATCTCTAACTATTCTATCAGTTCTCGTACACATTCTAATCTAATCTAACGTCGAACAACGAGCTAATCCGTGCAATAAGCCGCAATCATCGGTGAAATTCGACAACGAATAAACGACAACCAAAAATAATATCACATTACCTTATCGGTGCGTTTTTTAACTGGCGGTGTCGAGGCATTAGGTCTCGCGGGTAGATCGGTCTCACTGGCCATCCGGTTGAAGCGCTGCATTCTCTCGCGCACACTCAGCTGCTCGGCTGGTGTCAGCTGATTCGACGTCGGCGTAGCCTGATCGTCCTCCTGCATTTTTTTCGATTTCACTCGTATTTAAGTTCGCTCCCGATGGGGATTAAAAGAGACACACGAGAAAAAATCAGAACCACCAAAACCCGTGCGTGCAGTAATTGTCAGTCACCACAGGAGACAGAGAGACACACGAAGACTTTTGTTGTTATGACAGAGACATGCGAAGTGAATACGTACCTTATGTTAGAACGAGCGGAGTCGAGTATTGAGAAAACAGTGAGTGAGGTGTGCGGGAGCGATAAGGCCAGTTATCGCTATTAGGCGAGAAGTGCGAGAGATAAGGATTGATCGCTGAGCTTGACGTTGGCTTTTTCGCGACTTTAATCGATGTGTCAAAATGTTTTTCCGTTTTTGAGATAAGCAAAGTGTATAGATTCAGTTATGATTCAGTTATTATAAGTTTCAATTTTATTGTAAAGTTACTTTTTATTTTATCGCAAAGTTAATTAAGTCAATTGATTCGTAGGTTAATCAATTCTTATCAGGTGATATCAGCGTCTATAAACTAAATCTTGTAAAATCAATAAGGTACAGTGACTCGAGAAAATTATTAATTTAAAATTCAGATAGATGATAAGGATGATTGACATTAGTTATTTGTTGAAAAAACTGTAGAATTGTTATTAGTATCAAGAATATCGATGATCAATAGGTGCTGAACAAATTTTTGACTCATCGATTAAGTCATTCCATGTTTGATGTAGGAGGTGAATAATCGCAATTATTCATGGGTGAAAAAAATGTCAAAGTGCAAACTCAGAAGATCACAAGTGCAAGAAGAAAACTCAAAGACATCAAACGTGCTGGATACTACACGCATCAAACTACAAAGCCATACCAAAGTGCAATTCCTAAAATTAATCAACGTGCTGATTAAACTTTTAATCCATAAATCCTGCAAACTACTTTACTACTTCACTACAAGTGCCTTTTCTACTTTTCTACTGATAGCAGATGCTTATTTAATGAAAGATACAATAAGAATGAACTGGATAACTTATTTTTAAGTTATAATAACAATAATCAAGTATATCTTTCATTAAATTCTAATGAAAATATAGTATATATTCACTGACCTTAATCGATTCAGATCCATTCCTTCCCTTTTTGGGTGTTTGTTCATCCGCGCATTGGTTTTCCTTATTCGCAAGTTTGATTTTATCCTGACTCTTACGTCTAGGTGGCACTGGAGGTGATGCGACAGGACTACTCGTTTCCATATCCCTTTTGAGTAGTCTTGATGCACTGGTAGACACATTGTCTTCACTGACTGGTTCATTATAAGGCACACCAATAGGTAGGCCGATAGGCGGTTCCTGTAGTATACCAATAGGCAGTCCAACGGGAGGTTCCACAGGTAAACTAAGAGGTAGACCCACAGGAGGATCTTGAGTATATCGTCTCACTGGTGAAGAAGTGTTACTTATAGGACTAAGAGCTGCCACTGGTGGAGGTCTGTACGGAGGAGGTTCTCGTAGAGGAGACGTAGGAGTGCTCAGATCAGGTGTGGATATCGGAGATGTAGGAAATCCTGAGAAACTTAGCGTAGGCGAAGACAGATCTAGATTTTGTTGACGAAACTTTTTCTTTAGCACGAGATACTTTTCTCCCTGTAAACAAAATAATATCCACTGTAAATTTGAAAACCTCTGTCTTAATACACACTGGGTATTAAGCAATTTCACATAATTCAAATAAGTTTGCGAAACAAATTATTGCAATGACTATGTCATTTGTTAAAAAATAATAAAAGGGCCATTTTAAAATCATTTCAGTAGCAAATTATTTCCATATACATAAAGAAATATCACATTAAAAAAACACAACATCACTTAAACTCAGCCCAGATCACTAATTAGAGAAAAAAACCATGAATTAATGAACCCCTGCAAACCGCTGACAGCGCTGTCTCTCGCAAAAAACGACCCACTTATTAATTCTATTATGAACTCGATATGAATCAGACCAATAATGCAGTATAGCGCGAGCAGTAGAAACTCCCGATCTCTCCCATGCATAACCTAAAAACTTACGGTGCCGTAAGCGCTGTAAACGATGATCCAAAACATGACAATCCGTCAAAGTAGATTATAAATAAACCGGTGCAAATTTCGACACTCGTATCTCGCTCGCTGAAGATCAAGTGCGCGTAAAATACGGCAACGTCGCGCACAACTGTCGCATGCAACAAGTCGCTCCGTCTCTCTCTTTAATACACATCGCACGGAAGTGTATATGCATGTGTATTGTATACTTATACGCAAGGAAATTCAAGATCAACAAAACAATACCTCCTCTGTCTTGATGGTCGCCAGCGTATTGATGTACTCCTTGAATCTGTTGCGGGCCTCCACTGAAACGAGTCGAGTCGTCGAACTTTAGTATTATATCGCGGAAAAGGAAAGCTCGTAACGGAAAACAACAACAGAGAGAAGAAGTCGCGTTTGGAGGTTGTGTTTAGAGCAGGATGGGAAGCTCACCTCGGCTTTCCGGGTCTGTGAGGAACTTCTTGAAGTGTTTGACGAGATCCTGGTTACGAGCTGAGCCGCCGTTGTCCAGCAGATACTTGCGGATCTCCTCCAGGGACAACTCACTGGGCGACGCCATCCTGAGACGTATGGCTTGTGTATACACACTACTTACTGCACTGCACTGACTAACCTCACTGCTATGCGCCGTTGAGAGAGGAGCAGCTCTCGCTCAGCTGAGCGCGATATTGTGATAGCTATAGGATGTGTGTGAGCTCGAGCTGTGGAGATATGTATAGGTATACTTCGTAGTGTTATGGGTGTATACATATAGGTATGTGGGATCGCGGGCTTTTGGCGCGGTGCCGGTAGGTTATGAGCTACTTTATCGACTTTAGAATTCTGAAAGATGTCGCGCTGGTTTTTTGAGTTTTACGGCGGCGACATGTAATTTATTATTATGTTTTGCGGTGTTTGAAGATACTATGGTGTGCATGGAAATGACAGACAAGTAGCGTATACATACTTATTTCATATGTAATTGATTACTTTGAATTTTTTATTCGAAATTTCTTACAAAAGCAAAATAAATGGTTTGAATTTTTTAAAAAACTTTATAAAAAAATAACCACATATAAGTGCATTGCATATACTCTCAACAAAACTGCACGTATACACTATACATTCATTACAATATTTATCATTCCAACATCACACACACAGCGCACAAATATAACTCCTCCGTATTTATAATTTCTCAAGCTCTCAGCTCTCGCTATACCGTCTCTCATAATACTTCCACAAAACTCATCTGCCAGTAGCATAGCGTGCAATATTCTCTCTCTCTCTCTCTCTCTCTCTCTCTCGGGATCGACCACTTGTCGCAGCAAAGTGCCATTAATAAATTTCCGAAATAATTAGCGCGCTCGGCTTTTCGACTCGCGAAAGGCCCACGCAACGCTCGCGCGGCCAGGAAATCGCATCAGTGAGCTGCGCCACCGCAGAGGAACGTTAATTAAGTACATAACCTTCGTCGTTGCGTTCTTGTCCTCTGCGGACATACACTTGGCACGCGATTACACAAACGGCCGTTCGGTCGACCACCGCTATATGCCATCTCTCTTATGCCAAAATCGCCGTGCTATATATACACGATTTATATGGATTATACGTCCGCGAAGATTTCGTTAGGTATTATACATTTGTGTATTGCTGACTATACTTACTGCTTGGGCCGCTTAAATGCTATATATAACTGCTTTTTGATGCCTGTGAAATTTTATTGTGAAATAAGAGGCTCGCCATCTCACGCACACTCGAATTGTCTCACAAACTCGATCTCCAATACGTAACCCCGCCATTAACCATTATTATTGTAATTGTTCCGTTTAATATAGTCGTGAGTCGAGAGAAGAGCTTCCACATTATATAAGAAAAAGTCAAGCGCTCGTGATAATTTCGCGCGAAAATTGATATTTAAAACAACGTAAAAAAGAAGTCCATATGATGAGTGCATACACCAAGCGCGTCAAAGGAGTCTCCGCGCATACTGTCACACGTATATATATATATATATATATATATATATATATATATATATATTCGTGCAAATTAACGACATGCACACATTCGCTCACTCTCTCTGCTGTATTTCCATCTCTCTTCCCTCTGTGTATAGCTGCAGCAGCAGCGTCGGCTTCTCGTTTATGCACGCAGGGGACACGGGCGCAAACTGAACCGCACTCTATATTTATTCGACGCGTAATTACCTCGCTGCCGCGATAAATTTCGGTGTTATTTATGAGGGGCGATATTTTCCTCGGCTCTCGCGTGCTGTTTGTACAATATATATACTGTATATATTCCTGATGATTTTCTGCGCGACGGCAAAGTTATAACGAGAAATTCTTTTGGCGTATTTTCATAGTGTGCAAAGGTAAGGGTGATGCTGATGGTATAGGAAAAAAATGAGGGTTAAAACGACTTGGCGATCGTGCGTTTTTTTAATCTTAAATAGGGTGTTATAGTATCGTTGTTCGGCTGCATTATGTTTAAGGCTGCGATGATTAAGATAGTCGATAACTGCGCGGGCGTATATTTAAAATGACATTTTGCTTTTCACTTTATTATTTTATATGAGATTTGACAGTGGAACGATAAGGATAATGCTTTGGATAATGTAAAATACGCGTATGCGATAAGCGTGAACAATTGAAAATCGAATTTACTCGAATCTCAAAAGTTAATTGGAATAAAATCTCTGTGAATATTTTAATTAAACTGATTTTAACATCACCACGATGCGTATCATTCAAATCCAACAAAACTATATACCCCGATCGCAAAATTATAAGCAAAATAACACGAATAAAGATAGCACCGCCAATGAGCAAAAATTACAACGAGCGATATCAAGAAACATATCGAGCCCAGCCCAAGAAAGCGAATTACAGCGCGATAAAGATTTTTAGTGCACAATATGCGGCATAGCTGCACGCGCACACGGAACAAGAAAAATGCCGACGAAGAGAGAATTACGCATATATTTATATACATATAGGTAGTATATAGGTATATAAGGTGCGCTCGATACGCAGGAAGCTCGAGCGTGGTGTACAGCCTCTTTGTAATTAAACTCCTTTTATCGGCGATATTCTAATGAAACGCTGAAGGGGCACACGTTCGTGTATAATGATCGGGATTGCGCGATTTTTCCATCATTGCGCGCGAGCACATGAATATTTTTGCATTATTCCACGGCTTCCTTTTTTTTTCAGGAGTATAATATAGACGTATACGCCGCGCGTATTTTTAATGGGCTGCTGATGAGTCTTGAGAGAGAGAGAGAGAATGTATACGTGCGAACGCGTGTGTTATTATATATGTATAAGGAGAAAAGAGACATGCCACCCTGTAATAAACTGTATACAGTGTAGTCAAGCCAATGAGTAGCATATGCGAAAGAAAACAGTTTTGGACTTGCCTTTACCCCACTAATTTTAACTCTCTAATAGTCTCTGGCCAGTGAAGATAGGTGGCGCAAAGGCACTTTACCATAAGCTTCGTCAGAATCTGCGCGCAGAGCTGCATATATAGAGGTGCGTGTCAACCTCAGCCAAAATTGCCTTGTTTGGCCTACTGCTTCGGCCGCTCATGCCGTAACTGCCTTTGTCTCAATTTCGAAATATTGTATTTATTTGCCTGTAATTATCGTTTAATTATATAATCTTATTATTATGCTTCGAAGAAAATAAAATGTGGAAAGTCTCGTGAATAAGACCATATATATTCCTCGATCTGAATCACATTCTCAATTAATTATTCCTTCAATCATCACCCAACACAAAACGCACACTCGAAAGCTCATTCAACCTATACTGAAATCATCTATTATTCACCAACGAGATAAGCAAGCTTATATCCACAACAATCGCAGTGATATAGCCCAGCGATTCATACAAGAAAAATAAAGCAAAAAGCGCAGAACCGCCACGCGGGGGTTCTCATATAGCTCTCGGCACAGATCAGAGAGGCTTCTTCTCGTGCGCATACCTACAATAAGTGATCCTGCTCTCGGTCATACCTCTACTTACATACACTCATATGCAAACGCAGATCGTAAATACGCGGCCAAAGAGAGGAAGACGATATATGTATCGAGATGCGCGGCGGCGAAGTAGCGAAGATCTCCTTTGTCCTTCAGCCGCCTGTGTGCGGTTTATATACTCTGACCCCGAGAGGGCATGGCAGCGAGTGTATGTCTTCTTTTTTCTTTATGGAAGCTGGGACGTATATAAATATATGTGCAATACGCGCGCGTATGTGTGCTGCGCTGGAAATCAAAGGGCTGTCCGATCGTGATCGAAGAAGATCGATGGTATAGATATAGGTAGTGCATCAGTGCCTTTTCGCTCTTTAGCGTTTGATTTGCGGTGCGAGATTATGAATGGTTATCTGGGAGAATTTTTCATCGAAGCAGGTATCGCGTTTTTCAAATTCTATAAAAATAAATTACTCCGAGCCCCGAGACAACGATGGAAAAAGTCATCTATAATAAGCCTCATCGCGACTCCGCGTTATTTAGCTTTCCCACAAGCCACGTCGTTGAACATTTTTCCAGCTATCCCATAGCGCACGACCTTTCCGTCGGTAACTTTGAAGCTGTCCTCCAACTATACACAGCGCACGTCATACACCTCCCTCAATCGACGAGTAGCCGCCGCGCAGTATAGTGCTCACAGACTCTGTGGACAAGCATTACATATCGCCGCATCTCTCTTTCTCTATATTGCCTCGCACACACACACACACTGAAAACGAGCGGCGACTCAGAGAGAAGCTGCTCACTCCGAAGAGCTGGGCATATAATACCGCTTTCGCGAGTAATTGACAGTGAAGAGGCTATGTGTGCGTGTGTATGCCGCGCGCCAGAAATTGAATTGGACGGATGCTCTCTCTATGGTGCATATATATATAGTATCGAGGGCTGTGCTGCTACTGCTGCTGCTGCATCGTTGCTTTTAATTGAGTAATTAGGCATTGACGACTTTTCGAGCGATGTGTCGAATCGCTTCTATACTATACTGCGAGAGGATCGATGTTGAATTTAATCGGTTGCTCGAGCACGTGGCATTTACTTTTGTTTTTTTTTTTTAATTTGGTGGTGAAGTGCTATATGGGTACAAATCGAGGAAACTGCATCATATTGTATTCGAATAAATAGCGGTACTTTATATACGTCAGTTTAACTTTACAGCGCTTAATCCAGAATAAATTTTTAATTGGACGTCAAAGAGCCGGGAACCCTTCATCTTAATTCGCTGAAATAAGCAACTAATTATCTCTTCGTAAAAACTGTCAGAGGCCAGGACGTTTACGGCGCAATCATCAAAACGCTCGTAAAAGCCGAGAGAGAGAGAGCCACACACACCCGTCATTACCGCCACCATCTCCGAATAAAGCTGCCTCATTAGCGTCGTCGCTGCCGTCGACGAGGAGAAGAAAAAAAAAAGGACTCACAAAACTTTTCCTCACACGTGCGCGCCGTCGAAGCGCACGTGAGCCAGCTGCACCTGTGCGGGTATATGCATGAAAGGTATAGGTATATATACACACGTAGATCCAAAGTGCCGATACGTATCGGCGAAAAGTCTCGAGGCAGCTATACTCTTGCTTCTTTTCATGCGGGATGATGTGTGTAAGCCAAGTCATTGAGTTGATCGTTGAGGTGACTTGTTCGGGAAGAGGAAGGTAAATGTTGGAGAGAGGACGTAAGGAGGAAGCGCAAATATTGTGCTAAGGTTGTAAGAAGCTTGTCGTCGATGGGAAGAGGCAGCGAATAAGTTGGTGGTATCGATTTGACTTTTTTTATTTAAGAAGCATATAAAGAGAAAATTTCATTTGTCGCGTGAAATTATTAGAAGCGATGGGTCGATCGAGTCTCTGAAATTTTTAACGAAACATGCACCAGCCACTTGCTCAATAATCTAGAGCCTATAATTGTAATTGGCGTCCAACAAGTTCATTAGACTTTGAATACAAATAATCCATACGTGTCAACAGAAATAGACACCATATAGAGTCTAATACACCGTAGACCGAATCGATAATTGATTGAATTATAAAGAAGTCATTCAACGATGCTTTCAACGTTTTTCTTTTCGATATAACGTCGTTTGCAATAAACTAACAAAGAATCGATCCTATCACCTTATACTAAATAAACTTTTCTCACGCCAGCAGCACCTACTCCACCGTTTTCCGCACGTCCGTCGCATTGACAATCTCCTCGCACGAGTCCCTCTGTGCCTTGCAGCAGCTTCTCTCTCTCTCTCTCTCTCTCTTGCGCGCGCGCGCGCGCGTCTTATAAACACACTCCTCTCGAGATCAGACGTCGGGATACGCGCACGGGAACAGCTCAAATCCATTAAAAAGGATTTGCGAAACGGCGAGTGTGTGATTTTTCTTATTTTCTGGAGGATCTACAGCTCGAGCAATTAGTCGGGCTACAGCGCAGTTTGTCCCATTCGATTTATTGGACGATCGATCGGTATCGGTGTGCGCTGATCGCCGGGACTTATTCGCGAGGGAGCGAGCGTGTATAGAAAGAAGAGGAGAAGATGCGACGGCGACGAAGGTGAGAGGGGAATAAAGTTGGGATTGCAGTGCGCGTCGAGAGATCGAGTCTAGCGGAAACGAGAGAGTCGCACGAGAACTGCCGCTGCTGCTGCTGTTAATGTTTATGCGTCTTTCTGTTGGGTCGAGGATAGAGTTGGAGAGTTTCTTGGTTTTTTTTTAAGTTTGAGGAAATTTTGTCAAAAATGATTTCAAAGTCTTCTCGTTAATTTTGCATTCAGCACCTCTCGTTCGATAACATCTGTCGAGACGTAGAAAAGTCATCATGCGGGCCTTGTCATTATCGCACAGAACCAGCACAAAACGAACTCCCGGATATACCTCAGAAATTGGCACCAATACTCGAAGCTCAAAACAATTTACCTCAAAAAATTCTCTTTCTCTCTCTCTCTCTCTCTCTCTCTTAGCCAGCACGAAATTCTTATCCTCTCATTCAGTTCTTCCTCCTCTTCTTCCATTCATCCTCTATTTCTCTCCGATACACCATCGGAGCTCGTACGCGATCTCCCAGCGCGCACACTCTGCTTCTCGCTGTAACCCAGCAGTGTACCATCCATCTCTCTCTCTCTCTCGCTCGCTCGCTCCAACACACATACACAGCAGGGAGGGAAAGAGGGCAGGTATTGGCGCCACCTCCAGCCGGCCGACTAGGGCAGCCTCGGCAAGCCCCACCACTTCCACAAAGCTCTTCGTCTCTCTCGCTCCGAAGCAGCGAAGCGAATCCTCTTCTCTCCCTCTCGCGCCTCCCTTCCTACTCCACTCGCTCGCGCACCCACACGCGTGCACGCATGTGCACACTCACTGCACGTCCCTCTCTCTCTCTCTCTCTCTCTCTCTCTCTCTCTAACCCTGCGATGCTGCACAACTCCGCGGCTCGTCGACGATAGGAAGCCTCGTACGCTCGTCGCTCTCTCTCTCGCTCTGTCGCGCGTATGTGCTTCGAGAGAGCGAGCAAGCGAGATATAGCCACCTAGCCTAACCCCGCCGGCCGAACTTCATTCCACGCCGACTGACCATCACCGACGGGCCGTCTGTCTCTCTACTCTCGTCGGCGTAGTCTGCAGTACTCCGACGGCCCGAGTATATCGAGCTCCGACAGACGTTATCCGATAGTGACGGGATATATCTATACCTTCAGAGGGGAGTGAGTGAGAGAGAAAGCCGGAGGAAAAAAAGGAGGGAGAGTGTGACTAGAGGGTTGAACCGAGCCCTCGAGAAAGCGAGATCGGTCGACCTGAATCAGCTGGACTCGCCGATTTTCCGCGGAGCAACGATTCTATCCTTTGGTGAACAGTCGAGACTCTTGCATCCTACACTAATGTGCTGTGTTCGTTTCGTTGTAATCCAGTGACAAAGTGCTATCATTCTCTCCGATGGACACGGAAACTACCGAGTATAGAGTGTGACAAGTGTGTGCCGATTTTTGACGATCTACACACGGATCTTGAAAACTTGATGATAGAGTGACAGTTTGTGAGATAAATCGTCGATCGTCGCACCGCGCACCGATTTAAAAAAAAAAAAAAAAATTAACCACAGAAATCATGGACATGTCCGAGGACTGCTGGGCCGAGCACGTGGGACTGCTGCAGGATGTACCGGGAGCCACGGATCAGCAGCAACAACATCCCCAACCGCCGCCTCCTGCACCTGATTTTCTCATGCTACCGCACAGTCATCATCACGAGGTTGGTTCTCTCATTCATATAAAGTCTCGCGGGCTGAGATGGATTCGATGTCGTTTTAATTATTACAACGTAAAAGGTTTTTGCTCTCAAATGAGATTTATACGAAAGCGTGTACTCGGCAATTTGCGTAAATAGTCGATAATGCGAGATGTGCAATATTACCGATATAAAGTCTGACCTCATCTTTCTAATCAGCAAAAAATCGACTAAAACCAAAGCGTCGTACAGCTGCGGACGCTCAAGACTTATTCAAAGCTCGGGTATACCTATAATTGAGGCTACAGCGAATTTCCATCGATACATGAAAAATCAATCAGCATAGTCTATTGTTTTTATCCGACGATTTCAAAAGTATAAAACCGTGTCTCACGTTCAATAATATAATACATATATAGAGCAAAGTTATTCTTCGTACTATAGACCGATTATCTAAAAATTAACGATTATTCAATCGAATCAACCTGCTATTTCGTACAAAAAAAAGATTGCACCTTTCATCATTAAACGATCACCTCTGTATATACTCAACCCCGCAATCAAGGATCGCCACCCGCGTGTCATTATCCACCAAAAAACCAGAACCAAGCGAATAAGAAAAGTGGAAAGCAGAGACACGCGATAATTCTCGGCTTTTAGAAAGGAGAGCAGCTGTCGAAATAAAGAAGCGTAATAACAAGGCGAGAGGAGGAACGAGAGAGAGAGAGAGAAAAAGAGATCGGGATATTATAGCTGCTCCGGGTCCGATTGTTTGTTTGCACTGCGAGGCAAACCGGCAATAAGGGCTAATCGTCGACGGTGATCTCCGCGCGGCTGCGGGGATTTAGATGTCATTATATATACCGGGGTCAGCTCTCTGCTTTCGAGGCTCTCGTTATATAGAGGGACGAGAAGTGTAATTTTTACAGCTATACCTCACTATAAAAAAAATGCGCTAGCGTCCTCATCCTATATAAATAATAAAATCCAAAGATCGTGAGAAAATAATCAATTTACAGCCCAGCCCGGAAGTCCCCCCCTGAAAAAACAGCGAACACATACCGTTCAAGAGTCATCGTCCCGAGTGATTGTTTCCCCCGAAAAGCCAATCATAATATAACCCCTGCGCAAAAACGCTCTTACCTCTTCAACTCTCCGCGTGCAAAATTACGCTGCAAGACTTAGAGTCTTCCGTAATTCCGACTCGATTTTGCACGCCGGGTCCTCATAACGAGACCTTATACGCGCTTCTTCTTTCTTTTCGGCGCTGTATAGCGCGCACCGGGCACGCGAACGCGCGCAGCAGTCATCAGCCTATAATCATCATCCGGAAATTATAGGCATTTAGGCCTCGAACGCCGGAGAGAGAGAGAGAGAGAGAGAGAGCGATGCGAGATACACACGAGTAAAGACGCGTGCGCTGCACCTTTTTCGCGATACACATTTTGTTCTCTATACTATATATTTTGTGTTTGTTTTGGTTGCCGGTGAATAGGAGAAATTTGAAAGAGAGAGAGAGAGAGAGAGAGAGAGAGAATTGGTTGCGCGAAATTGATAAAAAGCTCGGCTTCTTAAAATATACTCTCGTTTGATGGCTGTAACGACGCTTCAATTTCAATTTCCTGCCATCAGTTTTTACAAGCTGATTTAACGGGGGCTCAGTTTTAGAAGCTGGGAAAGAGCGGCGAGAAGCGGCGCGCATGTGATAAAATGAGAGGAAGAATATTAGTATTATATAGAGTGAAAAAAAAAAAAAATTGACCGACGATGTTGCGCCGGAATTACACTGGTTCCCACATTACACTCGGCGTTTTTCACTGTATAGTGTGATACACACCTCTCTGATACTGCATGGGACGTGTTTCGCTCTTGCGTATGTTTTTATATTTAATTTCGTATATATAAATTTTGCGACATAAAGCCTTCGCTTTGTAAACAATAGAACCTGCACTGTGACTCGTAATAAGGAGTCGTGTATACCAGCGGCGTTAATAAGTTAAATGAGCAGGTGCGTTTCATGATTTCGCTGCGCGCGTATTTTTGGAATCATCCCATTGTGTGTGTTTTGTGGAATTCACGTCTGCTGGAACTTTCCAGATTCGCTGGAAAATAACGTGGAATGATTTTGATTAAAAAAGATATGCAAACGTAAACGTATATTAATACCCGTAAAGGAATACCGTTATAAATGGGATAATTGCACGGGATAAAGTAAATTCAATTTTCCTCTCCGAGCATCACGAATTTCTACTCGATTAAACGAAGCTCGTAATACACTGCATGAGCGGTGTTTTCAATGAAATTTCTCCTCCGAATACAGAAGTAATTTCGATGGGGTTTAATTATACTTAGCACCATTACATCTTGAAAAGTTTACACACAATTTCGTAAAGTGCAAACTTTGGCGTAATAACCCGTACTCGTACACTCTTCAAATTTCATTCTTCCTCCCTACAACACATCTTGTACGAATTACATCCTTATCCTGCCAAAAACAAATTCGATACTCCAGAACACGGAAAAGATGGAAGAAAAAAAAAATCCAACGACTGTCAGCACGCATCGATTCCAACTGCTCGCATCCTTATTAATTCGCCCCCTCTCTCTCTCTATGCCGCTCAACTCCGAAAGGGGGATGCGGGTGTTTCTTATGCGAGCGACGCACGAAGGAGCAACGTGGCCCGGCTGACTAAGCGGGAATATGCAAAGTACCCGCGACGACGTTATTTTCGTCACCCTTTCGCGGCGGCGGCGAGCGCGCCTTTTACAAATTCCGCTCTTCTCCGCATAATTGCCGGCTTCGCGGCCTGCGGGACGAACGGACGGCTTCTTCCTTCTCACGTGCGCAGCGTCGCTGTTTTCGATTGACTCGTGTGCGCGTCGAGAGGAGAGAGCGCCCGTGTAATGATGACGCGGGTGGCTCGGTGTCTTGTCGCGTTTCTTCTTTATTCTGGGAGAAATCAAACGTCGAGATATTCAATTGGCAAAAGAGAGAGAGAGAGAGAGAGAGAGAGAGAGAGAAGTCGCCTCACTGTGGCACTAATTCAATAAACCGCATGAGCGTCCTCTCGAAAATCCATTAAAATCGTCTGCTCTAATATACACCCGCGTCGAAAAACACTTCCCGCCGCCGAACAATCGTCGCCCGGAGCCGCAATTAGCGTACATGTGTCCGCGAAATTCGCGTCGTGCCTGCAGCGGTGAACCGATATAAATTTCCCTTGCGCTCTTTCTCTCATAATATAATACGTACACGGCTACCGCCAGAAGACACGTCGAAATAATTTTTCACTCATCTTTCGATAAATAATATGAAGGCGTTAATTTGAATATATATATATATATATATATATATATATATATAGCTGCGAGAGTATATAGTTATGGCTGAGATAATGGAGGGAAGGTGGCGTGGTAACACCTGCGCGAGCAATTTTGCGAGGAATCGGCTGTTTTCTTGGGTACTGCTTCATACTGGTTTGTGTAAGCTTGATTCAATTTAGAAATTTCGAAATTACTTGTCGCTTAATCCAAAGAAAAGCGACAAATCGATTGTCGCATTCATCAATCGTAAAGATCACACGCATCCTAAAAAAGCGAAAAGCAGTTACAACAAAACTGTAAAAAAAAACTTTCGCAACGTCGAATCAACACCAAAACTCTCGACTCCTCTCAGGTTATATATACAACAATACCCATGGAGGCAAAATATATAGTATATAAGCAACTATGGGCGCGGAAAGTGCACAGCGTGCGTGCGCTCACACGTGGGCGTCTAAGACACACGCTGCGAGAGAGTTGCGCGAGTGTATTATATATATATATGTGTGTATATATATATATATATATACATAACGCCATATAGTCGAGCTTCGATGTCGACGTGTCGTTCGTCATCGTTCGTTTGAAGCGCGATTAATCAGACTTGATAGGCGCGCGCGAGCGCCACAGCGACTTTATCTGAGCTGTTCATCGGGATTATATGGCCCTTTGTTGAGTTCATGATACAGTCTCTCGATCGTCGTCGTCGTCGTCGCGCGTATGTGTAAGTGTGTGTATAGATGTACAATGGAAAGGAAACGAAGGAAAAAGTATACGGAGGAGAAGAAAGCTGCTTGTATACTGTCGCGGGTATAATTGTTTCGTCATTTTATTGTTGAGTTTAGGAGGGACAAATCGAGCCTCTTCACGCCGATGATATGCGCTCGTGTAAATAGGAGATTCGCGCTTGTACGGCATCAATCTTTTGCTCTATTCGTTTCTAACGTCTTTTATATATATACGACTTCCTCCAGAAAAAAAACTCGCCGAATTCCAAACTACTCCCAAATCGAAGGCGCGAATCAAATCGAACCAAGCGATCGGTATTTAACGGACGCACCTCCTCTCCGCTTATACGCGGCCTTCGTCGCGCGCGTGACTCACGTATGAGTTTCCCACGGAGGACATGGTGGGAACGCGCCGATTATTAGGTGCGCATACGAATTTTCGTATTCGCCTGGCGTAGCTGCTCCTCGCGCGGGCAGATGGACTAATTCGGCACCTTCGCTGTATATAGCTACTCGCACGAATTTCTTTCTCGTTTCTATAAGCTTGAGCCATTTCACGCGGGAGGAAGGATTTTTTTTCTTTTCCAGAGACACAATAAACGCGCGCCGAATTCCTCGGGCATTACGCAAACAGCTCGAGTAAGACTAATAAACCCTCCGTGGTAATCAAAGCCAGGAATATATCCTATTTACTTACACCCAGGACGATCCATCCGGCTAATGACACAACAGTAATCAATTCATAAAATACCTAATTTCCTTGGCTGCAATATATCGCCGCGCGCGCGATCCCTTTACAACAGCCGCTGGCGCTGGCAAAAACTCGAGAAAAGATGGTCGTAAATAGCTTCTTCGGCGCCTTCTCTCTCCGTGTCGTAAATAATGCGAGTATATACCTACAGTCTGAGCACCCGTTATTTTTCGAAGGTTTATGGGGGGTATCGCTTTCCGCTCTCGTCGTCGTGTTATTGTCTCGCTGACAATACCTGGCGTATACACGTTACAGCGGTACACAGCTCTTTTGCCGATTGCGTTTGTCGTATATTAGAGAAAGAATGAGAAAAACGATAGGTGGCGCATGTTCGTTTTCACTATTTCCATCAGTGACATCTGCGAAAGCAGTGTAGATATAGAGGTGTACCAACCTTGCCAAAACTGCCTTTGTTGAGCCTATATATATGTAATACTCGAGCCGCTTATGCTGTATAACTGCTAATTTTTAGATGCGATCTAATTAGACACTCAATTATGGCATCGTGAACAGCTCGTCAAGCAAACTCAAAGAGACATAAATTTGGTAAAAAGCTTCGTTAATCGCCTTCGAGATTAATTCGACGATCAGTTTCTCGAACGCTTCGATAAATAACGGTAGCGGCCGTCGCGAACCAAGAGAAAGCAAAAAAGGCTCGAGGATACGAGGACGCGATTAAAAGAGAAAAGTTGGCCCAACGAAAATTTATTATCCGGTCTATAATTAAAGGGCGGTGCGCACCTGCCTCGTCGCGAGCGACGTGTCGCGCGCCCGCGCGACTCTGAGAGCTGCCCTCTTTGATTCTATGCTCTGTGGGATGGGAGAGATAACACACTCGAAAGCTTCCGGTTTTAATATATGCCGTGTGTGCAGGATCACCAGTATTGTTTTTGATGATACTCGGCTTTTAATTTAATTTGCATTTCAAGCGAGAATCCGTTATGAAAAATAATATCGATCGGTATAGTGTCATAATACATCGAGTTGGTAACTTTCGAAGCAGGTGATACGGGTGTTTTCGGTATTCTTTCCAAGAAGTAAAGAAGATCGGAGATAAGGCGTTAGTTCGACCATAAAAGACGCCTCAAAATTTTGCGATCAAGCTCGTGATTTTAAAACAGTTATTCTCCAACGTCATAACACACGCGAGGTGTATCATTAACGTTTTAATCAAGCGTCAATATTTCAGCGACGCTGCGTAAAACTGTCTTTTTTATAACTCAATTTCACAAACTCGAGGATATACTGCAAATTAAATCGTGAAGCACAAATATTTTCTGCAGAAGCGATTCTACATTTAATGTATATCATAGTTTATCTATCGTTTGCGGATAAACGTGTAGAAATAAATGCTTGACGAACGCGATATTCCCTGCAATTTTATTTAGACTAATTTATTCCATTCTTTCATCACTGTTCGCCGACACTGTGCGCTCGTCATTAACACATTGCCAAATACCGGTTAGACACGCAATCACTTTCCGCTTTGCCAAAAGCAATGTCCCCGCGCGACGACGACATAATAATAAAGCGAGAGAATTTATCGCCTTACAAATTTTGAAAGGCGCAACTGTGGGCCAGAAAGATAAATATATAACAATTCCGAATATTTTATGTACAACATCTAAAATTGTAACGCGACGATTTCACATTGCTAATTTCGATATTATGCCAAAGTTAGAGAGACACGCGATACAGCATTTATAGATGTTATTTATGCGCTTCTCCATGTATACATTCTTGCGAATTATCGAGTTATTTATCGCGGCTACTTTTTCTCCTACTTTGATACAATACTAAAATTCTCTTCTAAATTCAACACCGCGTCAAAACCCTACAGCGAGTAATCGTCATTACGTCAAAACGTCACGCAATTCAACGCATTTCTCTTTGATAATCCGTCAAAAAATCAGGTTTACAAGCCGCATTAAAATCCATTAAACCCCAAAGAAAAGCCCTTATCTCGCTCTCTCTCTCTCTCTCTCTCTCTCTCTCTCTCTCTCTCTCTCTCTCTCTGTCGACACATGCGCTGCACACTGCAATCAAGCTGTATAAGCGAGAGAAGAAAAAAAAGCAAACGCCGCGGCAACCCATTAAAAGCCACTCGTGCACTTTTCTCCGCTGTGTACGGCGTGAACTCCGCTATACAAGGTGTCAGCAGCGTATCTCCACCCCTGGAACATTAAGTCGCCACGATGGCCATTAAACGCTGCGCACTTATATGCTTCGGCCCCCGACGGATTTCTGCCGGATTCCCGTAGCTCTGGAAATATTATATAAGTGTACCACGGATATGATGTAAGGGGAATGACGCTTGAGGGGGTGTTTGATTTTGTTCGAAAACGACGTGTTTTGCGACGTTTACTGCAGCCATATGATATATTGAGTGATCGATCTGTTTATTATATACGAGAGGTACCGAATGTGCATACGCCATTATTGTCTCTTCTTTTAGAAAACAACGGTGAAACTTAAAAGTTTCCTTAAATTCCCATAGGTATTATATAGTCCTCAAAGAATATGCAAAGCAAAAAAAAAAAGACACCTTTGTTCACTTAGAGCCACTTTCCGGCACACGTCTTCGCTCTTTTTTCCCTCTTCGGGTGGACCCACTTGCCACGGGTTCACACGGTCAGGATGTGTCGCTATACACGCACTTTTCCTTCGTATAATACCTTATAGCCTCTCTCTCTCTCCCTCACGTATGCGTATACGCGTCTTTTTTCTTTCCCGCACACGCACTTGTCGCCCCTCGCGCGACGGCGTCTTTTTTTCTCAGCCCGTGTGAGTATCTACTCTGCGGACTCGAGTGGCCCTGGAGCGTACGAAAGAAGTGACGCTAAATTTTGTAGGATATATAGAATATTCAAACGCTGTGTTTTTTTTTTACAGAAAATTAAAATACTCTATAGCACAAGTGTCCCTGCACCGTTCTAAACCGCGCGCATTTCAAATAACCGAAAAACACACGTGCAGAAGCTTACTCCATCAGGAAAGTCGTTTTCTCCCTCGCGTGCGGTTTCCTTGATCGCACTTCAGCCAGTAACGTTCGTCCTTTTCATCCTCCACTCGTGCACGTGACACGTGCATTAGTACTTATATATACTTGCGACGATCGTGAGAGAGCAAGTCTCCACGACGTTTCATCGTCGCGTTTGTATATACACTTACATGTATATGACACGTGCGAGCGTAAAGCGTCGCGTAAACCGAGGAGCAAGTGCATGCGCCCGGAATTATAAGCGTGAAGAGAGCTATACAAACGGTCAACGCGTGCGACTGCACTTGTCTCGACGATCCCAAAAGTCACGGAGGTGTGAGGTGTAGGTATATCTCGTGGTACACTATACTGTGCTGGGGTGTGTGTGTGTGTGTGTTTTGAATTTTACGATTTCGACGCGTGCGAGAGTGTATATACTTTGGATATGATACGCCGCGGGATGAGAAGATCGATTTCTATTTGCTGGGTAAATATTGGCCTGCTTTGCATTTTTCAACGCTTTTGAGCTTTGGACTTGAGTGAAGGGGAAGAGAGAGTATGATATATGGACAGGATATAATATGTAGATGATTTTGGTTGGAATATAAGTGCACTTTGAGGATTGTGTATACTTTCGGTGGGTCGCAGCTGTCATAATTTGTTGGTAAGAGCGAAATGTGGATAATTATTTTGCAACTACGGTTATCGTGCTGAAAACAAACGTTCTTGCCGGAAACAGTCCTTCTCTTTGATCTTGAATGCCTACTGTGCTCTAGTTGGAATTTCTCTAAGAATTTCCTGGACTCGCAGATTGTGATGAGAAAAATAGGAATGTGCCTATGGAAAAGGAAGAGGAAAAGGCCAGTCGTAAACTACTTTGTCGATATGCCACGTCTTTTTTAGAGCAGAGAAGATACAATTTGTTCGAAGCATTTCTTGACTTTAAAGAAAATCATTTGTTTATCTGCACAGCGCTTTTATTCACAGAGCTCTTATACACTTTTAATACAAAAGCAATCTTCAAGTCTCGCATCACTAACTTTAAAAAGAAAGAACCATAAGCACAACTCGTATTCTATATACAAAACTCCCTACACACGTCGCGCATCGCACTTGTGTCCCCGTGACATTATAACAGCTATGACGTTTGTATACAATCGTCACGCCGACTGCATACATATATATATATATATATATATATATACACTATATGCGTCGGATCAGGGGTACGTCTGTTATGCGTCGAAACGCATAGGGGGATGATGCGCGTTTCGCGTCGCATTGCGCATTATAAATTTGGCAGTCGTATATATAGCGCACTTGATTGGCGTATAATGCGGGGTACGATTTTAGAATCGGTATATATAATACTATAGGGGCCGCTTGATTTCTTCTTTATTGCGTTCGAAGCGCTGCTGGGGTGATCTGGATTTTTTTTTTTTCAACTTTTGACGCGAAGGGAGCTGGCGAAGATTGATATTATTTTGTAGTTTCTTCTTTCGAATCTGTGTCCAAACAAAAAGAAAAAGTGATTTATGAGAAGCCCGGCAAAATTGACGAACGATTCGATCAATTACACTACGTATACGCAAAGTAAAAAAACAGAAGAAACTCTCAACAAAGTATATCCATCGAAACAAGTGTCAGCAGCATTAACCGAAACGAGCGCTCGGCGCTCCAGCTACAAAAGTCACCATTAACTCAGCACACGCCGCGGCACATCCCCGCAGGGTGTACACGTATTCATCTCTCTCCGGCGCACTTAGCGCTCGCCCTTGCACGCAGCACTAGTTTAGCCCTGCGGCCCAACTCCGTCTAGCTCCGTGTATATATATGTGTATAGTATATGTATAGCATATATGTATACCTTCGTTCGTGTGCCGAGCAGCTCTAATTGAACGCGCGCGACCCTGTGCGCGCTCGTGTACACAGGTTTCGAGTCTGCTAGACTCGAGGATGAAGAGAGAGAGAGAGAGAGCTGTGTGTAGTGCAGAGTTCTGGGAGAAACTCGGGGACAAAGAAAGAAGGGCTGTGGGTATGGAGCTGCAAGAGGAGGAGGAGGAGGAGGGTTTTATGGGATTTGCTTGGGATTTCGAGTTTTGCTTTGGGTTAATGGATGAACGAGGGTTTAATTGTCCTTTTTTTTTTTTATCTCACTTTGAAAACTTGAAATTGAAGGAGAAGGATCGTATTTATTGATAAAGTCTCGTACTACAGACGCTAAAGCTTTCCCTTTATGGTATACACACACACAAAACAATTCTGAGACGTATGAAGACGCAAAGCTCTGACGTCTCCTCCCCTCGCGATATACACTGCGCAGCACAGAGAGAGCAACTCGTCGCTTCATTAGTCGGCTGCTCCTTAAACGTAGAGCAACAGTTTGCGGCCTCAGGCTCTCTCTCTCTCTCTCTCTCTCTCTCTCTTCTCCTCGCTGCGCTAATTCGGCGGAGCAACTATATTCTGCCTGGGAAAACAGCGGCTTGTTATATCGCTAGAGAGTTCAAAAGACCGGCTTCACTGCACGCAGGTATACCGAGACGAAAATTTTAACGAGAGACCGTATAATACAGCTGTGGATTTTCCGAGACGAGGCTTTTGTTTTTAGCGGGGGATGTGCGTTTCTTCTTCTTTTTTTTTAGGCGGTTGGGTTTGTTGGGAGGATGAAGTTTGCTTCGCGTTGTTGTTGCTCGAAGAGTTGGTGTTACGATGCGAAGAGTACAAACTTTATCGTATGATTAAACTATACGCGTCAGTGTGAGGGTGGTGTAAATTGGAAGAATAAAAGGCTGATTGCGTTAATTTTATGTTAGGGATGGAGAAGGGAGAACTCGAAAAAAAAAACAGATTCGCTATAGTAGTATGGCAGAATCAGTTTTGGATTGTCCCTTCTCATATCGCTTAAACATTCTGCTCTCTTATCTAGTGTCTGGTATAAGTAGATGGCGCATAGACACTTTCCAACTATCATCATCACGATCTGCAACGTTCACTGCATATATATATATATACCTGTGCCAAAACAGCCTTGTTTGGCTTGCTGCATCCATTTCCAATAGATGCGTGGCATATCAATAACGATAATATGAGTAATTTAATAAAATCATTGCAACATCTAGATTTTATAAGTATGTTACTAATTTATTCGAGGAACGTCTACCAGCGTATCACACTTCGCGCGAAAACGCAGTTCTATACCTATCTATCCATTTATCGTCGAAAGAGAGAGAGAGAGAAAAAAAAATCCGAACCTTCTCTCTTCTCCAAGCTGTCGGCACTTTCCCGCTTATTCAGCAATGATTCAATTCGGATGTGCTCTTTTTACGCCAGCTCTCGCTGCCGCAGGGGTGTCTGCTCCACTACCGAAAAGGGGAGGTTTACCCCCCTACACGTACACACACACACATACACAGACACTCACACGAAAAGACGCTCGTCGTCGGTGATGCGGATAGCCGGGAAACAGATTGTCGGCTTCTTTCCTCCCTTTTTCTTTCGCCACGAGAGAGAGAGAGAGAGAGAAAGAGAGAGCATTATACGGGGTGTGCGAGGAAAGTGCCGGGCCACAGGGAGCGACCGGAGTCAACTAACCAACAAGTCGTTCTTTTAATTCCGCCGCAGCACCGATGCTGCGAAAACGCTGCGCGAGCGGAGATTCACCCCGACTCCACCTACCAATCGGAGATGCCTCGCCGCAAAGTGCGATCTCCTGTGATTTAGTGCGAGGACTAACTGAAAGAGCTAGAGAACTACTGCTCCTGGCGTCCGGGAAATCATTCGAGGATTTTTGCGCCTTTTCTTGCTTTCTCGACGACTTGTCCGAGATTTATTTAGTGAACTGTGTGTTATTGAAAAAAAAAAAAAAATTCAAATGTCCGGCACCTTTGTCCCTACACCGCCTGTTCATTATTTCAACGCCTGGCATACCAACCCCCGAATAAGCATACACACCGGCCACCGAAGAAGAGGCTCTCGGTAGCCTGAGGCATATTCCATTCTACCTAATAACCGTTCAGCCGAGATCATTGTTACTGATCTCCAAGTATTATACGGACGACCGGTCGTTACGTACGCGACTACTTTCGCGCGCCAGAGGACAGTCATCTGATTTCATTAGCTGTGTGGAAGCTGCTTTTCGATGCTCGTATATTTACGAGGCATATATTTTTTTTTTTGTTGTATCGTATATAAAAAGAAAATTCACCGGTGTATATAAGTGTCGGGTGCAGCGAGGTGAATCTCTTTCGGAGTGAATTGCCGGGTATCGAACGCGTTCGAGGGTACGATGAGAGACGCTTCTTTAGAGCGGACTGTAATTGCTTCGTTTTATCAAAATTCTTAATTAGCTTTTGATTAATCGCTTTAATTATCGTCGGGTAGTAGTCTTGGCAGTTATTTCTCAAGCTTGCTTATACATTGTGTTACTGATAATCGCAAAAATTGAGCTATTTTTCACTTCGCTTATACAACATTTACTTAAACGGTGCGGTGTATAGCACAGATAAAAATCGCTGGTCAAAACAAACGCACCTGCGTTTACGAAATTCGCTCCTCTCGAAAGTTGAGAAAAAAACGATTGTTAACAAAAAGCCTCGTTCTCGAATACATGGAAACTAATTAGATATCGAATTATAAGTATAGCGCACGCGGAAACTTTTCCGCCGCGAAAATACCTTGTATCCACCAATTAACAAAGCCGATTATAAATCTCCGATGAAAGACTCGCGATAAAACCCTCTTCCAACGTGACATAACACAACGTTTCAACGAAACTCGTGAAAACCAGCTCTTATAACAATATGTATAACGCGTTACTATAATACGGCTGCCCATATTATAGAAGAAAGAGCGAAGAGTCCAGCTGCTCGTTTACAGCACGCGAGCTGCTCTCTCACCTGCGACGACGACTGCGTCGCGAGCGAAGCTTCTTTTTTTTTCTGTGCAGGCGAGCCAAGAGCCGGTATATATATATATAAAGGGAGAGAAAGAGGCAGCGAGTGCAACGGCGAGCCTTAATTGCTTTCTGATACACTGTGTGCGCGCGCGCGCGCGCGCGCGGGGGATTTTTTCTCTCCTTTCTCCTTTCGGCAGTTATAGGACGTATACGCTTATGCTATGAGACTTTTTTTTTGTTTTGAATAATTTATGTGGATTTGTTTTTCCTACTATTTTAATGGATGAATTATACATTTGTCTAATTATTACATGCGTTAATTGGATTTGGCAATTATTATGACCTGTTCTTTGGAAGCGGGAATTAGCTTGGTGTATGCGTTGTGTTTCCGTTTTTGTGATATAGGAGATTCGAGGACAAAAACGTAAACGTCTTTATTACCGGTATTATCATAGATGTAAACTATTTGCACGATATATGTAGATATTGAATTATGAAATATTATACCAATGATGCCTTCACCTTCTCACCTGATGATTGAAAATTCAAAAGCAGATATAGAAACTAGCTTATATACAGAACTTTCAAAAAGAAAATCAGCTTTGAAACTAAACTATACCTATAATGAGCAACACTCAATATCAAAGCGCTTGCCTAGAAAGTCGACATTAATCCACTGAAATCTCGGCTCCGATGCTCATTCATCCTTTATACGAGCAAACCCAGATGAATCCAAGCAGCTGACGCTTGCATTCGTTCGTCTTTTCAACGCCAATTAATTCTTCATGGTCTCCTCGGCACGCGATCTCGCATCGCTCTGGAGCATAACGGAAGTCACCGGATAAAAACATAAATAGCGCGCGCAAACGTTTTTCGTCGCGCGGACGCGACGACGATGATGGATCACGACTCTGCTATATATATGTATCAATCGGCTGACTCGGGAATGTCGACAAGAAGAGGCGCTAGACTGGCATCATTGATATGCCTTTATATGCGCTGTATTTGTCGGTGCGTGAATCGTTCGCTCATATATTCTCGTCTTAAAAAGATTGATCATCCGCGACGGGACGAAAAAGTGTCTCTATATATAATATCGCGATATTTCGAGAATTACACAATAAGCTTCGAGAGCTATTAGCGCAGGAATTAATTCGAGTCTCGATCGGCAATTCGAAATTAGCTTCGGAAACACGTTCGCATGGAAAAAGTGGCCTAGTCGCTTTTGAAAAAGTCGCGCGCTCGCGCATCGAGAGCGAGGCGATGAAAAGAAAAGAGAGAGAGAGAGAGAGAGAGAGACCATCAACGGTGCAGGAATGTCGCGAAGTATGTCATCCATCAATGATCCTGTCGTCGTCGGCGCACGCGATTGAAATAATGACCTCGTCAAGAGTTTCGCCCTGCACCGACGAATCGGAACGTCGTGGCCAAGCTGTAAAAGGGTATGTGTGATTGATAAGACTCAACCAGCGTTGGATGTATTAATAGATTTCTTTATTCTCGCACACGGACTGCGTCCCCTAAAAAGCCAAGTTCACCGCTGAGTTTTAATCGCGTGTGGCTGACAAAGAGAAGGAAATGCGCCTCCCAGTTTGGAAACTATATAAGCTGTAGGATCAAGAGAGAGAGAGAGAGAGAGAGAGAGAGAGAGACCAGTTCTACCGCGTTTTATCATTCATGGGTGCCTGCATCAATTGATCGTTGCATATTCATGGCGCATAAGTACAAGAGAATACATTAACCCGCTCGAAGCGAGAAACAAGTATAAAGTTTTATTGATATATATACGCGCCTGTACAGAGACTTGGGGATTACGTACGGCTGTACTTACGGGAGAGCGCCGTATATAAGATCGAAAATCTCTTGTGTATATACAGAGAGACTTTCACTGCAGCCGACGATCGCGGATCGATCATATTTCGATCGTCTCTCACACGTTATATATTGGAAGCTGAATTAACGATTCGTGAAAAATGATAATTGCGGCCGATCACGTGACAAGCGCGGAGAGTATTATATTGTTAGGATTGCGATATCATTAAATTTCTTTTCTGCGAATCGGGAGAGAGAAAATTAATTTCGATTTACTGCCGCAGTAAAGGTACTATCTTATCGCTATAATTTGCTACAGCTATATGCTTCGATAGAGCTTTTTTATATACTCACATATGCTCACCGCGCGAACTCGTATTATAGACCAAGTCGAATCTATACAAATGGACTGCGTTATGTATATTATATTGCCGTGAGAAAAACGAACTTTCAATCGCGCGAAAGCTCATCTCGAAACGTTTTTTAATTTTTTATATACAGTTAATAAGTTGCCGTCCGCGAAACAGGCAAAAGCACTCGGCGGGTCTTAATAGACTCGAGCTTTCATCTCTCTCTCTCCCGAAATCTAAAAAGAATAAACGACGCTTGTATACTTTCTGGCATCCCGCGGAATCGCGAGAGTAGATAGAAGAGCCAAACCCCCACGTAGACGCATAAATCCACACACCGAAATAGCGCCTGGCCATTTTGCTCTGTCTCACGCTATAGTCTCATCTCGTCATCGTCATGTGCGTAGACGACGCGGAGAGGAACGACGAATGATTAATCCAAGAAGTTTTCAGAAGAGTTTTTCGCCTGACACACTCGGGATCAGTCATTTCCTAAGTGCAGCTGATGCGAGAGTAATAATATTAAACTTTGTTGTTTTTCTCGATCGCAAAACACAAGGAGCTTTTATTTATACTCCATATACTCCAAGTACCCGTGTACCCATTACAAAGCTCCTTTACTCACAAATCGGCTTCTCAAGCAGCTCGTACGCGTACATATTGACACACGTTACGTGTATACATATATATACTCTCTCGATTTTCACGTATATAAGTGCGGCTCGCTCTTCGCGAGGCGAATTTACATGTCCATTGTTTATACACGAGAATTTTCCTGTGGTCACCCGTGGCGGCGGTAATGGCGATTTCTTGTAAAGAACTTAATGATTTCCTGTGACGAGCAGAAGCAGCACCGCGCGCGCGCGCGCACAAAGCATTCCCAGAATATCCGGCTTCGACGCGAACGCCGTTATTAAAGTGGCTTCTAGAGTATTGGTTGAATAACGAAAAAGCTTATTCAACGATGTGTTGTGTGCGCCGTTTCTAAACTCTTGGTACTTTGTGAAAATTCAAGCGAAAATCTAGCGGACGACACAGAATAGCTATGATTGCTCAAGGGTGTATATATATATACCGCAGGAAATGTTCGCTGTATTTGCATCTGTCGTAACAATGGGGTAGAGTATGGATATTGTGTAGATTCGTTACCGATAGCGACTTAAATGGCGATAATTAGCGCGACCTCGAGGCTGAACAAAAAAAAATGAATTTAAATATTGAAAAATATAATGTATACGCGCATTTAAAGAGAAAAGAAAAAAATATGCACAGGTGAATTTTAAACGTGTCCCCGGATAATTAATAGAGCTGTAAATATATACATATACGGGTCAGACACAGACAACGTAATAATTTACGCCGATGAAGCATAAATTCAAACTTCTGAAGCGAGAGGTGTTCGCGTATCGACGTCGTGTGAGAGAAAGAGCGTTTTACATTCCCGTGTCACGCCACATATACAGCGTTTTTGTTTTTCACAGCAAGCGCAATTAAAAGATCGATGTATCGGAAAATGTGAAAAATGAGCGCAGTACGTAAACAGGGCGTCTCTGTCTCGAGCTGATTGAGATTGATTATCTTACTAATCGCGACGCTAATGAAGCTGGCCAACATTTACCGCTTTTTCTCGTATAAAAAAAGAAATCCTCGATCGACAACTCCCTCATATGTCTCATATACGTGAAACCTCGAAGATAAAGTTATAAAAATTTTTTGTCTCATCGAGGACGATGCTCGCGTTATATACGTACAGCACATATATAATACATAACGCTGTAATTACCACGAGCTCACGCTCGACTTAACGACGCGGCGCGTCTGTATAAAAGCCGGAGGCTCGACACTTCGCGCGCGCGTGCAGCGTCGTATATAATAGCCGGGCAGGCAAAAGTGCGCGCGAACGATACCTTCGATGCGCTGTATGCGCTATATATATATATATACGTTCCGAGGGCGAAATCGCAGGAAATCATTAGTTTTAACGAGCGACTTTAGTGCGACTAAAACGCGGCCAATTTCCAATGATGCGACAGTATAGGGATGAAGGGAGAAATATTTTGTCGGATGATGACTGTTTAGACGGTTATGTTGCGATGAAGCTATAGGAGAGAGTAACCGATGTTTGATTGATGCATATAATATATAATATCGCAGGTATAATATTGCCGTTCACTCGCTTTCGTATTATTCAGTCATTAACCTTGCACACAATAACCATGCATATAAAGTGGCATGACTATATATGTAAGGCGCTTAACACGTGTTTCGCACAAGACATGTTAATTGCAAAATATTTTAATGAACGCCGCCAATAACCATATATATACCTATTCTTTCTACGTTACAATAGTAAAGCTCCTCAAAATTACAACAACTTTCATTAGAATTAACGACATCAGAAACTCAAAATTTCCCAGTAAATCATCCATACGCTCGAAAAATACATCATCAAAAAATCGACACCTTCCTACTGTATACAGCCCTATACTCGTATCTACCTTTCGGGCTTGCATATACATATATAGAGGTGCCGCCGCTGGGTAATTTAACCTACCTCCCTCATCCCGTACTCTCTTCGCGGTGGATCTGCATATTTTAGCACGAACACTTCCGTCGATCATTATCCTCTCTCTCTTTCTCTCTCTCTCTCTCTCTCGCTTTAGCTCGCGCTATAAGGTGCACATATAGACGACGCTCGCTCTCCGCACTCGCGCGCCGGCTTTTTGCGGCTGGCGCGCGCGTTAATCGGCCAGATGGAGTATCATTATACACCGAATTCTTAATTCGCGCGCCGCCGCGCCATTCGTCTTCATTAGGGGCTATAAGGGAGAGAGAAAGACTCTCGGAGGTGCATGTGTGTCCAGGTATATCGAGGAGCTATACGTACAGGGTAGAGAGCTTCTGTTCGATTTCGATTGTTATGCATCAGACCTGGCTTTTTAATGGCTTGGATTGATTCAGAGTTTTTTGTCACTGTGTACGCGATACTTTATTATACAGCTAAATGTTGTTGTAATTTCGTAGTTGATTATCGCGTCGAAGCAAAATTCAGATCTTGCTCCTATATATATGCGGCTATTTAGGCGAGAAAAGGAAGAGGGCGAGTGAGAGAGTGCATATCGCAAGGTGTATAATTTTGGGCTACAGCGTGCGCGTGAATATATAGGCATCGCGTGCACATTGTATTATAATACACCTTTTCAAGCCGTTAATTAAATTGAACCGGCGATACATCGGCTTTTATTTAAGAATCAAGGTATGTGAGCGTTATGTTTTTGGAAATGTCCGCAATTCAACTTCTATGCTTTTTGTGCCTTTTACTCTTCGATACACGGAGAACATAAATCAGCCACTCTGACCGCAGTAGTATAGTAAGTAAAAAGTCATAAATATACTTATAGTCTTGAATTAAAATGTTTTTGGATTGGACTGAGCTTTTCCTTACTTCTTAAACTTTTTGATAGTCGCTATAGTCTCTCGCTGGCGAATATAGGTGGCGCATATGCGTTTTCCTATTTCCCTTCTTACTATTTGCGCAGATAATGTACATATAGAGATATGCCACTAATTGTGCTAAAACAGCCTTTGTTGAGCTTACTCGAGACTCTCATGATATAATTGCAGTGCTATATTACAATCACCCATTGATATTAATGTAATTCCTCCAAAAGAACGAAAACCTTTAGAAAACTGTATACTGATTAGTCTACTATTATTATATAACCGAGATTTTCTCTTTGTGCAATCTATTCTTAATCTGTAATAAGAGATCGAATGAATATTAATCATTAACAGAACGATATTCTTTTTACGAAAATGTATATCTATAAAGGAAGCCGTCGGTCATCCCAGGCTACAAAATGTCATCCTGTTATATTATTCAGACGAGAGTGAAAAATATCAGTCTGGATTGTCAAGCTAAATATTTGATTAAATAGTACACGATTCCAGCATTCGTCAGCCAATAATAGAACTCTTAAATTAGTCTCGGGGTCTCTAATAATAATTTTCCAATGTGTACACGTCGTCATTCTAAATCAAGCCTTCGAACCGACGAGCTTCGAACACATCGTGTATTTTCAATTCTATCAGTGTTATAATAAAAATTAAAAAAAAAAACTTCCATCAATCCCACACAAAGCCATCGATTCCCAGTACGAAATCTTTCGTCGAAGCATCGATTATGCCACCGCATCCGTCGACTCACGCAACCGATAACCAGCGCATCTCAGATTCTCTCTCTTTTAGCCGCATCAATTCATTTTCATTCTCTTATCGCGCTTATAATACCTTCCAAGAAAAGTCAGCCGTTTTATCTCTCGCTCGCCGCAGCTCTAGCCGTTTGTTTTAATGGCCGTGTGTCTGTGTGTACAATATGCAACTGCAGTGCAGTGTCGTCGTATAAGTGTACAAGCACATGCGACGCTTCGTGTATATGCACTGGGCGACTTTGCACCTGATTGCACGCGCGCTGCATGCGACGACGACGACGACGACGCTTGTGCTAAAAATCTTTGGCTGTATATACTCTCCGATACTGCTGTATGAATATTCTTCGGTGCTTAGCGTTCGGAGAAGCACGTGGTGTTATAATTTTAGATTAGCTGGGGGTTCTTGGAAAATTTAGGATTTTATGTAACGGTTTTTTTATTTAATCGAGTTTCTCGATGAAGCTGATTGCGGAAACGTTGAGTGTTTCTTTCTGTGTTAATTTACGAGAAAGGCTTTGTATAAATTATTGCGTAAGAACGACAAAAAAAAAAAAACAACTTGTCTCGACATCGGAAAGCCCGAGTTACAAACCGAGGCAAATCTTCTTATTCGCAACTCTTATCTCAAAAACCCCTCACGCACATTTTCCCCTCCTATATAGCCACGGTATAACAGCCTCACGAAAGTTAACACGTTTTTCAAATTGGAGCTTTTCACGCCGAGAGAAATATAGAACAAAAAAAGCTGTTCCGGAAGTGTATAACTAGAAGTAGGAGGAAAAGACCTCGGCTGCATACTTGGGGCTTCGGAACATAAGTACGTTTTACTTAGGCGCACATAGATATACGCATAGTAGTGCGCGGGTATGTATATAGACACCGAATGGAAGCTTCGGCGGCACTTTTCGTTGTCGCGGGGTTTCATCGATCACGTATATACGCGATGCTGTATATATATAGCGTAATGCGCATTAGTACCGAAAGCAATGGCTGCTGTTGCTGTATACGTATTGGTTTTCTTATTCTGATACGATTATTCATGCCATAGTTGATATCTTGAATATGCACGCCATCGTGTAAATTAATAGCCTGAACGATTATTTCCAAATTAACATCAATAACTCCAGACTAAAAAATGCAAAGAAACAAATTTCCAACAAAGTCCCACACTGTAATATATATCGTCGATTCCAATCGATAATCTATGGTTTTGACCTTTGAAAAACGTGTGAAAGAAATCCTTTTTCGCTATTCTTATCTACAAAGACTCGCACACACACACACTCTCCGTAGCGTCAGGTATTTAAATACACGTCATCCAAGCCCGGGAAACAGGTTCCGCCGAAAAATTTACAAGTAACCAAGAGATAAAGCCTGGGAGGCGCGCACGCAGCATTGATAAATTTAAACGATCGACTCGAAGCGATCATGGGAACCGCCCGCTGCATAGATTTACATTAATTCTCGATCAAAAATCAATAGCTTAATAACGCGGCTGACTCCTGAAAAATTCTGAATTTCTGCCGACGGTAAACACGTATAATACAGCGAAGAGCGAAAATACGAAGTATAGAGAGGGAAGGATGGAAAAAAATAAAGAAGAGCAAAGTCCCGAGAGAAAGAGCAGGCAGTTTATTTCGGTCGGGTTAATTAGTGTTGCCTCGCGAGTTTTATACGGTTGACATTTCGCTGCGCTCGTTCCTCCGGACAAGAAAGCTCGCGTATGCAGCATCTTTTTTTTTCTCCCCTTCGACGTGGATAATACAACGACGCCGTATATACATTCGCGCGAGAGGAATATTTTTAATTCGAAAATCAGCATAAACATCGAGCGCTAAAGTGCTTACATATCACGTTTTAATAACCGGAGAAGGAGGTGTATAGCGCTGGACGATTTTTTAAGAGGCAGACTACTTCGATAGGTTTATAATTACTCTCGTTAGCCTGTGTGAGATCGTTGACAGGTCGCTTCTGCGCGAAGCGATTTATATATACGCGACGGTCCGGTCAAGATTTATGATATGCATGAGGATATTGAACGTTCGCTCGCTGTGGTACGTGTGATGAATTTTTCGTACAGAATAATAAATATTTATTTATATCAATTCCTAATAAATTAAGTATACACTCGCTAATCGACGGCAGACGAATAAAAAAAAAAACGAACGACCCGATACTCGAGACCCACCAGAAGTCCGAACGAATTAGAAATGCAAAGCTCGAAGACCGAAAAACCGCGCGGTTGAAACAAGACGGCTAAAACTCCGCTTTGGACTTAGAAAAAGGGCGCCGCTCCAAACAAAAAGAAGAAGAAAAAGAACCTTATACAAGCCACGTTCTCCTCCTCGAGAAAAGAAGGGCCTCTTATGGCGAGACCGACACTCAATAAAATTCCACGGCTAAAGGCGCCATCGCCAGGTCGCCTATTAGTTTTTTTCCCGTCGTCCATAAAAATTTTTCATGCCGCGCGCCTTTGTCTTTTATATATACATGTTTCGAGAGCGAGTTTTGTATTGTGAGCGCGTGCGTCGCTCAGCGCGTGAATATCACACTTTTTACGGCGCGCGTGTCGTCGGTAGATTTCTTTTATCTGTGAAGGATTGTGTGTATGATTTTTCACTCGACGGTCTTAATTGCCGAATAAACAGCTTATTAGGGGGTCGAGTGGAGGTGTAAAAGTTTCGTTCATTTGGCTTTTATTGTCATGGTATTGCGGAGAAGAATGGGACAGCTTTGTTTTTTGATTCGTGCGTTGAGCCTGAAGGGGTTTCGTCATTCTTAAATTGAGAATTACTCTGCTTGTGTGGGAGAAATTTTTATGATCAAAATCCTTAAAATTCATAATTATAGTCAACGAAGGATCGCCATGCACGTACTAAAAGAGAAAATAAAGTTATACGAAAAAATGATAGCGATCGGCAAAGCTCTCGAGCACGTATACTTCTTTTTCTGTTCGACATGTCTTTCTCCTTTCAACTCTTGCTTATAGGTATCTGGAGCACGAAGAGAATCAATACCGAGCAAACGCGAATGCGCACGATTTTCATGTTCTCGCTGTGTCATTCGCTATTGAAATAAAACAACGCTTTAAAATGAAGACGTTTCACTTTTCACCCGATTGAATATTCACATGATTATAACAGTGACTTTTTTTTCACCCAACAGTAGTTTCTCCAAAGCCATACTTCAAACGCACTTCTGTATCTCTTGTAAAATATACAACTCACCTCCCAAACTTTCTCAAACCTTCAACCCGAAGCGCTTCCGTCATGCCCTGCGTTTTTTTCTCCATTCCGCTGTTCTTGCCTGACCTCCTTATCTCCATTCCGTCAAAGTCCGGAGGACTGGCGAGTTCTCCAACAGGGCCCGGAATATGGGATGATTTACAAGGGGGGGCGCGTAAACCTGGTGATCGAGAGTCACTGCTATCTGTTTCTGAGGGAAACTTCGGCCTCCGTGCACCTCTTCGGGACTACGATCTTGTCTGCCGATTATTATTATGGGGCCTGTAAAAGGCTGGATAGCGGGCTGTTATGTTTTTTCACTGTCCTCTTTGGATTGTATTCGGTCGAGGTATCCATGGCAGGCTGAAATTGACACTTTTATTGGCTATTTGTTGAGGATCGGTCAGAAGAGAGAAGGACTGCTCGCTGGGACCGTTGTCACGCTTTTCCAAATGCTGCGGGAAAAAATTGCGTTTCGGAGAGTAGAAAGTTTGTGGTACGCGTTGTTCTTTTATGATTTTCAAATGCGAGCGCGATATTTGTATATTTTTGAAATAAACGAAATGCGGCGTTCGATACTCGAGTCTCGTTACGAGAAAACACTCGAGTATTTCCAGAAACTATATAACGCTGTTGTACACAGTTTACTCACGTTCACACAAACGAGAGTAGCCTGTATTATTAACCGCAAACATAACGATTATAGTATAACACTTGACCATTATGCGTATGACTCTGCATAAAAAAAAATGTGACGGCAAATGAGCGGGTCGGTATAAGGGATTGTCGTATATGTAAACTCAGATACTAAATCTTGCTTGCGTTGGGATTTACGAGCTTCGTTATCTTAATATGTGTAAATATGACTGCGAGCGCTCGGAAAATGTGATTTTCTGTAAAGAGCGAGATTTGATAATACCAATAAAGATAAGCCAGAATAATTTTAATTTTGCACCGCAATGCACACACACACACACACACACTAAAATCATTTAGCGTGAAAGTATCGCAAACTTTCACGAAAATCTAAGCCCCGTCGGCAAATCCTCACAGTAGTCTTTATACACACACGGCCGGCTGACTTCCGTCGCAGCGGAAGAGAGAAGAAGACGCTCCAGGGCCTCTCTTCTTTTTCTCAGATAAGCGACCTTGACCACCGAGTCTCTCCCCCAAGTTTTTCCAGGGCCTAATAGGCTGTGAAATTATATTTGGCCGACTGTCGGACGAGCAGCTATATATATGGTGGCGCTTGCAGAGGACCGACTGTAAAGGGAAAGCCTCTAATGAGCCACGAGGACACAAATCCGAGCGCCGCCGGCCGTCGGACGCGTAGGTATATGCGTCGTCGTCGTGCGAGTATATTATATATAGTGTACGTGATGGTATAGCGATGGGCTGTAGGGAGAATATTTTTTCGAAGGTTTTTCTGGGATCAGCAAAATTTTGAGATTTTGGAGACAGTTGGACTAGATAGTCTAAGAATCGCTTTATTTTTTCTGAGCGAATTCATTCGCTGATACTCGTCACTGAACATCCTTAAACGCAATTAGCTGAAAACAGAGTGGATCGGGATGAGCTGTTAAAACTTTGGTATAACCTCTGCCCGTAATCCTTTTGTTTCATTGTTCAAAAGTAAGGTATTATAAGAGGAGACAAATTTAACAAGCTTATACGAGGGTTTTCGCATATTTTGCATACAGCCCACTGTCAAACGGCCGCACGAGGTATGCGGAGCACTCGGGATTATCTAAGTATCCATGACGCTCAAGATATTAGCCGAGTTTATCCCTGAGAACAGAAGAGTTAATCAGGCATTGGATAATTCCATTAGACCTGTATACAGACGAGCATTAACTTCAATTTGTCTCATTGTATCAGCTTGTATGTCGAAGTGACGCCCTTGGAAAATAGGGAAAGTAGCATGAGATTTTTAATTTGCTATATTTTTTCAAAAACATCAAAACCGTTGACTATCATCCAACTCTAATTTTGATATATCTTCTTTCTGTTCCAGGTGAGTTATAGAGACGACTGGTTTGCCGAGTTCTTAGAATGCGTAAGTTCCATCCAAAGTTGATTACATAATTTTAAAAACTTCCGACGAAAGAGATTTCTCGCGCATGATTCATACCTATATATATATACAACAGCCAGCAACGTCGACTTCTCTCTCGAGCCGAAGGCAATTTCGTCGAACAGCAATACCCCATCGCAAAGCATCAGAAACAAAAAAGAATCCGAATCATACTTTCCAAACAGTATGAAGAAACGTCTCGCACTCTCCCAAAAGAGCGCACAACTTGCAGTGTATAAGGGGGAGAGAGAGAGAGAGCTCTCGCGACGCAGAAATCCAGCCGGGGCGGGTGGCATGCATGCATAAAAACTCGCGCAGCAGATTTATTTAAGTCCCTTGGCCTCTCTCTCTCTCTCTCTCTCTCTCTCTCTCTTGCTACGACTACGACGCGCCCAAGAGCTAGTTGACAAGAGTTCTACTCGCGTAAACACACTCGTTTCTCCGTTGTTCCGTCGCGGGGCTGTTTGTAGCGACACTCGCTCTTCTCTTTCTTCTATATACGTACACTCGGTGCAACAGACAAAGACAGCGAGCAATTTCCAACGCACACACATACACACACACAGGAATAGCCAGGCTACCCCTTCGCCAAGGGGTTGCTCGGCGAAAGGGTTGCCATATCTCCGTCTCCCTCGTGCTTTCCTCCCTATCCAGCCGATCGAGAGAGCGAGAATGACGAGAGAAGGGAGCTCGCGAGCCGCTACCTCCCAGTGGGCGTGCAAAGGAAACTCCGCCCCTACCACCTCCCGAACCGACCAATCCAAGCGCTCGGAGCCGCCCACGTGGCGTACTCCCGCTTCACCATTGGTCGTCGCGTCGTCTGCTCGGCGGTGGTGGGGGTAGCTGGAACTTCGCGATTTTGCCGCTAGAGGGTTCGCCTGCTCGCGGTGCTCTCGCGCTAAAGCGAGACGGAGCTAGGGAGAGCGGAGCTCGCTGAAGTGGTGTGAGTGGAGAGAAGTCAGTCGCAGACTGGAGCGCAGGGGACGGACACCGCCGCCGCGCGCTCCGTGTGTTGTTTGTTGCACAGCTGTGGCCTCCTCGCACGGACTGATTCGGCGCCGCTGCTGCCGCCGCCGCTGTTGTTGTTATTGTTGTTGTTGTTGTTGTTTTACGTCGCGCGTCCGATAACGAGACTAAATCGCGCGTTGTGCGGTGTAGCAGCCTGCTGCCGAGAGTGCGAAGTGAACGGACCATGAGGCAGAGGAAGAGAAACTCGTAGCTGCTCCGCAGAGCTGGCGAGATAGGAGAGTTTTCGAATCCCTGCGCGCCGCGAACTGTCTGCGAGATCGGCTGCACGCGCGGGGCTGTATAATATACGAGCAGAGTGTGTTGCAGTGTTTTTGTCAGTGCGGCGTTTTTTTTTTCCTTTCCTTTATTTCTGGTTCTTGCTCGATTGCTGCTGTCGCTGGACTGAGAGAAGGCAGCGCAGCTCCTCGTGTGTGTGTAGGGATTAAGGACGCGAAAGGACAGAAATATAAGTGCGATCGAGACGGTGGAAGCGGAGGAGAAGAAGAATATGTCGGCGTACGCGCAATTCGGATACTATCCGACGGCTTCGCAGGTAAGCTCGCCAATGGGGTTTCCCTGCGATCGATTGCCACTTTTGCGTATATATGTAACCCTGGCCTTGCATGACACGCTAGCTCGTTGTGTTCTAGAGACAGTGACGTAGAGTAGTTTGTTTTATATGAAGTTGTTAACGTTGATAATCGCTGAATTGAAGAGCGTATTTTGTCGTGTAGCATAACAGTCGTTCGGTGTAATAAACAGTATTGAAAATAGTCAACGATAAACGTTAGATGTATTTCACAATCTTATGTAACGATCAAACTCGTTCCAAGCGACAGCATTGAGAGTAGCAGAATANGAGACGGAGCTAGGGAGAGCGGAGCTCGCTGAAGTGGTGTGAGTGGAGAGAAGTCAGTCGCAGACTGGAGCGCAGGGGACGGACACCGCCGCCGCGCGCTCCGTGTGTTGTTTGTTGCACAGCTGTGGCCTCCTCGCACGGACTGATTCGGCGCCGCTGCTGCCGCCGCCGCTGTTGTTGTTATTGTTGTTGTTGTTGTTGTTTTACGTCGCGCGTCCGATAACGAGACTAAATCGCGCGTTGTGCGGTGTAGCAGCCTGCTGCCGAGAGTGCGAAGTGAACGGACCATGAGGCAGAGGAAGAGAAACTCGTAGCTGCTCCGCAGAGCTGGCGAGATAGGAGAGTTTTCGAATCCCTGCGCGCCGCGAACTGTCTGCGAGATCGGCTGCACGCGCGGGGCTGTATAATATACGAGCAGAGTGTGTTGCAGTGTTTTTGTCAGTGCGGCGTTTTTTTTTTCCTTTCCTTTATTTCTGGTTCTTGCTCGATTGCTGCTGTCGCTGGACTGAGAGAAGGCAGCGCAGCTCCTCGTGTGTGTGTAGGGATTAAGGACGCGAAAGGACAGAAATATAAGTGCGATCGAGACGGTGGAAGCGGAGGAGAAGAAGAATATGTCGGCGTACGCGCAATTCGGATACTATCCGACGGCTTCGCAGGTAAGCTCGCCAATGGGGTTTCCCTGCGATCGATTGCCACTTTTGCGTATATATGTAACCCTGGCCTTGCATGACACGCTAGCTCGTTGTGTTCTAGAGACAGTGACGTAGAGTAGTTTGTTTTATATGAAGTTGTTAACGTTGATAATCGCTGAATTGAAGAGCGTATTTTGTCGTGTAGCATAACAGTCGTTCGGTGTAATAAACAGTATTGAAAATAGTCAACGATAAACGTTAGATGTATTTCACAATCTTATGTAACGATCAAACTCGTTCCAAGCGACAGCATTGAGAGTAGCAGAATAATGTTATTTTGACAGGTTCTTCTTCTGCGCTCGATACGCCAGTTATCATCAGGAATGCAGATAATCTATTTTATTCGCGATAATATGATGAACTTGAATAATAAGCTCGATGGAAACTAGTTTTAATCCTCGTGATTTCTTTCCGAGCACGTGGAGTGATACTCATGTTATAAAAAGCCTGTGTGCGCGTATCAAGCTCGCCGACGTTAATTGGTATAAATATTTATAGAGAATATTCTGTTTTTTGATGTGCCTTTAGACGCGTTATATATAGGCTAACGCTGATCGCTGTTAATTTATGTGCTGCTTGCTATAAAAAAAAATTTGTTTGTCCAAGCATTACGCTTCTTTTTGAGGAAAAATTAATCTGTCATTGATATAAATCGAGGCTGTATACAATTTTGAAGTAGAATATACAATGTAAAAACTAGCTTATAGGTTAGGGTTCGATAACAGCACTATCTCTGGAGAGCAATGTATAGTGTAGTATTGTTTTATCAAAGAATTCAAATATACCTCGATACCAATGCATCCAATTACCCAAATTAATATCTTCGATACAAAAGTTCAATCTCAGAACAGCTGACTCACACACGTCTCACACCTCTACCTCCCTCCCCTATATACCGTCATCCCAGCCAACCGACCGAATCTCGTTGATCTCAAAAAAAAAAAAAAAAATGCACTCATAAAGAATAACTCGCGAAAAACCTTCCGACCGAAAGAGAAAGAGGAATCGAGTCAGACGAGCGCGATATATCCCAACGCGCAGGTGCGCGCACTCCGTCGGCCGTCGCGCCTAATGCGGCCCGACAACAGGCTGTTCTTGCAGTGTATATACGCGCCTCGCGAGACTGTCCCTTCGCGGGGCCCGGCGAAGCGCGAAAATATACGGGCCCGTCTCTGTTTTGTAAGCCGATACGCCGCCGGTCTTTTATTTATTTTCTACGTCGCTCTTTTTGCTCTCTCTCTCTCTCTCTCTCTCTCTCTTGTCTCTCTCTCGCGCGGCCTTATTAATATTTCGCACCTCGGAATAGAAGAGTCGCCGAGGCGCGAAATCGCCGGGGCGTGAGGAGTCAATCGGCAAAGAGATGAGGGTCTTGAATGAGCGCTTTCGGAGAAATTCACTCGGGGGAGTGAAGACAGAGAGATGCTGAGAGATATGCCGGATTCTGAATGAATAGGCGGATGCTGTTCGTTATTTTTCGACTTTGATCGGCGATCGCTAATCGGGTGTTATCTTGGGTGTTATGATAATCATCTGCATATACGCGAGATGAGCGAATCAATAAGGAAATTAAATGTGCAATGGTCCGTACACGCGTTTGAAAAAACTAGAGAAGGCAAAAATAAACTAGATAAGCGTCGAATTAAAGTCCAGTTGCGAGTTACAAACAAGAGAAAAACGGCCGATTCAACATTGAAAATGAATGTATTGCAATAAAGATAAAACTTACACGTGTCAATGCATGTCAGTGTGACTAATATTTATTCATGTGTAGGTTCACACACTGCTACATTCCATTTGAATATATGTAAAATCATTTCAGCTACACATCACGCGCGAATTTGCGATTGTAAAGCAATCCGCAAACACACACGTTTCCTCGTCTGTATACGTAAAGCCGGTGCGCGGAAAAAAAAGAAAGGAAGAAACTGCGCCGGCGAGAGGGAAAAAGCCGATAATTATCCACGAGATAGCGTAAACACGTAAATACCGTAGGTTGCTAATTGCCGCTGTATATAGATGTACCCGTTAAGAGGAAAATTTTCAATCTGTTGAATACGGGAGAAAATAAAATTGCTGTAAAACATAAGATAATAACACTCGATAATACTATTACCATCGATGTGCATACGCGGGATAGGTTAGTGCGACAAATGGCTACGGAAAAAAGCAAACAATGCTTTTTAAGAAGGCTTGGTATCGCTAGACATAACCTCAAACCGCAAGTTACTTGAGAAGTCCAGCGGATATCGTGACGATTTCTCTAAGATCGAAAAATCGTTATGCTAACATGGCCTTACATATTACCAGTCTTTTAGCTCACATATAAACACTCGCCGAAGGCATTACATGTAATTGACGCGAAGAAAATCGAATAAATTAATATCCCCCTTTTCGAACACTTAGCAAACAAATCGCACTCGGGTAAAAAATAATCGATCGGCACAATACACACAAACACTCACACATCAGAGAAGTATTTATATACGCAGACAAAAGTTCGCGACAAAAATTTGCCGTACTCCAACGATGCATGAATAATGTAGCAACACGCGACGATTGTCTTGATTCGAGACAATACATTGTATGCCTCGGGTTAATACGCCAGCACCAGTGCACAGCGCGGAATTGCAAATCCAATTGTTTCCCACCGATGTCGTGCGAAATTTTCGAATTTCCATCCCGGACTCATGATATAGCTTCACTTTCTTTTTTCCTTCTCTTCGATACCGAGCAAAACAGCACAAATTGTCGTCGTCGCAATTATATTCGGAACGCGATGAGCTATATAAACCTCGTGTCGTTGCGCAAATAACGCATAGTATTGATTCGCGTTTTTATAATACACGCATAGCTTCAACGCAAGGACTCGCAAATTTCTAGTGAAGGTCCCTCTCGATTTAATAATGCGATACGCGCATCGCACAACGGCGCATACATTTGCGTTTATTTATTTTCACCGGAATGGAATTGGGCGAGAGATGAGGATGGTGTCGTAGAGGGGGAAGGTTAATTGGATTCGATGATCATATCTGCGAAGTGACAAAATATTTGAATACGCTTAAATTTCCAAGCGGCCGTTCTCGTATAATTGGCCTGTCATTTATTCGAGCCAGCCGCGATTTCGCCTCAGCGGGATTATGAGCTCGCGCGCGGCACTCGACTTTTGTTCAGAGAGACAGAGAGAGAGAGAGAGAGAGAGAGACTATTTCTGACGTATATCAAGGAAAGTCATTTATCCTATAAAAATTTCATATACAAAAGCACTGTAACAGTTTCGGTTATCTCCTTACCGGTCTTCGATTCTCGATAAAATTATAGGTATCCTCCACGAAGGAGAAGAATCGATCAGCTGTTTCTTTCTCTTCTTGCGCTTACAGGGGCTCTCGTATATACACCGGCTACACTATAGAGTGACGAGCTGAGAAAGAGAGAGAAGGGGAATACAAAAGTGCAGTGCGAAATGTATAGCGCATGCGCCGCGCATATAGAGATACCAATATATACCTGGGCACGCGAGGAAGTCTTACATCGGTCGGCGAGATGATGCGGTACAGGTATTATTACTAAAACATCTATGGTTTTACGTATAGAGTATATACATTTTTGTTCCTTCTTCGCTATGATTTCTGCGATGGTGCAACTTTTCGACGAAGCTTCTCAGAAGTTATATTCGTCTCGTGATGAAATTCCTCGTTGAGAGAGAAGAAAAGAATCATATGACGCCGCGACGATAAAAACCAAGAGGCCGTGCAGGTGCAACGCGTTTTCGCTGACGTATCCATGCAAGCATGTCCAGCATTTTTTATTTCGTCTCTATTCAACCGGATGGACACTTATCCGCACTCAAATGTTCGAATTTTTATCCCCAATGTAGATGTTTTTTTTTTCTTTTTTTTTGGACACACAGGGACATTATTTATACCCGCGTGCACATCCATTTGCATTTTCGACGCCTGGATTTCGGGAAATTTATACGCGGACTGTGTACGGCGCCGTTGATTTTTTCCGATTAATGCTCGGAGTAGGCGAGAATTTATGCCTATGCGCGCACGAAATTGCAAATTTACCGGGCGACGCGTGTAAAAGCGTTTCGATAAAAAGTGTGGTATTTTTTCGTTGTTCTATAGAAAATTTCTAGTCGCCACGAAATCGAGCAAAAGCGTGACGCCAACGTCACATGAGAATACAACACGCGCGTGTGTGTCTATGTGCACAAACCGAATCCGAGACCCCGTGCACGGCTTCAGGTTTCAATTTGTTATTAACCTTCATGCCGCTCGTTATACGTTTCATTGTCGTAGCGGTTTTGTGGCTTTTTATTCTCTTCGTTCGAGATGTGTCGAGAGTATTACATACGTATTATTATTAAACGATATTTTAAATTGTTTTCTGTTCGATTTATCTTCGTAATCGTTATCTTATGATAAGCAGGTGCGGCGAAGTACACTTTTAAGAAACATCGAGCAATTTTTTAATTTGACTAATGTACGAATTTCCAAACAACGAAACTCAATTTTTCGATATCTCTCGAACCCATTAACCGCAGCTCGAATAACACTGGGTGATAGATAAGCATCAATTCAGATCAGAAAGTTCCAATCGCTCGACTCGTCGCGTCGCGTCTTCGAAGATGAATGAATGACTCGTGAGAGATCGACTCGTCAACGAGACTTTATATTTGCGTTCGATCTTTGCGGGTGACAAATTGAATATCCACCGCTCTGCACGCACAGATCAGACAAACATCTATAGCGCAATCTCCACGTGCGATCGACCAGAGAGAGAGAGAAACTATATACTTATGAGAGGAAAAATGCAGACACTGCGCTACACTTCGTTTTGATTAATCGGCGAGTCGCGTTTGCATGTGTTTCTCTTCCGGGGAAAATTTTTCTTATATACGTTGTTTAGATACGCAAATTAGTGATTGTATAAGTTCTGTATATAATTACCGCTATATATTTTGTTCTCTATTATACACAGTACAAATGTATGCTAATGTAGGAGTGTTATACACTTTAGCGAAAGATTTCGCGAAACGCTGGAAGCTATTTGCCCTGATAGCGTTATACGTGTTTATAAAATGCGAAGTATGTGTGTAACGTATAAGTAAAAGCTCGAGTATATACGGTTTCCAGTGGAAAATGGGCCTCGAGCACGCGAAATCATAGAGCGCCGATATTCACCTCTGTACATTCGCAGTTAAATTTACATTGTCGCGCGCAAAGGTGCGATATAAAAGCACTTATTATTAAAAAGACTTTATGTACTTATAAAATTTCTGTATACAGCGTCGAATTTGAATAAAACGCTCTTATAAAATTTGAACTGCCGCTTGGCACGCGAAACTTCGATGATGCTTGAACTTGCTCACTCACGATTCTCTCTTTCTCGAGCATCAGAATTTAATTTTCTCCCTAATCAGCCTTATCACCTCTCAAGCAAAATCTCGCCCATCGGAGAGTACGAGATGATCCTCCACTTATCGAATTTCTCTATATAGCTATATACCTACACAGAGAGAGTGTCATCGTCGCGCAACAACCGGTTTTTCGTTCGCCCGCGCGCGCGCAAGTAAACCAGTTCTCTCGTCTCTTTTTCTCAGCGCAGCCAAAGAGAGCACTTCACTGGCTCTTTTTCGTTGGTAAAGGCGAAGTCAAGGAGGCGCTTGATTAATTGCTGAAGTTCAGCGGCTAATGGAGCTTTTATGAGCGCTTGTTTTGGACGAGAGGAAAAGCGGCGTGCGATTCAGGTGAGCGTGCGCGAGACTCGGAATTAAAGTGTCGCTGTAATTGAGCGACGCGCGTTTATCTTGCTAACGTTTCTAATTCCTTCTTTTTCGATACAGCGCGCGCGCGTGTGTGTATATATAAGGGTAATTTGTTCGATTATCCTTTTTCATTGATCGAAGCGAAGCATATGAAATAACTCGAAAGACTCGTTGACGATTGTCACCAATCTCAATACTCAAAAGTACACTCCCGCAGCGTGAAAAAAGCTCTCGGAACGAAAATTGATTCTCTCTCCCCTCAACGTCTCGTTATCGTCGTCGCGCTCTTTAACGCGGCGTACGTCTGCCCCCTTTTTTTCTCGATTTCTCCCGCGTTCCCGCCTTAATCGCTCTCTTTCTCCGTCTTTTTCCGCTACTCGCGAGTTACTGCCACTTTAACGGGCTCTTTAACGCCTCAAATAGATCTTTCTCTCTCTCTCTTCGTCTGCCGACACACAAAAAGCGCAAGAGCTATACTCGTTTCACGCCGCTATAAGTACGCGTAAGCAGGAGGGCTGAGAGGAAGCTCGGGAAATTTTCAGCGATTTTCAACTTTTATGAAGGGAAGGATAGCGCGCCTCTCGCTTGTATCTTTAACGAGGATCGGAAGGAAGTAGGAGTTTAGTGCGAGGGACGAAAGATGGGCTTTTAATTAAAGACAGATGTCGGAGAGAGTGCAGTGTGTGTCGCGTCTTGTATATCGACGATAAAACGCAAAATTTAAACACCGCTTATGTTCCTTTGAAATTGTCGACAATAATCTTTTTCGATATCTAAAGTTGCGCTGGTAAAACACACACGCCGGGTTCAGGCGGTGGGATAGAGAAAAAAAAAATAGCGTCTTTTCGAACGACCCAATATCTCTATATCCTTAACAAGGCCTCGCCTCTAGACGCAGATAAGCTTTTCGAGGAAAAGGTGCTGTACACATACACACACACAGGCTGAGGAGAGAGAAAGACACGAGTCACGACACACTGCCTAGTTCTCGGGGACGATAGCTTATCGGCCATTTCAAAAGTCATACCGACATGACACACGCTCGCCGCGCTCGGGGAATAACGTCGTCGACGGCTCAATTAGTGAAGTCGTCGACTTTTTTTTTATTAATATTCTTCTGTCAGCGCAGCGTACATTATGACTCTTCGTCGCGCTTTGATTAACGAAGCGCCGTAATTCAATTATATCTTTTTCTCGAAGCCATCACGCGCAGTATATTCTATAAAAGTAATGTACATTTATACACAATCGATTAGTATCGCAATCGTCACTGAAGCATTATAAGCGCAAAATCCAATCCTCGAACGCCTGAGAGAATTTCGTCAGTCTCTATCACATATTTCGCTCACTCGCGCGTCTGTGGTAATCCTCTCTTCGAGACGTCTCTCTCTCTCTCTCTCCACCACTGCCGTCGGATGTGCACTTTACCGCTCCTCTATACACCTATGGAGACATATTACCCGTGCGATCGTAAATACACATTCTGTTTTGTAACTGTAATTTTATCGCGTGCCTATAACTATTTCAAAATCAGCCGTATATAATTGCGGAGATCATTGCGCAAGACAATTTTTAATAATCGGCCTCTTAACTCTCCTATATACGAGTATATATATGCCTCAAGAGCGTTTGTAAACAAAGAGCGCTGCAGCTGCGTGTATATAGCCCTCGAACGTTGCAGCGAGCAGTGCAAGCAAGTATATAGTACGATGTATGATGTTATATGGAAGAAAAGGAGCAAGCGCACGGTTCGAGGGAAAGGAGTCGATAGATCATTTCTCCACTTTGCGTCGCCGCGCGCGGCTACAGCTCTGTGTATTATCCTTGGTAATTCGCCGACTGCACGCTCTTCTCTTTTTTTTTTGTGTACAACGTGTGCACTTCGTCCTCGGTATACGGTCTTTTGTCTCTGGGAAACTGTGGAGTCGTTATTTTGCTATTTGCTCGTCGCCTATATTTTCACATAATTACGTATATTTTCTTGTATTTATTTTAACGTTATTATTGTTGCCTGAAATATTTGACTCGTCAACGGATCTCTATAATGCAGGCAAAAAAAAGCTCGATTGAAATGCACGTCACCGCAATCGGGAAGAGCTTTCAAGGTGTTACCCTCGTTTCGCGGCACCGCGAAATCCCGTATGATCGCGTGAAAGGTTCTCTCTCTCTCTCCTCCGCCGACGGATAAATCTTCCGAGAGTGCCGAGAGAGACAGTTTTTTTTACGCCTCGACGTGACCAATTTTTTTTTCCTCTCCTAAAGTCTCGCAAGTGCAATATACGTATATATAAAATCAAATCGCAATATACTTTTTCAAAAATTAATCGTGACCTACAGCGCTTACAAAGCATCGAGTTACCTGCTCCATTGTGTCTTCCTAATTCCGAATTTATCAATCAGCCAAAAGTCGTACGTCCCAACACCCTTTACTCCACACCTGAAAGCCGAAGCTCAAAGCGCCGGAGCCGTTTTGAGAAACATCGCGCGTGAAATCAATATTTTCGAGCGAAGGCTCTCAAAAAGGAAAAATAAAGGAACAGCATCTATATATTGAGGACAAAAGACTAGAAAAGGAGAGAAGGACACGAGAGAGAGAGAGAGAGAGAGAGAGAGAGAGAGAGGCGACGAGGTGTCTGGAGCGGCGAAGGGTTCGCGTCGCCGCGTGAAATCCTAGCCTCGATCAAAGGCCATCGCGGTCGCAGAAAAGCCCGGCGACGACAAGCCCAAAAGCTACGGCCAAGATCTTCGCGAGGTTTAGCCGCGGATTTGCCAAGTGTATGTACGGAACGATGAGGTGGATGTTTCGTAAAAAGTTATGACAAGCCGATGCCGGTGTCATTGTTTTAAATTCATGCAATGAATTGCCAATCGACTCGTTCAAACAGAAGCCAACGGGTTGAGAAAGTAGGAGCTGCCGACAAAACCGCGCATGAATAAGAGCCTCGGCCCTTCGACGAGGATTAAGCTCCTCTCTCTCTCTCTCTCTCTCTTCCTCGAAGAGTATTTTCTTCTTCGCCACTGATGTTTCAGTCCGTCGGGCAAAAAACTCAATTAAGAGCGAGAGAGTAGAACCCAAGGGCTGAAGTGCGATTCCGCTAATGCCTCTGTTGGCCTTTCATGAGTCGGTAGGTGGGCTTTGATTGTTTGGGGAGCTGCGTGGTGCTTTTAATTCTAATCGTTCCTTAAGAGCCCCTGATTTATGCGGGACTGTTTGCGTTTTCGAGCTTGTTTGATTGTGCTTGATTTCAGCGTATTTTTCTTTAATTAATAAGAAGAAGAATTTTAAAAGACAAAGCCGTGCATATATTTTCACTTCTCCTCGAACCTCTGCAGAGAAGCTTACATGCGCCTGGCTCTTTGAACTGCACATTATATAATACGCGATGAAGAACGTCCTCCAGTCCAGACTAATCGTCGCGCGTAGCCATTAATACGGCTGCAAGCTATATCAATGCGCAAAAGTTAATTAAAAGAGATTTAACGAATAAGAACGTCGGCTTTTCGCTTTCTCTCTAAGAGAACAGGCCAATGAAGACTCGAGACTCGGACACTCGACGAGGCGGAATGTGACCGCCCTGTGAAACTCGAGAGCGCCTGCTCTCGTTCTTTCCTTCGTGCTCTTGTTCACCTCCGCTGTCGTCTGTCGGGTCTTCTTCTTCTTCTTCTTCTTTTGGCTGTTCAAATAGGCTCGGCCATGATAAGTATTATAATTAGGCGGGAATCAGTCGAGTTCGCGTGTCTCCCTCTTTTTTCTGTTGGTTCTTGATGTATGCAGTCGTTGCTTTGATGTGTGTTTGCTCAAGAAGATGATGTGATTTTAGATTATATTCGAAGGATATACTTACCCTTTGCATATAAGATGTGGAATTGAACTTTATCTACAAAAATTCGTTTTTCGAAACTTAAAATAGAATTCGAATTGCTCAACAAACCAAACATAATCTCAAAACTGTATCGCGTCGTGACAACTTTTGTATCACATCTCAAACAACGTGTTATACGAGTATATTTATACGCGGAAACAGCAGAAATAATACATGAATTCCAGAAGACTCTCATTTCAGCACCAGAGCAACATGATTCCACACGTCCATAAGGGCGAAACCACGTTCGCGCGTCTTCTCTCGACTCTTTCACGTATATACATATAACACAGAGAGTCGAGAGCTCTGTCGTCCCCGAGCGCATAAATTTCCGCGGCCGCGGGGATGTAAAGGAAAACAATGGCGGCTGAAAAATAGAGCCACAGCGCTCGTGATGCTATTATTGTAGTCGTCGTCGAGCATCTTTTTTCCGCGTCAACACTCTTTTCTCTCTATTTTTTTCTGTTCTCATCGTTCGCTTTTACGGATTTTCATTGCTCGGCTGTCTTTCATTTTTTTTTTTTTTTTTTTTTTTTTCATAGCCGTGGTCTGCGTTTTATGAGCGACATCGACGCAACGCGTGTTGGGTTGAGGAATTCCGTAATGTGTAGGGGATATATAGGCGGGACGTGACCGTAGCTCGCGTTCGGTTGTTAACATTGCGTTTTACATTGTATTTTCACGCGAACGCGCGAGAGACGAGCGTTATTTGTGTGTCTTGGAGGAGATTAACGAGCGTGCGGGGGTTCGTTGTTTTATTAGAGCGGGACATTGGTTGTAAAACAATGGAACTCGCGTGTGCGTTCTCTCTGTCTCTATATATCGTGTGATTTTAAATTTAGTCGCCCGCGTGAGCGCGGAAAATTTGGGAGAACTGCGTCGTCTCGTTGACTCATGACAACTATTTGAGATTGGAAACCAATTCGTATATATGTCAGAAAAAAAATAAAAAAATTGATTAGCAAAACATGTATAATAGACCTGCAGTCATACAGCACGAGTGTCCCAAGCAGCAGGCCTACCAAGGCTGTTTCGGTATAGGTGTCACATCTCTATATATATGCACTGCGACCGCGAATACTGACGAGGGATATGTGAAAGTGCCTCTGCGCCACCTATCTCATCACAGAGAACTATTTTCTATACACGTTAAACACATTCAAAGTTCAGCCTAAAAGTAAATCCAACAAACACTTACTATACAATTTTCCTAAAAAAAAAAAAAAAAACAATTTTTTGTTCCAGCTCCTGGTGAGCGGTGGCCAGCCGACAACAGCGACCTCCCCAGCGATGTCGTCAGCAGGAGCGTTGAGTCCTGGAGCGTTATCCCCTTCGTCGACAGCGACGACTGCCACGACGACCGGAGGTGGCAGCAGTACAACGACCGGCGGTGCCAGTACCCCAGTGGGAACTGCAGGTGGCACAACGACAGCCGCGGCGTCGGCAACGAGCAGTGGGCCAGGCTGCTGCGAAAATGGCCGACCCATGATGACCGATCCCGTGACGGGACAAACCGTCTGCTCCTGTCAGTACGACAGCGCCGCGAGGCTGGCCCTCGGCGCTTACCCTAGACTAGGACCTGGCGCAACGTCTTACTCGTCGTACCCAACGCCGACGCCGTCGGGCAGCGACCAGGGACCTTATCCCAGTATCGGCATGGATAGTTCGGCCTTCTATTCACCACTGGTGAGTTTGTAATTTTCGTTCGTTAATTTTAAACATCCGCGTAAGCCGATACCTTATAGTTAAAAGAAAGCTCGATCGCTTGCGTAACCCTTCAAGCTCTCCGAAGAATCAACCCAAGCCACATTCCGAATCGCGCCCATAACTTTTCATCAACTCGGCCCACCGTCAGTAGTCGAAGTGAAAAAAAAAAACGAAGAGAAGCACATAACAGAGTCATCATTCACGCTTGTGGCGTCGCTCGTGGCCTAATAATTTTTCTCTCGTCTGTCGTGCGCATTATACATCTGCAGGGCGTGTCACGAGCCGTAAATTCCTTTTGTATTTTTAGAGACTCTCTGCTGAGACACTATATGTGCTGCACGGGTCTAATCGAGCGAGTGAGTCGCGCCGAATAAATCTTGAATGCGACGAGGTTTCGCTGAAGCATTAATTAGACTTAGCGAACAATTAGCCGCACGGTTGCGAGAAGAGATTTTGATGCAATAACGAGGACCGGGTGATATGGCTCTATACAAAAGTGTAATAAGAGTATAACGAAGGCAAAAGTAAATAAAGTACACAACACTATATGCGCTGACTTTAAACAATCAAGCACAGAGCATACTCAGCAGCAGCGCTACTGGAATCCAAGTGGTCGCAGGTTTCGTCACGATATTTTCGTCAGCCGCAAGAGAGGAGAGTCAAGCTCGCTGGAGATTGATCGGTTCGTCGCTCGCGGCGCGCGAAATAATTATTTCTCCGTCTCTAGCCCCTTTCTCCCTCTCTTTCTCTCTCTCTGTGAATTAGCTTGGAATTCAGACGAAACGATCCATATAGGTCTCGAGCAAAAACCGCAGGATTATTCGGACTATGCGCGAGAAAGGGAGCAGAAAGAGGTTTTTCAGAGGCTCCACTATACGACGCGGTATGATAATAAAGTGTGAACTCTCTAAGACACGCGTGTTGGTTATGATCAGAGGTCGATGATTCGGGGTGTATGTGTGTGACAAAGAGTATATTTTTGAATGAAAAAAAATAAGCTTTTCTTTTCGTCCCTCTATTAATAGAAACGGTTCGCGTCGCTGATTAATTTTGCGCTAATGGAGCGGAAATCATGATATTGTGTAGACAAGAGAGAAAAATCGGTCGAGGTGTAGGAGATTGACGTATAGCGAAGTGAGATAAAAAAAGTTGCCGCGATAATCCCAAGCCGAAGAAGAAGCTTCGTGGAAGGAATACGCGAGTGTCGGCATAGACTGCGAGGAAAAGGAGGAGGCATTAACGAGGAAGGCTGTGATGGATTCCCTCGGCATTTTTCAACGCTTGTCAAGCGCAGCCAGAGATTCTTCGGGCGGAGTAGTTAGGGGAAAAAAATTGTCGTCGACGCTTTTGGCTACCGCGAGGGTACAGCGTGTAAAGTGTGTTCTTCGGTTGTAATTATAATAATAGAAAAATAATTAATCGATAAGAATCAATATTAGTGTAAAGTAGCTTTTGACCGCCAATACACACAGAAGAGTAATCTAAATATAAAACGGAAAACCGAAGAGCGCAAGCTCTCTCGCGAATAACTCAGCGCGTCGCAGAGCTGAACAAATGTCGAACGCTCTGTACGATTTTCGCGAGACACGTGTAACACCCGCGGCTATTTCGGGCGGTTTATAATATAGTCTCTGGGCTGCTTTTGCGCAAGCAGCCGCGTCATTAGCGAACAATGAAACTCAATTTGATGAGAGATTTGTTTGACAAGAACGAATTCTACTTCTCTCGCATTTATTATCTCGTTTTCTGAGCGCGCTCGCTCGGTTATTTTTGTGGAATAACATGTATAAAGTTCGCTTGTTTATAGCGATCTGCTGCTGAGAAAACATTCGTTCGCTTGTAGAAGTTATTTTATTCTCTGTTTGCTTTAACGTATTATTTCCGCTCGAGAATATCGATTTCCTCTTCGCTAAAATTAAACGAGGGAAAAAAAAAAGCTCGACGTGGATTATTTTGCATAGGACACAATAACCGCCGTTTCAAACTCATCACTCCGTCGCTTAGCAAATACGCATACTTCGACAAGAACTGCGTCAATCGTGTGAAATAAAATTTCCTCTGTATACGACCGATATACTTTATTCATCGCTCGATTCGATCACCTACTCTCGTATACAGAACGTCAATCGACGCTTTTATTGACTGGGCGTCGCTTATACTCTGGCAATATCGTTCGGCCATGGCGCAAAAGTGCCGCCCGTAACGCATCTCTCTCTCTCTCTCTCTCTCACGAGCGAGCTATTTTCCCCGCCCCGAATATTTATACGCTATGGGCAAAACGTATATAAACATTTTTCCGAGCTTGATATATGGAAAAACGGCCAATTAAAGTTGCGTTAATTGCGTTCGACTTTGGTTTATGCGTGTATATAGGCATATCTGTTTTTTTTTTAAGGTTAGTTAATGACGAAGGCGTGCATTTTTTAGTTTTCCAAGTCTTAATTGCATGTATGCGCGTTCGTAATTACGGCTGCTTATGAGAACGTTAAGGTTTCGGAAAAAGTGGATCAGCTCGCGAAAAAAAAAACGAGGCGACTCGATTAACCTATTTCGGCTGCAGAGTATTGTATTATCGTGACCTTCGTAAGCGGCGATTGGACGATTTGGTGGCGGCCGATAACTCGATAAACGAATAAGCGCTGATGAAAAACCGATATTCCGCGTGATTTAAGTAAATTGAGCTGTCCAATATACGTATGCGCACAGGGCACCAGAGTTATCGGCAATTTATTTTTTGTCCTGATTTAATCGATTACCCTCGTTAATATGTTAGATGAAAAAGGCCGCGTGTGTGTGTGTGTGTGTAGCGCTTGGGGCGAAAAGTCTGCATAGAATTAAATCGCGCTTTTGGATTTATTTTTATCGTCAGCGTCCAATAGCTATAAAGATATTATATAGCTAGCATGTCATCAATAATATGTTTATAGCAATAGCTATAAACATATTATTGATGACATGCAGAGCTGAGAAAAAAAAAACTTGTCTCGGCGTGTTGTCAAATTATGTTTCGATGCTTTTCGTAATCACCTTTGATATATGCGTAAATGTCAAACACGTGTCGCTTTTTTTTATCGAAATAGTATATAATATTAACTAGGTACATAATCTAATTGTTATTTATTCTCCTGTTATACTGTACTTACACTGCAGTAAAATATCTATTTTGTTGACAGAAGGCCGCTCCTATCTATATGTATATTGTAATTGCAAACGGAAAAGTTTTAAACGCAAACATCCACGAAGACTATAACGTAGTCTCTATACACATACTATCCATTACTAATGACATGTACGTGCGTCGGAACATGATCGGTCGCGCCGCGCGCGAGTATACAGCTTTTGCGCACAAGTGGCCAATAATGCACTCGATACCCCATGGAGTATAATAACGGCTGCGTATATACACAACTGCGTCGTTTGTGTCACGACAGTCGCAATTATCGTATACAGCTCTCTCGAACGGCGCCGCGTGTATATTCGTCACGACGAGATTATACGAGTAAACGCAACCCGAAAAGCGCGCGTATTTTGAACAAGCGATTTTTTCCCAGATTTTTAATAATTAAAAAAAATATATATTTTTATAATATAGATGAAAGATAAGAGGCGTGTCTTCGTTTCATAACCAGAACCGCAATAGTGGAAACGACGTAATCGCTACGACACTCATTTGCCACGAGCACCACGTGTATAGCACCGGATAATTACTGAAAAATTAGCTCCGTAATCGCCAAGTGTGTTCGAAGCGGTGTATACAAAAAATAACTAATTATCAGCATTAATACACAAAGAAAAACAATTCGTCTATGCTCGAAAGTTCAGATAACGATGACGAAACCCCAACGCGACGATCCCTCGCGACTCGCCTATATAACCAATAGACGAATAAAGCGCATTATTGTCATGTCTAGATCTCGCGCTCGCGACCGCGTATACCCATACTACGCGATGACTATCTGGACACCCAACACACGAACGCACCCACGCTGGCATTTTTTTTTCTTCCTGAGCGAGATAGTTCCAGCTCTCGGAATTATATTTCAGAATCGCGCACAATTTTCAGCACGCGACGATTATCGCTGAGAGCGACGGGAATATTTTCGCGAAAATGCTTCTGCAATAATACAGAATAATGATACAAATCAAGACACATTACATAAATACGTATATATTTTCAACGACGGCGGGTTACGCTTTATAATCTAATAAAGCATCGTGCTCGTCCACTTTTGATCAATTAAAGAGACAAAATCGCGAGATACATACACATTATTCGTCATGATATACCACAATTTGCCGGAGCTGTAATATACGAGAGCTATAGGTATAATATTATACTGGTATAATTAAATACACATTAATTATCGTACTCGCTTAGCGTCGCGCACAAAAGCTTTATACTCTGATATGCTGCTGGTTAATTAAACAATCGATCAAAATCTGCATTACGTGTTTATAAACATGCGCGCGTATATTACGATCTCGTCGCGATTTATAAAGTTCATATAATTGAATTATCCGTCTGTGAGAGTGACGGGGATAATACGCGATGCTTCTTTTGCACGTAAATAAATAATGCGATATTATCCTACACTATTATGAGCAAGCATTCGATATACATAAAAAAAAAAAAAAACAGACACGCAGACCAGTAGCGACGAAAGATCCGTTATCTCCTTTCTGTAATATTCTATTATTATGACAATGTGCCTCTCCTCCCTCGTGTGCACACTCGCGTATATATACAGCTTTTTCCCTCTCGGACAGATAACGAGTAATGTCTAGCTTGGCTATAGGCTCGCTTATCTGATGGAAACTTACGCTACGCTTGCACACGGTATATATCTCGCGAAAATCATAATAATGCTCGCGCGCGTGGATGGTCTTTTTTCGCGCACGAGCGAGTTGTGTACGCGTTCGCGAGCACGATCTTGATATTTAATCGGTTTCTAATAAATACCCCCTTTGCGCAAGCTTATGATACACTCATTTGAATAACGCCGGTATTGGTGATGTATATAATAGGTGTGTGCAGTTGATTCGAGTTAATGTTATTTTTTGTTTGTGTGTACGGCCTTTTCGAAACACGTGCAGGGCTTTGCGTCATCGTGTTCACCGGTTTGTAAACGCCACCGTGTGATTTTCAAAGTTCCAGGTTGGCTTTGAATTATGCTCTTGATTTTCCCGCCAGTTTTTCAAACACTCTCGTATCATTCTCTCTCTTTCTCTCTCCCACGTGTAAAAAATACGTACTGACCCTCTCGATCCCTCAGACAATCGCCGGTAGCAATTAATAAAAATTGAAATTCCACAATCTCGCATCGAACAGCAGAAGCAGACACAGTAGTACTGCAGAAGCTTTATACAGTATAGAGGCGAGGCGTCGATCGTCGAGCGAAAGCGCCGCAGCCGCTGCCACCGCGTCCTCGTAACGACTCTCCGACTGCACATTATAATATAATAAGAATCGGATTAGCATTGAATGAAAATGGGCGGCGCGCCGCGGGAGGCTGCTTCATGTGCTCGCCTGCTCTCTCCGCCTTTTACTACTTACCCGGTGGTCTCGGGCATCGCCAGCCAGAGTATATATGAAGGTACACCGAGAGAGAGAGAGAGAGAGAGAGAGAGAGAGAGAGAGAGAGAGAGAGAGAGAAGGCAAAAGGAGGAGTATCGTGTGGGTACTTGAATCGTATACGCGCACGACTTCTTGGACGCGCTGGCGCCGCGACGAGGTCTTTCGCGAAACGGGCGACATCTGCTGGCGAAGGATAGATCGTCGTCGCTCTCCAAAAAGGGATTTTGAACAATAGGGACGTATAACGAAGAGCAATTTGTTATGCCAAATTAAATCGACGCCGGGAAAAGAGAACGCATAAATTACAACGCCATTATACACTCGTCGGTCTGTATAGCACACACATATACGCTTAAACTTTCGCGCCAGCATATGACTCTTATCTCACGCGCACGCTCGCGCGGCTATTTCGAACAAAAAACAGAGCTCCAAGAAAAATTAAGCCGAAAAAGAGCCGCTAACAACGCAACAACACACACGCGCGCTTTATATTAAGGCGTCAGGTGCAGCAGCGCGTGCGGAAGCTTCGCAAAAAAAAAAAAAAAAACCNTATCTCACGCGCACGCTCGCGCGGCTATTTCGAACAAAAAACAGAGCTCCAAGAAAAATTAAGCCGAAAAAGAGCCGCTAACAACGCAACAACACACACGCGCGCTTTATATTAAGGCGTCAGGTGCAGCAGCGCGTGCGGAAGCTTCGCAAAAAAAAAAAAAAAACCGGCTATCAAAGCCTCCTATCACCGCGTATACGCTGCACAAACGCACCGCCATAACTCTTACCGAGGGCTGACATTAATCAAACTGATACTCTTTCTCTCTTCCCTCACGCGTTTATACACCACGACGAGGTTTTTTTTTCGCCTCTTTTAATTAGAGCGTACCGGCCTCTCTCTCTCTCTAAGCGCGCAATGTTTGTAAAGAAAAAAAGTCGCCGGTTATAATCGTTTACCGGCATCATCCGCTTAATCGCGAGACATGCCGCAGCTGAGCGTTTATGCGCGGAGGGAAATGTCGCGCGCGCGTGCGAAGGAAAGGGAACGGGACAGATATGTGTATATAGGCAAAAAATACGAGAGACGACCGTGTCGGACTATATACTCTGAGGAAGATGTACAGGCGAGATATGTGTGTGCGTCGAGAGGGGGACGAGTGTATGTATATTCTATTTTCGAAGAGTCGAGCGGAGAGTCTTTTTTTTTCGAAGAGCTACTTGGGATACGATGATCTGGCCAATTAGTGCGCTTTGCTTTCTTGCGTATACTGTAATATAGCAGGGTAATTAAGTTTGTCGAGGAATAAAAAAAAAACGACTGTACCAGCGAGATATTGAAATATACACGAGGGGAACGGCATTAGATTATTAATCTAACGCTTGTAACGCGCTTTAATCGATGTAAGAGAGCTGTACAGCTGGAAAACACGCGGCGAGAGTATAGAAATTTAATTCGATTTCCAACACGCGTCCAGTTTGTATTTTGACGTTCGCTTTTTACCAGCGGGTTATATTAACGACCGGCACTTGACAATCTCGTCTGACCTTAAAGCTTGCGTATCTACGCGTTAGAAATATATGCACACCGCGCAAAATGCAAATTCGATTTTGACACTCTCTCTTTCTCTCTCGCTTTGGACGATAAAAGACAGGTGCATTAAACGCAAAAACACATTTGCATAAGCGTCGCGTTCGACTATACACACACAAACACGTGGGCTTGTCACCGCCGACGGATCGAATTCGTGATCCAGAGCGTGAATTAGACTCTCTCTCTCTCTCTCTCTCTCTCTCTCTCTCTCTCTGTCGCGGCAGCGCGAATAATTCCTCCGAAACTTTTATCTCGAACAGTTTGCATAGAAATGACGGCTACTTTCGGATCGTGTAATGGCTTTTCTTTCCCACGACCCGCATCGTCTCTTCTTTTTATACACACATATACATCGCATACGGCGAAACGAAAACAATTCGCGCAATGAAAAAAGCGGTTCGACATCCGATCTGAAAATTCAATGAGCTGTGCGCGCGCAAAAAAAAAAAGAACGTTGTTACAAGTCTCAATTACGAGTGTCTTCCACGCGCTATTAAAATTTTTCTTCCGTATAACGCATAAGACGCAAGAGTCGACGAAAAAACGGAGATAAGAGCGACCGCTTACAAATTGATTTATGCGAAAAAGAGAGAGAGACAATCGTTGCCGCTCTCTCTTCTCCGCAAAAATGAAGACGGGCAGGGAAGGAGGCTATAAGAGAATCATAAGGATTTTAATCGAGCGAGAGCTATATCGTGACTCTCGTCTCCCTTGATGCTGGTATATATATACTATACCTATATACACACGTGACTCGCATAATGTACACGATCGTGCAGGGCGCTTCCTTCCTCCCTTTTTCCCTCTCGTGCGACACATTCACGTGCACCATTTCGAGTCGAGCATAACAATAGTTGAGCCTTGGACCACCCGCGGCTCGCCATTAAAGGAGACGATTCCCTCTTTCTCTCTCTCTCTCGCATATACACGTATACTCGCGCTCGAGATGCTAAGCAGTCGCATGAATAATTTCGCCGAGTTTTTTTTTTTTTTAATTGGAAAATAGAGCTCTCACTATATATTTGCAGTGTATTATCGTCGTCGATGAAAATATCAGCGGTATATCCCCATTAAAAGCGCTTATTATAACTATCGGATGCACATACCTTTAATACGTAACAAGGACACGACGGCTCAATTTTTTGTCGTCCTCTCTTTCCGAAAGCGGCAGTCGTAAAAAGAGAGCGGCAAAAAAAGTACCAGGAGTGGGTTTATAAGTCCGGGAGCTGAGCGGAGAGAACGAATGGAATTAAGAAGTAAGGCGACGTCGGAGAGAGAGAGAGAGAGAGAGAGAGAGAACCGAAATACGAAACTCCCTGGCGCCAGTGCAGCAGCGGCTTTCTATAAGCCCTCCCAGGACTAATAATATCCTATTGTGCTACCATTAGCCGTGTGTGTCGGCTTGGCGTTTCTACTATACACCCAGAGTTTGTAGGTTTTAATTTTTCTCGAGACGAGAGTCGCGTGTATTTGAATAATTATATTAGGTCCAAAGTTGGCGATACAATGAAGAGTCTATAGTAGTTTGAAAAGATAAAAAAAAAAGTACAGTACTCTCTCGGAGGAGTACAATAGCGTACAGCAGTGCAGCGAGTGAATGGCTCTAACGCAGCTCTTTCCTCTGTGTTCCAGGGAAATCCGTACGGACTGAAGGACGCGACGGGGATGGGAATGACGGCGGACATGGGCGCTGCTTGGGGAACGGCAGCGCTTCAGCCTGCGGCAACTGGCTACTACCCTTACGATCCGACGCTTGCTGCCTATGGGTACGTATTTCCTTTCTTTCTATTTTCTTCTTTATTTCTCTCTCCTATATAGGTTTGTTATACACTATATTCCACGAGAATATAATAGGCAAAAGTTGGAGCTCGTTTGAATTTCGAGTATAATATATAAGCTGCTTTATTTCGAGATCGCGACGCACTGCGGCTGATCGTAAAAAGTCACACAAACCTATAAGCAGCTTTATAATTCGTCTCGTAATTCACTGGGCGACGAGCTGAGGAAAAATTTTTTGGAAATTTATCGAGGCCTCTATCCACGCGCTTATAATATACGAGCGCGTCTAATCCCACAGAAGTATACGTGACGAAACGGAGAGGAGAGAATCTGTCAAGAGGCAGAAGTAGTCGTTCCTCTTCCGGAAAGTGGGATTAACACGGTCGACTGCATATGGGGAGACGCGGATATACAGCGGAGAGGGAACACGAGAGGAAGGAGTTGGAGTAGGCGATGGGATTGATTAACGGATTGTTTTATTTTGGGTTTTGTGTGCCGGGCTATTTACAAATGTCGTTTCCTCTATTTCTTTCCCTGAAATTCGTTCTGGGAATAATGCTGTGGGATGAATTGGGAGTGAAGAGAGAGAGAGAGAGAGATTCGTCGTTGATATAGACCTTTTTTATTACACGATAATAAAAGTTAATTTTTAAACGATGAAAGTTATCTAGTTTGATTATATAATTAGAGCTTGGCAGCAAAATAAAGAAAAAAAAAGCTCATAAAACAGATTTAGACTGGCCTCTCTCTCCTACCACTTGAAATCATCAGTACAGTTTCTGGCCAGTAAAGATAGGTGGCGCAAAAGTACTTTACAACATCTCACATCAAAATCTGCGCCCAGAATGCTATATATAGCGATATGCCACCTATGCTACCTTATTGGGCCGTTCATGCTATTATACTGCTAGAGCCTATATATAGTACTTGAAAGCTTCTGCATCTTTTGACGTTATTTTTGCAAAAGAAAAATCGAACAAGACAGAACAAAATCAGTAGTAACAGACGTAACAATCAGACCGTCGCCGTTTCTAAACGTTCCTATTACAAATCACCGGCGATCCATCAGTTCTCGCATCCAAGCCCGTTTATTCCCATCAAACACTCAGCCCGTCGCTAAATCATTCAGACTACTAGTCTTTGATCCAAAGCCGACGGATATAACCTTGTAGCTCATGAAAAATCCAAAATAATCCGTCTAAGCGCTTCGGCGCCTCCGGTTCGAATGCAGATCCCCCTTAAAACCCCTTCAGCTCATAACAGTCGAAGCCATGGGTACACACCATTAAGCCGTGTGCGAATTTAGCCACGTTCATATATATCAGCCTCGCGAAAAGCTCGTCCATTAAATCGTCAAAAGCACAGACACACCGACGGGCAATCGAATGAAATCTCGGTGCGGAAAAAAGAAGCGAGCCAACGACATAATAGACAAAAAGCACAGCCGTATATACGTCCCCTTCTGAGCAAAACGAAAAAGCCAGTCGTATATGCATACGCAGAGAGCCGGAATACTCGACACGAGGTCTCTATACAGAGAGAGAGAGAGAACGCGCGAGAGTGGGCGTGCATAATATGGAGGCTCTAGTCTAGGCAGGCGAAATTTAGTAGTCGTAGCGCAGGCAACGACGGCCGATAGTGCCACACCGCCACCGGTATTAGATGTCTCCCTCTGCGTATATATATATATATATATATGTGTGTGTATATGTGTGTGCGTGTGTGTATATACGTATACATGTATATATGTAGAGAGAGAGAGAGAGAGAGAGAGAGAGAGAGCACACGAAGCGGGTTTATTGATTGGCTTCCTCCTCGCACGCCTACTCTCGCTCCCACAGGTGCCGGGCGCGTCTGCGCGCGAATTTTCGTACTGCGCCTGTACACTCGCTTTTTCGGAGGGGGATCCGCAGAGATTTATGAAAGCGGAGGGATGTGCTCGCGCGAGTAAGGGGGTTTATTAGGTGGGGTCGAGAGGGAAAGTTTTGGGTTTGTTTTTAGCCTCATTGGTTTATTTATTCGCTATTTCTCTCCCGCGCTAGCTGCAGTGGACTGGGATGTATATAAACACGCACTATAATACAGTCCCGAAGAATAGGCTCCGGATTTGAATGGAGCAAAGGAGGAATGCTTCTGAGCGCCCTCGCTGAAGTTTATTTTCGAGGGGAATTAATGGTCAGCGCGCGGTTTTCAATGGATGAGCTTTTTTGCGGCAGTTCGCGTGCGCGTTAGATTCGTAAAATAACGATTTCGTACTTTTTCGCAATATAGTTTAATCGGTCTGTCTCGCGTCAAAGAATTTGAAAGATAAAAAATAGTCAAATATCCAGACTTTGTAGCAGTCACCCTCTCAGTGGACCCCCCATCGTCTCTGGCGCAAGTGCATCAGGTTCCGCTCTCCCCATCAGTTCGCGTATAGGCATATTGTTTATCACTGGATATACTCAGAGCCGACGTCCCCCTGCAGCGGAGCGTCTCTGTGAGAGCCGCTATTAATTTACTCGCTTAATAATACGAGAAGCCGGAGCTTGGAGTATGCGCTGGATACTTCGACCCCGCTATGCATATGGGCTTTTCCCCAATGGTCGGATGTATGGTGTTCATGAGGTGGCGACCTCTCTATTTGCTTGTCTTTTTCACTATGTTTTTAAATCACTCGATTTTACACACAAGACGAATTACATTACAGCATAGTTCTCGCTGACAGCCATAAGAGGATCAGGTAGAAAATCCTGGCGTATAAAGTTAATAACAGAAGATATGATGTACAGAGAGTATCGTATACGTATATGGATATGCGCAGCGACGGAAGAAGCTTACAAGCTTGTACATATAGTTCAGTATTACAGAAAGTTATCCGTGCTTGGCATGATGTAAGCGCGCGAAGTACAAAATGTGAAAGCGATGTTCCGAGCGTGCCGCCGAGTTCTATGTAACCGGGTACACTTTCGACATCGAATTAACTCATCTAATTCCACAGCGACAAACTGCTCACCTGATATAACGCTCGTTCAAGCTTTAGAATCTATACCTATAGCAAAGCAGTAGCGTAACACGTTCTACTTCAGCAACTTCGTTTAAGCCAGTTAAAAGAAGACTTCGAAATTCGCTCTTTCTACTAAAACTGTGCCGTCAAGCTTTACTCCTTTCAATCAGCGTGATGAAATATACATTTTTTTTTCGCGTGCATTAAACCTGATAAATTATAAGACATCCTCTCTCGGGTCACCAAAATAATTTACGTACTATTTGATCGGCCACAGAGCTGAGTGCGTCGACACCCCAAAAACCACGTTATGAATCTCAGCTCCTATTTCTCTTCGTTCTCGTTCCCCTCTGACTCCTGCCAACCAGCCAATAAACTCGCCATCGCTCAGAGCAACCGAAAAAAGGGAAACTCTCTTTCTCTCTCCGTGCTTTCGTACTCACGTCTCTATATTCGCGGCGATCCCCTCGCTTTTCCAAATAGCTTCCCCTTCTCTCTTTCATTTCTATATCGCTATATTTCATTCCGTTATATTTTCCCTTTCTTTTTCATACGACGCGTGTGGCCGAGTGCAGTGACGTGGTGCTTTGGTTTTGTCGAACCTCTCGCAATTCATGATCTATATAGCACTCTTGCGTCTCCTCTACAATATGAAAAATATGAAAAATCTAATAAAATTCGAAATATAATTTAAAAAAAATCTCCCCGTCTCTCTCTTTTCCATATTTCACCACAGCACTCAAGCTCTCACTCGGCCATGACGTTCTCTCCCCTGCGTTTTTCCAGACCAAGAAAGTCGTGCGCGCGACCCTCCGTCACGCGTTTTCTCTCTCTCTCTCTCTCTCTCTCTCTCACCTAGGTATATATATGAAAACATACGAGCTACCGCGCGTTGAATTCCCAAAAAGTCTCGGCGCAACTTTTACCTTGCTATTCTGCGGCGGGTGTGAAAAAAAAAAAAAAAAAAATAATGCAACTTTTCTTTTTTTTTTCTACGCGAGAGCGCGGGAGCCTAAAAAACTGTTTGCGCTGTGCCGAGACTTTTCGCGAGCTTTGTTTTTTCACGCGCGGAGGTATACGTACATACGCGCTCTCATGTGTTTCTTCCCTTTGTCGCACTACTCTTGGCTCGTTTATTTATTTTCTCTTCTTCTTTTTTTTGCCAGAGCAGAGCTGGCTCTGCGAGTTTCTGCTGCGCCCACGAGCGTATGTATAATAGGTGCGGACGCGTTGTAAAAGGTCGGTGAAATTACGGAGTATTACAAGCCGCGACGAGAGGAGAATGTGAAGTTTTTGGGTTTTTTTTTTTAGAGCCGAGTTCATACTCCGTCCATGAGTTTAGGCTTGGACGTGTGTACTCTTGGAATGATCTGCTACAATTTTTACACGTTAAAGAGTTACTAATCACTCGAAATACAAAAAACAAGTTGATATAACAGCCAGGCATATGTAGCATAAGCAGCTCAAGCAAGCCTAAGAAGACAGTTTTGGATTAGGTGCACTAATTATAGTTAGTAATGAGGTCAATAGAAAAGCGCCTATGCGCCACCTATCGTCACTCGCTAGAGACTACTTACTCGAAAATTTAAATAGTGGGGAAATCTGTTTGGTTTTACCACTGCTATTATATACAAAGCTTGTCGATACCACGACTGCTCTCGCTAATTTTATTATTTAATGTGATTAAATCTTCTTCCGCAGCATCGCGAATTTCTTACAACGGAATCCCTTATATACTCGCGACAACCGACGACATCTCTCTACCGACTCAATATTTTGGGCCCGCACAGCGCGCTCACAAAGGCTGTAACTGCCGGCCTCCGCTTTCGTCGCATCCTTTTGTATTTTTTTTTTCCTCCGCGCAGCCTTATACCATACCTCCCGGTCAGTCAGTCCGCGGTAATAGAGTCAGACGGTCCCGCCTGGCAACCGGTTTCCACGCCGTTTTTCTTTCCTCGCGTATGACGAATAAATATACCGGCTCTTACTCGTATGTATATATGTATATCGAGAGAAGGACCTCCACGACGAGGCGGCGGCCGTTTAGTCGCTATTACACAAAGGGCCGGTGTATATACACTTGTGCGACGACTCTGTACATATGTAATTGGTCGGGAAGAAACCAATGCTTTATGCGCGGCTCATTATACGCCAAGTGGAAAAAGCTGGATGATTTCGTTTTATGGGATATTATACGGGAGGACGTATATATACCCTGTATTAGTTTGTAAGTTGTTCGTACGTAACGAGAAAATAAAAAGCACGCGTCTGTTACTACTGATCGATACCGATTTTTCATTACACACCGATGAGACACAGAAAATTAAATTCCAGATATCCGCAATAATATCCCGACCAATAAGCACTTTACCGGTACAACATCTCATTTTACCCGACGACCATCAGCCGCCGGTGAAACTTTCATCCCTACTGCAATGTACAGAGAGCGAAACGTTCAATTCCACGCTGCAAGCTCTCGTCGACCTCTATTTTTCAATAAAAGCTTGCCCGAAACAGGAGCCGTGGCAAAAAAATATATATCCGAGGGACGACGCGCGCAGATTTCACAGAAAAAAAAGTCATTACACGCGAGAGACTGCACAGAGTGGTCTAGGAGAGAGCGAGAATCGTTTTCGGTATACGCGACGCACCAGTGAAAATTATGACGCAGCCGCAGACTCGATGGGACTTGTCTCGTGGAAAATGAGCGTTCGGTCATATATGAGAGGATGATGAATCGTCGAGACTGGAATAGAGTATGTGAATCAAAGGGATGCTTATAATACAGGGCACGAAAAGTTATTAAATCAAAGCGTGGGGATTGAAAGAGTCGAGTAGTGCATTTCGGTGGTGTATTATACAGAGTCAAAGCTAAGCTAGACGCGATATAGTCACGTTTGCGCTTCCTCCTGTGTCTACAGCCATTATCAGTCTACGCACACAGGTACAGCGCAATTACGCGTCTTCTGCCAATATTGGCTAACCTTTCAAGGTTGCAGCCACGCGCGCGTCATATATGCATATGAGCTGAGCAGCCTTTGTTTCGTCGTTAACATTCCGTTACGAAATTGTACGGCTATATATTCTCAATTGAATTACTTCCAAACGATCATCCCGTAGCTAACGACTTGCTTAATCATCGCCGGCAATTAGACTTATCCCCCTGGACTCTTCAAACAATAATATAATTCCGGAGAGAGAGAGAGAGAGAGAGACAATGGCAGCAGCATCGCTGAGAGAATAAGAGAGAGAGAGAGAGAAGAAGAGTATCGATTCCTCGGTGCGCGCGCGCGCGGCACATTACAGCGCTCGGGGCACTTTTCGAGGAAAGAAATCCGCGAAGTATACCGCCTTTCCCTTGTCTGAAGGGAGTTTAATAGAGGGTGAAAACCACCGGCGCGACGTAACCGCACTCCACCTTTTTTCCGTTACTTTCCCGCGAGTAGCACTTCCGCGAGAGCTTTTTTTTCTCTCTCGCTTATTCGATTTTCCGGGATATACTTCTTCTTCTTCTTCTTCTTCTTCTTCGGAGCTACTTTCGTTCCCGGTCATCTCGACCCGGTAGATAGAGCGAGATCGATCGACTCACGCTTAAGCTATATACTCTTGATTAATTTTCGTAATATATAGTTTTGCACCGTCTTTTACACGATAAATAACCGCAAAAACCACAGCGAGTCCGCAATCAGCGTCGCGCAGGACTAAACGTCGGAAAGAAAAGAGAGCTCGTTCGATTTGCAGTATTTGTAGTCGGCGGCGGTTCGCCCTTCGAATCTCTCGAGAGGCCTATTGACTCGCTCTCTCTCTCTTCTTTTTTCCCTCTTTCTCTGTTTCCCCTTTCGCTCTCCAAATATGCCGCTCGCTGTGTTGTCTTTTTTTCTTATTGCTGCCGGACGATGCGCAGAGCGCACAAGACACAAAGGACCTCCGCGAGTTTGTGTTTGCCCGCGCTAATTGAGAAAACGAGATGAACGCGCTGTGAGTATATACAGTCGTCACTTTTAGCCAGTGTAAATATAGACGCGCGGTTGTATGTATATATGTGTCGTTGTACGTGGTTCTGAGGACAGAAGAGTTGCTTTCAATATCAATATGTGACAACGTGTGTTTTGCTCTGCTTCTTCCTTTTTTTTTCACCAAGAGGGAGAAAAGAGTTTTAATTGATTTCGACTGCGCTCTGCGCGTGTGACTTGATCGATATCGTCCGTTGAAATATCAAGAGCGAGAAGTTTATTGGATAATTAAACGTAGTTCGATCTCAATTACCAGAGTCTTCCCGTTGATCTAGAGTGATGGATGAAAAGACGGTTATATACTTATCCATCTTCGAAAACTATACTATAAGTAAACCGCCCCAAATGGAAAACTGCAACTAACGCGAAAAATGGCTTACGCGCGCTCTCGCGCACGCACTCTAGATAGGCAAAAAAGTACGGATATATATACATCACGCAAGGGGGGGGGGGGTGAGAATCGATCGGATCGCCATTACGGTGAGTGAGCGAGAGAGCCGACGATGCGAATCACGCCGCTCGAGGCTTTATTCGCCTATACGCTGTGTATATATATACGTGTGCGCGCATGTGTACGTTTGCTGGGGCAACCCTCTTTCGCTGCTGCCACTGCTTCTGCGTCGTCGAGTGCGTCGGCCAGGGGATATAAACAAAGGGGAAAGGAGAGTCTCGCTGTGACAGAGAGATGGTGCGAGGGAGCAGAGTGATAGATGCTGCTTTGAATATTCGATTCGAACGTGGAGGATTTTAGTGGGATTGTGGGCTGTTATTCCGACTGGAACCGAGATTTCGTATAAATTTGAAATCTGATCAATTTATATGGACCGTGATGACTGAAATTTCGACTCTTGCTCTCTGTATAGGATTCAATTACGCCACTAAAAGTTCCATCAGTCACGCCACATTGACTCTCCGACCGCATCTCCGTCTCTCGTGTGTAATAATCATAAAGAATCAAAGCGCACGCGTGAAACGAGCGAAAAATCCACAGAGAGGCAAAAAGAGTCGCGCATACGAGGGGAACGGGCCCGTATAACCAAAGCCCAGCCCCTCGAAAAAAAAAAAAGAAAAACAGACGCTGAGTTTAAGAGCCAAGGATACACTCAGTGTACAGTCGAAATCTCGAGGGGGGTTATTCGCTTTTTTTTTCTCTACTCTCGTATAATATTCGGGGGGACATGAGGACGGGAGAAATATGGGAGGAAAATGGTCGAGGGTAAGAGAGTGTATCTCTATCCATATATACGTGCGAAGCGATAAAGCATTGATTGATCTCGACGAAGATTGATCGATCCTTTCTCTTTTCAGAGCCTCGCGGTCAGCGTCAATATTTTCATCCCCCGACGCAGTGACTACTATTATTATCGGTATATTAACCAAATTTTTCATTCCTTTACAGATACGGCGCGGGTTACGACTTGGCGGCTAGGCGGAAAAATGCGACGAGGGAGTCGACGGCGACCCTTAAAGCCTGGCTGAACGAGCACAAGAAGAATCCTTACCCCACCAAGGGTGAGAAGATCATGCTGGCGATCATCACGAAGATGACACTGACGCAGGTATCCACGTGGTTCGCCAACGCCAGGAGACGACTGAAGAAAGAGAATAAAATGACGTGGGAACCCAAGAACAAGACGGACGACGACGACGACGCAGTGCTCACCGATTCCGAAGACAACAAGGATAAAGACGACATGGCCAGTGATAACAGACAGGACAGGGTTAGCGACGATGCAAGGCGGGGACTCGACGATAACGGTGAGGAGGATTTTCTTTTCGTTATTTTAAATCGTATATATTATGAGCTCTCTCGCGAGCGATCATAACGAGAAGTGACGTGATACACGGAGTTGAACCCGTTTTATTTTTAAACAGGCGCTGGAAACGTTTTCTCGCGCGCTCGCACGTCAATCTCGCCGGTGTTTCCCTCATTAACCCACAAATCCTTGATTAAAAAGTCGTTAGCTCGAAAATACACACACGTGCGTCATTTACAAGGATAATATAATCGCCGCTAATTGGCTTCGCTCATACATCAGACGAAGAATTTATAATTCGTATAATTAAAAGCCATTCGTTTCATCCACCTGAATGCATCAGTAATGCCACTTGTTTATATCCCGCGAAAGTTTTTATCAATTCAACTCTAACTCTGGTACCCATATATATATAACCCAATAATCATAGCAAACACGGATGAGATTCTTCCCGCTATATAGTGCTCAGCGCTCGTCATAACCAAGTCGAGTATATAAGCCGACGATACGTCGAAAGCCATCTGCCACGCGGCCAATCACACAGAGTCGTCCCCTCTCTCTAATGAAATAATCGATCCGTCAGGCGTAACCATCCTACCCAGCCACACGTATCACACTCGATGCCTCTCTCTATAGCTCTCTATATATATTCGGGGTGATGCTCTACGAAGAGTGTAATTGAATCGATTCAATCTGCCCGCGATAATTATTACGGCGGGTGTGTAATCGAGCGAGTACGGTGATTTCAAATATTTTCCTGGGGTTGAACGGCTCGTTTATTCACCACTAAAGCTCTCATCCCAAAAACCTCGAAAAACTGTGGCCAGAAAAAAAAAACGATCGGAAAAAAAATTAGCATTTCCAATTTTCCCTCACCGCACTGGTGCTTTTCTCTGTTAGGCTACCGATGAATATCCAGTAGGTCCCTCTATATCGCGGGGGCGGACATAATGCTTCACATGTGGGTAAACACAGTGACGGGTTGCGGCTTGCTGGTCCTCTCGCGTTGCGCTATACACAGCGCGAAGAGATTAATGGCCTCGAGCTGTATACGTTCTCTTCCCCCCGTGGCGCAAATAGGAAGCGTGCGTGAATTCGTGCCAAGCTTTTATTTCCGCTGAGAATTGATTGAATATTTGGCGCGATCTGGCTCGTGCGGAGAGAAGATTTTTTGAAATTTTCCGAGAGAATCGACCGCAATAATAACGATATCATGTGTAAGTTACTTTGTTGCGAAGCAGCCTCCTGTGATATACCCACACACGGGAAAAGTGAGAGAGAGAGAGAGGGTGCGGTCGACTCTGGCCAATGCGGTACCAAGCTCTCCCCTCTTGCACTTTGCACTCCTCTCTCTTCCGTCGGCCGTCTATGTGTGTGTGTGTGTGTGCACTTCAGATCTGTGTACGCGGATACAGAGTGTATATGTATGGCACGGACGTGATGTATCGGCGCCTACGGTGAGACGTAGTATACTCTCTCTCTTTCTCCTATGGCCACCATTACTCTCGGCGGCGCATTGGCCGCAATATCGCGAGCAGCTGTCTTTCTCTCCGCCGCTGCTCGGATCGCAGGGAAAGACGAGGCGCTGCAGTGTAACGAGCCACGGACACGAGTGTCGTCCGGCTGATACGAGCTTCGATTGACGGTGCTTATACTCACCGCTCGCGCGAGTGGTCTCCGGTGGCTTTGATTGCGAATGAAGCTATGGGAAAGTTTTAGTGAGTCGAAGGTGAAGAGTTGGATACAGAAATTAACCGGTCGTTTTGTTCGGATCCGCAGGGTTGCATAAACGGTCGCGTTATCGGAACGCCTGTGATGTGAGTATATAGAGAGAACGTCTGTCGGTCCAGGGATGATTCGATTAACGGCCGATAGCGGAGGGTCAAAAGTTAAAGAGCCACTTGTGGACTCGACGCAGTTCGCTGTGGCAGTATCTATTTAGGTGGCCCATAAGCTTCTCTTTATAAGGGTTGCCGGCTACCCTAAACCAAAACTCGCCGTCTCTCTCTCTCACTCTTCTCTGCTGTCTTTATCCACAGGCGGTAGGTCTCTCACTCTCGCTATTCCGTCGCGTCTTCGCCCCTTTGCTGCTGCTGCTGCTGCTGCTGCTGCTGCCGCTGCTGCTCATCTCCAGCCTGGGAATTATCGCTTGACGAGCCATCAAGTAAACCCCTCGGCCTCGGCTCATTCGAACCTCTTAATGAAATTCTCACCCCTGGCAGAGGCGCGCCGGGGCTATCCTCGAGTGCCCCAGGAGAGTCTATAACCCCACGTTAAGAAAAGACCGAGAGAGAGAGAGAGAGAGCGAGAGAGAGTAGAATAGAGACCACTCGAGGGAAGCTAAAATCTCTTGCACCCCAAAGTGCTGCTCACTCCCCCTTTTTTCGCAGCATCCCTCGCGAGCGCGCTGTGGATTAGATCCAAGAGAGAGAGCGTCCCGGGAATTCCGTCGAAGCGCATAGCTGCGTAACTATTTCAGCGGTGGCGAGGCTCCCCCTCGATGCGGAGAGCCCAAACAATGACACGCATCTCGCTTTCGCACCACCGGGGACCGAGCGAGCCATTAACGCCGATACACCCACTGCCCCCTGTCTGTCTCCATGTGCCACACCGATGCTCGTACCAATTAAGATGGACTGGCAGACCCAGAGGCCCTAATGTTCTTTCGCTGTTAACTAAGTGGACGTTTCCGCGGATTTCCGATCGCGAGTTTTCTCTCCCTGTTTCTTGTTTGCGGGTAAACCTCGCCAACTCATAACTTGGCCATTTTTCTGACTTTTCCAACTCCGATCGATCACGACTCTCACATCTTCTGGTTCTAATCGCGCTCGTTGCCCCTCACGCTGTTCACAGAACCGATGCGTCACGTCAAGGCCGAGCACATGCAGCACGACAAGGATCTCGACGACGAGGACGACCTGGACCTCGAGGACGACCCGCGCCGAGTCGGCGAGCATCCCTACCACCACTCGATGCACCACCACCACCATCATCACCACCATCAGGGCTACGGGCCCGACGACCACCTCAAGGACGATAGCCTCAAGTCGGACTGCAACGCCGCCGGCGTCCCGATCCCCGCTACGAAGCCCAAGATTTGGTCCCTGGCCGACACGGCCGCGTGCAAGACCCCGCCACCGCCTTCACATCCCCACCACCACCAGTACCAGCTGCACCACCAGCATCAGCAACAGCAGCAACAGCAGCATTACGCCCAGCAGCAGCAGCACCACCAGCACCACCAGCAGCAGCAGCAGCAGCAACAGCAGCAGCACCACCACCTCGCGGCCAGCCAGCCCCACCACCACTCGCAGCAGCCCTGGCTGGGAGGTGGTGGGGGTAGCGGAGCCGACGTTGGCGCCACCAGCGGCGGAGGCCTCAGCGGCTTCGCGCTGCCCTCATCCGCCTCGATGAGTCCCTCGTCGGCGGCGACGGCGCCCTACAGCAGTACCGGAGCCCGCTACGGTGGTTTCCTCTCCTCGTCCTCCGGTGGCCAGCTCCACTACAACCCAAACTCGTCGTCGAGCAGCAGTGCCTCCTCCTCGGCGGCGGCGGGGTTTCCCGAGGTTGGCACGGATACCCCGCCGCAGACGCCGCCCAACATGAAGGTCACCACGGCTACGCCGAACGGCGTGATCCAGGGCCCGCCGGCAGGATACTGCCCTGGTGGCAACAGCAATACCCCGAGTAACGGGCCCGTGGGCTCCGCCAACACTGGGCATTATGCCACGGCCGCCACGGCGCCGAGTCACGTGGCTGCTACCGTCGGTGGCTACATGCAGCAGAGCCAGGCTAACGGGGGAGTTGGAGCTGGCGCGGCGGGCTTCAGCACCAGGTTGCAAAACTCGCCCCACAAGGACTTTGCCCCGGCGTCGGCACAGAACTCGATACTTCACCAGCACCAGACTACTGCCAGTCTGCCGCCCACGGAGGCCACCACCGCCTTTAAACCGTTCTACAAGGGGTGAGTCTCATTCGATGACCTTTCGGTTTATACACTGTGACTTTTTCCTAATCCAAGAAATATTGATGTCTCGTTACAGTTCTCAAGGCATGGGCAGTGGATTCGTATCGCCTGTGTAAGTCGAGCACTGGATACAGACACTGGACAGCTCATCGTTTCAAGGTACGTACTCTCAGCACTTGGTTCATTCACAAACGTAGTCTCGTAGTTCCTTTTCGCCTCGTTATACGATCCCTCCTCGTCGAGCACATAGCCCCGTCGCGACGCAAAGGAATAAAGAGAGTCATAACAGTCGAGCAAAGGTAGGTCGTTCGAAGCAACGGTATTGTACACATGCGCGCGCACACAGGAAGTTCTTATCCCCGATCGTGATCGGTCACGCGGTCGAAACTCACCTCTGTCTTGTCGTCTCGAAGTTAAATTTCTCTCTCTCTCGAGACGGACACCTCTCTTATTCTCAGGGACAATCGATAAGGAATTAATATCCCGGGCTGAGTTGATTGGTCGTTAGTTGGAAGAGACTCATCGTCGTCGTCGTCGTCAACGACGAAAATAATAGTGGCGGCGCGGTGGGTTGCCCCGCTATTGAGTAGCGTGTGGGCAGCCACAGCTATACAGCAGCAACAGCAGCCTCCGAAGAGAGAGAGAGAGAAAGGCTATCGCCACCTTCTTGACAGTAACAAATGGACGGAGATTTCAATCAGTGAATGGAATCGACCCGTGTGTGTGTGAGAGAGAAAGAGAAGTCCCTGCATATACTCGCTCGCGTTTGTCGTTCGTGCCGGTAATTTTCTCCTCGTCCCGCTCGCACTCATTCAGCTTCTCGAGACACACCTCTCTCACTCTCTGATCGACTTCGTGCGCTGTATGGCCTCTCTCTCTCTCTCTCTCTCTCTCTCACGTGAGGTTAAAATTAAACGATGCCAAAGAGGAATAACAAGAGAGGGGGTGCACGAAATCGGTTTTAGTGACTATAACGGCGACGGCTTTTATTGTCCTATAAATTCTTTAGTCCTTAAAACGCGCTCGCAAGATGCGGTATTAAACGGGTTTGTGACTGAGATCGGTGGAAAAGAAGAGGCTGATCTTTATTTACTCCGGTGAGCTATTTATTCTATTCGAGTGTATTCACGAGAGCTATTAAATAAATCATGGCAAGAGCGACGCATGACGCACGCGAGCCGCTTATTATCTCTTGGAATTATTAATAAAATCGCCTTCCAATTAGCTACTTCCTGCGCAAACAGGCTTGCGGACGCATTATCGAGCAGCGAGAGAAGTTTTTGGGCGGAATCCCGCGCTTTCAGGTGCGAGAAGTCTCTGAACCACAAGAACGAGAAGAAGAAGGAGAGGGAGACATAGAGTTGAAATAAAAAAAAAAAAGCGGCGAGAGGGATACACTCTCGAGTATAAAAGGAAGGTCTTTCAGGTGGCCGGGTGTTAGTGGGACATCCTTATCCGGTGGCGATCTGATCCTAATTTATAGCCGCGTCCGAAATAAACTAGTTTTCACTGTCGGCACCTCCGCTCGTTTCTTCTCCTCTCGAAAAAGCGTCGAGACTCTCTCAAGCTCATAACACCGACTCTCTCGAATAGGCACGTAACAGTGGCTGCTGCTACCTGGTGGCTGGAGGAGAAGAAAAAAAAAGGGACGCGCTCTCCCGCGGTAATTGCCAATTAGCTGCGCGGATATTTAATTGCTATTAGGGTGCAGCGGTGGCCCCCGATCCTAAATCCGCAGCGGCGACCTGTGTGTATGTGTGTGTGTAGTGTGTAATGCCGAGCTAAGAGACTCCGGCTGCTTAATAAATTTTATCAACGAGCTGCTGCTGCTACTCGCTTGGCCTTTATATTTTTAGCTCCTTTGTATAACGTGTGTGCAAGCAAGGAATATACGCGTATAAGTGTATAGTCCTTCTTTTTGGCACTTTGCGAGGTCGAGTTTATGGATCTTTTTATTGAGGGTCTCCGATGCTTTCGACTATTCTCGCGCGCGTCCGCTGTAAATTCCGGGCTTTAGGAACTTATAAGTGACTCATTAACGAGTTTTTGATGGGGAGGAGACGAGGACGATTGAATTTTAATACGCAGGCTGGCTTTGTCAGAGGTGTGGCTTATGGCTCCGCTTATTCGGATTTTAATAAACTGGCTGCGAGTATAATTTAATACAGTGTTGAGAGGCTTCTTCCTTTTTTTCCTCTGGCTTGTATATCTTCAATACACCGGATTTTAACTTATCAAATTTTTCGGCTCTATTTCACGCATATCATTCCAGCATCTCACGCCGAAAGTATCGCAACGAGTCTCGGCTCGTTATCGCGCACTCGTGCGCGCATAATATACACGCACTGCGTACACGACCCCATATCGAGAGAGAGAGAGAGAGAACCCGGCACTCTCGAGTTTGATTTAATGAGACAAACGCGCCGAGTCTCTCGCTGCCCCCTCCTCTTATTTATGAATATTCGCGACAAAATGTTCGAGCCACCGCGGGGGGTTACTGACGGCATAATTCCCCGTGGCGACGCGAACGTGACCCCGTATAAATAACCGCACGCGCGCGCTAGCTCCTTCGATACTTTTCGATACATTGAGGCGATTCTCGCGTGAGCTCTCGCGAGAGAGTCCCGCTCGATTTTCATCTTTGCGTGAATTATGGCCAGGGATTAAATTGTTTATGTGTATACGCGGAGTTATGCGCTGCGGCTTGTATATATATACACACACACGTGTATACGTGTGTATGAATGGCTGTACGTTATACGGCGAGATGTTTGAAAACGATATAATAATTAAGATTTTTTCCGCTTGTCAGAGGGAGAGAGAGAGGCGCTCGGCGTATGAACACGCGCGTTATAGTTGCTCGTTCATTAGGAGATGCGTCGATAATTTCGACATACTCGCGCTGTAAAGATGTGTCGAAGCTTCGATAGATAGTACGATGACAAATTGCGAAACGCTCGAATAAGAAAAAAAAAAAAATAAATATAAACAACGAAACCGCGCAATAAAAGTCCGCAGCTGCAATCAGCGCGCGAGCGCGGTAGCTATCTTAAAATGCAAATTTCCGAGGAACAACAGCTCGCTATACAGTATATATAGCGCAGTATAATAAACCAAACGCGTCGAGCGATCTCTAATTAAACGCGACGCTCGCGGCGCTTTAACGGTATATACGTATGCAGTTGCTGCTGCTGCAGCTGAGACCCCCGCGATAAATCGATTCGGGAGCAGAGAGAGAGAGAGAGAGAGAGAGAGAGAGAGCTACCTACCGCGAAAAAAAAGAGGAAAAAAAGCCGAGCGTTGATGGATGAGGCGTGTGTATGTATGTGCAGAGGGATATATGAATGGAATCGGCGACGGATTTTTTGCGCGAGAGATATGATTGGTTGATATGGGGGAATATCGAGTGTTTTCTTAGAGGTGTTTTTTTTTTTTTTCGAGCTTGCGATTTGGGTTACTGGGCTGTGAATAATAATGCGTTCAAAGTGAAAAGTCGGAAATACCGTATATCTCGATTACACGTGAAGTCTGGATAATCTCCACCATTTCTTGAACTTTCGCAACCGCTATTATGCGATTTTTCCCGTGACTGATGCAGTAGCTAATTTATAAGCGCGTCCGCGTCGCTAATCGCACAGCGTAGAGCAAATTTGCCGTCTCTTCTACTGTATTTAACGAGCCATTCGAATGAGAAATCGAGAAGCGAAGACTTTCAATATTTACCGAGAGCAAGAGAGTTGACGCAACGGCTTGGTGGTTATATTCTGCAAATCGATGTGGATGAATTCCAAAGCCTCATACCAATTAGTCTTTCGCTAACGCGATTATCGTTGCATTGTATTCAGTAATAATGTTTTTAATTCCTCGAGTACCTCGACTCTCGCCTCTGAAAAGTAAAAATCAAAAACAAACTCGCGCTCCCGAGAATCGTTGGGAGATATAACAACACGCGGGCTATGCATTTTCGAACGCGGCGTATTGTAATTCCGAAATGGGGGATCGAGGTATGTGCCGCGAGCGATCGAGAAACCACAGCGCTCTCGCCTTTTATATATACACACACACACACACACACACACACACAGTGTGTGTATATAGACAGCCTCCGCAAACGAGATTCCAGCGATTCCGCGATCCGAAAGATTAATCCCTATTGCGTCGCATCGCGCTTACACTTTCACGGGCTTTTTATATATACGCGCGTTTTTGACTTTTATCTTCGCTGTGTCGCCGAGCGTTAGTTTTTCTCTTTATATCGAGTGGCTTTTATGCGTGTGCGTAAATTATCGGATTTTCTTTACAGTAGTCTTTGAATTATATTTATTTCGCGTGAGTTATACGTTTGGTAGTAATTTTTATTGTGCGAAGATATTGCATAAAACCCACTATATTTCGGCATTTTAGCGCAATCGTAGCTCGTATAGTATACAACCACAGCACAAAGTCTTTCGCAGTAGCCACAAGCCGACGACCATCTTAGCGCTATACAGCGCGCGATCTCTCCCGTGAAAATCGCCAATTAGCCGCTTCTCTCAAGATCCGCAATAGGAAAGTATACGCAGAGCTCTCAGAGGTGCGAGAATCGAAGGATAAAACCGGTTGCCCCCCTGAAGAAGTCACACACACACACACAAACTTTTCTCGCTTGCATGTGTTGTACAAGCCGGCAGCAACCTGTCAACGCTGTAACACTTCGTTATAAAACCCCCGAGTGCTCGCGTCGCCTTAAGAAGAAAAATGCCCCGTGTGTTCGTGTACAGTGTGTATATACTATACGCATCGAACGAGTTTGCGGTGTGTTTTACCTCGGCTTATAACTTATAATACGAATGGTAGCTTAAACGAACTTTGAGGTTTAGGGGTTATCGCGAAATTATAGCGGTATACAGCTGTAACGAAGATCGAGTGTGGTCAGTAAATATATATACAAAGTAGCTGTGCTCGTGGTCTAATTTCGAGTCCGTCCATACGAAATGTATTCCGATCAAAACCAACCGATTATTATAACCGGATGGCTGCACTACTGGTCTTGCAGTGCCTGACTCGTTCTACTTAACGGTATATACACTCGATAATAAACTAGTCGTATAAAGTTTACACATACGCATCCGCAACAAAAGTTAGCATCGGTATAGCATGTAGGCGCCAATTCGCGCAGAGGGATAAATCCGGTCTCTGTATATATATATAAGCGTACATATACCCGCATAAAACGCGCGTCGGCAGCGGCGTATAGGAGCTTGACGATCGACACGGCCGATAATCGCGAGCCCTAACGAGCGCGTCGCGGTCCTTTTAATCCCGCGGGAACATCGAGATCTCGCGCCTGCGGCAGTTGCCATGGGTATACGTGTAAATGGCTGTAATAGTCGAGGCGCGCGCATCGTGCATTCTTCTCGAGAGATACTTATGTGTTTACGCACACCTGCGTGTGCAGCGAGTATATTGTACAGTATACGTTGAATGCGAGGGCGCTTAGATGCGATGTGAGATATCGCGCGGTTTTCAAAGGCGTTATGCTATATATATATATACGAAAATATTCCGTTCTCCGGTGTGTAGCTCTGGTCGCGATCGCGAAAACGAGGCGTATCGAAATATCGATCTGACCTTATCGTTCGGCAGCTAATTGTTGCTCGCAGTTTCTCTTCGCTTCTTTCTCGCAAGCTGTGCTACCGTTGCTCAATCTAATCGTCGAGGCAGTTAAAGGCCGGTTATGCAATCGAATAACTTGAGTATAATCGCGCGCGGGAGCTGCACCGTCAGCCTACGGATAACTCAATCAATTTATCCTATCGAATAATTAGTCATACAAGAATATTATTGCCTTTTCCACGATAAAGCTCATAAACTGGATTGACACGCGTACACGCGTATATTATTCTGTATAACCGAAAAGGATAGTGATTTTTTTCTACTCTAGCGAGGCTTATGCTTAGTCGTGAGATTTTTATGATTCGGGCTTTTTAGCATAAATGATGTGCGGTTTATGGCGGATCGATCGACGAAGTGTCGAATGAATCACTGTCGTGCGGTTGTTCAGCGTCGATGTTAGATAAGAACGAATACGCTTTTGCTTCGGCGAAAGAATCATGTTACGCGAGTGGATTATCTATAGGCTTTTAATTTTATGGTACAAAGTATTCAGTTTGTACAATCAATTTATACTCTCACTACAGACGCGAGCTTGAATGACTCAATATCGAATAAAACGAAGATATAGTTATACTCGATCACGCCTAACCGAAGCGAGTATTTTCTACTTAACCACGCACACTCAAAAGAAATATAGTAGCGTCACGCTCGAGATAGCCTAATAAACAAAACAATTTTGGAACTGGCCTTTCGCTCACTATTTGAACTTCGTCTAGGTCTCTGGCTATCGGCGATAGGTGGCGCAAAGGCACTATTCCATTTCCCTCATCACAATCTCCGCACAGAGGTTACATATAGCGGTGTACCACTTACTTAGGTCAAAACTGCCTTGTTTGGTCTGCTGCTCGAACCGCTCGTGCTAATGTAGACGAATTCCACTTCACGTTCACTTGATTCGTTATTCCACTTTGCTTCATATACTCTGATCGCATTTCGCTCAATTTGTACTGCGATGATTCACGAAACTCTCAACGTGTCCCGAAAAAAAAAAAAAAAAAAAACTACAAAACAAGCTTTGCCCTCTGCAACGGTCACATCACTCTCACAAGGGGTGTCTAATCCAATCGAATTCAGCTCTGTCCATACGCTCTGCACCTCTCGTGTACGGCCGAATACAACGCGTTCGAAGGGTGGAAGGACGAATCGCGGGATGTGTGTAGCGATGCTTTCCGCTTGTCCCGTTTGCCGCGCAAGCGTAGAGGCAGCGAATAATGTCCGGCCGGTGCGTAATGGCCTCTTGCAGATTGGCTGAAGGGTTTTCGGGATGTCTCTGTGCTCGAGGAGCTAGGAAATTAATTTTTCAAAACAAACGCATACCATATTCTCTGTCCAATCTAACAAAGCCGCTTCCTGTTTCTCTGTTACAGTTCAGCGACAACGAGCCTGGCAGTAACCTCTGGACCGTATAGCAGCAGCGGAGCAAGCCAACTCTCAAACCAGAGCCGCGTCGTCTCGAGATTTACGCTGTCTGCTACAGCGGCGGGCCATCGGACGCATAAATCGCGAACGAGAATAAGCCCTGCCGCCGCGAGGATTACGCCCGAGGATTAGGGAATCAACCTGGCTGATCTACAGCGCCGGAGAAAACTCGCCTCCAGTGAAACTGCTGCTGCTGCTGCTACAGCTTTTTCCGGCGGCGCCACTCATACGCCTCCCACCCCGGTACAAGTGTTTTAATCTCGTTTAGGGCCCTGATTTCAGATTCTCTTTCGTTTTTTCTTCTCGTACACACTACGCGACACTGTTCTCACACCCCCACACACAGACACATACAAACACACACACACACACGGGCAACGTGCAAGGCAAACATAGCGGCACCTCGTAAATATATATTATAAATATAGTTTTAACGATGAAATGGCAGAACTGTTGTTATTATGAATTTATTATTATATTATATTATTTTGATCATTATTAATTTTATTATTATTATTATAATATTATTACTACGTTTAAAGTCACAACCACGTACGGTATAGACACGACCGCGCGGCGAGGAGAGTCTTTTTTTTGTAAATATGTCACATACTACTGCGGAGAGAATATATACAAGAATATTATACATAGGAGAGAGCTCAAGTGCACGACATCGCGCCGATACACTGGCGACGATGAGATGAGCGCTGCGTACGAAATATATATATAAATATATATACATACACAAAGTGAAATATGCAGTATATACAGATTAACGAGCGACGCGCGCGCAACCGATCGGACGAGCTATATTATGCTTCGAAGCGCGTCTCCTATATACTTTTCTTTTCCCGGATCGAGGTGCGTATACGATTAATTACACGTGGTTCAGACACGCGAGCGGGGGGGGCGGTTTTATCATCATCTTGAAAAGCTTAATCAACATCTTTGCGCGTACAGGTTTGCTTTGTTTCTTTGGAATTTCACAGCGTTGGAATGATCGAGTGTTGAATTAACGAGAGATCTATACACTGTGACTTCACCGATCGCTCACGTACAGTATTCACTATTTAAAGAAGCTCTATAAGATAAAACAAATCTACAATAGCATATCTTGTATATGTAAGGCAGACGCGCAGAATCTGTCGACTTTGAATACAAAGTATAATAATAATACACAGTTGTAATAATAGCATCGATATGTGCGGGTTAATAACTTTTACCAGATCGACATTCAACGAAATCTCCAACTACGTATATTGTACACGTCTACTATCATTATAATATGCAAATGTGTTTTTAACAGAATCGAAAAGACGTTCTCTCTAACAGCTATCTAAGATTATAATTATATAATATTGTAAATAAACTGACACGCATCATATATAGTCATTAAGATTTAATTGCTGAAGTGTAAAGAACAAAAAAAAACCCTATACCTATAACTAAAAGATACACACGTATTATTATTATTATTTAAAATTAAAAAAAATAAACCACGATCGGCAATCTCTCACCGCATATGCACTCGATAATAAGCTCGCGTCTGGCGAGAACGAAACGTGTCACGTCGTATATATTATTCGCGTTTCAATCTGCACCAGCAGCAGCACAGGAGCTGAGAGAATATAAGGAGATTTCGCATTGTAAATCGAGAGCCGGGTTCGCATGAACTCGAACTCGCTTGTACAAGTCAATCAAGCGGCGATCGATAAATCACTTAATTTTCATCGCCCGTTCCCCCTCTCCCCCTCTCCCCCAGTACCACCCTTTCGTATATAATACCAAGAGAGTACATGAGCCAATCTAATCAGACGGGTTGGCTGCCTCGCGATCGATGGTGTCGGATGCACTTCTGCGCACGACGAAAAGCTAATGCCGAGAGAGAGAGAGGTGAACCTGCCCGGCCGATAACGATCGTGCTGGCTTTTACTGGCAATAATAATTATCGTCGCGAGAGAACGACGGAGTCGAAGGGGACTTTTGCTCTGGCTTTTCTTCGTATTTTTAATGCTCTAGATTTCGCGGGATTATAATGATTAGTTTGTTTCTTCTCTCTTTTTTTTTTTGTTTGATCGAGTGGATTGAAAATGGGAAGGAAAAGCCGGTGGAAGGGCTCGAGTAAGACGTAAGTGTCACAGCTAATAAAACAGTATATTACCGCTCTTTAAGCTCACGTATTATATTATACTCTTACGCAGATGATACATGTGTTTTACCGGAATCTTGCAGTAGCGATTATTAAACACAGGATGAACATAGCCGTCGCACATAGTAAAATAAATATCCGTATATTGCAGTTAATTAAATAAAAACGAAACTTCACGTAGCTATCACACGTTTATTAATTATAATATAATAGTCTGCGAGATCAAATATAGAGAAAATGGTGCAATAAATGGTATACACGTACATATGAGACACTAAGTAATTGTACGCATTTGTCACTAGAAGCCAGCTCGATATACGTGTAAGAGAAGATTTTGAAATTCTATTGTATACTTCGTGTGAGTTTTTGAGGGCTTGGACCTAATTCTGACTTTCTTTCAAGAATAGAAGAAACATATCATCGGTATACACATGTGAAATTACGCTAAAAATTGTCGAACTCGAAACAAGTTCCTTCGAAGACGAGCCAATAACGGAAAGTTGCGTGTCGATTTTAGAATACGTTGGAAAAAAAAACAAAGGCTTGCGTCGACGTTTTGTAAATAAAATTTTCGTAAATAAATTGCGTAGATTTTTCAGATTCAGAAGAGGTATGCTAAAATCGATGTGAGACGCGATCAGCGAGTCAAAAAGAAAAGAACCGGCTCTTAAGGAGTCCTGGAAAAAGAAGGCAAATGTACATTTTATGTAAAGATACATTTATTTATATCTGTGATAAAAGAAGGAGAGAAAAAAAGGCACGAGAAAGGGGTCTAGAGAAAATCGACGAAATCATACGATACCATACAATATTCCCTGTGTGAACACGTGAAAAACTCAAACAATGATATCTGACGCGAGTAATATAGGAGACGCGTGAAAAAAGCTCAACATAATAATGATGATATAAAAAGAAAAATGTCGTCGTGCGCACACGATCGTCAAGTATAAACAGTTGTATCTCATCGCATATGCGACTAAATTATCAAACCGATAATACGTTCTTTTGTAAATATTAGGCGAATGATTTTTTGCGCGTCCGCCCATCACATATAATATAATAATACACACAGCCGCCGCTGCGTCGCTCTTCGATTTGATTATCTAATATACGTGTACTTATATAGAAGAGCGGATAAAGAATGGGGGATAAAGGAAAATATTTGTTGTGAATATGCATAGCGCAGGTATACATTACACTTATATAGGTATTTCGTAATAGTTGATAATTATGAATATATAATTATTGCGAAGCTATACATATAAGTTCTATTCGGTCGTTCGTACGGTTTCAACTTGTAAATTATGAAGTGAAAAGAAAAAGTGTGTACATAGCTATGAATGTGAATATAGATAAAAATATATATCTATTATTATTATTACGAATATCGACATGCATAACATATTATATTATTATATTATTGTCTACTTCAATTACGAATTCATATTATATTAAAAAGAAGACTATTACGTTGTAACATACATTGTACTTTATTTTTCTTTCCTTATCCCATGTATAACATTGCTGAATCAAAATATCACTACCAAAAACAAAACCACAGAAGCTTCTCCACCACAATATCATAGCTTCTGTACTACTTCTCCTCCAGTGTAGCAAATCAAATTCGGAAGTCAGCGCACGTACGACATAAACATCGAAAACACATCGAGTTCCTGACACCCTACAAAGGACTGCTCGTTTTGAATACATCGCGAACAATGGCCGCACGCGTTCGCACCTATATATATATATATATATATATACGGGCGTGCCACCGAGAGAGAGAGAGAGAGAGAGTAGTAGGGGCGGCGAAAATAAGCGAGCACAGAAAAAGAACAATGGGTGATCCCCATGCCTCCCGCGCTTATAGTGTGTATCCGCTTTCTCTGCCACGCTCTCTATAAGAGCGAATTTCGATTCCGCGTCGCGCGTCGCCAGCTCGTTATACGTCGATGCGGATAGTTTCGATTTATTGGAACGTGACTTTATACAGGATGTATTCGTAAAGCAGCCGCATCTCACGTGATTACACGACAATTAACAGTCACTTTTGCCATAGCTCGGCACGTAAACTCCCCGAAGTATGCGGCGCGTCCGCGACGTACATTACAGCTTTAACCGTCTCGCGCGCGGCATAAACTGCGGAGGCTAACCGCTCTGCGGTCGCGTCCCACAAGGCGAAGAGTCTTATATACCTTCGCTGTGGAATATCCTAGAGAGGGTTCCGAGGAGCCCACTTTATATCCACGCCCGGGCATTAAAATCAATTGCGGCACCTTTATGAATGGGACACACACACACACACGCGATGCTTCATGAAATGGCCGCCGGGATGTGTTTCTTTAGAGCTTTGTGTATATGTGTATTACAGTCGAGAGTTTTTAATGGCTCGTTTATATAGAGGAGACGAATTTTAGATGGATTTTTGATTGCTGATCGGATACGAGCACGGCGAGTCGTTATTTATTATTCTTTTTATATACGTACCCGTCGTTGAAATGGATATGTTTGAGTAGACACGGGATGTGTTTTGAAAGGTACATAACGATTCGAGAGGAGTTTAATACACGAGGTTATACGGATGCGTTTTCAAAGTTTATGAGACTTTAAAGGAGACGCGGATCTTGTAACAGGTTGATTGGATCAGACGCGGAGACTTATAAGTCGCGTCGTAAAGTTTAGCTTCTTCGTTCTCTTTTTTTTTTTTATTAACGGCAGTGATTTAGTACTGTGCTTTCATGGATCAATGACGGAGTCATACTTTATCGGTTTTTGATGCTCCTCACAAAACCTCTATACGTTTGTACAAAACAGACGGCAGTATTTATATAACGCGAGCTAAATCATTCCGAACATCAAAAGTATAAGGAGAAACGCATGAAAAATAGTCGAACAAGTTTGCTTAACGGAATAACGCCATTCTATATAATAATCAACGCAACTTTCCCGATCCCGGAGCACTCGGATGCACTTCCCCGGTACAATACCTGTCCCAACAGTATAAATTGGGCAACTACGCAGAGAAGTCTCGCGGCGAGTCTACTCTCTATAGCACCAAGACAAAGGAAGGGTGCTATATCCTGACAGCGCTTGTAAAGTCATAACTACACGAAAGCGCGCACATAGTACACAAGTACACAGCTGATGCCTTGTTCTTCCTTACGACTCTCTGACGAGCCGAACGGAAAAGTTGGTCGCGTGTTCTTGTCTATACGTACGGATGAGTTTCACTTTTTACGAACGAAATTCAGGCGTATCTCGCGATATCTGTCAGACACGGCTGGTATTGACACTTTTGTGGCGTGTGACTCTTTGCCTGCTGCAGTTGGAAAGTTTTCTGTATACATATCGTACATAATATAAGTTCGCATCTCTATCTATATTTACAGGAAAAATCAACTAGTTAACATTAAAAGATGACCAGCAGTGCATGACTCACTGCGTGTAGTTACACGTGTATTCAAATTTCGCGCATGATAATAAGCGTAGGAGTATGTGTAGAGAGAGAGAGAGAGAGAGAGAGAGAGAAGCGTAGGCACCGACGACGCGGTGTTACAAATTTTTTATACAGCCTGAATAAAACATGAAATTTCACGACGTTTTGCTTTCCGCGCAGCCGACACGTGTTCCGCGGCTTATTTACACAGCGTTTTTACACCCGATCGAGCACACACACACACACGCGCGGATCTCGCACGCAATAAATGATCTAATTATAAAGCATCGAGCGACACGAACTCTCTGAATTCTTGAAAGTTCGTTATTTATTCGTATATCTGATGTAGCATTCGATATTGTCTAAACGCTTACACAGCCTCCGAATCCTTCGTGTATCGCGAGAACTGCTATATTCTTGTGCGTAAAAAAAAAACGAAAAATTTTGTTAACACGTGCTCAAATATTCAAATGACCCGCCTACTATATTCATAATATGTCGAAAAGCCGTTGAATGAAACGCTCTTTTTGTCTGCTCGTGTGTGTGTGTATTCGCGATATGCTCGATTATATTATGCGGAGGAGGGAGATCGTAATCTAAGCGTCGACTCCCACGAGCTCTAGGCTAATATTATTTTTTGCAAAATTTATGGGGCTGTTATGGTTTCAAGAGTATATAAGTGTATTAAAAATTTTGTTAACATACTTCGCCAACCAAAATTCTCATACCAAAAGAACAGCAATCCACACCCTCAAAACTACTGCCTATACCTCTAACTATTACTTCTCGCAATAATATTCGAGAAGATAAGCTCGTCGCGATACACAAACGAACTTATCCGATGCAATAAAATCGCAGCTCCTGCGCTCTCCTCCTAGCTCTCGGCATATCACATACATTAGCTCGTATAATGCACGGCTCGCATAAACCCTTAATCGCGCGCACAGGCGACCGCTTTGCTAATATAATCGCGACAACGCGCTCGAGTCTACCAGTACCTATGGCTCTGCTGCAGTATAGCGTCCCAGGGATTATCGTTATACGCGTCGGCGAATTTATGAATAAGCGCCGTTTGAGAATCGAATGGCTCTCCCTTTGAATTGCTCAAGATCTTAAGATACGACCGATGAGCTTTTGTGCGACCGCGCGTGTGTACGAGAATTCAAAAACTGAGCTGGTTTTGTAAAATCCAGTTTGAAACTGAGCAATAATTCTAACGCTGGACACCATACTTTCGTACAATCTAATGCACATAAGTCTTCATTAACTGATCCAAATTTAATTACCCTTCAGCCCCATTAATTAAGTCGAAATCAAACTAATCGTGTATCCTCCTCTCGCAGTGCGAAAACATCGACCTAGATTCAACAACCCGAAGGAAAAGAAAAATATCTCAGCAAGTACAGCACCACAGGTCGCGGATCTAAACCCACACCTATACACACTCCCAACCGATATCAGCAGAACTGAATTCGAAACGGGAGTCCATAGCAGCGCCATCGAGCGGAGCGGTTACACGCTTTCGTAAAATATGTTTCGCTCCTTATAAATTGATAGCCACGCTGCAGCAGCAACAGCACAACCGCGCGCGCGAGAATTAACCGAGCTTCTATCGCTTATCTGCCTGCGCTGGGATAAGTGCGAGCGACTACCGGTAAACGGCTGCGCTTTCTGATGCTGTGGCTGTATATATGTGTATATATACAACTGCTGCGTTATATTTCGCTGGGAAATGTTCGCAGACTTGATGCTTGTATTTTTTTATCTTCGTTGGTGTGGAAGGAGAGATCGGATGCCATTTTGGCTGTTTATCCTTTACACTTTATAGTTTTACGGCCTTCGTATCCGGTCAGCGGGTAAAAAATTTTTATTTACGACCTGGTTATACGAATTCCGCTGGAGCTTGACGGAGTTGAGAGCTGATTAAGCGATCGTTTGGAAGCAATGTATCGAGAGTATACGGTTGGGAAAGTTCGGATTTCATTTGCGCGTATAGCCACAATTAAAGAATGAAGTATAATCGACCACAAAATAAAATTGAAAAACTACATCTATATGCGTGATACATGAAGTAGCTTTATAGCTTTTACAAAGCTATATTTGATACCGCGGAAGTCTCTGGAAATAGAAATTTGCGGCAGTCGTTTAAAGTCGCGTGAAATGAATTATAACTCACTGAATTAATGACAGAGAAAGACAAGTAAGAAAAAAAATGCGAAACAAGGCAGCTGAAATTGTTCTCACATATTGTATCTCACGCTCTTCCACATACAGAAACGCACTCGTAGAAACACTCGAAGCCAGCACGACATCTCTCTAGTGAAATTATTTACACCCCCGCACTGCACCCTCCGGTGAAAAAACAGCCCTTCCCATACACAAACATCTCTCTCTCTCTCTCTCTCTCTCTCTCTCTCTCATCCAGGTAGCCTTTGGATACAGCAGAAATACATTAATAATACAAATATAATAATATTAACGGCGATATTGATAACCCCGTGCGAGGCAACTCGACATTACCATAAATTTGAATGTCCGCACGCTCCGACCCTTTACGGCTTATAACTTTATGGCGAGGACTCAATTTGGTCGTCTCTCCACAGTGTGTATACAGTCCTCGTGGCTTGACTAATACTCGGGAGTATAGCTCACGTGATGAATCGTCATATATAGATGTACGCCTCGGAGAAAGACAGAGCTCGGGAGAGGAATATAAAAGGACGGCAGTATAAACTAGACGAGAGGATATCGCGTGTGGGAGAGAGAGAGAGAAAGAGATGCCATCTTACACTTGTGTTGGAATATGAGGGAGAGAAGGAGCCGAACGAGAAGAGAGTGAGAAAAAGTGCACAGCTATAGCGCCATGGGATATCCGGCGAGTGTTAAGTTGTAGCTACGTGCGTCCATGGGTGCAGTGCGTTGGATTATATACTGATCTCACGAGTGTACGCGTGTGTGTCTCTCTCTCTCGCGCCTACGGGAGGAGGAAATGCTCTATGTGATTTATATAATTTTCTCGGAGTGTAAGCTTTATGTACTTTGTATAAGTCTCGAAATGGTGTGTACTGCACAGAGTATACTATACCGTGCGAGACGCGTTGCGGGAGAATGATTCGTAAATACATTGGCACGTATAGCTTCAGCCAAACAAAGTTTTTAACGAAGTGAAAAATTTTACTCTTACAAAGCTTCCTCCAGAATAAAGTAGAATGTAACTTCGTTCTGGAAGTTTTAGGCTAAGGCTAATATAATTCAATTTTAAAATCCGCATCTCCACCCACGCGCATCAATTACAACAACGACGAGGATCGAAGTATATGTGTTCACGGAGGAATGCAAATTGCTACAACGAGCGAGCTACCGCAGTGCACGTATGTCAAATGACGTAAGTATAGGGTATTGTTTTCATAAGGTTTCGGAGAGAGAAAGAGCGACGCGACACCGGCTATTGCCGTCGTCGTCGCTGCTGCTGCATCATGCTTCTCAATATTTGAAGACCCAGCAAGTTTACTCCCGGTAAAAGCTCGACTAAATGTTATAGTACACGAGCCTGGAGTGTGTACATTGGCTTGTATTGTATACTTATACGACCAATAACGACTTATTGTACAGCGGATTATATTGCGTATTTTTCTGTTTAGCTATTCATTTGCATCGAATAAAATTATTACTTCGTCAGCGAAGAAAAATCCACAGTCCTATACAAAAAATAACTTATTGATTCGCAAGCAATGCAAAGCAGTGGGATCGCTTTCAGCGTTTTTCACATATATGTATACGTATGCATATAAGCGGTTATCGGGCAGTAAAGATGTTTACATGCGACGGTCACTACTCGCGCCTATCAGCTCTGTAAGCTGCATATATGGGAGCAAAAGCTGGAAGCTGTAACGGCAGCGACGCTCTAATTGATTTGTGGCGCTGGCGCTATCGTATACGGCTCGTAACTTAAATTAAATCGCAAACTCGCGTGGTAATCGTCGAGCTCGCTCATCGCACTTTGGCACTGTGCGCATTATTACGATTGACTGGATTGTATGAGCTTTATTTTGATATCCTTCTGAGTGGTGTTCAATCAAAGATTTCATATTTTGAGACAATTCTTGAATCGAGATTCGGCTGTTGGATATAGTTTTAGTATTATATCAGCGAAGTGCTTTTAATGATAAAGGAATGCCAAATTTATGCAACAGAGAGGATCTAGGAGCAGCTGAAAAAAGCCAAAAGAACGAATCCCTCTGTGGAATCCCATACGTAAACTGCTGAAAAGCTGTTAACGAAACAAACCCATGTCGAAGATACGGACCCCATCATGATGACCGTGACATCCCTGAAATCTCTGCCTTCGATGCTTTATCTTATCTATACGGGCGGCCAAGTTGGTGTACACCTATAAGCTTCGTGCGGGCGACGTGATTTTTCTTTGCTTGGGAATTTTGTTTTCTTTGTTTCTTCCATGTTTGACTTTTGAGGATAAAGATTAGAATAGAGAAACGTGATTTTTATACGTTTACGATCACGGGCAAACAGTGATAAATGCTTTATCGATTGACTTTGATCCTTTTACGGGGCTGGTATATATAGATATGTTTAAAACTATTACGCCATTGTCCTCGTACAATATATTATTGTTATTCGTTATAGCCAACGACTTTCACGGGTCGATCAGTCGATGAAGATCATCGGCGGTGGCGCCACGGATGTCGTTGCGACGATTTCGATGATTTAGGTGAGGGTCGGCGACGGATTTTTCGAAGGTTTTCGGGTTTATTGCGTGCACGTATATATAAGACAGAGGACATCTTGAGGAATTCGGCTGGACAAGGAAATGGTTCTTTAATGGCTGGTTTAAATTTTACGAGGCTGAGATATCGATCAGAACTGCTACGATATTTCAGCCGACAAATAAAAGATTTAACGTTTCTGACGTTCGGTGTGTCGTCGGCAAGTATAGCAATAAATAAAAACACAGTCATGTCCCGGTTGCATATTTTAATCAACTAGCTTAGTTTAGAGTGAGAAATACTCAAACTTTAACCTAAATTACACACCAACTTCTTGACAGTCCACATACAGCATACACACAGCATAGTCGAAAGGTACTCTGCGGGGTATATACATCGAAGTTATCGTCTCTTTGTGAACGCTTGGCGATAACTCGAAGCCGCACGCGCTCGCGACCGTCTAACCAGCCGAGGCAAAGACACAAGAAGAAGAAGATGAAGAAGAAGAAGAAGAAGAAGAAGAGCAGAGCCAGAAGAAGAACAGGGAACCGTGAGAGCGGTATTCCTCGTGTCGGCGATGGCCGCTCTCTCTCTCTCTCTCTCTCGCGAGGCTTTGTGTGCCCCGCGTGGCGGTTCATTCACGCGATTCTTCCCATTGATGGTCGCCGGGAGTCTCCCTCTCTCTCTCTCTCTCTCTCTCTCTCTCTCTGTGCATGTGTATATGTAGCTGTGTACGTGTATAGAGGTGAGAGGAAGGAAGAGGGTGGAGGAGGAGAAGATTTAAGATTAGCGGGAGATAAGGAATGCGGGAGAGGGCAGCAAGAGAGAGCGGCTATGGAGGCTGATGCCGATGCAGTATAGGAGGTGGTACGTGCGGAGCGGGTATATATGTAACAGTAAAGAGGAAAAAAGTGACGTGCATCAGGCTTTCGGAATTGAAAATTAATTTTTTCGCTTTTGCGGAATTCGGAGGATTTGCTGAAGCTGCTCCTTAATTATTTTCGCTCGAGAAAGTCGTTTATATCATAGTATACTGTATTTTACGGCAAAAAGTTTTATAACTTTTTAATCGAACCAGTACTTCTTTCGAATTATAAACCTCGCAGTCCGCGAAAGATCCATATCGCAGGGAAAACTGGCTGCAGCGAATAAACGCGCGATTTAAAAAAAAAAAAAAAAACAAATTGCGAGCCTTAAAAAGCGCGCGAGAGATAGAGGGAAGAGTATGCGAAAAAAAGCCCTAACAGAAGCAAGAAGAAGAAGAAGAAGCAGCAGCGGCAAAGGAAGAAGATGCGGTCCACGTCCTAAAGGAGCTATGCGCGGCAACGGCTATGCGTAACGAGGGAGGCTCGAGCATAAATATGCGCGTGCTTCACATCTCCTCCCGCCTTTCTCACCTCGGGACTCTCAGCCGTGTGTGTGTGTGCGTGCTAAAAAAGCCGGATCCTTGATCCCGCCGATAGAGAGCGCGCGCGCGAGAGATAGAAAAGGAGAGCGCGGCTCGGCGAAATTCGGAGCGAGAGAAAGAGAAGATGGAAAAAGAAAAAAAGGAGGAGGACGAGAGACAAAGAGGAGACGTTCCGGAGATATCGCAGTCACACCTGTGCGCGATTTCTCTTTGTGCGTGGCCTATTTCACTGCTCGCGCGCGCGCGCGCGCGGGAGAGGAGCTTGAGATACGCGGCGAGAGCGACTTTTTTTTTGCGAAAACGACACTCCACAAATCAGCCGGGAGTCGAGCGAGGACCTGACGTATCGGCCGAGAGTCGCTACTCGCGTTACTTCCATCGACGTGCTCTGACGAGGACTGATCGAGGTGGTATACACATTGATTCTTTCGTGCGTGTGTGGCTTTTGCGTTCCCCGTCGTTTTTAAATCGATCGCGACGTTCGTCTATAGCGGAGATGCGGTTGGAAGTATATTGGGAAATTAAGTGTTTTATAATTGAAACTTCAAATATGAAATAGGTGTGTTTAGACAGGTCCGATTCAACAAGTCAAGCTCTCTCATAGACGCGAGATCAAAAAAGCCGATCCAGCGCACAGAAGCGTCGAATCGCGAATCTATATAATAAGCGACTGATTCGAGACCACCTGATTTGCATTATAATAAGCGCTAATTTTCGAACTTCCTGTCGTATCCCGCCGGTACAAAAGGTATCAGGTAGACACATTATAACGGGTTGCCGTCGGATCGGCAGAACAGATGAAGAAAGCACCTACGCACCAGTGGATTTCTTCGTGGGGATAGATGTTCGGCTTCGATCGGCTTCCAAGAAAGAAATACGGAATCTCTGGAAGGTTCGCAGTACTTCGGCATAACGACGATGGGACACCAGACTTTAGGACGACGGTGCTGGCAACGAGGGAGACCGGATGGATCAACGGATGGCAAGACGTGCCAGGGATGTGTCGCGATTATTCGGATGTATTTTTTTTTGTTGGGCTATTTTTAGGTCTGTGGAATTTTGATCCGAGATATATTGACTCGAGCGTATTAAGGTACCGTTACAATTTTGTTGCTATCTTTTTGCTAAAGTTACACCAAATGATACACATTGTACCATCCAATAACTCACGAAACTTCAGAGATCGCCAGGAAAGATCCCTCGACCCAGAAGCAAATAAATTTCAATTTAAAATCGATCCCAATCGAAAAAGTACCAAACGCTTGCAACGATACGTCGAATAAAAACTCTTTCATTCACACTCTTCCGCTCTTTCGTCACCTCGTTCTCTTTCTTCTTTTCTCTCTCGCAGCCTCCATCTCTCGGAGACAGCGCGACGGGGAAAGAAGAATAAAAACGCTCGCAAGAGAGAGAGAGAGAGAGAGAGTCGGTCCTCCCAATGAAATTCGAAACTGAAAGAATTCTACCGTCGCACGCGATTCCCGGTCTTGGAGAGTTAAAATTCGAAAAGTGGAAACCGCAGGTGCCTGCGCGCGTATGGGCGGCCGACTTGACGAGAGCGAGAGGGATAGGCCGACCGACAGAGGAGAAAAAAAGGCAGAATTTTTTTTTTATTACGGTATAGGTCACCACGAGAAAAAGAGGAGAGATCCTTTTAAGAGGGCCGCCAGATAAGGAGAGCCCGTAAAAAAAGTGTCTTATGCAGATCAGGTGGCCGTAAGCGTCAATTAATAAACTGAGCTCGGAGTACGCGACGGACGTACGTATACGTTTTTGTTTAGGAGGAAAAAAGATTGTGTTATACGGTTGTTAATTCGAAAACAGTAGCGTATGCAAAGAGATCGTCTAAAACGCCCCCTTAAAAGCTGGAAGCCAACCGTATAATACGACTATCAATCCCGTGACTCTCGCTTTACGCTGATATGATGAATGGTCTGAATCCCTCTGATGGCCACTGCACAGTTGCCGAATCTCCACGGCACGTCGATGGGAAAACGAGGCACAGGTGACGCGCAACACTAATCACCATCGGTTTTAGATTATTCTCAAATGATTACCTTCCGCACCGACTATAGGCTATCGAGGAAACTTGAACTTTGATGAATAGTTGGTTGACCGGTGGTCAGTCTGCCTAAGTATTATGTACATTGGATGGATTTATATTTAGTTTTAGCTATCGTATATCCTTTAGTTTCTGTGTGTACACAGTCGGATACCAAATTCATGAATGAACTCGCGCGAATATCCTGCCGACTACTAATTCGACGAAATCCTCGACCTCGCGGTGGACGAGTCGGCAGTGAACACGAGGTGAAAGGATGAAAACTACTGCTTCTCTTTTTTGGATCCGCGCGTTATCTCCGACGTCGATCGCGGATCGTTCGAGTGCCTTCGGCTGCTCTTGTCTACTCTGTATAGAGTAGCAAAAGATCACACGTTTTCGTCTCGCATCCTCGTCAATATTCCATACACACATTCATAGCTCGAAAATTTAAATGACCACACAGTCGTATAAGAGGATAATGCATCTTCGTTATCAGCCAACGACGGAAAGCCACATCCGTGTGAATCTCGCGGAGGTCCGAGAGCCGGGAAAAAAATAAGGGCCGTTGACATTCCTCGGACTCCGAAGAAGAAAGAGTTGCTCCGGACACAGTCGCGCGCAGCATCCGGTGATATTTCAAGGACCAGACAGGCCGCGGCGCGGAACAAACAAATCACCGGTACGGCCGCACACTGTTGTATATACCCGCTTCTCATAGGGACCGGTCCTTGAAATATCCGATTTTGGCGCAGGAGTCAGTTTCTTCTGTGGATTTTGAGATCCGCGCGTGTCGGCATATTAGCTACCGGTTCAACGTTCACATCTCGAGGAGGTCGCGCGGAGTTTGTACGTGTGTATATATGTATAATGAGATGGAGGATATAAGAGTCGAGATTTATCGCTACTCGCGAGAGTTTGATCGCGTCTCCGTCGACTGGTAGCCGCTGGCTCGTAAAGTATGCGTAATTACGAGGGAATACATTAGTTCGTTAGAGCATCCGTTGACACTCGAATATTCGCGATAGTACGAGGATTTTTTCGAAATAAAACGAAATTCTAGGCTGTTTTACAAATATGGCCAGTTTCGCGGGTTCGATACACAAGAGTCAACAGTGAATCACTCAATCGCTCGGGATCCGATAAACATTTCTGCGAAGCAATAAATTCTTACGACTTTGGGCTTTCAGAGAAACACTCTCCGGCAAACTGATTAACCTTATCTCGAGTCGTTCGAAATCTGTTCTTATTATTAGGAGAAGAGCTTGGTGTTTATGGGCCAAATGAAGATTCGGCCGTTGCTGCCTCCTAATGAGATACTACTTAACTCGGTGTATATTGCAGTATAGGAGAGGGAGAGAATACTAGAAAAGGAAACGTTATCGCAGGTTGCTTTACGAGCTGATAAAAAAGGTGTATTATACATCGATGGAAACCAATCCGATGGATGTTACCTCCTCGTCTGCGTTGTTCTCACACTTTTTTTCGGGGAAACACTGAACGCCCTGATAAGCCGTTTGTGACAGGTATGTTGACGATTTTTAATAGCACCCAAAAATCCAAAAATCTTCATCCAACTCTCCCCGTCAACACCGTACTTGCGCGTAAACTTTCACCGCGGCACACGTGCATATATATATATATATATATATATATATATATATATAGCCTCCCACACATCTTCCCTCTTTCTCTCCTCCGGAGCTTTCGCGGTGGTCCAGGGCCTTACAGGCTCGCGGCAGCGGCACTTCGGCACCGACAATTTATTAGCCATTATTGGAAGACACACAATGCGCGCGCGCGCAGACTACCTGTGCGCAGCAGTCCAAGGCGGGGGGAAGGAGGGGCTCTTATACTTACTCCATTATCGGAATTGCAAGTATTCCGCGCAGCCTCCGGTTTTTCGTACGCTTTTTTGCCATCTGAGACTGGACGGGCCTGGAATTTCGGGAGAAGTTTTTACATTCTGTTGTAGGTAAAGGAGCTTTGTTTATTCCTTCCAAAAGTCCAGAAAAGCCTATAATATTGTAGTATAACGAATATTTTACCACAGCCACGTTTCATTCGGTAAAAAGGTCTATTTATCGACTGCACAAATCGTCAAAAAAGATGCTGCACTGACAGAAAAACTATTACAGTAATTCCTATTTTTCTCGATTTTTCCGAATATATATTAACATATTATATTAACATGTGTGGACGATCGACATGGCTCGTTGGAAGAGCGGTCGGGGCTTTTGAAATCGGAACTGTTTTCCTTTGCGGTTCGAGACTTCGAGAGGTTTTTGAGAGGGTATGAAAGTAGAATTGTTGTGCTGTTCGTATTAGTCGATAACAGATTTATGAAAAATACCTACGGTTTTTCGATTTTATCTTTTTGTCTACAGATGAATGGAGTTTCGAACAAAAGAAATAAAATATATATTCATCAGTAACTTAATATCAAAACGAATCTAATTAGCGTTTATTGAACAACAAGTTATCTTGAAAAATAAAGTTGTGACCATGACACCCTCTCCCTATAACCATGCTAATTGCTTGGCTGTGATTGGCTTAAAGAATTTTGGAGGGGTGTCATGACACCCCTCCCGTGTAACTCCAGTATTTAAGCAGCTCCTCTGAGACTAATCGTCAGTTGAGAATCAGCTTGTCTAAAGCAAAGTTCTCGAATAGCCATCCAAAATGGACTCCTTCAAGAAATTCATAACTTCCCTTGGCCTTAATAACCAAAGCAAAAAAGGCAACCAAGGCATCGACCTTATCAAAGACCTCCCGATCGAAATATCCCAAATGATCCTGTCAAAATTAGACAACCAATCCTTGCTGAATGCTGCTCTAGTTTCCAAAAGTTGGCTGTCAATATCCAAATCCACATCAAATTTGCGACACCGAGTTCGCCGACATATCCGTCGCTGCAATCAAAAACTAGCCCAAATTCGTCCTCCGACTAAATCCAGCTATACTAACCAATCACTGCACCGTCTTTACCAGTTTCACAGTCGAAAATAAGCTTTGACACCATTTGCAATAAGCAATAATGAAAAATCGTTAAAAAATATAAAATCATTCTAGAAATCTAATGGTTAAAAAAAATCTGTGGTACTATAAGATATTTTGTAAATACATTTAGCTATAAGTATAGACGTCTCTTTTACTGATAAAGTAAAAGACTAAAGTAGTATACATTAGAGTATTCGTAGCACATCGGTTTTGACAAAGTATATACCTGCTATTTTTTTTTAGATTACAATCAACCTTCTTTCTTTTTCGAATCCATTAACAAAAAAACTTTCAACAATTTCAATACAGCAAAAGAAAATGTAAAACAATATTTTGTTCATATAATTTTCTCTCGATCTAAGCAAAGACTCCTAAATCCGAACCTGCAATTAATTCCCTTTTTTCTCCATGTCCCATGCAAATTTAACCGCGGTTTTGATGGGACCGCATTTAATCAACTTCGGGCCCGGTGCACACGCAATAATATACACCTCTGTGGAAACCCTAGTGTAGTATAATGGGATGTATACACAAGGCTCAGGTCGCATTTTTTTTCCCCGCCGAGGGCAGATGGCAAAAAATCAGGCGACATCATCGATTTAAGAAAAATCGTCTTCGTCTAGTATTATACGCAAGGCATACAGAAGAAAGACGAGAGAGAAACTGCAGGAGAAGGAAGGAGAGGCAAAGTCAAGTGGAAGAAAAAGTCGCCTAATTGATGCTTCGTCTTTGTTTTGGTTAATTCCAACATGGTTCGGCCATTAAAACGTCCCACTGTATCGGCGGGCCCGATCTCCCGGCCGCTTGCGAGATAAATGATGACACCCGCTCTCTCTCTCTCTCTTCCTCCCTCTTGCGCATAGTGTGCTTATATATACCGCCGTTGTGGTGCAGCGCTTCCTCTGCTGCCTCCTCTTCGCTTCTTCTTCTTCTTCGTCGTCGTCGTCGTCTTCTTCTTCTGCGCTTACTCTCCGTAATACCTGTTCCTTTATCCGTATCTCGCTTTCTTCACTTGTTTCATTCTCGGGCTATGCGCTCTGGACTTTACTTTCCTCTCTATGAGGTAAAAGTGATAATTTTTTTCTCGAGTTAAATCGCAGAGGGCGTATATCGTATCTAGGCCATGAGTTGTGAACTTGTCGTCTCGAGTATCGATCGTCAATAAAGTTTCAGCGCATCGGAAGTTTCGCTTGAGCGAACCTGCAAAAAGTAGCTCAAGAACGAACCAACTGAGAGATTGTCGCCTTGTGCTGTTCTACTTTCCGAGAAATTCGTCAGTACTCCGAAACGGTAAACTGCCTTATTCTGCGAAATCAATGTCGAAACACGTGCACAAATTAATATTATTTACCAACAATTTTACGAGCATTTATCAGTTTTAACGATCTCTTCAGCGCGTCTCAATTTATTAAGTAGGCTTTAGAGCGAAAGTCTCTGATGTGTGTGTCATCACCGTTGCCAGAAAATTTGAGCCTTTATACACGATATGTTCTTCGATACGAAAACGCGTAAACTTTCTTCGAAACATATAGTTACGATATCTAAATTGTCACTTACGAATTACACGACTTCTATATCTACAGCCTAAAGAGAGAGAGAGAGAGAGAGAGAGAGAGAGAGAGAGAGAGACTCGCCGAAAACAGTTATTTCACTTATCTCTCTCTCTCTCTCGAGCCAAAAAACCGAGAGAAATTTACTGGTTCTCTAATTCGCCGCGTCGATATAGTCGATTTATTTTCCCCGAAGTGGTAATGTATTTTGTAAACAAGATAAAGCGGCGTTTCTTTTTCTCCCGAACCGACGTGTCCAGCGCATATAAATCATTCGTTCACAGCTCGCGCACGAAATCTTTTTCTCTTTCTCTCTATCTCTCTCTGTCTTAGTCTCAAAAAGTGCGTTTCCTAGAAAGCCAAAAATCGCTGCAACTTTTACGCGCGATGCGTACACCCAGAAGCCGTTGTCACCACGGCAAAACGAGAAACTCTCTTGCGTGTCGTATCTCTATCGGAATGTGTTTTACATTAATACTTTGGTGTTCTCTCGCGGACCGATTGCAGCAGCGAAGAGAGAGACCGTTAACGCCACTCACCAAAGGCTCCTCGGCTTTTACAAAATTTATACGCTTCTCGCGATTCACAGCCACCGCCGCCTCCGATATCATATCTGCAGCCTCGAGAGCTGGTATGCAATACGTGTGACCGCATGAGAGAGCATAGATATGACAAGCCGCTGGTGTGTGTTATGCTACTGAGAAAACTCTTCTCTGATGTGTTACTTTGCGCTCGAGCTTCTGTGCTGATTTTTTTTTTTTTTCAAGAAATAATTTTAGCGTTCAGTATATCTGCGCGCTACCGTCCGAATTCCACATTCTCTCGCATATTAAAAACCACGATAAATATCCCCGAAAGACTCAGCGCTACCGTGGATAAACACTTTAGCCGAAAAGTTAGCATCAATAATGCATAAATTCATCTTTATACGTGCGCACCTTGAGGCCCGTGTCTCTAAGCTAGCCCTATCTTCCAAAAAAATCTCCCGCTTTAAAGTCTCCAGCAGCCACGGGAGCTTCCTCCATCAATAAACTAGGCAAGCATTCCCCTCGACGCGAATACTTACGCTATGAGCTTATCGTGAACTCGATCGACGAATTGAGAGAGTGAAAGAGAGAAAAAAAGCGGATTTTATAGAGTCAGGGAATTCCCCCCGACGCAAATTCCCGCGGAGTCTGCGCGTCTATTTTCGTGTGGACCAGCTCTATACTCGAGCAGGTGGAATAGAGGAGAGTCGCGAAAGGTCAAATACGGTGTTATAGACGCGATGTGCGTAGAGAGGCTACCGCACGGTAGCTCCTAATTAGCGCCGATGGCAGATGAGATTCGGACGCTGTTTTTTTTTTTCTCGTCTCATCTTCTCTATGAGCAATTCGTCCGTTATCTATAGCAAGAAGTATATTTTCGCGCGACATCGTTGCGCAAACGTTACATTAATCAATAATTCGACGACGCACTAACTTTTTATTTGTCCAAACGTCACGCCCTATCATTATCTCCAGTTCAGCTTCTCTCTCGCTCTTCAGTGCATCCCCGTGCGCAGCGCGATATTTTTTTCAAGACACTCTTGAATATTCTTTTTTTCAGCCCGTGTATATTTTTTGTCTCCTCCGCGCGATACTCGTCCTTCGCGCTCGCTCGATAAACAAGCCTTTCTCTCTCTCTCTCTCTCTCTCAGCAGCAGCAGCGGAACGAAAGCGGGCGAGAGGAAGCATTTAATTAAATTAACGCTTATAGGCGAGATTAACGGAGGTGCGAGGAGAGATTCGGAGATGCATAATGAGCGTCTCCTCGTCTCTTCCTCTGACCTCGAGTGGTCCCTTTGGGTGGTCCCGCCGTGTCTTTGCTCGTATGTGTGTGTGTGTGTGTGTGTATGCGAGTCCCTTTTTTTCTTCTCTCAATTTCTCGCTCTTCTCTCTTTCGGCTTCTGGTCCGAGCGCGTGTTCGGCTCGTTACCGTCGTCGAGAGATATTCGGCCGCTTTATACCGCCGCTTTTTACGCTCGATTATTTAGCGGTTTATGCGAGTGAGAGGTGCGTGGACGTTTCTTTCGTGCGTGTGTGTATGTGTGTGTGTGTAAGAGACGGCGTTGAAAGTCGAGAGTTTGAATGCACGTTATCGCGTAATAAAGAGCGAAACGTTATAAAAATGTAAGCTTGATGGCTTTTGGGGATGAGCGGCTAAGATTGCTTTCGAGTTATGGCGTGTGGGACCACACAGGTTTAGCCTTCTCTTATGTGTGTTTATACGTTTTGACTTTGTCATCGAGATTCGAGCTTCGTGAAGCTTTTATTGGTTTTTGATTGAACTCGGGGTTGATTTAAACGTTCGAATTTAATGCAGTTACAGGTGTAACAGCCGGTTGTAGGATTCGATTATATTTCACACTTTGAAATAGAAAGAAGAAATAACTAATGCATACCCGAAAAAAAATTGCCAAAAGCACATACGTTTACCACCAGTAGTAGCACATTGAGCAAAGTATCGCTCGATCGTGAGAATCACTCCGCAGTATAGAGTGGATTTTTGGCTTAATGACTCGCGGCCCGCCTATGCCATTCGCTTATCTATCTCTTCATTATTGAGAAATACTCGGCTGCAGCGACGCAGCAGCGACAGGAAAAGGTTTATGATACCGGCGATATTTCGGATTCCGACGCGCGTGACGCGCCAGGATGCGAAATGCCGCAAGATCACGCATGCTTTATACGCTACTCGGATACAACCACAGCCTCTTATATAAATACAACGAAAGACCGGGGGGAAGAGGTTTCGGATTCTTTGGCTTTTTTATACTTCTATACATAGAGAGAGTATAGTGCGAGTGCGTTAATTAGTGATCGGCATATTGCGAGCTTTAGGTGTTTGAATTTGTAAGGATGAAAAGTGATTACTTGTTTGCGAAGGAAAGCTTGTGATTTTAAGCATTTGTTATTTATTTACATCTTTAAAAGAATTCCTATATGAATAAACATGAAACTCAGGTGCAGTTATAGCATGAGTGGCCCAAGTAGCAGCAAATCCATTAAGGTAGTTTCATCACAGGTGGTACACCTCTATATATACATTCTGGGCGTAGATAGTGATAAGGGAAGTAGGAATGTGCATGTGCGCCACCTATCGCAGCTAGCCAGATACTATACTAGAAAGTTCTATAATAGAAGGGTGTTAAGGATCGATCCAAAACTATTTATGACTGATTCGATACACAATTGCACACTGCTATAACGTGGCGGATCCTTCATCTCCGTCTAAATAATATATTACAACTCAATCTTTACATGACGAACGTTCCAAGAATCAGCAATACGCGAAACAATCAGCCATTAACTCTTTTTAAATACGCTTTAAATAGCCCCATTGATCGAGCGAGCATCGCATTCATCGCACGCGCTCCGTGCACACCGAGTATCGGAGAAAGAAAAGAAAAGGGAAGCCCATGAGCTGACGCTCTCTCTCTCTCTCTCTCTCTCTCTTTCTCTGCACAGTAGTCTCGATGACATATCACGCGCGCGATCCTTATCGCGCATTTACGACGAATTACAATAATGCGACACGTCGCGGCTGTACGTGGTCCTGCACAATAGAGGAAGAATAAGGAGAGAAAGAGAAAAAAAGCCTTGACAATCGCTCTCGTATACACGTATACTTACATACACAAAGGGCCGGGAAAGGTGCATCTTTGCAGCGAAAAAGCTGATCAATGAGTCGCGTCGCGTGTCAATTGCGATGCACGCGCGCGTGGCTGTTTATATTATTTATATTATACGCGTGAGCTCGATATTATAATACACGCAAACGAGAAGATTGTGGAATTGGCTAATAAAACAAATAAATTTGAACTAAGGCACTTACAACAGGGCGTTTCTAGCATGAACGGCTCAAAAATCAAGCAGGCAACTTTAAAATGCTTTTTTGGCTTAAATTACACACCCCTATATATATATTTCCACACGCAAATTGTTACGAGGGAAATGTTAAACGGCCTACGCGCCACCTATCTCCACTCACGAGAGACTATATAGACGAGCCAGTCCAAAATTGCTTTGTTTCACGATAATCGAGCTTGGCACTGCCATACGACTGTATTCGTTTCGCATATAATACAAACCATCTCCACCTCCGCGTAACAGACTTCTACACCCGAATAATCCCATCAATTTGGCGCGGCGTCGCGCCGTTACAAATCATCCGTGTGGACTCTCGCGCTTATAAAACACACCGCGGCGAAAATCCGTTTATCAGCGGGCAATCGATAAATAATCGCCGGTAGAAAATATCGCGATAAACGCTTGGTCTCTCAGGCTCACGCACGAGCTCGTGTATATATAAGGCCCCCAAGAGCGAGAGAGGATACCTCGCAGAGGGATTTTCGCGCCGCAAGAGAGAGAGAGAGAGAGGAGAGCACACGGCGGCGACATAAGTAATGAAAACAATGATTGGTATGTGACGAGGGCCGTTCTTACGGCGCCGTCACCCGGAGAGAGAGAAAGAGAGAGAGATAGAGAGAGAGGTATATGACCGCTCACTTTTCGCGGGATATCTCTTGGATCGTATACGCGAGCTCTTTGTTGTGCGTGCTTTTCCTGGAGTGTTTTTCATAATTTTTCCCCTAGATTTATCTTTACGCAGGAAACGTCGTAATTTAGCGAAGGCAGAACAAAAGATATCTCAATGTTGCAATCGTTTCGTCATAAAATACGCCAAAGATTCACAATCCAAAACACACCGTCCCGAATATCGAACCCATAAATTCCCAAAGTTCGACCATCGTTTCCGAAATCTCAAATCTCCGCCCGTGTAAATAAACACATCATAATAATCAGAGAACGCAAGCTTACACGGATCCCGCGGTGGCGGCAGCCAAATTGAATTAAGCCAAAAATATTATTTCTCAGCTCGCGCTGTAGCAACTGCGGAGCGACACATTCGCCAAGCGTAAATAATATATTAGCGTAAGATACGAGTGGCAGCATATAGCCGCCGCCGCCGCCGCCGGCGGGACACCAGGAGGTAACGGATGCCCGACTCGGCCGGACGTGACGGCCAGCTCGCGGCTCGGAAATTCCACCTGGAGATCGGCGACTACGAGAAATGACCCCCTGCGGTATGCGAGACTACCCCCTGCCAAGCCACGGCCACGAGGCTCTGCTTCGAACGATATGAAGTTCCTTTTTGCGAGCAGGTATATGTGCGGAGGAGGAGGTTGTAGACTTTTCTTGTTTTGGTTAGGGTATGCTATGTGAGTGTTAAAGGGGGTGTAGGAGTGTATCGGCGATTACTTTTGTTTTGATTCGAAAGTGTTTTAAACATTATCGTAAGGACGAAATTACAATTAGTTGTGCATTGAAAATATGTTAATTAATTTTATAAAAATGCTGATAATATAACACGATTGTCCTTAGAATTAATAAACCTGATCAAGTTTCATAACAGAATACAATCTTTGTGATTAACGACGCTACTCTACATAAATAATATGACTACTACACATGTTCACCATTAAAATCGACGAAAAATTTCACAAGCATAAATTACTCGATCCTAGATCAGCGCGCGGATGTTTATATATACCTATCCATGCCGCAGAGAGAGCGAAATAGTTCGAATAATTCAGAGATGTCGATCTCGCGATCGCAGCGGTAATTAATAACCGTCGCTCAAAAATTCCGAACGTTATTAATGACGTCCTCGTCGTGGCAGGAGCTTTGTACTTCCTCGTGATTTTTGACGCTGAGTAAAAGCGTATTGACGGCACTTACAACACGTCAGAGTGCTCGACTATTAGACGGACGACGAAAGATCGATCTCTCAGAGTAGCCGAGCTCTCGATACATAATCGTGCATAATTAATGGAAACAGGTAGCCGGGATAAAAATTAATATACGCTCTCAGCTCGGGACCACCCATTTGATTCAATAAATGTCTAACGGCTTATATGTGTGACGGATTTTCCGTTTGAGTGTATCATACAGATTTATGCACAATCTACGTCGTATTGACAGGCGTATATCGGCTTGTTTGTTGACTTATTTGTTACTAACTCGTGGAATTAAGAAGCTCTGAATTATAGTTTCAACACGTTATGAAAATATTTACTCGATTTCAAAGACTCAATTTCCCGACTCGTTTTAAAACAAACCAATACGTTACAGAAAATTACACTACGCTTGATATTACGTTATTGAGCAGTTGTAACAATAAGCTTACAATCTCCGCGCAGCACTTTTAATTGAGATTTGAACTGACACAATAAAGTCAAAATAAATTGATCGCGATAAAGCCAACAATAAAACCATTTAATAATCGTGTTTCCAAGCTAAGTAACGATTCTAAAAAACAAAACGAATCGAACGAACCCAACACAACAGCAGCAATAGTATATAGGTACGACCTCCTCGCGAATAAAACTCTCCACAGCACACAGTCAAGGTAACGATACACCCGAGGAGTTATAAAAGCCGGAGAGCTGAGACGCGGCCCTCGATATCAAAGCTCGTCATCGGAACGAGAGTATCGAGCGTGCGAGAATAAATCAAAGAGACGAGAGAGAGAGAGAGAGAGAGCAAGGAAAACAATTACACGCGCAACTTCCGTCGGATAATCAAGAGCTCTCTCAGGAAGAAGAGAAGGAATAAAAAAGCGAGTCGATGAAGAAGACGAGAAACGAAGAGGAAGGAAAGAAGAGAAACTTGCGGATCGCGCTGCTCTTGATTCATTCACAAAACGCTAGTACAGCAGCAGCTTTATCTTGGAATTCGTCCCGGAAAGGACGCTGGCTTTCTTGGAACAGCAACGCTACGATCTTTCCTCCGTTCGTTCTCTAACGCTCCGGGAGTGGAAGCTAACCTCAATGCGTGTGTAGAGTGAAGAAGAGGAAGGCGAAGAGAGAAAGAGAGAGAGAGAGAGGAGAAGCCCATTCAAGTTTCTCCCGTGCGGTGATGTTATCGCGCAACGGTTTTCGGGCCCGAGACATCGATCTTGGTCCTCCTAATTATTTCCAAGATGGAGAGCCTCAATCTCACTCTCTCACTCGTCTCTCTCTCTCTCTCTCTCTCTCTCTCTCTCTCTCTTTCACTGGTCAATGGGATATCATGCGATTCAGAGTTTGTCGCCGTGTCTCTGAATGAACGCGTATACGTGTAAAGAGAGAGAAAGGGAGCCTGTTTATAAGTAGCTTTATAATGGGGAATCTCTGCTGGAAAGGAGAAGCTCTCGTCGTCTGTCTTATCCGGTATTATTAGATGCAGAGAGCTTATCTTCGCGAGGCTGTGTGGTTGCGGTGTCAAGAGCCTGGTATGAGAAATCGAGAAGCTGCCGTGTATAAGATGCTTTAGCCGATTGTTGAATGCATGTGGGCAAATATGAATGATACACTCGCTACAGTAGGATTATGAAAATTTCCGTGTAAGTGCCGCTTGCTTGACTTCGTCGTGCTTCGGTGTGCGGCTTGAATAATAGTAAACTACCAATTTAAAAGAAACAAAAATTGATACACTGTTCATACAATATTATGTGAATATTGAATATAATAAATTGGCATCGAATTTAAATCAGAATATTTATCGTATTCATATAGTCGATCATTTGCATCAGCAGTAATTTATAGTTATTAGCAGTAATTTATAGTTATTTTTAGCACGACAGTTATAGCATGAGAGGCCAAGGAGTAGGCCCAATAAAGCACTGTTGACATAAGTAACGCACCTCTAATTATATTTATGATATCCAGTATGCAGATAACGATGAGGAAAACTGTAAAGCTCCCATGCGCCACCTATCTTCAATGATCAGAAACCAGAACAGTATTAGCAGCGAGCCAGTTTGATTGATAATAAGTAGATTTTGATTTAAATTTTTAATGGCACAACATAACGAAGTATTAAATTCACCCCTTGCTATTATATTTGTATAAATTTTTACTTTTTAAGATTAGCAACCAATGCAATCGCATCAAAAATCTTTGTAACTTTTCACTTCCCCTTCGCATCGAATTCAGATGTAAATTCCAACGAAAAATATTGTTCCTTCGTTAAAAATTCAAAGCGTAGCGTCGGACTGTACATCCCCAAAATCGTCGAGCTACATATGATTCATTTCCATAGCATCAAAATGCGCGAGCCGCGTGCCGCGTCAAGTGGACGCGTGGCGCTTATACACACAGGACCTGGACGATAATGGAAACGTCCCTTGTGTCGAAAGCTGCTGCTTCTGCGACTTGACAATAGACCTGGCTTTTGTGGCTGTAACAGGCAAACGATGCGCATCGACGAGAGACAAAAAGCTCGAGCGCACGTGTATCGATTTTCAGTTCGTGGCTGATTATAGCTCTGGGCGGTTACTGTTGTTCTTCGAAACACGCATAGTGGACGAGAGGAAAATGGTCAAAGGAACGAATGGTGTATGCGTTTGGAGATTCGTCGTGATGATGCTTTGAATTATAATTGAGCGAGTTGCTGCAGAGGGAGATTTTCTTTTATGATTGAAATGGGGGTGATTGTTTTCTTTCTGGAATTGGTAACGACGAGTGATGGTGTATTAAAAATATTGACTATATACAGCAAAATCAGAGTAATTGAGAAACTCTCCCCAGAAGAAAGAGCTTACAATTACCACTTCCCCGCAAAAGAAAGTCTCGATTGCGCGAAAAATCATTCCAACCAAGGCGTAGGTAAGCTTGACGCGTACAAAACCGCAGCGCAACCACCATCAAATTTCCTATTCATTCTTGACAAACAATCGCGCCTGGCACACAAACACACACACACACGTGCGCCGTGGAACCGAACAGTGGAGAAGAAAACAAAAGTGAACACGCGGCGCGCTCCGAAATCCATCGCTTTTCATTCGCGCGAATCCTTTTGTCCCCGCGAGTGCGAGCTCGCACTAAACTGCAATTAATGTCCCTGTCACGCTTCGTCGCGAGATACGCTGAAGGCATACGTATACGTGTGCTGTTGGCTTTTCATCCCGTGCGTCTGTGGAGGTATGTCCTGTTTACATCTTCGCGCTGGCTTTTATGTGATGTGATCACCTTTTTATTCAATTTTCGAGTGTTTCTTTATCATATTAAACGAATATGTTATTGTTTCCGATCAATCCCATTTCAAATTTAATTTGCAATACAAACCATCATCGCGGAAGAAAACATATCTCGTACCGTATAATACGCACGAGAGAGAGAGAGAGAGAGAGAGAGAGAGAGAGAGAGAGAGAGAGAGAGAGAAAGAGAGAGCAAGGAACAACGTATAAAATGCAAACCTACGCTCCACAACGCCCTGCACACACCACGCTCGTAATTCACAATAAAGCATTATGTGCTTTCTCATTCGCTAATCATTCCCACCTCTTTTTGCCGCAACGCGTAGTCCTCGTTCTCACAACGGCTCTATACCGCGACTCTGCACTTTTTCTTCTCCTTTTACACGCACGTCCAGACACACCGACACACACATACATCGTGGGTTATACGACGAGATGCATATACACGCATCTCGGCTTTATGCTGGTGTATATAGGCGCAGGAAGAACAGGTGAGGGAGTGCTTCGACTACTCGTATTCATTTCCATACCGCACGAGAGCAGGCATCGTAAAGCCGACTTAATTTAATGTGCACGCGCGCGGTTCTCGGCCGCTCGCGGTAATAAAATCATAACGCGAGCGCCGGAGGCAAGCAAGACTCTCCTCGGATTATCCGGCGAACGCGTAAATATACTGCTGCTGCTGCTGCAGCAGACCTGTATATATACAGGAGGAGCTGGCCTTAGGTCCCGAAAACCGGGATATGCTGATGGTGTGTGTATACGCGAACGAGGAGATCGGTTTGTTTGATGTAAGTTATACTATGCGTGAATTAGGAAAAGTCGATGTGTGCGTAAGGAGTTATAATATGGATTGGAAATTCTTGCTCTTTCTGCGCGAAGCTTCGTGAAATGGGAAAATGATGATGGCGATAAAATCGTACAGGTAAATTGATTAAACATTGATTTCAGATGCTGCGGGACTAGTTTCCAGAATATAACCTGCGCGCTAATAAACATCCAAGTTTTACTTCGGCAATAAACTTCGCGCTCAAATGATACCTATAGGTGTCGCTGAAAAGAAACCTCGACCATCCAAAAAAAATTGTTTTATCCTCGACTACGATTCAAAAGTCACTTCATTAGCACATAAGAAAATTAACGCTGTAATCGGATACACAATATATAATTTAATGTGTAAATAACACAGGATTTATGCGCGTCAGGTAATAATAAAACGCCCCGGCGGTGTGCGAAACCGAATATACAAGCGTGACTTTTTCCGCGCCGCGCACTACGATGACATCAGCATCATCGCATAGCCCCTTGTAACTCAAGAAGAATTTTATCAAATTCCCTCGATCCGCTCTCTCTCTCTCTCTCTCTCTCTCTCTCTCTCTCTCTCTCTCTCTCTCTCTCTCTCTCTCTCTCTCTCCTCACTACTACGAATCTGCCTCTCTCGGGGTCGGAACGAGAAAAAAAGAATCGACCGCATATGAATGAAGCTTTTAAGCTCATTAATGAATGAAACCGAGTGAAAGAAACGGATAGCACACATTGGACGAGTATCCCTGACTCATTCAGTCTCTTTCGGTCCATTCATACCGATGGCACGACGTCCGTCGCTCTTGTGGAGAGAATTTTTCGAATCGGCAGAAACCACGCAGTAAAATCGCGACGGATAGAAGTGTATGTATATATAGTTGCTCGTTGACTCGGTCGGGAGGGAGAGAGATGGGAGGACAGAGATAAGGGAGAGAAAGTGCAAATAGAAAGGACCTTGACTTGAGCTGCTGCTGCTGCTGCTGCTGCGGTGGATCGAGTGCGCGCAGGTAAAGAGAAACGGAAATGGATGGATGAGTCGGGACAGATAAGAGAGTGACATTTTTAGAAGATACAGTCTGCGACGCGATGTTGCGCAATAAGTTGCGCATTTTAGTGGAATGACGTGCAGCTTTTTACTTGAAATTTATCTTTGAGGATTTGAATTACCTATCCTGCAGAGATGATGAAATTGAGATCTATTATAATTCTCTGATCGAATTCTTCAGAGCTCCGAAAAAAGGCAAAGCGGAAGACGCCGAGGACAAAAGATAGACAAAATCCCGTCATATAGTCCACAAGGAATTCAGCTTATCCTCTCATCCCAGCGGAAACAGGCGACCGTATAGGTACTATATACACAGCATATGGCGGAGGAGAAAGAGGTGTCAATGTCTAGCTATTAATCCGAGCGCGAGCAGACAGGTAAGACGAGTCCTGTACTTCGCCGCGAGCGATAAAGCCCCGCCGCCACCGCCGGCGGATAGATTGACCATAGCGGCCATTTAGAATCTGCTGCGTAAAACTGTCCCGCATTCCACGCGATCATCAAACCGACGAGGGAGAGAGTGTATTATACGCGTAGGCAAATGCAAGACGACGGATACGGGAGAGGATGTCGATTTTCTCCCGCTTTGATGATGCGGCGCGCTGCTTTGGTATGTTACTCGCTCGGAAGGATTCAAGCGCCATGCTAGACGTTTAGAGTGCAAGAGGATTATAATTAATCGTATATACGATGATGGTCAGGTGATGGGAGATATTGCTATGGTGCTGATCGGTTTTCGCTCTTGGCTTGTGGTTATATGAGCTCTGTGTCGATTAATTTGGTACGTGTATATAAACATCTTTGAAAAACTGTCTTTGAGGTTACTGTGTCCAAAAAACAATTAGATCAACTGCGGAATATGAAACTATAAATAGTAGGCTCAGGTAGTTATAGCATGAGCGGCCCAACAAGGCAATTTTGGCATAGGTATAGCACGTACTCCGCTATATATCTGCACTCAGCGCGCCGATAATGATGAGGGTTATCAGAAAGTACCAAGTGCGCCATCTAGCGATGCTCGCTTAACGCTAACTTGGTGAATATTCTTCCTCCGTGTATTTAAAATCGTTGATAGCGTCAGTTTCTGCTGGTCATTCATTATTGTATATTCTTACACTGTTCAACCCAGGCTTGTCCTCTCAAAAATTCAAGCTGCAAATTTTTATTCATTAAAAATGAAACAAGCTTACGTGTATACTAAATAAACTCGTAAAACACTTGCTTACTCCCATCTCTAAAGAAAGATGCACAGGTACACGTATATACACACGCTCTCTCGACTAATGAATTCCCTAATTTCTAACGCGAGCTTACGCTCCTACTCTTGCACCTTCCAAGCGAGTATTAATAAAGCCCCGGACATTACTTAAGAGCTTTCGAGAGCGTGTGGCGCGTAATAACGATGAAGCCGGAGTCTACTCCTCTCTTTCTCTCTCTCCCTTGGATTTTAATGCAGACTCGCGCAGCAGCCGCAGCGTGTTCTGCATCTCGGCGGGCTTGTTTCGGCCGGCTTATGAATTTATTGGGGGCTATTCGTTAGACATTACGCGGCCGGACGCTTGCGGGGTAAACGAGCCGAGCGTGGGAGTCGCCGCGCCGCTGCCGCCGCGAAAAAAGGATCTGCCTTATAGCGTCCCTGTGGGGGTCTCTGATTGCTAAGCAGAGCAAGAGATAGCTGAACGAGCGTGTGGTTTTACGATAATATGCGCGATGCGTTACTATTACAGATGTACCAGTTGAAAACTTCGGAATAAGATGTAGTGTCGTGAAATCTATGGGTTTATAATAGTAGCTATGGCAACGTTAACTCTTATAATGGAGGAAATAAAATGATAATCAAATCACTGAGGAAAGAACCACAAAGCCTATAAAACGTTTGAATTCTTATAGGAAATGTGTGTTTAATAACTTAACGCTATCAAGGTGTTATGCAAACACTTCCACAATCTCAAGGTAAAAACCAACTAAAATATTCCAACTCTATACGTATATGCGACCTCTTTATGCACCTACCTGCACTCCGATCTCCACTCGATTCTTTCTCCGCTCAAACTTCTCGTTCCATCCCCTTCCTATATATATAATACACGCAATATGCCAAGCCCCTGGCTCGCGAAAACTTTTTCTCGCCCCCGACGCGCGACACTGGCATATAATACACGTGAACACTCGCCCGCGATATTTCCTCTGCAGCGCGTGTTGGAACAAGGCTCACGAGCGCGTGTTTCGTAAAAGTTCGGCACTTATACAAACTGTAGGTACAGACCGTTTTTCTGCGCATACCTAAGTATATACATAGATATATACGTATACAGACGACGAAGCAAAGTTTTTTCGAGAGCACGAAAATTCCGCGATTCGGAGTTGTACTGCTCGGAAATCTACATTGACTTATGCGCGACGGAGACAAGAGAGAGAGAGAGAGTGAGGAAGCTCTCGACTGGGCGTACAAAGTGGCTTGTGTTTGAAAGTTGGATTGTGTAAGCTCGTGATGAGGTGTCGTTTCGAGCTTTTGAGTAGCTTCGTTGCTGTTGCTGTGTTCTTTTTTTTAGCGGAACTTCAAGGAGCTGCTATGTAATCACTCGTTTGAAGTGCGGCTTGATGAACAGCAATAGAGATAATTGGCTTTTTGTTCTTGAAACTCTTGCTTTTTTAGTAGACGTAATAATTGCTTATTATTTGCGCATGTTTACCTTGTAAAATTTGAAAGGTACAGGCATTCACGTCAATTTTTATTAATACAAACTAGCGATCAATCAATCTCTATTTATACCGACGTTCCATTCGATATAGACGGTCGTTGCAAAAGAAAACAACAACCACCTTCTAACGCAGTCGCGTACAGCATAGGTATATATGTGGTACAGAGCGACACTCGCACAGACTGTATAGTATCGGAATTCGTGATCTGTCTCTCCATGGGGCTCACCTATAGCTCCTCCGTGCCCGACGATACGCGTTCTCTAGCTGCTACTCTCTCTCTCCCTCGGGACAAGCGGTTCAGTTCGCGGCGCGCATTAACGCTCGAGTTATACGCGCTACAAGCCTGCGCTATCTACATCGGAATAATTATTGCCGGCTGAGAGAGCTGCTGCTGCTGCTGCTGCTGCATGCGAGATTCTGGCGCTTGTGTACAGTGCTTGCGTAGTTTTGCATTTTGTTTTTGCGCTGGCATTCTTTTTCTATACTGATGTGAGTGTGTGAGATGCATTTATGAATGGTTATGAGGTTTTAGAAATCGATGCGGTTTTATTGTTGGTAATGGTAGTGGGTGTGTTGTTTGGGAACCGGTACGTGACCCTTAAAGATTTAACGTTGGATGGCGTTGATTTATTGGTATTGAGATACATCTGGTGTATATACATTTTGCGACGGGTATATGAATTTTGAAAGAAGTTTGTTTTCACTGGGGCATTGATATTGTAGTTGGATAAGATATTCTTAGACTTGGGCTTGAAATATATTAACGTTTATGTGATTTTATATATAACAGATAATAAATAATTAAATAGCCCTGGAAATTTCATAGGTTTAACGTCCAAATCTGTACTTGTATCTGCAGCCGCAGTAACCTCCTTCGCAAACTGTTTTCAAGTTGTGCTGACATTGTTTACAATCGGCAGGTGTTCGACACTCATCTGAAAAATAAATTGCTTATCTACCCAAAGTTTTGCTTTACGTAATTCGAATACGTTTATGATGATGGAAAAATTATTTCAATTATTTATTTATAAGAATTTATAAAAATAAACCTAATTTAGAAATTTGTAAATTACCGTAAATGAAATAGACGAGAGTTAAAATGAGAAAAAGTAAAGTAGTTTTGTATATTATTATATGGTGATCATGATTTACAGTAAGTATTATAATTTATTAGTTACTTACTTCCAGAGTTTCCACCAAGTTTTTCAGAAACTATGACATTATTGTGATGGTATGCACAGGCAAATCCACAAATTAACACTAATAAAAGGCAAACCCTTAGTGTTGAATTGAACATTTTTTGTTTTGAATCTATAGAAAGGAGTTTAGTTTGACGTTCAGATGTATCTTTTTGCAGTTAGACTGTTTAGGTATATTTCAGGAACAGCATATTTATAAGTCTTGTCTTATCTTCGCGTTATCAATCATGCTTTTATCATAACCCAAAAAAGCAGTTTTACATTTAGTTTTCAATGAAATCGGTGAACTTGAATAGTTATGCGCAATTTTGTTGACATTTTCTCAGTTGTATCAATATTTAAACATACGTCATGAATCGTAATACTGAGGCGTCTGGCAAAAATAATATAACAGGAACGATCAATGAAACGTAAATATATTACGCAAGTGAATATTTTGTATATTATTCATAGAAACTAGTGTGAATTCACAGTTGAAAATAATATAACCGAGGCTAAATAAGATAATAAGCAAGTCGTGATTTTCTTACAAACGGAGATTCGATTTAAAATAATTTATCTCAAGCAGTTATAGCATGAGCATGACACCTGAAAAGGCTTCTTTGGCATGGATAGCACACCGCTATATATAGAATTGTGTGCCCGGATCAAGAGGAGAGAAATAGAAAAGTACCCATGCGCCACCTATCTTTGCTAGTCAAACATAGAAACTCGGACACTTCGATCAATTTTACTGCTTTATTCACTTGTTTATTAAACATTTGAATGAGTAAATATTGAGCAACTCGTTTATACTCTAGACTAGACAGTGTCAAGTCAACTCAACTTATATACGTATCACGCAAGAAGCATCAAAATGATTGAAAAATCCAGACTAACTTCTTGTACTTATACTAGAAAGTCTCTCTACATAAAAAAAAGATTTACTCGAAACTTTTCTAACTCCCGTCGCCGTCGGCTCAACTCTTTGAAGGAGAGAAACAAGAATAGAGATTCTTTCGAGTGCTGATTATCGCGACGAAAAGAGAAGAGAAAAAAGCTCGTGCTCGCACTTCCAATGCACTGAATCATGCTCAACACGCGTAAATGGACTCACCAGTGCGCTCTCCTTTTCTTTTTTAATTCAACGCCGCGTATAAACACGCGCCTCATTCAACAACTCTCGAGGGCTCTCTTGCAGCAGTGCTTTTCATTAAGCTGCCGCAGGTCGTATAAAGCACGATTGCGGATATGTATACGAGAGCAATACCATAATATTTTCTGTTTATTTTATTAAATTCCGCGAAATATATATATTTGCTATAATTTATGAATAAAATTATAAACTATATATCATCAAAAGATGTGAGACATCCCACAACTCAAAGTAGCCTTCCACAACCACATACTCTCTCTCAATCTCACATCAGCCCTTCAGTTATTTTATTCCGCTGTATATAGTTCGGGCAAATAGCAGATGGCAGCACCGTGCACGCGTACGGCTCGCTGCACTGAAAAAGATATATATACAGGAACACACGCGAGTCGAGCAGGTGTGTGCAGCGACGAACGAGAAGAAGCAGAGGAGGGAAGGAATGGCGCGACTGACTCGATGAGGGTCATTTTTTTCTCTCTTGGCCTTATATTCGCTCGCAAGGCAGTTTCTGGATATTAATTTATTATGCTCGATATAGTCGCGATATTAATGTATCGCGTATATATACGTTAACGCGAGGCATATGTGGCTTAAATATTTTATCGGCTTCAGTCGAAAGAGAAGCGCATATCAGGGGCATCGTTATTTTCCGTTATTTTACGTGGTATGAATAAAACAAACAAGCGCGCGTGCAAGGATATGCATTTTAATTTTTTCGTTATTACACCCGTTTTTTATTTTTAGAGAGCGAGGATGTATGTAGAAGCTCTCGATTATATATTTATACTTTGTCCGCAGTTGAATTTCTCCGCGCACACGTGCCAACTTTTAATTAAATCGAGGCTCTCGTTATTTCTTTCAATTAAATCGAACCAAATGAGTATATATTTTGAAGTAAATTGGATGAGAAAATCAACGACTTGATTTCATCGGCAAAAAAAAAAACAAAATCCTCTCGCGAAGTCGTAATTTGTATAGGTTCATCCTTCATCGTCGCGAATGAAAGAAATAAGGGAAAAACGATCCGCAATAAACACCGTATACTTTATATATAGGCGCTCTGACTAACAATCAGAAAAAGATCATAAAGAAATCTATCGCGGCGCTGTCGAATAAATTATGCGGTGAAGCGCGCCGTGGCCGGCCGGACTGTCCAAAAAAGGCCAACAGGATGGTGTGTGTGTGTGTATATATATATATATATATATACAAAAAGAGACACATCATTAATAAGAGTAAGAGAGACACGAGCATCGTTTAGATAAGAAAAAAGGACCTACGGTACATACACACTCCTGCTCATAAAGAGACAAAGAGGCAACGAGCTCCGCGCCTTCTCGAAGTCCGGCCAATCAAAAAAAAAAAAAGGAAAACCTCGACTCCAAGAGAGAGAAAGACGCAGCTAAGGTATAGGTATAGTATATATAAGCACAAAGCGCCAGGGAAGAAGAAGATGGTAGGCTCTAAAGGAGGCGGAGCGGGAGGAGGATGACTGGCTTAATGATCAGCCCGCGGAATAATGAAGCATGACCGCAAGCTTCTCTCTCTCTCTCTCTCTCCTTTTCTTCCTCTCACACACGCGGAGCGCTAAGAGGCAAGAGATAGCCGAGAGAAAGAGAGAGAGAGGAGACTAAAAGGGGGCGTTCTCGCACAGGGACCGCGAGAGAGCCTTTCACACACGCGTAATAAGATCGGCCCCGGTAGGTGGGCACTAATGAGGCTGCCCTCGAGAGAAGGATACAGCTCGTGAGAGTAGGATGAGAGCAGCTGCTCGCCGGATTGGTCGGAGGATCGTAGAGAGCAGTCGTGCAGGAAGCGAGACCTGAAAAACCGGCACGGGAAAGCCGTGTGCCCCGTGGATGCAGCAACAGCGCCGGGGAGAGGGAACCTGACGAAAGCTGCGAGTATAGTCGAGAGAGATTCAGCAAGAGTCTGTGAATGAACGAGCCGAGAAGTCGAGGTGTCGTCGCGTTATTTTCAGACAGTTCTATAATAACTATAGTTTAATTGGAAAATATGCAACAGGTATAAGTGTACACCCACCCACTCATCATCATAATTAAAAGACACGCGAATGAAAACATCGAAGCCAGCGCTCGAAATGATATACCAGAGCTGTAACCGAGCACTGTGAAATTACACGCTACGCGATCTCGCATACGCGCGTTGCAATAACACTTATACGCCCTGTGCAGGCGGGCGTCGACTTTGCGGAAAATTTTAATTGTCTGCTCGAATTAAGCTTTTCGATGCGTCTTTATCGATGCTTCGCCTAGCGTGAAATTAACGCGGTGATCTCTCGATTGCGCGCAAAATGAAAAAGTCATAAGAACTCTGGCTGATCTTGCGATACGAAATCGATTAATATTCCAACTGCGTGTTATCCTTGTATCGATACGCCATCGCAGATTCGAAGATCATCATCATTATCGCGCGCATGAGAATATCATACAAAGGGAGCCGATTATCTTTAGCGTGATGTATATATAACCTTCGACATGTACGTATCTATACGTATAGGTGTGCGCGGTCATGCAAAATTATTTAATGAGCTTTTTAATGGGAGTTGAATCGGATAGCTGAATCGTGATTTCGTGTTTAAAAGAGGATGCGATGCGATGCGATTTGAGATTTCCAGGGAAATCCGTATTATGCGCGGGTATAATGTATGCCATTGTTTTGGACATGCGCACATGAAATTATGAGATCGTTGGATACTTACATCTTAATCTGCGCTCATTACGAGAAAGGCTGAGTGATGAGATGCGAATCGATTGGTATCTGTAACATATATATTTATTTTTCAGCCTACATTGATCATCGGGAATAGTTATCATTTTTAAAACCTGCAAATGACAATACGTATATATGTGCACGCACTGCACTCGAGAAAATCATCGTATTCGTTTCCCAACCCACTTCCTCTAAAACTCAAAGACAACAAGGCACGAGTCGCAATCTCTCGACGACAAGACTTACATCCTTCAAGCACACGAGGAAGAAAGTCACCTAAAACACGTTGTTGTAACCTAGCCCATCACTCCAACGTGCGCGCATATCACGTATACATATACTCGAGCATTTCCCTCCGCTGCAGTCCTCACCTTCTCTCTTACGACGACGCGATAAAGTACTCTCGCCGCTATCTAGCCACGGATATCGTAATAGTCGCGGCGCATGAAACGCGTATGTATACAAGCTCCCTCTCGGGGCATTGCGAATACACACACACACGTGGCTCTACGAGAGGGGCTAACGAGGCCTTTTTCATGGGTATCGGACACGCGCGAGCTTTTATGATGAGGGACGTCGCCCGATAACAGAAGTTCTATAGCCCAGAGCGGCTGCCTTTTAAAAGCTACAAGTGCACGTAATGCGAGTATATACGCTAATTGCGCTGCAATGCAGCCTCGTTATCGCGCCTTATACTCCTATGGTTTGTATGATCCTGCCAGGCGATGCTTATATTTTTAATCACGAGTATGAGTCGCGTTATAGGGGCGGCTACTATCCGAGTGCTTTGTACGTGTAAGGACTGCCGATGAAAGTTTTTTGTAATTCGACGTTTAAGGATTTAATTTGCTGTCGTTCGCTGTTGAGGTACTTGGAGCATGTCGAACATGTGTTGCGAAGGTTTCTTTTTTGAACGAAGATAGCATTGATACGCTTAATAGTATATATTTTAGCTTGTAATCATAGATTAATTCATTGCATAGATTAGTTGCTATAAATAGTCGTTTGTACAAGAAATTATCGGAAATCGAAATTTAATTGCAACCGTCGATCGATATTGGCAATTCATGGCATTTAGCGGAAAACTCTTATGATTATATTATATAGCCTTCGGATATTGAAGAAAATTAGCGCCGATTATTTATAAAAGCGGTGTACAACAATAACGAAGTTATAACGGGAAATAAACTATTATTTACAACTCATCCTCATTGAGATGATCCTTATATTCATATACCATTAAAGAAAAAGATTTCATCGTTACTTTAGACCAAGTTCAAATTACCGTCAAGTTTATAGATAAGTTTGGCGATTCTCAAGGTCTTAGTGAACTCATAAATTTCATAAAAGCAAAGAGGATAACCCAAAGAAGTGGAAGCTCATTCCATTGCTCGTAAAATTAGCCATTAACGCTGCGGAACACTGAGAGTAAACTTTTAATCACGCGCTCCGCGAAGGGTAAAACATTTTACGAGCCTCGAAAAATTCCTCCCAATATCCTATACGCTACCTCACTTGTATCTTAGTTTTTATATTTTTCTTCCCGCCAAGATATTTCAAAAGGAAATCTAAAAATAATTTTACGTAGAATTATTTTTAATGGGCTCGTAATTCTTTCGAAACGCGCGCGTAAAATTTGGAACCGAAAATAAGTTCTTACGCTTTGATGCTGTTGCGGTACTAATTATTCAAATGGCACATCAGCAGAATAACAATTATAAATAATAGATATATTTGCAGACAGCAGAATTTATTCGTTGATCTGAAACGAATTCGTGCGCTATTCCGATAGAGGGAGAGGGACTCTAAGCTCTCGATAATGGGAGTAGATCGTAGGTTTTCACGACCCAGATAACATAAACGGCTTTGAATTATCATGTCTTTAATTACATCAAGAGAGACTGCTGCGATACCTAAAAGGTGATTGTTTGATGTCACTCGACTGCTTATTCGAACGAACGGCTTTGTTGATAAGTCGCTCTTGATTAAATGTATTTTCAGAAAGAGATTCCGATAGCACTGAACAAGTTTTAAAAATTTATGTTACACGATTTCTACATCTAAAAATGTACGATCAGAGTATACACAATCGTACCACGATGTATAAGATAAACCTATATATCGAAAAAAATTATTGTCATTGATTCACAAACTGCTTATTTTAACACTATTTTTGTATATCGTTTATACGCATAGAATATTTTACGTTTATAAAAACGTTTAATTATCCGAAAAAAAAACACGAAACGACTCTCCCACAACCTTCACGAGTCTCAAAGCCATATACATTAACAGATCCCAATTTGCATGCGCTCGAGCGGTCAGCTCAAAAATCTCTCGCGTCTCCTCGTGTCCGATTTCGACGCATTTCTGAATTCCCACTCATTCACGACTTTCCGCCTTCTATAGTCTCCTTCCGAACCTAGACACAAAGGCTTCCGCCGCCAGAAAATCTCACGCTTCGCTTAATTAACGATAGCGGTGCTCTTCTTTTCGTCTCTGTTTTCCGTTCGCGCGCACGCGCGAGCAGCTTTTGATTCTCGAATGTTACGAGCTGAGCCTTTTGATGTTGCCGCTTCTACCGGATTCGATATGACGCCTTTGCTATGAATCATGATTGTCGGTTAGCCATTTTTGCTTTTTTATTGGGAGAAAGAGATTAGGCTGATTGGGATATAGTTTTACGAGTGTGTGTGGTGAAAAGGAGATTTGCATAACGAGACGCCGACGCGGAGTTAATTGAAAGATACCAATTATAATTATATTGATCGAGCAGCGAGCAGATGATTCAATTATCGGTGCAATTTGACGTTCGGCGTCTGACCAATTATCGATACCGTCTACTTATAATTTCGTTAACGAAATAATTTATTCTCCGTGCAGTCGATGTACCAATCGAACGGCAGAAAAATCCTGGTCACCGCAAAAAAAAAAACACTCGTCTCATATACCGAACGAGAATTATCTCGAGAAAGACAAACGGGAAAAAAGCCGACAGACAAGTCGAGATTGCGTCAGTCGATATCTCTGGCAATCGAGTGCAAAATTGATTCGTATCGTCATATCGCGTCGTCCATACGCGTACGAGTCAATTATTATATCTCGTATCGTCGTCGTCCAATAGGCAGAGCCACGTCCACAGATGCGTATCAAAGTCTCTGTCTCTTGCGCGCGCGGCATCGGCCCACAGAGAAATAAAAGAGGGACACACTTTATCGTCGTTATACACACATACGTACAAACACACGGACAGACAGACACACCGGGCGAAGAAGTGCCCGAACGTGTTAGCGCGCGGCAAATCAAATAGCGATCGGGTCCGATAATCGGCGGCGATAATGTGCCTTCAAAGACTTTAGGCCGCGGACTTTTCGGTTATCGGCTTTTGCTTATCGTTGAGGTGGGTATATAGAGCTACGATCATCCGGGGAAAGGAGAGGAGGAAAAAAACGGCCTGTCAACGCCGTCTGTCGGATACGTTTATTATTAGCTTTCGGTAGAGCTTCGAGTGTGTTTACCTGCGCGTGCGACGGGGAGTTTGGCTATGGCTTCTTTTTTTTTCGAGATGAAGGAGGGAGCGAACGTGATGTCGATGTTATTAGCGACGGAGATTGGCTCTGGATTAAGTCGAGATGTGATTCTGTACACGAAGCTTTTCGACTTACATGTTTTTTTGGTTTACATTTATTGGTTATATAATTCTTATAGATATTTTAAATTATTGAATGATTAATTCGAGAGAGACATATTTTGATTGTTGTTTTAAGGCAGCGCTTGATTCATTTTGCAGAAAATAGAATCGTACCAGACGATTGTATATAAACGTAGACTCAGACAGTTATAGCATGAGCAGCTCAACTAGCCCCAATGCATTTTTAGCGTGGGTCGTACGTCTCCTATATATCCATTCCTGAAAGCGCCTACGAGTCACCTATCTTTGCTAGCCAGAAATTAGAGAGTCGAAAGTTTAAGCGGCAGGTCGGGAAAGTTCAATCTAAAAATGTTTGGATTTATAGCGATATATTATGGCTTTATACGGTTTGCGTGACGGATCTTTATTATTCTCCGTCTAGGAATATGTTTCAATAATAACATTAAATACAACAATCGTATTGACAATATTGTTAAGATATTCAATATTTATGTTAGTAAAAATTAGGGAGTCGGATACCAACTTTCAAAAATTAAATAATTTTACTAAACCAACTTTTTACAAGTACAATAATAGTTCATTGTTTTTTTTTTCAAATAAATACTTTTCCGAGCGTCGCGTCAAAAATTGGGCTTCTCCTTCTTGGCAAAAGCTATAGTAGCATAGTATACAGCAACCCTTGTATAGCCCATTCCCGGTTCTGTACGCACGAAAATATATCTTTCAACGATCCCCGAGGCTAACTTTGCCCGTTCGCACAGTGAACCCACTTTCCTCCCTCTCTCTCTCTCTCTCTCTCTCTCTCTCTCTCTCTCTCTCTCTTTCAGTTTTCGTTCGTCCCTCTCTCTCTCGAATTGCACAGCCAGGAAAACTTCTTCCTATGGCTCGGAAGGGTTACGAAGTTGATGCTCGACCCTTTCTCCTTTCGAGTGCAGTAACCCTTTGGCTTGGCGGGCATGCCAACTGTTTGACTCGAACTTTAAAGCGAATTGTGATTTGTGATTTTGGCTGCGAGATGCAAAAATTCTCAGTCGAAACTTGAAAGCAATGCTTTCGCAAAGACGATCTGAATTATAAAAATATTCAGCTAGCAAATCCACCAATTTCTCACTCGCCATATTGTCATCGTCAATCATCGTATCAAAATCATCGCTAAAAATAACGTCGGTGTCTAATGAAGAAAAACAGGTAGATATATATAGAATATATGAGGCGAAGAAGACGAGTGCGCGCACATTAAAGTTAGTAGTTACTGCTCGACACGAACTTACGCAATTAATTACTGTAGATCGATACAGTGTATAATATATACGCGTGTCTGTGTATTCGCGCGTACGTCCATAAATTATGCCGTAAGGAGGCTCGGGCTCTGTAATTAATATGCCGCGTAGCGAGCTCGTGCGAGGGCCTGCCGTTGTCTCCTGGAAATCGATGCGATGCCGTCGTTGTTGACGCGCTGCAATCACGCCTCGTGTGCTGATATAGCCGCACGGCTATATGCGGTTATCGATGGCCTTTCAATTGCCGCTTGATGCGATCTTGATTATTTTCAAGCGTTATTTTTTAAATATAAATTTTGTTGAGAACTTGCTAACTTATGTGATCGATAAGAAGATTAAGATACTTTAATTCAGTATTTTCAAAAGAATTTCATCTCACAGAATCACATTCTACTTGTCATTACGTATATATCTCACGACAGCATTATATACACAGGCACTGCATTAACACATCGAGGCTCAGCGTATTACACCAGCGTCGTAAATAAGCTTTAGCACTTACAAACATGTGTACTCGCTTGCCAAAATCAACGTGGGAACTCGTGTCTCTCCACCTACACGCGTATCCTCCCTTCCCCCTCTCTCTCTCTCTGCGCATATACTGCAGAGCAAACACGCTAATAAGACCCGGCGTCGAAATATCCGAAATCCAATCAGTCAACAAACGAATCGACACCCGGGATAAAACGCGCCTTATTCGCACTTGCTTCATTCATAACTCCGTCCTCCCCCTAGATAGCATTAAAACTGGATCCCTCGCTGCAGCTAAGCTTCTTTCATCCACGAGGGGGATACGTATTATGCACAAGGGTTGTGTATATACCTCGTATAATACGAGCTGATGTGCACGGGACGGATTCTAGATGTATAATAAAATATCAGCTCTGGAAGTGGAGAGCCGGCGAGCGACGGCAAGTTGTTGACTGTGTCGCAGCGCGCTCTGTTGCATTTTTGAGGAACCTACCTTTTCGAGTTTCAACCCCCGAAGGGACGGCAACCACCTGCGCAGCTCTGTAATGTATGCACTTTTGAATGAGGCTTTGATTGATTTGTTCGTGTGAGTATAGTGCTCTTTTTTACAGTTGACGAAGAGGCGTATCTTTAGGTTATCAGAAAAATTATTTTCAGCCTAGATGAACATTTGTTTTGAATATCACCAATTCGATTTTGTTTTAAAGCTAATATTATTGGGACTTTAATTAAGTATACCTACAATATATTTGTTTGCCGATTTTACATCGGATAAAATCACTATCTTAAAATCTGTTATTAAAAATAGTTTCTTGGAATATCGTACAACAAGACCCCATGCCCAACGTAAAAATTATGCCAGATCATACGATAAAACCTCACCAGCTCGTCTTTACATTCATACGCTTATGTACACACAATTATATCTTTCTACACATTTCCACACCCGAAACACACGTACACTCACACAACCACCCACCCACACACAGAGCACTCTCCTTGAGTTGCAAGAAGAAAAAAAAAGAACGACGAGCGCGGAATTGCCGTGGCTTCCACCCCCCGAGAACCAGGGCGCAGTTTCACTCGCGTCACGCTCTACACACCCCTGTATCCCAGTGCTCCTGGCACGGTGGGGGTAACCCGTCCACTGGTAGGGTACCTCTCCTCTGCTGGTCACCCCCCCCCCCCTCTTCCACTCGTTCCCCTCTTTCCTATAAGGAGCTTATACAGCGCGAGCTTCTCCCTCCCGCGGATCGAGTTCGCGAAGAGCCGTAATAGGCGTTCTCGTTCTCTCTCTCTCTCTCTCTCTCTCCCTACCTTGACACGGAGTACGTTCAACCATTGAATCTTGTGCTGCCACCTGAACGCTGGATTTGGCCGTTCTCTCGACCTTGCCTCGGAGCGACGGCAGCTGGCGAGCAGTTTTTTCTTTTCGTCTTGTATAGGTACTGGATGTGCTTTTTTTTATAAAGCAGGCTTTTCAAGAGGTTACACACACGCGGGAGTGGCGCAAAGAGAAATTTATCGTCGATAGTCGATGTGGATACGAGCGAGAGGAAATTTTGCAGTGCGGATGGGTACGATTGGCTTCGTTTATTATTGGCGATTTTGGCAGCTACGTGAGTGAGTGGAATTTATACATGGATTATATATTTAGATGGTTTTGCTTGTTTACAATTTTGATTTTGCATTGTAGTCTAGAGTTAAAAGTATAGAGTTAAAATATTACGGGACAAAGAGGAAACAGGAGGATGTAAAAAGTATTTGTATACATCTGCTCGATCCACTTAACTTTGTGATACTTCTCCTGTTTGCTTATTGTATTGTGACGTATAAAAAATCATTATACGTATCATTGTTAAAGATAATGTTAAACATAAGACATAATGATAAATTCACGGACGTTGACGTGACGGGGGTGGAAATGTAGGTTGTATATATCTAGCAAAACGTAGAACAACGTCGTATCAGCATAATATGATGTATAGTACATTTGCAACGATTACTTATTTACAAAGAAAGATACACATTTTGCGCGTAAACTTGCGCCTTAATAATGTCGATAAGTATTAGAAGTTTTATACACATTATAATTCATATAGTACATAATGTATGTCTGTCCTGATATTTTAAGAATAATATATTGGCAATAAAATGTTTACCATGCACTTTTATAATATAAGTATGTCAATTATGCTTATAAATATATATTTAGGACATATTTAAAAAACATAAAATACATGTTAGAAAATCAATTGTATGAAATTCATTATTGCACACTTTTATAAGATGAATTTTGATATTGCATCGAATTACAATACATCAGCATAGTTTTCTACAGCAAAACATTTCTTTCACACAATCGCACATAATATTTATTTGCACTGTAAATTCACTTATTAAAGTACACAACCGAATCTCCTATAGTATCAAACATTCATCAAAAACGTCATTTAAACTTGAAAACGTAAAATTGTTGCGCATCAAACATAAATGTGAATCGATCACGCTCCCGACGCGACGGCACGAAGTGAATAGGAATACTGTCACTCGATCCGATCGAAGAGAGTTCTGTTATACTTCAACTATTATTTATAGCTTGCCATTCTCAGATATTTTAAAAAAACACGATTTAACGACTATACACGAGATAATGTTTGCCAATTATAGTTTAAAAATCTTATAACAATTGAATTCAATTATTTCATATTCAATTCGTTTTTACAAACTGAAATGTTCGCACAATTTTTAGGAAACTAAAAAGATTAACCAGCAAAGAAGTTAAGAAACTGCAATAAAACACTCGCACCAACATACCGTACATAAACACGTGTGAACTTATAAGGCTGCGATGGATCGAGTGAAAAACTTCCAAGAAAAACCGGTGCATCCGCGTAACAAGATCGGAAAAAGCTAGACAACGAGAGAGAGAGAGCACGCGAAGCTATACACTCACAAAGCTCTTTTTCCCATTATCTTCTCTTCATGCAAGACGACGTCGACTCACGTAACATCTACTCACCCTCGTATCACACAGTATAGCGCGATATCCAATTCTTTCGCTTGCACTCGATTTCCGCGAAGTTTCCGCGAAAACACACACACACACATCCTGTTTTCTATCGTGCATTACTCCGCTCTCCCTTGCCTACAAATAATTCAATCCTCTCACTCGATGTCGCGCCCTCTATCCGACGCTGTTACAACAATCGGCTTGTCTATATACACACTATGCTCCTTTCTCTATCTATATCCCTCTCTCTCTCTCGCTCTATCCCCGGCTATTTAATATCCACGAGTTCTTCTCTCCTGTAGTCCCGTCCTTCCCGCGGCGGCAGCTTCGAAGGAAAGAAGAGCGAAGCTCGCTCGCTGCGCCGTCGACCCCCTTTTTCCCTGCACTGCAACGCGTCTCGGAGTAGGAGAGCGGAGCGAGAGAAAGAGCGAGAGAGATACGTTTCTGGTGGGGAGAGCGAGACGGCAAGAGTCTCGACAAGGAGTGGGGGGAATATCGGGAGGTGGGGGGCGTGGCGCGGACCCACCGCGCCCACCGTCGCGAGAGGCGGAGGGGAAAAAATGCCGATCCAACGAATGCTTCGACTTTTCTGAAAGAGGAGGGCGGATCAGGAGAAGTGGGGGACAGTTGATTTTTGTCGAAGGGGAGAGGGTATTTTTTTCATTCCCCTCCGTCGCTTTTCGGGACTGTCTCGCTTTGTGGAAAGCTTGGCGAATTTTCCGCTCTCGCGCGCGGGAGCTCTGCTGATGCCGCTGCTGGCGGAGGCTGATTGCCGTGCTAGGCATTTGAATAAATTTTTCTGTAGTTTGCTGGAGCGCTAAGCTTGCTGCTGTAGAACGTGGTACAGGATATCGAGGTTTTAGAGGGTTTCGCGAGTTTTTGTGTCGTATAAATTGTTGTTTATGAGATGGATGTACCTAAGGATCGAGTAATTTTCTATCTTTGCGAAAAACGTTGTATCGAACGTTGTATTCTTGTTGTATCAAAATTTTATATTTAGTATAAAAAAGCTTATAAAAGGCCAATAAAACGGCAAAAAATATCCTTCGATAGTATTGATTCAATTTACAAAAATTTCAAAACAAGCGCAACAAATAAAATCCATCCACGGTTCGTACACCTAACCCATATATCCCCAACGACGCTCTCGACTCAAGTTCACGAAAGTTTACCATAGCATATACGCTTCAGGCTTGTTTGCACACATGTATACGCGTGTACGCGTACATCCCGACCCCTCACACCGTTTTACCATGCAGCCTATCCCACGCACACTCAAGTATACACATATACATGCACGTGAGAATAAGGAACTCCGAAAAAAAGACAGAGCGGCTCGCACGATGCACCGCTGACTTTTGGCGCTACTACTGCAGCTCCCCACCTTTAGGAACTTTTGAAGGGGCGCGCGTGTTGCTGCTCCTCCTTCGCGGGCCGTCCCCCTAAACCGCCTCCTACGGGCGCGCGCGCAACTCTCTCTCTCTTTATACTCGCGCGACGACAAACGCCGAGAAAAAAGCCACTCGCTCGATCTGTACACGCTTATGATACTCGTGTTGAGACTGCGGCTACAGTATATAGTATATAAGCTCTCTTTCTCTCTCGCTCGTGGCAGGGCTCGTGCGTTTTGCTGCCCTCTGTACGGCGTGTCGGAGAAGTATCGTAGAGAGATTTCGCTGCGGGAAGGGTGACTCGTCTGGGGCTTGAGGTGTCGGCGCGGATGAATTTTTCCGTCGGATAGATTCGACGGAGTTGGTGTTAGTTGGAAAGTTTCTGTGGTCGATGTGAAGATTGATTGTTGTCGATGTTGGAGGAATTAGTTATGAAGCTGCTGGGCGCAAGCTCGAATTTTGAAGTTGTGTAAGTATGAGACACTTGTTTTTGTGAATGGTGCGATATTCTTTATAAGATTTTGAAAAATTAAAGAGTAAAGTATACTTGATGTTTGGAAAGCGTTACTTTATTTCTTAGTGCTATTAATTAAGTTGAAAATATCACGTTATGTATATAGGATGCATGACTGTCCGCTATTACCATATCTTTTATTGTATGGCTTGAGACGATAAAATTCTTCTTCTAAAGATAACTTCTTCGAAGAAATTACGTGCATCGTATTACATTTAAATTCAAATTATATGCATTAAGTTTACAATTTACCTGCACTATATATTTGTTTGACGAACCAGGCAACATAGCTAAGAATTCCGTTATCTCGCGTCATTATTCAATGCGACTTTAATTTCTAAATACATATAATGCTTCAAAAACCAATCGTGATATGCATAATCATTGTTATAGCAAACTAGAAATAAGTATTGAGCATCGATCAACTGTATAACGCAATGTTTGGAAAGCGTACATACAAGCTAATAAATATACGGGTATATAAATCTTTCAGTCCAATAAAATTAAATGACTTTTTGTAAAGTTTTTCTAAGTACATAAAACTACACATCAGTAAATCATTCTTCCTCAAAGAAGCTAAATTATTTAGAAAGCTTCACGCTGACTTGGTTTTCAAGAAGCCTAATTAATAGCAACTTCAAACGCTATCTTAATTACTTGTAAATTCTCGCTTAAGTTCCCTATAAAATTAAATTCTATATTTAGCGAGTAAAAAGTTAATCTGAAAGCATATATCCTTAAAGCATGAGCAAAAGACAGTAAAGAGGGATCGAAGAAACCGCAACCGCAGGCCAGCGTGAAAAACGAGAACGGCGACTCTTCCCACAAAATTTTTCAACTCAAGAGCTGTGTGTATACTCTAAAAACCAACGTAGGCATTAATGTAAAAGTATCTGGAGGGTCGGTAGCCGAAGATACAACGGCTTCTTACACTCGCGTCATAGTGTGTATACATATATAGCAGCGACAGCCCCGCTGTTGCAGTACAGAGCCAAGCTGGGGTGGAGGAGGAGGAGGCGACGGTAGGGGGGTAGCAGCAGCAAGAAAAAGAGAGAACATGCGGTTATGTAGAAGAAAGTGCTGAACACAGTGGAGAAGGAGACGAAGCAGTGGTAGTAGGTAGAAGGGGTGGCTGAAGGCGCAAGGAGGGAGGCACTGAACAAACTACCGGCGAAGAAGTCAGCGATGCAAGTAAAGCAGAGCAGCGGCAGCAGCTCCGCCGGCGGCTAAACTTCGGGATCTATCGAACTAAAATTGTCGTGTAGTTTTCTCCCCGCTCGCTCCCCCCCCCCGCTCCTGCCCCCGGAGAGCGATAACGGAGATCGCGCGCGCCAATGAGTGCGAGCGAGATAAAGCGAGCGGTACCACTCCCCTCGAGCAGTTCCCCTCCCACCCTGCTCCCCGGGAAAAGCGCTCGGGAAGAAACTCCACGGGAGGGGGGGAGCCGAGAAAAAGTCACTCTCGCGTAGAGGGGATGCCGAGAGCGAGACGGTATTTTATTGTCGCGTTTGCCGGTGCTAACCGCCTCGTTCGCGATATCTCTCGGCGCAACGAGACGACGACGACGACGACGACGACGAGCACAACTTGTGACAGAGAGAAAGAACGCGAGAAGAGAGGTGGCGCCAAACGGCGGCCTTCTCCCCCCACCAAGCGTCCCGATGGTACCTCCCACTTGCGGGGCGGGAGGCGCGGGGAAGGGAGCGCGCGACAAACCGCCTCGCAAAAATCAGCCCCCTTTTCCCAGGCGGCGAGGAAAAGAACCACGGCGACAATTGCCACCACCACTATAGCGACGAAGACGGATTTCTCCTCTCACGCTCTCGCTCTCTCTCTCTCTCTCTCTTCCCCTCGCTACCTTCGATCTGTCGCCTCTCGTTCGAGAGAGAGACTATCAACGGTCATCGTATGTGCGCGCCTGTAGGGAGTACACGGTAGGGGGAGGCGCGGGCGACAGAACAAGAAGGAAAAGAGCCTGCTGCCGCTGCTGAAACATACCGCGGTGCGCGCTCTCACGCACGCACACGGAGCAGCAGTCGAGCGATTACCGCTATATAGCCTGTGCCGCCCCTTGGCACGTTTGAGGAAAAAAGAGAGAGAATCCGGCGAGGGGTGGGGGGACACGGCAAGTTTCTCTCTCTCTCGCGCGCGCGCTCAGGGGGCGAGGAAAGAAAAGGACGGAGCGAGAGAACGGCTACCGCGGACAGAGAAAGAAGAGAGCGAGATAGACAGAGAGAGAGAGGGAAAAGGAGCGAGTGCCACCGCGCTACGCCGAGCTGTGTGCCACGCCAGTTTGTACTTGGCGCCCGACACACCGAGAGTCCCGCGTGTGTCTCTCCACCCGAGCGCGGCTCCCTGCGTCGCGAGTCCGCGCATCAGCGTGCCGCTCTGTGTGCAACACATACTCCCGAAATCATCGCGTACACGGGAACGCGTCTTCTGCTACATCCAGCACACGTGTCCAGCAGCAAACTGCGCTCCACGTTCGTTGACTGTTACTACTGGCCTGACTCTACGTGCCGATGATTCCAACGGAGGATCGCCAGAGTCGTCGGTGAGCATCCGCTATCGTCGTCATCCGCACAACACATCGGAAGCGAGAGGAGCGAAGCACGTTTTCAGCGGCTGTCGTCTGCATCGGAGACAGTCTCGCACGCACACAGCGCCAAGCGAGAGTTATCCCCCCACCAGGAGAAACGGGCGCCACTCGTCCCCCGCCGCTTTTTGCTCGGTACCCCCACTCTTCGAACTCGCCGCCGTCGCCGCCGCCGCCGCCGCTCGGCGGCGACACACTCACACGCGCGCGCACAGCTGTGTACGCTGCAGTACAGAAAGAAGAACGGGGGACAGGGAGAGAGAGAGAGAGAGAGAGAGAAAGACAGCGCGTATACGAGCTGTGCAAGAGTGCAAGAGAGAGAGAGAGAGAGAGAGAGAGGCCGGACTGGATTCCGTCGAAAAGAAACGACGTTTCGGAGGACGATAGTCGTGACCGATCATAGCTGGCGCGCCGATCGGAGATCTGGCCGCTCTGCGCTCCGCCGGCTCTTCTCTGCTGCTGCATCTGTGTGTCATCTCTTCGTGCCACGCGCCCGCGCGCAAGTTTTACCGTGTATCCTCGTCCTCGACGACGAGCTGTTATACAAACGCGCTAACAGTTTTACTCTCCCGAGACTGACTCCACCCGAGTATACTCGTTGCACTGCATCTAACGCAGCCGAGTTCTCGCGCGCTGTGCATCGCCGACGGCCAAGTGACTCGCGTGTGTTGCGTATACATGATATTTTTTTGTTCGGAGTTTGAATATCGTTACTTCGGCCCGACATGCAGGCCGTGTAACAGTGACTATCTGACGCACCGCAGGATTCAAGGTCGCGAGCCTGCGTGGGATAATCGCGAGAGGTACGATCAAAACAAGCTAATCTACTGATGGTGATGTGAACAGAATACATACGCGTGTGAGATATCTAAGAAAAAGTATACGTAATATATAAGTGAGTTCGTTGTTCGGACAGGCTCGATATTTAAGTACTTGGCGTGTCGTCGAATTTAAAGCGTGACTAGATAGAGCGAGAGAGCGTACGCCCACGCAGGCGTACGACTGGAGGAGTATATATACATACACGCACACGTGTATTAGGCACATACGCATGTGGACGGGAAGGACAAAACGATGATAGCGTAGCCGGTGCCACCGAGCATCGCGGCCCTACTCGCGGCCGACGCATCATGTCACAGTTCTCCTTCAGAGGATCGCCAAGTTTACAGGTGAGTCGTCGCGGTCGCGAGCGATGCACCTTTCAATGGTTTTTTTTTCGTGATTTCTCTTAGTTTAGACAAAGAGGAGGTTTGGAGTTTCGTGATTATGTTACTGTTAAATGTAATTTCTCGATAACTCTCCGTCGCAAGTGTTTATTCGTAAAAACCAACGACAAACTCGGTATACTCCTCGAAGAAAAAAGTAAACTCCAAAACTCCTCGGCAAACATCAACCACCCACTTCTCGCATATACAAATCTATACGTGTATATAACCGATACACATATCCTGCGGCAAGCCCCCGCGAATTTCCAAGCTCGCGCGACACTCGACGCACGTCGTCGCGACTGTTCACCAGCGGCAAATTTATACCGCGAACGTTTTCAACGAGAGAATCCCGTAGGTTACACACGAAACGTGCTGCACCACGTACATGTGTGTATGTGTGTTGCTCAATCCTCGGAGCCCCCGAGGTGAAAGTACACGAGCACAGCAGCAGCAGCAGCAACAGCGGAAGACACGCGCTGCTGCTGTGCACAGCTCGAGAAAAGAACGAGGGATGGCATACTGTGCAAGAGTCGCGGAGAAAGAAAAAAATTTATGGAGAACTTTGCCTCCTCGCTTCCTTAAGAGTTTGTGGGAAAATCGCGCTCGATCAAGATTTCATTTTTTTTTTCAAGCGAAATTTTTATCGCTAAGCGTATATAACGCGCTAAATCACACGACGACGACAAGTAGCAGTAAAAGTAGGCGACTCGTAAATTTTAATCGTCGATCTTTATGTGTGTATTATAAATCAAATCAGTGAGAGTAAAGAACGAAAATAGAACGCGTGTATGACAATCGGCATCGTTGCAACAGAGAGACGAGAGCGAATGCATGCGACCGAATTATATATTAAGCGGGAGCAGATTTTTGCCGGCTGTAAATCAAGGGTATAGCCTAATGACACGAATGTCGAGAGCTACTCTCCCGAAGGCTCTGTATATACGAGTTGCGCAAATATCTCTTTCTGTCGCATTGGCAGACCTTAAAAAGATGTTCGGGCTATTTCTCTCTCTCTTATGTGTGTGCGCGTACTGCACACGTGTTGCGCCGCCGCTGCCGTCGCCGCGCGGAGATCTGTTGAGTAACTTATTATAACCAGTTGGATTTATTATATCGATCTCTCGGCACACATTTTCGCCGCGTACGCGGACGAGCCAAGATCGCGAAAGAGAGATAGAGAGAGAGAGAGAGAGAGAGAGAGAGAGAGAGAGAGAGAGAGAGAGAGAGAGAGAGAGAAATATGGACGAGTTGTCGGGCGTTTGTTAATGTATTTTCGGAGTTAAAGGCTATTAGTTGTCGTTGGCTGGCGAACTGAAATCGTCGTTGGGCATGTACATATATCTCAAGTGCGTTCTAATTATCGGCTTTGTTTTACCGTTGAATTATGCATTGTGTTCTCATCCGAAGCGAGCGAATCGATTCTTTCTATATAATTATAATTTGAAGCTCTCGATGCGACGTACGATTAATGCAAAAGTCGAGTAAATAAGTGAAATCGCTCTCGGACTATTGTATCATTGAACATTTTCTACATACATATACAACTCGAGCGTCGATACGTGTCTCGCGCGTATTTCAATGCACCGTATATACTCACGCGGAGCATAAACAAGCACTAAAAATAACAATTATACCCCGGACAATCGAGCATTTATCACCCGCTTGGCGAAAAAATACATATACGGGAAACAAAGAGCTTTATCACCTTGTCAATTTTAACGCGACAGACTACACGAGAGAGAGAGAGAGAGAGAGAGAGAGAAATACGCGCTGCATAATCGTTCTCCGCTGTAAAACGCGCGCGAATCTCCGGCGTTCGATAAAAAGAAGCCCATACATCGCTCGCAGATTAAACGATCGACAGCTCGAAATTCGGCGCATCAGCGTGTATAATTAATGAAAATCGAAGGAGACAAAGAGAGAGAATGCGCGCATCTCTCGGTCGATTATACAAAAAATCCTCTCTCCCTCTCTCGCCTCGTAAATCAACGAGTCTCGCAGCGCGTCTATCTGTATTTCGTTTTCGCGTCTCGCTATTACGCCCCGATACTCGTGTAATAGACACTGGCGCAAATTGATATTTTGAAAGGCGACAATAATTTACTCGCGATAAACCGGTCTTGCGTGTAGCTCCGCTGCATCGCTGACGCAACGTACGACGGGGAGAGAGCAGTAGTGTATACATGTGTGTGGGGGTATATCGATACTGCGCGATATCGACTGTACTTCGACCGATCGAATATTTTCATGCGCGTATACGGCCTTTAATGCTTTTGGAGAAGACAAAATTCGACAAATCGCTGGCTGTTATATATGTAAACGATATAAATCTGCGAGAAAAAAGAACAAACGAACGAAGGGTTCCGCTGCGCGGGCGCAAGCTTTGTGTTATATTTTTAGATTTTTATGAATAAATGCCGTGTGTCGCCGCTCGTAAATTTAGATGCGCCGCGCTATCCATCGAGTTAATCCAAGCGGCCGCTTGTCAACGCATCTTAATCGAGACTGACGCGCCGTTGCTTCTTCTTTTTTTTTCTTGCTTCGCGTCATATACACTCCCAGAGAATCATCGTCGTAAAGAAAAAGGGGTTGAATACAAAGCACATCACATCCGTTCGTTCGTGGAGAAAGATCTATTTCCAAAGTATCGTAACTCCCGCTAAATTTAATTCTATCTCCTCTACACAAGATCTATATACTTTAATCCGTTATGTAAAAATTTAAATGTCCAATCGTATAACACATCCCGAGCGTGCAATTTTCAGAGCAGCGGCTCAATTATACAGGGGCCTGTTTACACGCGAACGGGCTTATTAATTCGTCAGCGAGCGTATAGCACGACGAAAATAGAGCCGCGAAAGAATCGGGCGCAGCCTCGTGAAATTTTTAACGCCGGAGAGCGTCAGTCACGATTTACACGGACGATTATAGTATAGGTGATCCGAACAGCGACGTGGTATACTCGATTAATTATATATATATATATATATATATATATATATATATATATATATAGAGAGAGAGAGAGAGAGAGAGAGAGAGAGAGTGACTGGTCAAGATCGATTCGCTCGTGCGAGTATGTGTTTTTTTCGGACTTCCGTTGTCGCTAGGGCGGATCGGTTTTCGGTATACTTCATATGGTTATCGACTTCCGGTTACACAGTTCCAATCGTTCAAGCCGAATTAGACGGTTTACTCGGAAAATTCTGTCGTGAGTGGAGAGCAAATCTATATACTGCGGTATTTTTACTGATACAGTCTCTCTCGCTCGCGTATCCTGCTGTTAATGGACTGTATAAATATGATAAGGTTTCCATTCATTCACGGCTATATCACGCTTTTAATGCATCCCTTTCATTCATCCGCGGAAAAGAGAAATACGTCAATTAAAAGCCCGACGTATATATCGGACGTTTCTGAACCCGATCGATCACGCACAGTAAAACGCCTATTACGCGTCGTCGTTGCGTACAACAGAGTCGTAAAGTGTAGGATCGAGGCGAAAAAGAAATATATATTTTTTTTTACCTCAAAAAGATGTCAGCCGTATACACTTGACAGCGCGGCGACGAAGGTGTATGAATCTAGGACACTACGCGCGTTCGACGTTTTGGTCTAATGGGCATCCCAATTAATTCGCGACTGACTTAAGCGCGCGAGCGAGACCAAAGTTGTGAACAAGAACGTTGTGTTATACAGGCCGTGGAAATGCTCCGCTGGCGATTTATTGCGATTGACGCTCGTCTCAAGGATCCCAGTTTCTCGATGGTTTTCAGAACGCTGGAAATTCTATACTACATATAGTAGACACTTCGGTTATAATAGTGGTATATAGAGAAAAAAAACGCTCTGAAATTTCACAAACGCGAGTGTTTCAAAACAATGCTCGAAAAGGGGAGAGAAAAAAGCATTTTCCATCCGGCCGAAGTAGGCTATCCTTAACTGCCTCGGCAATCTCCTCTTATCTCCGCGTAGTCCGGAGTTTTGTGCAAGAGCGGCTCTCAGCGAGGGGGCCGGCTCTTTTTTTTTTCTCCTCGGGGATGAGAATTTCGTATATCGCGCGCGAGTGTCGGGGAGAGAGAGCTGGATTTGTCGTTGCGATCTGTTCGTGCGCGGTCGACCGGTATAGTTTTACGAGTAGATTTGAAATTTTAAAGCGTTTCTTGCATTTTTTTTCTCTCTTGGAATTGAATGGCTTTTTTCCTTCGCTCACGGCGCATATAAGTAGATTCGTGTTCTACACTGCAATTAGCGTAGGAGAAGCCAACGCTTGTTTTTTTTCTCCGTATCAGCAGCCATAGTCGGTCATATGCATATAGCGCTAATTGTTGCTTATACGAGAGCCTATATACGTATACGATGCGAGGGAGAAAAAAGTGCTTGTAAAATGTGTGTTCGAATCGCCGATAATGAAAGCGCATGAGGTGAGAGAGACAGAGAGAGAGAGAGAGAGAGAGAGAGAGAGAGAGAGAGAGATTTGCATCGGGAAAATCTGATCGAGCGCGCGTGTGCAGAACTTTGTAATAATATACAAACTAACTTGTGAAACTGTAATCGACGCGATAAGTTCGGACAATAATTTACATACTCTCCAATAAAGTGCCTATCTAAATGCTATTAGAAACCAAACTCCGTATAAGCGATATCTCTTACGTATGGAGATACCGTACAGGCAAGCGATAGAAAATTTTGTATCAGTTAATATATTATACGAACTAATGTTATCTTCATGCGCGCTGTGTGTGCAGAGAATGATTCGATAGCGAATTTTAATTTAAATGTCATAATCAGCTTGGCGATTTTCCGCATGATATTCGAAAAATCCACTCGAAGGTGTGGTACACGTGTTCGCGCGGTTTAGCCGTCGGCTAGCAACTCATTCATAAAGAGAAAAATCATGAATGACTTCGTCTGGACTTTGACTTCTTGTAATTAGATACTGATATGCTTGCGTAAGTCCTTTTCCAGAAACTAACTCAGGCGAGGCGTGAAATTCAAGATAGGTATATACTTAAAATATCGATGTGTAAAATTATGATTTAGAGAACTTCAGTCGCGCAGGCGTTTTAATATGAATGAAATTTCTTCGAGTAACAGAATCGCGCAACCTGTGCCTCTGTCGTCGCTATGCTTATTCGCTGAATGGACGAGCTGCCACCCGATATAACGCTGACTCGGATCCGCCCTCGCGCGCGACGATATCTACCTGTCGTCGCTATATTATATTATAATCCGAACCTCGACTCTGTATACCAGGAATCGTGGTGTAAAACGTTTACAACAATTTACAAATATTTATCGTTATAAATTCCAAACGAACTTTTTCATAAACTCCCGTCGTACAGAAAAAAAAAAGCTGGCAAGTGTATATACGCGGTACAGATATAATATATAAGCGAACATTATACCGAACAATCGCGAGATAATATAATACTCGGAGTCGCGCCACACACATATACACATACAAACTTATATATATACTTCAAAGCCTGTAGAGTCACAGTCGCGGAGAACAATGTCGCGATTGTTGACAATACCGTTGAGCTAAGCCCATCTCGAGACTTCCGGCACTCGGGTTTCACTTTAACATCCTCCATTCAGCCGTATTATACTCGTCACTCGTGCGACGCCATTTTGCGTTCAACTCTCCACTCTCTTGCGCGCACTTATCGCTTTTCTATATGTGTGTTAAATCGAGACACCGAGAGAGGCGCAGGAAAACAACAAGTGGCATTATAACCGTCTTTATTAATAGTCTCTTATTTGTAAGCTAATCGCGCGCGCGAGAGTGCGTAGAGAGTCTGCATAGAAAAGTGCAGCAACGGTCGTCGGGCGCGTTATCAACGAGGAAGTATGGGTGTCGGATTATAGCGCACTTTGTGTTTAATATCGCGGCTTGAAACTTTGTATTCGATATTTTTGTAAACATATATTATAACGTGTATATATAACGTTGCCGAGAGAGAAGGAGAGCTGAAAACGTGTCCAGTGACTCGATATCGACGTCAACCAGCTGCTATTACAATACAGAGTTTCTTTTTCGTATATGTATGCGAGAGCAGACGCTGTTTATTAAACACGAGACTATTATATACATTGTGTGCGGTGTGTGACCAAGTGCCCCGAGAATTCGGGCCTATACTTTATAAACACGAAAATCTTATAATCTCTCTCTCGCGCGCAATAAAGCTGCGAACAAAAGCACACGGCTCGTAAAATCACCTATCAAACATACAAAATCGACATACCGCTACTCGCATTAACGATCGTGAAAAGCAAGTCAAACAACTCATGAAACCGCAACCGAAAATCCACTGCTAATACGAATGCATAAATTCGTATATACGCGCGGCTGGCCGGGGATTATAACGGCCGCCGCCGCCGTCGCCGCGATGCTAAGTGAGCGGAACATAGGTCCATCAATCTGGGCCCCGAGAAAGAAAAGCAGCAGTCAATATTGACCTTGTGTCGGGGGCCCTATTTTTCGCCTTTCAGTCGACACGCGTGACAAATGCCCTGAGCGCAAACACGGAGCATCTGTGTCTATACGAGAGAGGACTCTCTTCTTCGTACTGTCTCTGGGAAATGGCAGCCCCGCGTTTTCGAGGATTTTACGAGGCGATGTACTGTATTATACTTAGACTCGCTTATATGCGATAAGGATTGTCTTTTCGCTTTTGTGCGCTCTGGAAAACCATGCAGTATTTTTGACACTACTGCGCGCATAAAATTTTATGCTTATGTCGCTAAGCAATTCGTTGAAAAAGGTATAATACTAGAATGGCAATTGTATAACACATTAATACCGTACTTAGAAGCTAATTTAACAAGTTGAGCGTGTTTTTAAAGTCGCCTATAATAATAACGGCTGACGATATGCGCTCGATCTAGACAGCGTAAATAATAGAGCGTCGATAAAAAACAAGTGTAAAACGTGCACGCACGATGTCTAATACAGCGTCAGGTAGCATTAAATAATGTATCGTTGAAAAATAAATTTTTTCATAACTCGCGCGACAACTCGCGACGATAATAACTTCCAGTCCGTAATGAAGCGATTTCTTACGAACTCGGCAAAAGTATAAAAAAAGAATGACAAATCGCCCAGCAAATCGAAATCGTAAATCCCGATGCATAAAAGCATACCCAGAGAGAGTATAAAACTCAAAAGTTGCGCACATACACATAACGAGAGCCATCAGCGATAAATCAACGAGTCTTCTCCTCGCGACAAAGGCGCGATATCGACAATGTCTCCGTACACGCGTGTACACACGTATATATACGACGTCAAAGACAGGTGGTGCACACATCTTGTTTCTTGCTCCAACCCTTTCCTCATCATCGATTCGTCTCGTAGCCGGATATTTTTTCCCGATGATCGATGCCTCATCGATCATCCGCCGCTACTTACTCGAGCGCGATATATAAGTGTTTTTTGAACGACGACAGTAGCTGCAACAGCAGCAGCAGCAGCAGTAGCAGCTCGTGTCCTTAAATAGGTAGCTTGCGTATATATGCGAGCGCAGTGGCCTTATTACGTATGTGCGAGGCGCGCCGATGGCAAAACCAAGCCGACTAATTATACGCGTATACGTTTATATATTTACGCAGTGTATGCGTCGCTTGTAAAAAATAATTTGTGTGGTCAATGTGTACTTGGATCATAAATCGTGAGAAATTATGAGAATCGTATTATTATGAAACTTTAATATGGCTTAATCCGTCGCTTTGCCGATTCCGGATGTATAAAGATGTTTCGTTTCGAAAATACGTTTGCGAAAATCTAAACCGTTGACTTGTATTATTAACGAAACACGCGTCACTCTTACGCTCTATGACAGACTCTTAAAGACTATTATCTTCTCTCCTGTATAAATTCGACGTATAAAAATTCTCCGTGTCATCGGGTCACTTTATATTCGGTGCGACAGGCAAGAATCGACGAAATATAAGTTAATAATAAAAACCCTCTCCGAAAAGAAAAAACGGACCAGGATATATAGAAGCGTATAACTGCAACAACGCTGCAGTATTAATCGGCGACCTGAAATTAAAAGTCCGCGAGTGCGCGAAATCACGTTAATAAATCTAAGCGAGAGTCAGCGGACTGTCAGAAATAGAAGGGGTTAATGCCGTATTGATGCGCGAAAAAAAAAACTCGGTCAATACGCGCCGCTGATAAATTGACGAGAGGCGGCGCAGCATCATCGAGTCGAAAGTTTTTGAAATCGTAATGAGCCTATACTGCGACTTATCGAAGTGTGTAGTATCTGTTACGTTTTTGCTGGACATGGTAATATGAAGTCGATCGGATTTTTTCGGAAAACGCGACGATATCGCCGTATATAGTTATAGACACCTATGCTTTTTATGCTCGTTTAGAGGTTTTTTCTTTAATAGTCTGTCAAACGCATTTACGTTAAGTGTTCTCGCGCACATGGCTGCAAAAAGCCGCTATATACTTGTAGACTAAAAAAAGATCGCATCTGCATAAAAGCGCGCGTATACTATAATTAAGCAGCGCATTAGATCATCGTGTTTGTACTATATCATCTTGGAAATGTAATCAAAACCGATCCGATGTTTCCCGACAAACGAAAAATAGTGTATATCCCGTAATACCGCGCGACAGGAGTGGAAAATGGACTCTTCCGTTCTCCTAATAGCGAAACGCGCCTAAACGTTTTCCCAACAGTACACTTGATGTATTTCCTCGATTATTTATACTTTCCTCTTTCGCTCGTATTACGAGCTACACACCAACACGTCAGTTCAGGAAGTAGCGTCGGAATAGAAGAAGCGGTTTACACGATTTTCATTTTCATTTTTTGTATAATACGCTCTCTTAAGAGATCATCACGAGTCCCTCGGGATTATTGCGTTGCTCGGGTGTTGGCTCCCTGGAGATGGTTATTTTTGGTATATAGACGGAAGAGCTGATACTCCGTGAGAGTGTGAGAGTGCGTCGAAAGAACAAAGTTCGACTCGATCCGTTGTTTATCGATGATCGACGGTTTTATTTTTAAGAAATTTGCATTATTGGACACAGAACAGCTCCGAAGAGAAAGATTATGCATTCATCTCCTCGACAAAGTATAACTAGCGCGTCTTTTGTAGATACTCAATATTTCCGATATATCGGACTTTAGTCCTTCGTCTTTATTCCATATTCCTGTATCAATCTGAACAGCAAACACACGGGTATTAAATACGAGACGTGTAATAAATTTTTGCAGAAAAAGGAAGCCTCCATATTGATTATATTATATTATACGAAAATTCATTACAGCCAGCCATCTGCGATCGGTAAGAACGTAAAACCGATTTTCCTGGGACCCGCATGTGTATATATATACGATATAATACTCGCAAGAGAAAAAGAGACGCGTGATCGGGCAGCTGCATTCCGGTTTTACGCGCGGAGGGGCAATTAGCCGGAGCGCGAAACAAACAAGCCCCGCGACGTATATATAAGTGTAGGTATATATAGCAAGACTAATGCGCGGCGATTTCTCTGCTCGATTTTGAATATCGCGTGCGCACAGTGCGTCGATCCCGAAAACTCGCTGTCGTGAAAAGTCCGCGTGTAGAGAGGACAATATTCTCTCCCGCGAGTTCTATACATGCATACATATATAACAAAACTGGTTTCTCCTATCGTCCTCAGCAAGAGTAAGGTGTCGGCGAGAGCAATTGGCATCTCTCTCTCTCTCTCTCTCTCTCTCTCTCTCTCTCTTTCTCTCTCGTGTGATATAGTTGCAGTCTTCGCTACCGTCTGATCCGATCGCTAGGCGTTCTTCTTCTCTCTCTTTGCCGATTCTATATACAACTACCGTAGCAGCAGCAGGCGTACTTTTTCTTCTCCTTCCGCCGCCGTGGAAGCTTGAGTTATGGCCCATGGGTCACTCGCAACACGCTTCGTCGTTTAACCCTCATACCGATCTTCCTTTCTCTCTCTTTCTTTCGCTCCGTGTATATATGCGGAGAGAAGGTATTCCCTCGCGTTGGCTTTTGTATTTCCGCGATGGGGGCGCAAGAGAAGAGCTACCGCTCAGAGAGTGTGTGTGTGTGTGTATGTGTATGCTGTTCGGGCTTTTTATCGGGATCGCGCGATCGACGTGTTGGGCTCGCCGCCGCACAGGAAATAGTTATTCCGTCGATCCTCGTTCTCTTGGCAAGCTTTTTTTTTGACCGATTTTTGATGCCGAGCGATGCTTGCTCGTGTGGCGGCGTGTGATTGTTGAAGCTTCTTTTCTTTCTTTTTTAACGCGCGGAGATGCACGATCGGTGTCGCGCTGCTGTCGATTTCTTCTCTTTTTCTGCGAGGCGAGTTCCTTCGCACCGGGTTTTTTTTTCTTTGCCGGTACAGTATATATACCGACTTTGAAGGAACGGCCAGGCCCAAGGACCCCAAAGGTGTTGATTTTCGGTAAATTCTTTTTGGAATTATAACCTCGCGCGCGCGTCGGGGAACGAATGAATGCGCGTATTGAGGCATTGTATGTAAATCGCTTTAGGGAAAATTAGACTATACCGGTTTGTAGAGAAAAGCGCATCCGCTCAGATCGCGTTCTATTTCGATAATAACCGGTGCAACGTTGTGCAACGATCCAATTTCGTCTAGCAGTGTTTTGGCGCGTGCGCGCGAGTGCGTTCGGCATTGACAATGAGAGAGAGAGAGAGAGAGAGAGAGAGAGAGAGAGAGAGAGAGAGAGAGAGAGAGAGAGCGAGAGAACGAAGAACAAATCGGCATATTATGCCTCGTATTTGTTTGCCGTGTTCGTCGATTATACTTGCTGATCGTGAGAAAGGCAGAACAATGATTTCGACACTTTTATACACCTCGCTTGCAACGGAAACAGATCGTGCGCTAGTAAAAGAAGAAAAACGCTCGCAGCTCATTAATCGGCCGTGGCACTCTCGAATCAATTATTTAATCGTGTAATTTTCCGTGTTCCCGCGAACTGATTTAAAAGTCGAAAAGCGCACAGCCGCAATATGTATAATACAGACGGAAAATCGGTTGAACCGATTTCGTTCCGCGCCGCAGAATAATAGAGAATCCATAAATCTCTGACAGCGTGACAATCGCTTGCGGCCAACATCGCAAATATCATAAATATTTGAACTTCGAAGCATTCTCGGGGTTGTTTACAGGGCTGCGTACTAGACACATCGCGTTACAGCGTGTGCCATCAGCCGTAGCCAAGCGCAAACACACACGAGCTGCACTCGAGCCGCTCGTCCTAATCTATTTAGCCCCGAGTCGAGCTGCTGCAGTGTGTTTGATGTGGAATTAATGAGGGGGATGCTGCTGCTGTTGCTGCTGCTGCTGCTGCCTTCGCACGGAAAAAGAAAGAAAAGCGCGAGAACCTTTTAGAACAGCCGGCAGCTGTGCTGTGTGTTCCATGGGGCGAGTGTCTGTGTGACTTTGGGCTGTATAGAGGTTATATAAAACGTTGGCCTCCGACGGTTGGTTCAACCCTTTTATTGCTGCTTTTTTCGCGCTAGAAACACGCTGTTGTCTGCGTGTACCACACGGAGTAGGAACATTGGATTAAAGCGCGGCTTATAAATTTGTATGTGCTCTTTATCGATCCTTCGAGATTATTTATATAATATATTGTGATGGAAATTGAAAATATAGATTTACGACACTCGTATATACTCGACGCCTCTGAATATTCATGCGTGACTTGAAGGTGTTTCGTAATGTGTGTTTAAAGAAAAATGACGGAGACTTCTCTGGGCATTAGTATATTATAATCGTTGTGACACACACTGAGTGTTTATATTACTGTGGAGAAAAGCGAAGCGATTCTTTCAATTAAACGTATATTCGTTATAATTAATTATTCCAACGATAATGTTACAACTCGGGCGTCAAGTCAAGCGAGCGTCGAGACGTCGTTCAATGAAAAATTATAACTGGCTCAAAAAACAATAATTAATGTAAACAATTTTATTAGCCGATAAAATACAACATTGTTTTGCTTTCAAAGTGACGTTATTTTGATAAGATACTAGTTCTCTCTTGACGTCTTGTGTCTTTTATAATTCGCTCTCTTCTCGATTCATTCACTTATCGCCGCGCGTTTTTTGCTCTCCTTCAAGCATACTATAGACCAGCAGTGGTGCAAATCACAGCATCCGCTCGAAAAATCAAACCTTGTAGAACCTATTCGCACCTCTCTCCAAACGGCATCAATTAGAAAATCATGCAAATCGATCATATTTATTTATCTCGCTCTCGCGGCCAAACGATACACCCCCTACATGAATATACTCTTCTCTAAACAAAGAAAATAATCCACGACGCACACGCAGAATTAACGTCCAATTCACATTTTCACGTTTCTCTCTATCCTCTTTTTTTCCCGGTACAATCTCGCGCCGAAAATGTGCGTTCGGTGCGTACGCGGCTGCGTAATATCTAATCGTCGTGTCTTATAATAAATATACAGATGGAAAATTTGTAAGCTTACGCAACGTATATCTCCGGCAAATTGAATATACACTTATATGCGCTCTCGCGCAAAAAAAAGAACGGGAGTGACAAGCGAGCAAAAAATACTCGCACACGGAGCGGTCTTTATCTCAATCACAACAATGTACGCACGAACATTCAATCGACGCATGTTTCGGAATCTCAAAGCGAGACGAGGTTTCGACAGCATCGCGTCGCGCATGTGTGTGCTCGAACAGCCAAACAAGCGCATACTTATATATATATATATATATATATATATATATATATATATGTATGTATCCGGAGATTATATTAATATGGGTTCGCGCCAAAAATTGATGTATTCGCCGAAGAGCTTGTTAGCGACGTTATCGCTATCCTCGTGACTTGGTGTAACACATTTTTCGTATAATTATAATTCTCATACGTTTGCGTAGTCGATATTTTCGGACGAGAGGATGTATCGCTTTTGGCTTCGAGACTCACTTACACATTATAGAAGCAATTATAATCGAAAGAAACGTAGTAGACTATTATCGAAAGCGCAAGCGAATTCCGCCGCATCAGATGAACAATCGCGCGAGCGCAAGTGTTCCTAACATCGCAGAAACAAAGTTCGCCGCCGCCTCCCTTATACAGTCGAACAATGCGCGCGCGTCGAACTTCTCTCCGCACCTACACGCACTCACACACGTACACACGTATCGGCGAGTCGAAAGAGGCCCGTACGGGTTATTGTCTCGTCTGAATAAACATCATTAGTCGTCGCGAACGGAAAGACATAGAAAGAGAGACAGACAGAGAGAGAGAGAGAGAGAGAGAGAGAGAGAGAGAGAGAGAGAGAGAGAGAGAGAGAGAAGGAGCATAAGAAAGAGAACCGCAGCACACGGGCCGACTCGTTTCCATATTTAGTCACATTAGTCCCCCCTGTGCTCTTCGCCCGATGTATAAACCTGCGAGTGGACGAGGCCCACAAAGATTACCTCGTCGACGTTTGGTTTATTAAACGCGCGCGCGCAAGCGAGCGAGCGATGAATATTCACCAGACGGGACACGAGCGCGCATTTTACGCTGCGCGTCCGTCGTGTTGAATTACCGGATATGCGCGGCTGTCTATAATACGAAGCCGATATCGCGCCGCCGGTAAATGTCAAGTAGGATATGTGTTATAAATACGTTGACTCGCCGTCTACACCGAATATAATGTGTACGAATTTGAATTTCCCGCCATTTCTAACCTCAAACTCTGTTTTTCTCGTATGTTTCAGTGTCCTGTAACAGTGAGCTCGTCTCTGACGTCGTCCTCTGCCTCGCCGGTCTCCGGTCTGCTGAGCAGCGCCTCCGCGACCCCCGGCAGTACGACCTCGGGCGGCACCACGACAGCCCACCACCAAGCCCCGCAGCAGCCGCACCATCCGCTCGGCGTAAGAATGGCTGTGACCAGCGCAGTGGTGCGACCACCAGGTGGCAGTCCGACGGCCGTCGCCTCGGTTAGTCCGGCTTCGCAGACGTCGGGTGGACCACCAACGGCACCGCAACCTGCCAGTTCCGGACCCACACCCGGACGATGCTGTGATACCGGCAGACCCATATTTACCGATCCCATAACCGGACAGACCGTCTGCTCATGCCAGTACGAGCTGCTCGGAGGTTACCAGAGGCTTGGCGCTCTGCCGACCGCAGCGCTATCGATGTACAGCGCCCCCTATGCAGCGGCTGCGGCTGCCGCTGCAAGCGAGGGTATGGCGGCGTACTTCCCCGGTTTGGGAGCCGAACAGGCGCCGTTCTACACGCCTACGGTGAGTTTGACTTTTGATTTTTAGGTTATGTTCGACAGTTTCTTTTAAATTTTCCCGAAGAGTCGTCGTTTGTTATGAAACGATATCGAGTTCGTCGGCTTCGAAGTGCAAGGGGTTTCCATTCATCGCGGGGCTTCCGCATTCTCGTAAGCGCGCATGAAGAGAATTATGTAAATTCCCTCTGCGTTCTCTACGACTTATAACCACGATTTTCAAGAACGAAGCAATATTCGATTAAATTCACAACAATCGACGTTATGCATTAAACTTTCTTCAATCTCGAAAGTAATAGACACGTAAAAAGCACATCCCACGCCGGTAAAATCGTGCGCGCGCGCATCAAAGCCCACGTTATACCCGCGTCGATCGGGTAAAAATACACCGCGTGTTAATAACACGAGATTATCACCGCGGGACCACACAAAGTGCTCATAATACGTATATAAATACAGCACACATAGAAAAGTCTTCCTCTCTCTCTCTCGCGACGATCTCACAGTCCTCGTAAATTCATTATGAATCCCGGTCCGATTTTTTGTCTCCTCTTGAGCTCGTTACCTCGAATTTACGAGATATTCTCCGATGCTTCTTTTTCTTTCCCATAAGAGCAGGGACAGTATAAGCAGCAGATGCGCCGCGTTCAACGCAGATGCACGCGCGCGCGCGAGTCAGGAGTTTCGGGCGCGGAATTGAATTTCATAACGATATAAAAGAGAGGAGCGAGACAGTCGCGAATTTCGATTTATGGGTAATAGTTGCGTAATAAGGAAGGACCTACTGCACCGCCTGTGGGAACCAGTGAATTGCGTGGCTTTTTCGGCAACTGCAGCACCCCCCACTCTCGTTAATTAAGACGGAATATCAAATAATTGCCTTTTTTTTCGGAGAGACGATTGAGTTGTATAAGTCACGTCCCTTGAAAACAAGTAAATTTACGATGATTCTTTTGTTGCAGGCTGCTGGTCTAGATCTTAAGGAAAACCTCGGTGCTGGAGCGGCCGCGGCATGGCCATATCCATCTGTTTACCATCCCTACGATGCTGCGTTTGCGAGCTATCCGTTCAATGGGTGAGTCCTCTATGCATATATATACTTACAATACTTACAGATACACGAGTATAATAATCATTGAGTCGTCGAGGAAAAAAAAAAGAAGATCGTCTCCTCGTGCGCATTTTATCGAGGCTGCGCAGCGACTTTTATTTCGGTCCTTATCTACACGCGCGCGCAGAGAAAATAATTAACTCGTTGTAAATCACTTAGCGAGGAGCGAGCAGTTTCTTATGTAAAGGACGAGTATAGGATGAGGGAGAGAAAAAGAAACGGAAGATTCGCGGGAAGGAGAAACAATAAACGTCTCTAGCATGCGTCGTTTGCGTTCTCGATAAGGGCGCGCTTGGTATCGCTTTTGGTTTCTATAATTGAAACTTTTAAAATATAAAAGGAGAGGGCGAGCATAATTGCTTTGAAATTCGTTCTATTGAATGCACTCGCTTGCAGTTCGAGAGATGGTTCTCAATCAATCAATCAATTTGGACTCTTTGATCACGCTCTCGGATTGATAATAATCCAACTATATAATTATAGTGAGTGTATCGTTTTTCTGCTAAAAAGCCGCAGATAAACGATAGCATCGTGTTTGTCTAAATTATGTTATATGGAAAATTAAAAGCACATAAGAGAGGCGATTGATAACGACAGCTGCTCGGCGACAAGTCGTAAAACCTCGACGCGGCGTTTTTTCGGCTTCGGAGAATCTATGAGAACATTGAAAATGTCGCGGGTCACTGAATTGATAATTCCAAGTGTCCCGATTAAAGACGAGCAAACGACGCCGGGGTATTTAGACAAAACACGAGTTTTCGTAACGGTCTTGCATGATGTATCGATTTGTCGTCGGGTTACTCGATCTCTTTTTTTTTTTATTCAACTCTCGTCGCCGCGTATAATCTAAAACGTCGCTAATAAGCCTTATCGCGAGTTATAAGTTTGCGTGTTGAGAGAGCTAGAGACGTCTTTTCAGAATTTTTTATCGAATTGATTTGTTCGTATGACGTCAGCCCATGCTCTTACGCGATAATTGCGAGCAATAGGTCGACTTTATTATATATTTTCGAAACAACAAGATTTAATTCGTGCCCTGTATATGAATATCGTATACCTATAAGTACGAGCGTTACAAGTTACCTCATAAAATTTTAATTATATCGACCAACGCTTTCACTCTTTCAGCGGCATATAAAAACGCGATTTCGTCGAATATCGAAAGAAACTGAAAAAAAGCGCGTGTACATGCGTAAGTAAACAATCTTGCGCACGTACACGCTGCAGTAATCACTCTCGGGTATGAAAAAGGCGGATGTCAGGCGAGCGATAGCGAAAGCCCGCGACACATAAACATTCCAATAAATTAGTGCTGTCGCTTTTGACCCGCGACTGTCATCTCAGCATATAGTCTTTTTTTTTTCTTACATCTCTTCGCGAAAGACCGATTGATAAGCTCGCGCGATTCGAGGGAGTATATAGAAGAGTATGAATTTATAGTAGGTGGCGCTTAAATAGCACGTTATATAGAGTGGTGATGGAAAACTTGCTGTTTACAAGAAGATCCGAACAAACAATCGGACACGCGGTAGGTCCGAGACTACTGCTATATACTACTTCCACACGTATCCCGTATATACCGCTCGGATGCTATACGAGCAAGCTGTACTACCCGAGTCGCTTCCTTGCATACGTAAAGGCAATGTATCTGCTACTACTATACTGCTCAGGACAGAGCGGAAGTGCGTCAGTTCTCTTGCGTGTATATATATACCACTGTGGATTTCACCGGCGCGTGCCCTTATACAGGAGGGGGATATCGAATCATATAGCACTCGGATGCGCGTACGTGACTCGGAACTGTGTCCTTTATTCACCGCGCCGCGACTCCACGCAGTGAATATGAAGTGCGCGGATAATATACTGTTTGTCGAACTCGTTGCTCATGTGCTGTATGTGTGTGTGTATGTTCGGAATTGGGAAATCGAAGCGTGCCGATAGCGAAGTACGTGCGTGCGGTGATTTTTATACACAAGGATTTTCTTTATTATACAACTCTCTCTCTCTCTCTCTCTCTATCGCTCTCTCGCTCCGGTCGTTAAATTTCAATTTCGAGTAATCTCGAAGGACTTCCGAAAAGGATCGTAATTTTGCAACTCTGCCGACTAAGCATCGCCGGAATATAAGCTCTCTCTCTCTCTGCAATCGAACTCGGCGAGATATGACATTCGGCTCTCGAGTGTATGCGCCGTTTATCGGATACCGCGCAGCTGCTGCTGCTGCTGCTGCTGCTGCTGCTCTCGATATCTCCAGTCTCTTTCTCCGCCTTATCCATAGACCCTCTTGTTTGCAGTAATTTTCTCGTGTTATACGCGGCCGCGGCGAGTAACGAGAGCGTTAATTAAAAAGACGAAGAATGCGTGGTTTATTAATTCTTAATCGGAGCGCAATTAATAAGACTCCAAGATTATTGTTTGCTTTACGTACGTATACGTATATATAATACACATGCCTGTGGCGCTTTTCTATCTGCTGCTGTTGCTTGCGATATCTTCACTCGCGCGCATTTGAATTAACGAAATAATATATTCGCATTCCGTTTTTACACCGAACGCCAAGAAAAATGTCTACACGGCTCTCGTATTTTCCTTATCGTTGTCACACAGCCTTGTCATGTGGCAACAGCCTCGAGAGTGTAACTAGCGGAGACTTGTACGACGCGAATATCGTCTTACTGGCCTCGTGAGAGCGAGAGAAGCATCATCTCTCTCTCTCTCTCTCACTCGCCTTTGTGTCAAGTTCTACATGCTCTTTCTCGTTCGCAAGTGAAAAGCCACAAAGCGACGATTATGAAACGTAGTATAATTCAAAACGCGTATCCGCTAAAGAGGCGCATATAAAAAGCCGATAATGCCGCCGCCGCCGCCGTCGGGTTAACGGTCTGCTCTTTCCGGCGGACTTGGCCCTGCTTCCGGGGACATATAGGGTATGAGAGACAATGCTATACCTATATGATAGCTCGATTCTCGATGATCAAGCGCGACACGTATTAATAAGCGTGTCCGTACATCGACACCGAAAGAGAGAGGGATAGCGATGTATGTCGCCGCTTCGTGTATTAACGATTGTCCGACGTGCTAGAACTTGCCGATGAGCGAGTATTAGTCATCGGAGGGAAGTGACGAGGTGTCGTCGTGGTCAGTTGAAAATGTCTGTATAATGTACAAGTTTTTTTTTCTTAGCATAGAGGGCAGATTATATTTATCTACATTTTTTTTCTCATCCCTATAGAGATAAAAATTAATTCCAAACTCAAACCCAAAGCCATTTATCTCTCGGAAGTTTCGTGCGAAGGCTTAGTCTTATCGAACCTCCCAGAAACGAAACTACGATATATTGTTTTCTCGCACTGTAACAAACGTCTTCGTCGTCACACGACGACTCGCTCTAATTAGTCCGCCAATTAATATATCCTCGTCTTCGGAGAAACCGTCGACGACATTTTTCGATGCACGTGACGCCATACAGTAAAAAAACGCGCGAGAATACATCTTGTCTTTTCTTTTTTTTTTTTATCACCGAGATGTTGGTTTTTGCCCGACGCTTATTGAGAAGTGCATGTGTGTGTCCGTCTCCCGGAACGCCTCTTGTTTGCGAGAGTGTGTCTACGGCTCGATTAGAAATCGCACGTGAAAGTCATTTGTTGTTCGCTCGTGAGTATTGCATAAAAAAAAATTTCAACGCCGTTTATGCAAGTATAGTGAGAGAGACACTTATGCTGATGGATACATAAGTGAATAAATTTTACGACCGGAGTATAGTGCGAGGAAGGATATATATCTTATATATATACGCGTCTTATCGCTAGTGTTACTTACAACAAATCGCCTCGTGTTTACAACGATGAATCACGCTCGTTATTATTGTAATATGCCTATATGGATGTATTATCGACGTTTCTGCGCTAGAATAAAATTTCCATTTTCTGCATACACACGCGCATGCTGAGTTTTAAACTCCCGCGTAATATAAAGCTCGTAAAACGTATAACGTAGCTCGCTTTTTCGCAATCGCGGAATTCGCCAAGAGAGAGAGAGAGAGGAAGGAAAAGCTCTTTCACTCGAGGTGCGCACGTTGTTCAAAGTATCTTATGTAAAACGTGGAAAATTTTAGGTCGAACACGATTCTTCGATTAAAGACTCTGCACACGGCTGTGTTTTATTATTATACCCCGAGAATGATCGGTTTATTAATCTAGGATTCGTGGGAGGAAGTTCTTGCGCAAATAGAAATCGATTTCAATTCGGAATGCCCTCGACGTTCGCAATAATTTCGCGGCTGCTTTTTCATCGCCGACTTATGTCGAGAGATATAAGCTTGCGTAGTTTTACAATACGCATTTCAGACTAAATCGCGACCAAGACTCTCGCTTTCCTCGCCTAATTAGTGAATTATTCAGCCGAAAAATGTCCGAAAAAAAAAAGAAATCAAACAAACATATCCGACGGTTTATTTTTACTCTCTCCACTCCTCGGCATTAACGATCGCTCGCTCGATAAGCCGTCTCATAAAACCATACAACCATCATCTCTTACACTGCGCTGCACAAAAAACTATTCCACAAGCCGATAGTCGCGCGCGCGCGTATATAGCGAGAAAAAAAAGGAAGAGCGTTTTCAAAAAGTCGTTAAGCAAGATTAAGAACACGAGAGACGGCGACGACGACGGGAAAAAAGTACGTGTGTGCGTATATGTCCCCTGAGCGCTCGCGCGAACGAACGATACTTGTTACGACGGTAATGTGTTAGAAACGCCCCATGGGCACCGTGTGTGTATATATACGAGACAGACGCTGAACAGATACGGAAAGGAGATAGTGAGAGCGGCTGCAGGATAAAGACGCGCCCGCTAATGTGACACACACACGTCTTTTGAATAATGTCTGCCGTGAGAGAGAGAGAGAGAGAGAGAGAGAGAGAGAGAGAGAGCGAGGAATTTTGAGTTTTATTTTTTTCGAAATCGATTTTGGACAATAAATATTCGACTACTGTAACACGTGCGCGACGATATACTGTCTCATTCTCATGCAGATGCAAACGGTATAGCATCCGAGGAAAAAAGGATGAGGAAGACGGACAATATCTCGCATCTGGGCTGTATAGTATGTCTCACGAGTGACGCGTTGAATATTTGTGGCTAATGACGAGAAAGAGAGAGAGAGTATCGCTGCGTATAACTAGGAGATGATGTACGGCCGTTTAATGACCCAACCTCGGCGGGGGTTGTTGGATGGATGAATGGATACGCGCATGCTGGCCCCTTTTTGTCCCCAGCGAAGGGTTATACAGAGGCGCGAGCAGACGAACAACAGCCGAAAAGCTGCGAGTCTCGCTCAGAGACACGTCCCGGAAGTTTGGCCGTTGAGAATTTTTACAAAACGATCAGCCGAAACGTGAATTTTTTACGACTCGCGTACGTATTCCGTAAAAACAAGTGTCGTGCCAAAAATCAAATTCCTCCTCCCTCTCCTCAACAATACGATGCAAATCCGCGCTGTGTCAGGCGTCGAAATCCCATATACAATTATTAACGATCACAGCAGCGACGGCAGTATAGCAGAGCGAGAGTTATTTCGTGCGATGACTGGTATATTGACACTCGAAATCCGTTGGCGCGTTATAACACACGTATACAGAGCGCGGAGAGAATAGCTGCGATATTCCCGCCTCGATTTGCATGGATTACACATACACGCGTCGATCTTAATGATAAACGAGTCGTATTATAACCGACGGTGATAAAAGCGACGCTATATATATGTGTGTGTGTGTGTGTGTATGTGATACAAATCCGATCGCGTTTTACGAACGTCGAAAATAATAATACACCTATAGCTATACTCCGAGGGAATGTATGTTGGACGTGTGTTGCGTTATTTATACACATAATAGCGTCGCGGTTCTCCAGAGAGTCGAGTCTCTCGGAAGTGCTTAGAACTGTTTAGACTTTTATCGAGCGAGCGGAGGAGAGAAGGAGAATTAATGGCTGCACACGCGGTCTTCCTCAGTTCACTCCCAGGGGAGTCTCCGATGAATGGAGGCACAGAAATTTGTCGAGCTCGATGTTCCTATACAATATCTTTCATTATCGTTACGAGAGCGAACAGCGTAACGCAATCATCCACTCGACTGTCGTATATATATATACTGTGTATTTATAAACATTTTGGTACAGTGTGTACCGCGGGCGCTGATTAGATTACCGAATCGAATAATGCAAAACACACAGAGACACAGCAACAAAAAGTCGTGAAAATAATCGCGAAAGAGAAGAAAGAGAGGTGCGCGAGGGGCGGTACGTATTCACGGCTGATTAATCCCGAGAGCCTCGCCCATATACAGCCGAAAGATGATAAAAGCGAGCCTGCAAGAGGATGCGTCGATCGGCGCGCATGCTCGTCCTGAAAAAGAGAGAGACGGTATATATATATCTACCTATATTATATAGTTGTTTTGGAGATACTCCCCCCCGCACCCCCTGGGTGGCGGGGGAGTTATGCGTCCAATAAGGCAACTAATATAATATAGGGTAAGATAATATATATACACCGGTCTGGCTTGCTCTTCTTTCAGGGACGAGCGATAGCGTGCGCGGCGGCGTACATCGATCGCATCCTCTTGCAGGCTCGCTTTTATGCGATCTTTCGGCTGTATA
>CM053170.1:77733300-77748113 GCA_012977825.3 Pteromalus puparum | reverse complement strand
CCCCGCACGCCCCCCGCAGCCCCCCGCACCCCCCCCGCACTGCCCCCCCCCGCAAAATAAGGCAAAATTCTTTCATTTTCATGTGATTTGGATAATGTGAAAAGCCCCCCCGCAGCCCCCCCGCACAGCCCCCCCGCACCCCCCGCAGCCCCCGCCACAGCCCCCCCGCAGCCCCCCGCAGCCCCCGCACCCCCCCCGCACCTCCTATTAGCAGCTTTTCCTAAAATTTATTAATTGTTAGTACAATTTTTTTATTTAAAGTTTTTTATTAGCAAAAAAATTTACTAACAACAATTGTAATAGTACATCGGATAAAATCTGATCAATTTATGACACACTTTTTGAATCATCTTTAACGACATTTTTAGTCGTGTACTTCGCGACGCGTATAATTATTTTCGATTTTCTAAAATATATTAGGCTATATTTAGCTAGCCACTATATTAAGATGATGTATAAAGGTTACTTTCCTCCGACTCTACACAAACGAACGACTCGAGCAATACAATACATTTTGGCATAAATAATGTCTTTTAGCCTCGGAAGATCCTACATCCTTTGTAGAAACTTTTCCAAGCCCTCATAACAAGCTCATAGCACATCAGTATCAAAATTATATATAACAGTAGAGATAAACTATATAAGAGATATAACTTAAATTTTATTTTCTATTTTTTCACACCACCTATGAGGTAAATAGACAGGAGCGTTTTTTTTTTATATTTTTTGTTAAAGTTTGACTTAAAAGTTTGACTTAGTTTGAAGTAAATACTTTATAAGGTTTTTATTTTGCTTTTGTATTGTTAACACTTTGATGTGCGTATACTTAGCATTGACTTTTGCTTTTGTATTGTTGACACTTTGATGTGTTTATACTTAGCATTGTCTTTTGCTTTGTATATATATCACTTTTTGCGTGTTTATACTTAGCATTGTAAAAACTTTATAAGATCATAAATGTGAATTATTATTCAAAGTCTTAACAAAAAATAAAGTGGTATCCCCGATAGGCCAATCGATATATATATATAGCGATTTGTTCGAGGGCCCTTAAATATTATTGGAGTAAAAATTGTAACTCATGTACTTAGGTGCAAGATTTAAACTTAAGTTTTCGAAAAAATGTTGACAAAAAATAAATTAATAAAGCTAATGAGCAGTTACAAGTAAAGATTTAAGAAGTATATTTAACTTGCAGAGATCGATAAATTCGTATAGAAATAAGAATTTGAAAACAAGAAAATACGTCCGGATCCAAATTTTTTATATGATTTGTGCCTTATTTCTTTACTTAACTTGGTCTGTAAAATGCAAAGCTTCCCTAGGTAGGAATATATATATATATATATATATATACACACACGTACACACGTATATACACGTGTAGACAAGATGGCGCGTGTATATACGCGAGTAAAAGTCGACGCGGGAGAGAAAGCCTGATGATATAGCGGAGCGAGACGTGTTTTTGCAGCTCGCCTATACCTTTTACGCGCCCGCGAGCGTTTAATTAATCCGGAGTAATTGGATAATTGAGTAATTAACGAATAAAGCTACTGCGTTATTTTTTCCGCCTTTAACCATATTGCGACGTTGTGTTATATAATATATACATATGGTAAATACATTTCGGTATATATCTAGAGCCCTACCCCCGGGAGAGAAGAGACAGCAGGCGCAGTCGAAAAGGGAGGGACACGTATTATAAGCAAGAGCTAGGTTAGATATCAGCCCTAATGAGGGGCGGAGTTGTGGCCGTGCTGCACACCTGCCTGTGAGCGCGCGCCCCACCACGCGCGCTACTCTTATTTATATACACCTCTATGAACACGCATCTAATAGGGTCTCTATATGGCGGGCCGAGTTTCTGCTATTCTTTTTTTTTCTTTTTCGAGATGGCTGTTTGCTTTGACGCGCGTATGTGTGTGTTTGTGTGTGTATATATATACCTAATCGAATCTAATGCTGCAGCGGCAGTTGCAGCAGCAGCAGCAGCAGGCAGAAGTTCTTAATTCAGTTATATATAATGTGTATACATAGGGTTTCTCCCCGTGTGTTGCAAGTATCGTTTCGTGGCAAACGGTCGTATATACTACCTATATACTCTCGTTTTTCTCATTGTTCGACAAGGTATTTTTCTCGGGAGGTTCGCTTTTATCTCTGCGTAGTATATTTTTAGAAGGAAAAAAATGGCCGGGTTAATGGATTCGCCGCGATAAAATCGCCTGCGGTTATCGCGACCGATATGACGTTGACGTCGGTAGTTTCTCTTTCATTCGTTTTTTTTTTCGAAAAAAAAAAAATAGGTGGCGTACACATGATCGCGCCGGCACGAAATAAATGTGCTACAGGGGGTTTTTCTCTCTCTCTCGTTATCGACGAGCGCGAGTATGAATTGTGTTTTGGCGTGTTTCGGCTTTATGAGCATAAATAATACACAGCCATAGATATACATTCCATCGGCTCTCCTTTTCCACTACTCCTATATATATACGCCGCACACAATGAATAAATTTCTTGCTGACACACTTTGATAGTCGCCGTATATACACACACTTTTCCGCAAACGCACCACTCATATACAGCCTTTACAATATCCATAGTGGATAAAATCCCTCATTGGCGATTGTACGTATACATATGCGCGCATTAAAGTTATTATACGCGGATACCTGTCGACGCAAGCTCAGGGGATATTATTTATCGAGTTGCGCTTTCAAAGTCACGCGAGAGCTGTGTGTGTATATAATAAACAAAGGCAAGAATCCATTTTCGTATCGTCGGCTCGTTTTGATCTCTCTCTCTCTCTTACTCGCAGTGGAAAGAGCGAAGCGAAACGAGGATAATCGCGCTTATCAGTTTCCCACAGTCGGCCGCCGGTAATTGTCTGAATCACGTCGAACAGCGTTCATCGATTAACGATACAAATTATCGTCGAGAGAGAGAGAGAGAGAGCGGCGTTGAGAAATCGAGCCGCGAACGTCCTTCGCCGTCGCGTGTATATACGCTCTCTCTATGCGCGTTATATCGTGTACACGCAGGGAATCAATTATATCTAAGCCGGATTGCAATGTGCCCCATTGTCTCAACGTTATACAGCGGGCAGGTGAATTACTGAAATACCTTATATACCGATATTTTATGACTCTGCGCGAGTAAGTATTAGAATCATCACCGAACGAACGTAAAAGTCTCTCGAGGTGCAGAACTGCGGCGCACAAATATGCCGAAACGAAAGCTCGTCCAGACAGCACGGTCCGATTAGCAATCGCCATGGAAACAAGCGGCGGCGGCAGTTGATGCGATCAGTTCGCGCATGAGAGGCCCCCGCGTCTATATACATCCCTCTCTCTCTCTCTCTCTCCCTCTCGCTCATCGCTTATATAACGCTCTAGTCTCCGAGGGCTGCTACTGCTGCTGTGCATCAGAATTTAGAGTGGGATTCGCGGCGAAAGAGAGATAAAGAGGAGAGAAAGCCCGGCGGTAACAGCAGTTCCTCTCTGCAGCCGGCTCTCCGCTGTTATCATGAGAAACAAGCTTCCACTCTGATTTTTTAATCCGATCCCCGCCGCCGCCGCCGAGTCGCGGTAGTCCCTTTTCTCTGGCTAGCTGGCTTAAATTTGAAAATAACTGCAGAACGCCATTTACGAGAGGAGCCAGTGGGAGAATTAAGCCTCTGCTTTTTCAACTCGTCGGAGCCTCTTTGTGTCGCGTAGTCACACCGAGAGATGATGTGTCTGTGAAATTTATTAGTATGTATACATGTTAACGGCAATTGTATATTGTGCGATATAATCTGCGAGTCACTCAAACTGTAGACAATAGTAAATTTCCAATGATATTCAAATAAACGAAGGAAACGTCCAAGAAACTCGCCGATGGACGTTTCCGGCACCCGCGCGTCAACCCCTCCCGATTGAAACGTCCATATCGTGTAGCCAGTCCTCGTGTAATATAAATAAGCCCACCGAATCACGCACCTATACCTTCGACGCGAGTGACAGTTTTATTAATTTCCCGTATCTCCGTCCGCCCTTTGAGCTCTCCTATACGCGCGCGAGGGAGGGTGACATAAAGCTCAATAATGGCCGCCGCTGTCTTCTCTTTCCATATATACTCGTGTATACGCGTCGCGTTTTACAGCTCGCGACGGATAAGATCGCCGTGATGGATAGTTTTTCCTCCCGAATGCGTGAATTATTACGTTAGAACACGGCAGGTATGGCTGACGTTTCTCTCCTATAGGTATAACTTGTAGTCTCCGGGAAAAACACGAGGAAAAGGGGAGAACGTCGCGTTCGGCGGTAGAAAATTTAATTTCAATCCCGTCGATTCAGCAGTTATACCCGAGTTTAATCTTTGATAAGGGTTGGTCTTTTAGTAATCGGATCCCGGAGGAGAGAGAGAGAGAGAGAGAGAGAGAGAGAGAGAGAGAGAGCTGGTTCTTCTCCTCTCCGGGTCTCGCCAGCTAGGATGGGACGACTCGCGAGTGTACGACGAGCGTCAGGAAGAGGGAGTCCATCCCTCCCCGTAGCCGCGCCAACGAGAAGGAAGCTTAAACCGTTAGATAAGAGATCTGCCTCAGGACGAAAGTAATACCCACCGCTTATACCTCGGCTCGCGCTCCAACTCGACTTTTATACGGTAGAGGCGTAACGAGCCTCGCGATTGGATAACTTTCCCAGCGAGAACTTTCTTTGCCTTGCCCCCCTTTGCCTCGCGCCGCGCTCACTCTCTTCGTTGCACTGGCTGGTTCAATCTTTTTCTTGATTCTCTCGCCAGGCTTTTTACTGTCCCTCGACTTTTTCTTTCTTATCCCCACGTCTCATCCCCGCGAGAGGAGACGTGTCTATTGCAAGTATGAATATGCATGACTTTTTTTTCGACCGACAACTCAATGCGCGCGAGATACTCGATGTAGAGCTACGAACGAGATTCCGAGCACATGAGAAAGCTCTTTATGACTAACTTGGCGATTCCGCCTTCTTGCGATGTTACAGCTACGGCATGGACCTGAATGGAGCGAGGCGAAAAAACGCGACGCGCGAGACGACCAGCACGCTTAAAGCCTGGCTGAACGAGCACAAGAAGAATCCCTACCCTACCAAAGGCGAGAAGATCATGCTGGCGATCATCACAAAGATGACGCTGACGCAGGTCTCAACGTGGTTTGCTAATGCCAGGAGACGACTGAAGAAGGAGAACAAAATGACCTGGGAGCCGAGGAACAGGGTAGAGGACGAGGACAACAACAACGACGACGACGACAGCGGCAGGAAGAGCGTCGATGAAAAAGACCGTTTGGGTGAGTTTTGCTTCTTTCAAATGTCCTATAAAACACAGCGATTTATTACTGAGTTACTAAACGCGGCATTTCTCCGATTTCTGTTTACAGACTCGAAAGACTCCGGCACGGGCTCGAGCGAAGACGGCGACCGAGGCACGTCGGCGAGCCATCGCCTGGATCTTCTGCACGGCGGAGGCGTCGGCGGTCCCGGTGGCGCTGGACGCGCGGAGAGCGAGTGGAGCGAGTCCCGGGCGGACAGCGGTCCCGACAGTCCCGAGTGCTTATACGACCAGCGGGAACCACCGAGCAGCAGGCACCACCACCCCGCGCTCCAGCTGCAACACCACCCGGCGTTCATGGCCGCCGCAGCGGCTGCCTCCCCCCACCACCACGCCCGGCTCATGCAGCGCCACCCCTCGCCGGAAACCACGTCGCCCGGTGCCCACCATCTCCACCACCCGGGCGTGATACCCTCAAGCACGAGCACCTCCGCGACAACGGCCAGTGCCACCACTAAGCCACGAATCTGGTCCCTCGCGGACATGGCCAGCAAGGACGGCGATCAGCCGAGCCCGAACTCCAACATCCTCGGCTCGCCGTACAACTCCAACAGCGGTGGAAACGGTGGCGGCAAGATCGTGAGTCCACTGGCGAGCAGACTACCACCGCATCACCCTCTTCACCCTGCCATGCATCCGGGCAGCCAGTTCGTCAGGCCACACCCGGACTTCTACCGGAACTTTTACGGAGGCCCCCATCTCGGCAGCGGTGACATGTCCCTGCTCGAGACATATCAGAGGACTCTGGGAGGTCTCGGAGGAGTGATGCCACCCACGAGCGCACCCGGAATCCTGGCCTCCTCCTCGGCCTCGTCTTCGTCGGCAAACCTGAAGTCACCCTTCTCGTTCAACGGCTCGGGTGCCGGAGCGCCATCTGTACTGCTGACGACGGCGTCCTCTGGCGTCTCGCCGTCCGCCTCGTCCACGGCGTCGTCGAACGGCTCGGATCAGTCGCCCGGCGGTGGACTAGCGCCCTCGGAACTTAAGTCTCCCGGACGCGTCTGATCGGCGTCGTAGGCCAAGACGGTAAGGAGGCATCGCTGACGCGTAGCGGATTGCGTGGCTGACAATAAACACAATTGAGTAAATAAGATAACAAAGACTTGTAATTAGTGTACAAAGCGATGTAACGAGATACACAGATACACACCCACACACACACACGTATGCGTGATCGTCGAGGATGGGTCGAGCGAGTTATCATCTATCTCACGCTCCACCTGACGCGGATCTTTTCGTGTATACTGATTGATTAATCATTTGGCGTGCTACGTATCTCTGCAAGAGGAGGAGTGTTGTGGCTAGAAACGGTTTCGGGGTCGGAGCGGTTGGTAATTTCGTTAGTTAATTGTCCCTTATGTTCTGGCTTGAGAAGTTGCACGACCTGTCAAAATTCTTCTTTTGTCCTCCTGTCGAGTTTCTCGAGTTTGAGTGTTCAGTATTACCTGCTCGTGCAACTTCTCAAGCGGCGTCCGAGGTGTCCGAGGCTGACGCCGCTGACGCACCAACCGAATCCTCCCTGAATCTAGCCCTGCACCGTTAGAGTCTTCGCCGCTTTTGAAGAAACTCCAGACGTTCGATTCGGAAACGTGGTGGAATCAGCTCATATGCGCATACGCGAATCAACGGAGATCGTTTCATAGAGGCCGTTGACGAGTTGCGCAACAGGGAAAACGAAGGTGGAGCCAGATGATGACGAAGATAATGATGATGGAATACCTGATTATCCGTAGCTACAGTTAAATCACGATAAATATTCTCTATAGGTGAAACCATATAAATATTATAAATAAATAAATATATAATAATTATTGATATTATTTATGCGTTTGTAAATAGTAGTCAAAGAATGGAATAAAAGAAAAACAACTGATGAAAAACTCTCGGTCCGGCTCGTGCGCCCGGACGCGGTGTATGTATTGTATGTAGAGTAGGCACATTATGAACGATTATAACGATTATTATGATATCCGATGATGATGATGAAAACGAAATACAAGAAAAAAAATTCATAATTCATACTAACGACGATCAAGGCGATGATTATTATGATGACGACAGCGACTCGTATATACACACGGACACACGCGCGACACATTACGATTGCAGAGAGCGTCTTTATTATTACCTTTATTATTATTAATATATTATTATATTATTGTTATTGCGATGTTTATACGATGTAATTAATCGATTAGCGAGACACGATGCATATATGCGCTTGCGAAAGAACGAACACATATACACACACACACATGCGTACACATTGTGCGAGCCGCGAATCCAAAACAGCAACAATCAATCTCCAAATTCCACCTCCAGTCTTCTACATACCACATCCCAAACTCCACCCTCTATCACAAACGCAAGCTCTACTATCTCTTTCTCCCAGCCTGTCGTTTTATCGCGATGGCTCGCGATAGCTAAAATAATCGCGTCTTTCCGTTCCGAAAGAGAAGCGCTTGCGCTCTCGCAATCTGTCCCAATTAATCGTACTTCCCGTTGCGTCCCGCCTTCCTGACGTTTCTATATATATACACATACACACAGACACATTGCGGCGAACTACTCTCCGACTGGATTTCGCGCTCTCTCGGCGGCCTTTTGTACTTGGCAAGGAAGCCGTGACGCAACGGATACACACTTACACACGTATACTCTCGGTACATATCATCGGTCATGTCGTCGTGGTGAATAATCGCCATCACCTTATAGTCATTCGTGTCCAAAACTTCATCGTGCGCCCGGCGGCTGCGGATGTACGCAGTGTGTATGGATGAGACTGAGTGAGAGCAAGAGCGAGAGATAGTTGTATGTATAGCTGTGTCTGCGTGCTGCCACATTGGCAGGGACTTGCTACTACTGCGACGTGTAGTATTTATGTTGATGCTGAGGAGAAATGAGCGTACGTCGGGCGGCGGGCCCATGTGTCCTTTTCGCAATAAACGAAATCATTACGAAATCTATATTGGTTACCTTTTTTTATTTTACCTCCTTGCAATATCCTCGCTGCCTCACTTATTTGTGTTATTTGAACGAGCTGGAATCGAACTTTTATTTTTTCAATAAAAAAGAACGAGTATAGTTGTACGCATGAATTAATTCCAAAGAAGACCTTTTGAATAAATCACCCGAAATCTGGCCAACGAATCAACGCAACAGCAACAATATAATCCGCATATCTAGAGAATCACCTGCCGTTCAGTGTATGGAGCTCCTCCTCACCCTCATAATTCATCGAAAAAAAAATCTAGAGATATATTCCACTATTTGACCGAGTTTCCAAGGGGCAGACCCACCAGGCTAACGACTAATCGAATCAGACTTCCAAGCGTTTTCGAACAATAGCATAGCTGCAGCAGTCGGGGGGGACTCGACCATACGACGGATGAATATGAAACGCTTGGCTGCTGGCTCTTATTCTCGGAAGCTCTCGCGTTTGTCTCCTCTCTCTCTCTCTCTCTCGGGATGTACTTATAAAAATGCAAAACGACGCTGCCAGTCGGCTTCTGGGTGGCTGCCGGACAAGCCTGGTTATTAGTAAACATTTAAATCGACAATCGACTGTATGTATGAGGGAAGGGATGCGAGAGACGAGACAAGGACGTGTCTCCGAAGGGAATATGCTAGTCACTTTCTACCTTTGCGATGTCTTCTTTCGTTTCGTTGTCGTTTTAATTGAAGGCACTCTTCTATCTGTGACGTAAAATGCTAAATTTGTATAACTTACCAAAAGCAAAAACCAAAAGCTACCAGCGTCGAATTCAGGTTAGTTCTCGTGGTCACCGAGTATATATAATACCGATGCAAAGTTCCCGGCGCAACAACAAACGCAAGCATCCATACGGCGAAAAAGAAACGCGAGTCCCTGCGATCGGCTGCTCTCTGCGGAGCAGAGGAAGAAACAAGAAATCAACCTGCGAGACCACCCGCCGGGGAGCAGCAGCCGATCCCAAGGAGGTCCACCGCGTCTTCATGAATCAACTCAGCTCCGCGAGCTGGCCTCTCCTCAGTATAATATAAAAGCCAAGAGGGAGAGATCGGGATAAAAGGGAAAGGGAAAAGGAGATCGAGAGGGAGCCGACGCTATATATATATATATATAGGTCCGAGCACGAGTTATGCCGCGATCGTCGAGGAATTTGCAATTTGTGCGTGCTGGTGACTTCATTCATATAGAATCTCCCTTTCTTTCTTTCTCTCTTTCTTTTCATGAGAAAGGTGATTGAGTCGTTGCTTTCGCTGCAATTTTTCATACGAACGTTTACGATCAAGCTACTGTTATAAACAAAATCGTAAAGCTGCGCAATATACTGTCGCAGCGATAATCATCGAAATATCTTCAGCAAACACATCGTTAACGACCTCTCTCTCTCTCAGCTTTCAAGACATCGAAAGCTTATCCGATAATCAATCTCCCTTCGAGCGTTAATGGACCGCGGCAAAAGCAAGCATTCGAGTAAACCTTCCACACACACACACACTTATACACTCTGATTTAATATACAGGGTCGCAGCAGTAGCAGCAGGTTCGATAAATAATAAACATTAAGCTGAGCGCTCTGCCTGAGCTCGCACGCGAGAGCGAGAGATGCTTTATTGGCTTTTATCGAGTTTTAACGCGATTGCGCTCGCACGGGACGCCTTTATGGAAACGCCGTTAATTTTACGAGGCCGGCATATTTAGCCCGCGGCCGATCGTAAAGTCATATACGTATACTCCCTCTCTCTCTCTCTCTCTCTCTCTCACTCTCACGATAAAGTTAAAACACCATCGGGCCCCGAGCTTAACGCAAAGTTCTGCTGCTATGCTGTCGCTACCTCGTAAATACGAGGGCGGCAAGCTTTGCTGCTGTATTCCAGTCGCTTGTATATATAGGGCCGATGCGTATAGGCATCAGGTATGCAATAAAGATCAGCTGTGCGTACTCTCGGCAGCAGATTGCGCGAGTCGACCGGGGATTAATTTTGATTTTGCACTTTGTACTCTCCGAAGAATTAACGATTAATTCAAACTCGTATATATATATATATATATATATATATATATATATATATACGAAACAAAACCGGTGAAAAAATAGAAAGAGAAGCGTTGGCTAATCAGCGTTAAAAACGCGCTGCGAAAGCTCTCCTAATTACACAAGTTCCGAAAACTTAATTCATCAGCGAGGGGCATCAATATTTCATCGCGTTACTGCAGTAGGCAAGAAAATAATTAATGGACAACGCGGGCGTCGTATCCGCACACAAAATTTTTCATCGCCAACAGGCAGCGCACAGCTCGGAGTTTCTAATTTCAGCGATGTCCCTCTACGTGTCGCGCGACAATTTTAAAGGCACAAGCGCGCTCTCGTGTACACGTTGAATAATGAATGTATAACGTCAGAACAAGTTGCTGGACTCGTGGCGATATCCGCGCACGGGAAAAAAAGAGGGAGAGAGAAAGCTTGTGTGTGTAACAATGTAAAAAATTAACGCGGTAGCTCGTCAAACTCGCGCTGTTTGTATTTTTTTTTTTTTTTTTTTTAGATGTGTGATGAATCGCTCGGTATATATTGTAGATGCATGTTTTAGCAAGTTTTTGACATCTGTATACGAGCGAGAGCGAGAAATAGAATTTTGCGAGCTTGTCATGCATTTCCGAGGGAGGAATTTGAATATGGAATGACGTTTTAGTTTCGTGCGATGTGTGTATCCGAATTTTTAAATATTCAGCGAGAGGAAACTCGTGTAAATTTTAATTGTTTCAAAAAGTTTTTCACTGTGCCATGGTCGACTCAAATATTGAACAAAAATAATCCCTTTAGCTCGATATACCGAGGTTTCTGTGTTTAGACATGCGAAAAAATACCAAAAGGCGATAAGTGTCGCAACTAAGACACACCATACACTATCTCGGCAAATATGTGCCAATCGATAACGCGTACAAGGAACATACCGGTACTTAGCACACAGCTGCACGTTTCTCAACAATGACCTGTTTGCCTCGAAAAAACATATACGCAGCCCACATTATCGGCAAGACGCGCGCGCGCGCAAACACACTTTAACGCGCAACGATGAGCCTATACACAATCTCGATCTCATCGCTAAATATCCGATTTCCGGAAAAGCCTTATCTTTCCATCTCTCAACGACAGAGACGCGATAACGAGCAGCAGCAGCAGCAGCAGCAGCGTCGCATATAAATATCAATCCTCGACAGAGGGAGAGGAGAGGACTTTACCGCAGGCGCCGAAAATTGCGCTCGCATCAATAATCCCATATATACACAGAGAGCTATGATGAAAAGCCAGCGCACAATAGAGACTCCGTAAATCACATTATTGTTGCATGCGCGCACGCGCGGGTGTATATAAAGTACGATTTGGCTTCCTCTTTCTCTTTACTCTCTATACTGTACCTATAGTTGATACGCTAGGGGTCGTCGAACGCAGGCTATCGCCGCCGCCGTCTCGAAGAAATGGATAATAATATATATCGGCGTCTCTTCCCTTCCGATTTGTGGAGGACTCGGGAGATGTGTGTTTGATGCAGCCGCGTAGGATCGTTTTCTCTTCCACGGCTTCTCCTTTCTTATTCTCCTTCCTTTTCTCCACGGCTGTGTCTGTGTGTGTGCTTCTCGCGAAGTATCTATTGTGTCTGAATAAACCATCGGGAGAGCAAGCTCCGCGCGCGCTTGGGACAAGTTGCGGCTCTGATGTGCCTTCGCTTGGGGATATACGCTATACCTGTATACACGGGGGTATATATATATATACGTTGATGACAGGAGAATGAGACGGAGGTGAGCTTGATCCGTTCGATCATTCGAGCGGGAAGGAATTTAAATTTTGTATTATCTTTTCATTCGAAAGTCTCGGTGAGTGTCGGTGCTGCATGGTATATCGGTTTTCGATAATTTTTTAGGAACTCGACTAGAATATAATAATTTTACGTCAAGAATATGAAACGAACACTGCAAGGGTATACGAGTATAAGAAAAGGAATCTTCGAACATCATTCAATACACAAAGCGCAAAAGCCCTATACCGCTTCGACGTCGTACATCAGAAAACGAAGCCAGAAGCTTGCGACACAGGTAGTATCCTATACCCCCTCTCTTTTGACGTATATAATAAAATGAGTAAGCCGCAACAACGATCCCTCTCTCACGACTATCAGCTCGGAACCTCCGGCGCATCTCATTGTACGGACACACAGGGTCTCTCTGGTCAAGTTCAAAAGAACGTCGACGAGAGTCAAAGCACGGGTACACACGCGTTGTTGTCCCAGCTCTCTATCTCTCTCTCTCTCTCTCTCTCTGACCGCAGGGCAGGCTGCAAAAAGAAAGTACCTATATATATATAGCGTAACATCGAAATTGGATTCGTGCTGCGTGAGGAGCATGAGCTTGTTAGCGAGGGAGAAAGAAAGTCTCTCTCTTCCTGACCACCTCTGGCTGTATTGTTGTGCGCTGCTTTTTTGGACTCTCTGACGTGTTATATTCGCATACATCGATGTTATGACGTTGTACATAGCGGTGTTGGGAATTCGGAAGATGCTTCCGATTATGTTGTGGGGCTCGTTTCGTGATGTTGAAGGTGAGAGACCTCGAGAACGAAAATTTCATATTACAATCATCATAATTCCTGCTAAAAACGGAAACGTATATAGCCAGTCGCAAAAATAACACGACACCGAGGAAAAAGTAAGCAAAAATAAAAACTACCTACGCTATCAGAGCTGTTCAGTCTCCGCAGCGACGAAAAGTGCCGATGCTTGCGCACACACACGCTCATTCACTTGTGGAGGATATCTTCGCGGTATCATAAAGCCGGACATCCGGCTGTGTTTCACGGGGCTCATCACTTCTTTTGATGTACACGCGCTGTGCATCATCAGACACACGAAATGTGCACGCACAGCCTTTGAGCTGACTATATTCGCGGGATCGCACGCCGAATGAAATATCGCTGTGTATATACGTGCGCTTCTTTTCTCCAGAAAGCGCTCTCTTTTTTTTGCCAGCGAGATTTCGGGGGATGCAGTATTAGGAGCTTCCTCGAACGAATTTGGCGCGATTTTAGTTTAGCGAAGGAAGTCGTAGACGCTGGAGTTTGTGTACAGGATGTTCGGGTTTATATGTGTGGAAAGTTGAATCGGAGACGATAATCCACGTTCTTATATGACTGATGCCCAACGAAAAAACGGGGCAAAAAACTCACGATAACTCACCTCCGTACACATGGGAAAATGGCATCTGTCTCTAGCATAATATACAGTATACACATACTGCGCTCGCGCAGGTCGAAATAAGTCAGCCTCTAAATTAGCGCGAGAGCTCTGTCTCTTTCCCCGACAAAAGAGGGGAGGCGGTGCATAATTCACCGCGAGTTAATTGGCGCGAGCGTTTTCACGCCAGCCGCGCGTCTGTCAAAGCAACTGCTTGCTGCTCTTCCAGCGTGTAATGCACAAGACTGTGTATATCACGAGCCACTAGTTCGAGCTATCGCGATTAACATCGCTTTGTAAAAATTGATGGTCCAAGAATCTCGAGTGTGACATTGACTCGTTTTCACGATACCAAAACAAAGACAACTGAGACGTCCAAGTGGGTTTCGAGGTTTATGAGAACTGCTTTGATCATGAAATAAAACAAAGCTGCGAGAGTGCCAGAGATTTAGATAAAAGATCAAAACCGAGAGCTGACAAACAAGCGTTTTATTGTTAGACAAGCTTGTGGTGCAGGCCAAGTTTCGTTATTGGAGCACACGCGATTCATTTAGCCCAACTTGATGCACTGCATAGTTCAAGACAATGTTGCTTTCAGTCTACTCTCGGTGTTTTTTCTTCCGGACGGTATAATTTACACCCTGCGAGATAACGAGAGCACCAGCTCTTCTCTCCGAGGATCGGCTTTCGCCTCTCTTCGCGTGTACTCCGAGCGTCCGCGCGGTGTGCATATACCTATATATAGGCGCCGTCTCGTATAAATGCACTTCTTCAGGTGCACCTTTGGCCGGAGATAAGTGAGGAAAAAAATGAGCGCGTCGAGAAACTTGATTGCGCCTCGGTTTCTTATTTCGTAGGACGAACGAGACAGAGAGAGAGCGAGAGAGAGAGAGAGAGAGAGAGAGAGAGAGAGAGAGAGAGAGAGAGAGAGAGAGAGAGAGAGAGAGAGAATAGATGCCAGAGCTTTGTGTTATATACGCTGAGCGATATCATCCGGTTTTCTTCTCTACACAGTATATATGACATATGTATACGTGTATTATAAGGACGATAAGAATGGCGATACGATGATGACAGCTAGGGCGATTGCTCCAGGGGATGTACGCGAACCCAAGCGCGTCCCATGACACCTCCATTCTACATTTTTATCAGCGTCTTTATACCAAAACCACGACGCCTCGAGCTTCGACCGAGGCTTTGCTGCTACCGCGAGAGAGAGAGAGAGAGAGAGAGAGAGAGAGAGAGAGAGA
>CM053170.1:77700346-77733280 GCA_012977825.3 Pteromalus puparum | reverse complement strand
GAGAGAGAGAGAGAGAGAGAGAGAGAGAGAGAGAGAGAGAGAGAGAGAGAGAGAGAGAGAGGCAAATTAGATCAGAGGTTTGGTTCAAGTCTTTTTATTTCATTTTATAAGGTTAATTTTTACACGGATTCGTTATCGGCATAGTTTGAGAGCTGCCGATGCAAGTAACAGGAAGAGAACAAAAATTTTTCAACGAATTAACAGGTGCAGTCTTTGGCTATTGTATCAAAGTTTTATTGAAACAGAAATATATTCATCATGGCACAAATAAATCCACACACATCACACGAGCACACAACAAGGTCGTTACCTTCTCCAATTTCCAATAAAAAAAACTCTCCCAAGCTAACCAAGCACCTCGAAAACTCGAAAATAACTCTTGAAATTAGTAAATTATTATTTTCATCGAACGATGAAAGGGTTCGGCCTCCCGGCGTGCAGCGCAAGCTGTGTGTGTGTACGAGCTGCGCCGTCTCGCTCAAAACGGGAACTTTCTTCTTCGAAAGTACAAGAACGACAAAACGGCGGCTTCACGTAGCAGTTAGTTGACACGCGCTACTAATTATATTCGGCGACTCGCTGTTTATTTTCCCGGAACGCAACGTGCTCCCCGGCTTTTGAAACTACGCATCGCACGAGTTTCTCCATACTATATACTGCAGCACAGCGAGAAAACTTTTTTATTTATCGGAATAAGCGACGACGGTAAAATTAGTATCGGCCGAACCCCTTGATCGTATTTATGAGTGATTAAAATTCCGCTCGTGTTTTCGTATAATTCGCAGAGTTTTGAGTGCGTTGGGAAACTTGAAAGTTCTTCTTTTTTTCCCTTGTACCCTCGAGATTAATAACGTTCATTAACGGAATTCGCTTTACAAATTAACTGCACACAGCCCGAATAATATCTCGATGATTAATCAGCAGAGATAACGGTGATGCTACATGCAAATAAGCAATTCCTTATTAAACGTCGGTAAAAACAATACGCGATAAACTTCGCTCCTTATACACTTCACAAGCGTCGACGCGACCGCACGTTTTGAATACACATCCAGAGTGGAAAAAAAGTCACTTGCCATCGGAGTTCATACATCACGCGCTCGCGAGCACGATTTGCGTCGTCGTTCAACGGCCCACACTCTCCTCGAGTTGTCAATCATCTTCTTCCCTCGACATTCCGCTCGAGCTTTTCTTCTCCTTCATGTCATATGAACGTATACAGACAAGACGAGTATACACGCGTCATACATCGGAAGCCCAGCAATAACTCACATGCGCAGCATTGCTATTCACGAGCAGACTTTTCAAACTCATCGAGGACGTGCTAATAATATTGATAAACACCTTGGCTGCAAAAGAACGAGAAAAGAGAGCGTCGCGACACACGTGGCGGGGAAAAAAGAGTATTTAATTAAGCGGCGCCCGAGAGCACGAGAGTTTGATGGGGACGATGAAATTTCGGACCGTCGGTCCGACTAGTCGCCGGATCGCAGACAAAAAGCTTGAGGACCACGGGACGTCGCTCGGTATGACGGATCAATCGGAGCCTCGTTCTTTTGTGGCCTCGATTTCCAAGTGGCTTTTGTACGGTTGTTGATGTTATAGTGGCTTAATCGACGAGCGTTTGGACAATTGATGATTTATCGAATTTCAATATTTTGGCTCATTGATTTATGACGCTTAATACACAAAGTTTCGTTTATGCGAGTATACGGCGCTGAATTTGAAAATTTAGGAACGACAATGGAACGTGAATAAATGAGTGATATTACGTGTTGACACATTATCCATTCAGATTTATTTCCATATACACGCGCGCACGCGGTGCGTATGAATTCCGTCACCATTGAAATGCAATTTATCTGTAATCAGAAAGATTAATAGACGCATCTACGCACGGGCAAAACAGACCCGGAGTAAAATCCATTAGCATCCACTAGCATACACGAGAACATATTGCCTCTGCGCATCGAAAATTCTAGCCCTTGAAAAATTCTTCTTTCCCCCCCAAAAAATCAATTTTTCATTTCGTAAGAGTACAGCGCGCATCGATTCGGGGAAAGTCGAGAAAACGCGCAATTTGTTAAAATAAATTAAGAGCTAATGCACGTCTCTCGCGAAGAAGGGCAAATTAATCACGGCTCTAGCTCGAGCATAACAAACGAGCCTCCAGTAGTAAGTATAGTGTGAACGCCGCTTTAACAGATCGTCCGTATATTACGCGCGCGATTCTCGACTGTGGAAAGCCAGGGAAAGAGTAGGGCGAGTCTCTCAAACTTGACATTAGTCTCTCGCGCGCTGTTTCTCTTTGCGCATATCGGCTTTTGTTGCTCCTCTTCTTTCTGCAAAGGTGCTTGGTTTTCCTCGTTCTCGGAGGAGGAAGTGTCCGTGCAAAACAGAACATCTCTATCAATTCAATGTCATGGGTGTATAATAAGTTTCCAAGAAAATGCAAATCCTCAAATTAGCCAAATAAAAATCGTGAACGTATATAAGAAAAACACGTCGAGCATCCGTGTCAATCAAATTATTCCTCCTAAATCTCCAAGGCAAGTCATAAAAAACGATACGAACGGTCTAACCATCCTAAATCATCTTTTTTTGCTCTTATACTCTCCGGTATAGCCCGATCAGAATCTAATTAAAACCAGTTAATCAGCATCCGCGCGCGAGCTCGAGCAGCAACGATATATGTTTTTGCGCGGCCCGTAAACTCTCGCGGGGAATTCTTGCGACGCGACGACGTTTTTCGCCCCGACAACGACCATCGGCGTAATTAACATTCGGCACGTTCGCTCGTCCGGTGAGCTTTTTCTTCTTTGCGCGCGTATAGCTGGTATATACGGCGCCGTTCTTTGCGATGCTGTGCTACGGCTTGGCTACTGCTGAGGTATTGATTGAGACGTATTCGATGACGAGAGACCAGTTGGGAGGCGAGACACGATTATTCGTTTTGGATGAGTTGTTGCGATGATGTTTGGTATATAGGTATAGGGAGGCTGCAGGGGATGGCTGCAGGCCTTGGGAGTATTTTAAGAGTCGATGAGGATTCTTTTTTTGCGCTTTATTGATCGCAATGATTATACGATGAGTTGAGAGTGCTATTAAATTTTAAAATAAATACTATTTTATATGCTCGCGATCTGATGGTTTATTTATTGCCGTGTGTGTTTATCGTTGGGAGTTAAGCGACTGAGATGGTTGGCAAGGATAGTCGAGAGGTAAACACCCGTAATGAATTTATCCGTCACACACGTGCATACTTAGTCACCGATCGAAATAGATGAATCGCACAGTCAAAGCAATTGACGCACAACGAGATCTTCCCTGCAAAGTGTCGCGGTCGCAATTATTCATGAATTATTACCAATTAGCTTTCAAAGTATTCCAAAGCACCGACTCCGATAAACATCGAGTGTTTATCCGCATCTTCTCTCTCGCTGAATTGCATATAACCCATGAAAAAACAAAGTCTCCTCTAACCTGCGTCAATGCACGAGGACACATCCCCGACAATCTGTGTTTACCTGAGCTCGACATCAAAGCCAGGAAAAACATCATAAATCCATTTCGCTTCTTCGCTTCTCACAACATTCAAATGGAATCATTTGTTTATATTCAGAGCGAAGATAAATTGGGATCTACGAAGAGATTATCGATCTTCTGAATGACAAAACTCCAGGAGCAATAAATTACAAATAATTAGGCCGCTATTCGTTAAAATAACCCAACACCGCACGCGACCTTAACGATCCTCCAGAATGCAAAGTATACGGCGAGAAAGAAACAAGGCGTCTATATAGCGCCTTCGGGAGGAAGCCGCGCGTCAACGAGATCGTTACGTTGACGAATCTCCGGGTCTCTCCGTATAGCTATGCTCCGGAAGTCACTGCCAACAGAATACAGGCGCCTCTGGAACGCGACGAGTGTCTTTTCTCTCCCAGAAGATCAACTCTCGAGAAGTAAGCTCGAGGTATTAAGAGATTGACGTATACGAATTCGTTGCTTTCAAGTTGAGTTACGCGAGATATCGCGACGAAGAAGCTCGGAGTTTCTAAAATTCGCTGATGTATACACACACGCGAGAGCCAAGATAAAAGCTGATCAAACAAACGGAGACCCATCAGTCATCAACACCTGATAAGAATAACGAATGCGTTTCTTCCTCTCTTTCTCTTTCAAAACTTATGTCACAGCACTGTTTGAACAACGACACCTGTGCGCCTCAACTTTCTCTCGTATACATACCCAGCCGCATTCCCGGCGTAGCATCACCACTGGCCGCGCATTATGTAAAACCAGTCCACTCTTGGAAAATTCTCGTTACAAGTCGTCCGCGATTTATAAAGTATCTCGTCGCTTATCGACAGCCGCGTATACATTCGTGCGATATCAGTCGTTCCCGTGTGTGAGCAGCGCATCGTGCGTACACAGCCCTACAGTATAGAGTACCAGCTTGCGCGTGGTAATGACGCGTATGTGTATTAAAAAGCCCGGGAACTTAAAATAAACGCGTGCGAGCTCGTAGTAGCGGTGATTGATGAGCCGGGGTACCCGTGAGTGTGCGAGGCTCAAAGGGCGCGAGAGAGCCGCAAAAAGAAGCTGCTGCTGCCGAGGAGATCGTGTCGCGCGTGCTGTGGGAAAAGGAAGAAGGAAAAAGAGAAGGAGATGAATCGGAGGGAAAGGGAGTGTATATAACGCGTTATACGTTGGGATGAAAGTTTGCGCGACACCTCGACGATTCGTCGCGAGAAGCTGTGTCGTGTTTGTGTGTATACTATACTTGCTTGCTCGAACGGGTTTGAATATCGTGTGTTAAAAATTTAAAGTTTTGTATTTCGATTCCATTTGTGGATTCTGACTGTGCGCAGAGCTAATTCGAGATTTTCAATCACGGATGTTTTAACTGTCGTTTACATGCATGATTTGGGTTTTCTCGATTAAAGCATCGAGCGTCCGATTAAACAACGCGAGCCAATGCTATTTTTGAAAGCGCAATTCTATTTTCGGAAACAATCGGGAATCCCGTTTCAACAAGCATCTCTGATGCAGACATCCTAATGATCGTATAATTCCCCGAGCGAAATTAATCAACGTGTCTGATACATAAATACATCCGCGCGTGCGATTCCGACTACATTCTACATCGTCCCTAACCACATCAATAACCCCACCCAGTTTGCAAACTGAGTGGAAAAATTCCGATACACACGACGACATCCATCTCTCATCGCAAAAATCGCTTCGTCGCAAAACCTACATTACAGCATTCCCTTGACGACGAGGATCACTCTCTCGTGTACACAGTCAATCTCGCCTGTATATACCTGTGTACGCGTATATATGCCTTAGCGTTATAAACGTCGCGAATCGTTCGAAGCTCGATGACGAGTGATCGATGATTGACCAGACCGGATGACTGCGTGTCGGATTATGTGAGCGACCGCTGGGCATCAGCGTCGCGTTAAACATCCTTCTTGCGATGTCGCGCGGTGTATACCCGTGTCGTCGATGTGTATATGCGTGCGAGGATTTTGCGTCGTGTCGTGTGAGTAGGAAAAACGTGACGATCGCTATATATAGGATGATTGCAAGAGAAATTTTGTTGATGTTGGTTTCAGTATTTTGAAGTATTGAATTTTGAATGAAAGAATCCAACACGCGTGTGATGTTTGCATAATGAATGTCGTCACATGTTTTATTCATTTGTTACATTGTTATAGTAAGTCAGCAGTTTATAAGATTTGTACGCAATGCAGATTAAAAATGTTTTCACACGGAACACTAATAAAACTTAGGATATACATTCAGATAATAATCACTGTTCATTCATTATCACAAAAAAAATGTAACTTTAAACTATTCGTGATGATTATCGGGGATCGATGTCTGGTTCGCCGCAGTTGGTACGATCAGCTAAGGGCCAGCCGCAGACGCCTATTGACGGGTCAAACTCTGTTCCAGGTCCACATGATTTGATAACACAGCCACCGAGAAAATCGTCGCACTCTTCGAATTTGGAACATTCACCCGGGACCACGTTGATGGAACCCTGTGTACGAGAGTTACTTATATTTAATCAAGTGTAAATATTACTTGCTCATTTGTTAACAAAGCGTAAATGATACTGGATGAGTGGTTTTCAATAAGAATAGATGTACTTACGTATACAGCAAGGCAGCCCAAGAGCACGAGGAACACAATATTTGCGAACATTTTGACGAATTTTTAATTCTCGAGCAGTGGAAGCTAACTGAAAGGCTACGATAATTTAACACTCTATTTAAAGCGCGAGCTTGTATTAAGCATTTAAATAGTTTTATTATCTCTTAAGGTCACAATTACAAATACGTTATCTTCCAAGGTGTATACGAAATTCGTTCGCTTTCGTCGGACTGTCTGAGGCAAATAAAGCCGCCGACAAAGTTTACCGTCTCTTGTCTGAATTTTGGTTAAACTTCGTTTGTTATTTTCCGGAATTTATATCATATGGAATTATTCCATGCAGCCGAGCCTGTCATTCAATTGAGAAGTAAATGAAATCCCGTACCCAAATTTAAATGTAGCGACAATAGTGTCATAATACCACGTCATAAAGTAAACAATTCTTTTTATCGTCAGAAATATATATCATTACGGAAATTATCCCGCAAATTATACTACCTACACGCTACATTTTTAACGAGGATAAAAATTCTTTTTACGATAACACAACAACGTTAAACCATCATCGGATGATAAAATAATGTTTAAATAAAAAAAAAACGAACAATGCATATTTTCCACGCATTGGCCGCGTTAAATACTAAACTCGAAAAAAAAGGAAGATCGCACTTTCAGGGAGTGCCATCATCGGCTGGTAGGTGCACGGAAGGCGATAAAAGCGGAAGTGGCGCGCAGCCTCTGGTTTGGGGAGAGGCGGTCAAATAAATTTATGAAAAGCCCGTGAAAAGCTCGCTCGCTTTGGCTGCATTCCATAGCAGCGCGGCTGCTGCTGCTGCTGCATCCGACAAGCTGAATTGTTGCTCTCATTAGCGACGCGTTTTCTTCATCGTCCTTTTCTCTCTCCCTCTCCCCCACTTATATATAGCCTTATTCATTTCTTTTCCGCGCGGTCGTTTTTTTTTTTTTGCAGCGTCGCGATATTCCGGACCGGCAGCGCGCGATTGATATGCGTCGCACGATATTTAGAGTGCATTTTTCAGCGCGCCGAGCGAACAGCAATGAGGCTCTGCGCGCATTCAAATGAATTTTTATCGGCGAGCATTCAAATATGGTAATGCGTGCAGAGCGAGAAAGATGAGGAACGCCATGAGATCAAATATTACGCGGAGATCGCGGCGAGATTTATTTATTTGAATGGTGTTTTTCGAGGTATTTCGTTCGTTTTGTGGATTGAATAAATAGATTATATCGAGATTAAATCTGTTATATCATCATGATTGATTATTACCTCAAGTATAGCGTTAGCAATGCATGCTGGAAGGGCAAAGAAAAAAAAGTGTTTTATTTTGTATTTGTAATATAAGATTCAAAGACATACATACTTGTATTATTATGTAATAATGCTATTATGGAAAAGAGGATATAATATATTTCATTTTATAGTTATTAGTATATGATTTATAATATCACTTTTAACTTCATCTTTGATAACTACATTTTTTTTCAGCAATCGGTCACCTTTTGACCGGGTTTAGGATCATCGCATGATTTTGACGAAGATTGCCAGTAGGTACCGGGAGAACACAACAGAGTCGTACAGTTGTATTTACTAGAGCAATATCTGTACTTCGCACAGTTACCTGGAACTGCTTCTTGCCAAATTACTCGTACTTGATCTTGTTTCTGCAAAAAACGTTTGTTCTAAGAATTTTGCTAAAAATGCAAAAATATTTGAAACACTAGTTTTTTCAATGAAATATACTTGAATCATGAATAAATATAATTGTATTGCGCGCCTCTTCCTCATGATCAAACGTAGTTCCCCCCAACCCCGGCTGATGTCGCCACATTTTTAACGCTCAAAAGAGCGAAATTTCCCCCACCCGGCCGCGCGGGGCCGTGTCTCTCCGCGCTCGCGCCGCTTCTCATTCCTTCGCTTTGTGCTGATGGGGCCACATCACACATAGGAAACAAAGGAAAAATCAACGATGGCGGGAAGAAGAAGACGCAGGGACGAGAGCGACAGCGACGAGTCATCGAGGGAGTACCCTCGAAAGCGTCGTAAGCACGCGAAAAAACATTCGAGGAAGGATTCCAAAAGGAAAGGAAGGAGACATCAAAAAAGACGACACCGGGACAGCAGTTCGTCCGAATACTCGTCTTCAAGCACTAGCTACTGTAAGTACAGTGTATAATCAGATCACACCTTAGGCCCTTACCTAAAGGAAACGTGGCTCGAAAAAGAAAATCATTATCGTTGGCTCTAACCAACGATCGGGCTAAGACTCGACAGAATGGCGTGCGTCAACGAACAGGCCCTAACCTGCACGTGTCGTCTAAAACGCTCTAGCGATATCGGCTATACGAGCGGATGTATATATATACATATATATATACACACATACACTGTGAAAAAGATCAGTAAGACGGGCTCTAACCCAACTTCTGCCATGATTTGTCATAGGCTCTAACCTATACAAAATTTTTTCTTTTTTCTGGCGCGTTGAGAAACTTAAAAACGCCACCCCAAAAAAGGGGAATCTAGCTCACGCATAGATTGTATCCTTCTAGCCGAAGACAGCTACGACTCAGCCTCAACGTCGACGGATACCGACAGACATAGGTCGCGGTCACGTGAGCCGAGGAGAGACGCTGCGCCGGGCAGCGCGCCGAAGCCGCCGGGCGGCACGGTAGGCGACACGCCAGACGCAGAAAAGGAGGAGGCGCCACTGAGCTCGGAAGTGCTATCCGCTCTTGGAAAGCGAACGCATGAAGAGCGGACTTTTGCTCCGCCGCTGCACGCTGAGCTAGTCGTTCGTGGCAAGGATATCATCGAGCATGGGTTAACTGACGAAGACAGAGCTGATCTAATTAAGAAATATCCCACGCCGGGAAACTGTCGTTTTTATAACCCTCCAAAAATGAATCCGCAGTTAAAACGAATTATGCCACAAGCAGCGATAACCAGGGATGATAGGATAAATGCAAAACAACAAAAAATCGACGCATGTCTCGCAGCCATTGCAAAAGCTGAGACGATTCTCTTAAAGGACGGAAGAGATTTAAATGACTTGCCAATAATCGAGTGCTTAAGCGACGCAACCAAACTACTTGCAGATCTACAAAGAGACGAGTCATACATTCGCCGAAGTCTAATATTGGCAAACATTAGCACAACATACAAAGAGCCTCTATCTCAAGCTGCTTGCGGAGAATGGTTATTCGGAGAAAATCTCGACGAAATTGTCAAGTCCACAAAAACGTTGGATGCGGCGGCAAAGGATTTGCGACCAATAACCAAAAACAACCAGAATTCAAAAAACGGGAACAACCCGCCCCGTCAACAGAACAATCGCCAGAAGACGTGGAGCGGGTACCGATCGGAGAAGAACAAGCGGTACAGCAATCAGACGTACCGTCACTCACGGTCGAGGAAACATCAGGACAACGACAAGAGGCGCCACAGGCGATAAATAATTCTGTAAGTCTAATCGCTGGAAGATTACAATTTTTCATTAATGAATGGCGAAAAATTACGTCCGACCCAAGAATCATATCTTGGTTGAAAGGGTTTAAAATTCCCTTTGTCAAAAAACCTGTACAATTGAAAAGTCCTATCGAAAAAGATTGGAGTAACAACGAAGAGACTGAAATCTCAAAATTACTAAAAGAACTGCTAACGAAAGGAGCCATATGTAAATGTAAACCAGTTCGAAATCAATTTTTGTCAAAGATATTTTTAAGGTCAAAACCAGATGGCTCAAGTAGACTCATTCTAAATTTAAAAGCGCTTAACGAATATATAATAACGTCTCACTTCAAAATTGAAGATGCAAAAACAGTCAAAAAACTGATATCACAGAACATTTACATGGCCACAGTCGATCTGAAAGACGCCTACTATCTAATTTCAATTTGTAACTCGGATAGGAAATACTTACGATTTAGTTTTAAAAATCAATTGTACGAATTCACTTGCCTGCCATTTGGCTTGAATGTAGCGCCTTTTGTCTTCACGAAAATGTTAAAACCGGTGGTTTCACATTTAAGAAAGCTAGGTCTATTGTCAAACATTTATTTAGACGATTTCCTGCTCTTAGGATATTCGTACGACAGCTGCGCAAAAAACGTGTCCATCACTACAGCTCTTTTAGAAGACTTAGGATTTATCATAAATTACAAAAAGAGTGAATTAACGCCAAGCCAGACTTGTAGTTATCTAGGGTTTATTTACAATGCTAAAAACATGACTATCCAGCTGCCGAAGAAAAAACGAGAAAAAATAAATAAAATTGTAAACTTAAAACTACATCAAAGCATAAAAATTAGAAAATTTGCAAAAATACTGGGCGTTCTGGTATCGTGCTGCACTGCGGTGGAATATGGCTGGCTCTACACTAAAGCTTCCGAGAGACAAAAATTTCTAGCCCTTGAAAGAAATAACGACAATTACGAAAAATATATGGTAATATCAAATGAGGTTCTGAACGAGCTGAAGTGGTGGAAACGTCTAGAGAAGACACCAATGTGTCGCATTAGAAATTGCAGCTATGATTTGGAGATTTACTCCGACGCTTCCCTCACCGGATGGGGTGTCTATTGTAATGGACAAAAAGCAAACGGACATTGGAAAGAAAGTGAGCTATCGAATTACATCAATTATTTGGAATTGCTAGCATCCTATTTTGGGTTAAAAATTTTTGCAAAAAATCTCAGAAAGGCGTCTATTTTACTACACATTGATAACACGACCGCTATATCCTATATCAATAGGATGGGCGGAGTCCAATACCAAAATTTAAGTAATTTAGCGAAAACTATATGGCAGTGGTGCGAGAATCGAGAGATTTGGATACACGCTTCCTACATTGCCTCAAAAGACAATGTTGAAGCTGATACGGAATCGCGAAAATTACAGGAAAACACAGAAATTAAAATTTCGAATACGCTGTTTCAAAAAATAATTTCAGAATTTGGCAAGCCGGAGATCGATTTGTTTGCAAGTAGATCAAACGCAAAATGTAAAAAATACGTCTCCTGGCGAAGAGACCCAGAAAGTGTAGCAATCGACGCGTTTACCATATCCTGGGAAGGATATTACTTTTATGCATTCCCTCCGTGCTCGCTGATTCTGAAAGTATTGAGAAAAATAAAAAACGAATCAGCGCGCGGTATAATGGTGGTACCGGAGTGGCCGGCACAACCATGGTACCCGCTGTTCTGTTCGATGCTAAGCGCCGAGCCAATAAAGGTTCCAGCTAAGAATAATCTTCTGATTTCTAGCACATCGATGGACAAATTCTGGAGAAAAACTACCCTGGTTGTCGGAGTCTTATCCGGAAATCTTTAGAGATCAAAGGAATCCCGGCGGCATCGATGGACATCATGCTGGCTTCATTAACTGAATCGTCATACAAACAATACAATTCTTGTTTGAAAAAATGGTGGAAATTTTGCGAAAATACGAAGATTAGCCCGTTTGAAAGCTCTATAGAAAATATCTTGTTATTTTTAACAAACATATTTGAATCGGGCGCAGCGTATAGCTCCATTAATTGTTACCGATCAGCTGTTTCTCTCTTAGTGGGGCCAGAGATAGCTCAAGACGATCGCATGAAGAGATTTTTTAAGGGATTGTCGAAACTTCGTCCATCAAAACCCAAATACGACTCGACTTGGGACCCAAAAATCGTCTTGGACTATCTCTCATCCTTATCAAAAAACGAAGAATTGTCTTTAAAAATACTCACTATGAAGCTTATTACACTATTTGCGCTGATAACAGGACACAGAATGCAAACATTCGCGCTAATAAAAATAGAAAATGTTTTAGTTACAAACAAACATATCGAAATAAAAATACCAGATAGAATCAAAACTTCAGGAGCAAATAGGAAACAACCTTGTCTGGTACTACCGTTCTATAAGAAAAATAGGAAAATTTGTGCTGCGAGTACCCTTCAACATTACCTAGAAAAAACTAAAGATCTCAGAAGCAACATAAACTCATTATTTATTTCTCACAAAAAACCGCATAAAAAAGTCACTTCTCAAACCTTGAGCCGTTGGGTAAAGGAGATTTTGGAAAATAGTGGAATCGACACTAATGTGTTTACAGCGCATTCAACAAGACATGCGTCAACATCGGCGGCAAAAAGGAGAGGAGTTGATATTGATACCGTACGCAGAACCGCCGGTTGGACACAAAATTCTAACACATTTATAAAGTTTTATAATTTAAATCTAACTGTTCCTAGCGATGCATTTGGAAAAGCGATCGTTAGCTCATAATACATACTGTTACATATGTACTACATTATTAGTTTATATCTTTGTGCATGAATAAATACTAGATTTTTGAAAATCAGTGTTTATACTCATAGATCCTTGAGACAGCCGTAACATGCTTTGAACGTCTACGTTTGATCATGAGGAAGAGGCGCGCAATACAATTATACGATTAAACGAACTTACTTGTAAGTGAAGTTCTATCGTGATTGTATGAAGCGCCTCTTCCGAAATGATCAGTCCCACCCTCAATAGTTATATAACTCGCCCATTCTCTACAGAAATGTAGAGACCCAAATAAAAATGTTACGGCTTATTAGCCTCGAAGAAATGAGAAGCGGCGCGAGCGCGGAGAGACACGGCCCCGCGCGGCCGGGTGGGGGAAATTTCGCTCTTTTGAGCGTTAAAAATGTGGCGACATCAGCCGGGGTTAGGGGGAACTACGTTTGATCATTTCGGAAGAGGCGCTTCATACAATCACGATAGAACTTCACTTACAAGTAAGTTCGTTTAATCGTATAATTTTGTTAGTGGAGAAGTTATGAAAGAAATAGGTGGAAAACTTGCAGAAAATGCTGCTGAACAAAAGAACGTAATAACAAGAAGTTTAATCAACATTTCAACCGTATATTCTTAGAATGCGTGGTACAACTGAGGCTTCATAAGTTTGAAGGAAATATTAATGTCGATTAAGTATATGTACGAGTGTTTTTTCAACTTTAATGCCAGATGTCTTAAGAAAGTGTATTGATAAAATGATGATAAGTTTATTTATTTCTTATTTAAATAAAGAAATAATGTAGAAAAATAAAATGTTCGAGTTATAAGTTTCAAAATAGAATATAAATACTCTGTGGCACATTGATTTGGAAAATATTTTTTTGTGTACGTGAATTTATTTTTATTATACAAAGCTATTACAGATTCTTCATTTTACATTATGGTAAAGAAAATTTTGTGGTATAACGTACATTTTTAAAATCGTCTATTTCTTGTTGTAATCGCCATAATCAGCATGAGCTACTTGTTCATTTTCTGGAAGTCGTCGGATATCAATATCTGGGTTACCACAGTTGCTGCGATCAGCCAAGGGCCAGTCACAGACACCAACTGCTGGATTAAATTCCGTTCCAGGCCCACATGTTTTGATAACGCAACCGCCAAGGTGCTCGTCGCATTCTTGAAAAAGACTGCAGTCACCTGGGAACGGATAGTACGTTGCTCCCTGCGCAAGAATGTTTATTGAAGGTTTATTCAAGTATTATAAGACTAATGTTTCAATGAGAATTCATACGTACGAGTGCGACCGTGCATCCTAAGAGCATCAAGAGTAGTATTTTCGTGAACATTTCTTTGAATTATTTTTGAACACTAAAAATGAACTGGAAGCTCTACTAGAAAACTGCTATTATCTAGCACTGCATCAAGAGGCGCGACTTTTTATTACTTCTAGAAGTCACGATTTCGCACGTGTATTTTATTTTATTATTCGCCTAAGTTAGATAACTTGAAGGAGAAAAACCTACAAACAAAATAATGCAATCTTTCCTTTTATACTTTTTGTCTAAAAAAAAAATTAATTTTCAATCCACGAATCTTCACACCCGCAGCATATACTCACATTGTCGCTATCCACGTCACGTCGTCGCAATTATTAAACTTAGCTCGCGCTTTAGCAATTGAGCCCGTTAATTAGACAACGCTCGCATATATGCTAATACAGAGAAAGGGTCTAAGCCAGGGTTAATACTCCACGCTTTCCTCACTTATACGCGCCTCTCGAGCTTGTAAGTATACAGGAGTGTTGCTCGGTAAATATCATAATACACTCGGTATATGATATCGTGCAACACGTGCTTGAGTATTAGACGTAGGTGTAGAGCAAAATACAAGAGACTTATTATCAGAGCTGCGTGCGCGCGCGCGCGTGAATCTGCAAGTGCTGAAGGAAATGGTGGTGGCGCGGTGTTTATTGGTTAACTACCCGATATGAAACTGACGTTTAGCGCAGGTGTAAGCAACGCTGTGTATATGTTGCCGGTTCCTGCGTATGTTGCGTATCGCGATACTAGTAGCTTTGGTAGCACGTGTGCTGAATTATTGTAAATTTTAATGGTGGATTGTGTGTGATTTGTGTTCTTCGTTAATTAAATCGTATTCATTGTATAATAAGGACTTTCGAGTTTTACGTATAAAAACCATTGCACAAACCTACGGTTAACAAAAGTTTTTGATAATTTGATGTATTCTCAAATACAAGCTACTCCATACTCATCAGTTTCCACATATACTAAACAGAGCCGCGTTAATTTACAGCGTAAAATGCGTAAACCCTCGGAGTAGCTCCTCTTGTTTTCCTCGATTTCACCTTGCTCGCGTAAAAGCGACAGTATAACAGAGCTAACCTCCTCGACTGCTGCTGCTGTTGCTACCGTTGCTTTTGGCTCCGGAGGGGCTAAAGCGTGTAAGTACCTACGCGAACAAGTACTCGCTACGCTAAAGAGAGAGGGGAGAGCTTTCGCGCCAGCTTTTCACGAGAGCGCGTGAGTGTGTGTGTATTAAAGCCAGAGGTATGTTGGCATCGCGTATACAGTTCGCGCAGAGCAGCGATTATGGGAATGAGTGGGAGGTTCGCGTTGGTAATAGGTGAGACGCTCGGCTGTTGTTAATTGTTGAAAATTAGAAGGGATTTCGGGGAGTTTGTCGCGAGCGCAGTGAGATTAGGTCCGTTGAAAGCGATAACGGTACGTGTGAATAACTTTGTTTGAATAACCGAATAGAAATATAACTATAGTGTTATATGTCATAAATAAAAGAAAATATCTTACCGAGTGCACGCACGCATCGAGCACTATTTCTCCCTCTCCCTCGCGATGAACGAAGACAAAGACGAAAGCCAACTCGCGCAGCAAAGAAGCGCGCGGCTCATACGATCCAATCGAAGGTCCCTCACTCCGTCCCTCTCTTGGCGAGAGATAGGCATCCGCGCAGGACCGCGATCGAGATCGGTATCTATCGGCTAAATGGGCCCGCGCGGGGATCCGTCATTCTAACACAACACCGTAGGCGGCACATTCTCTCCCATATATATATGTGTGTATACCTATACACACACGCTTCGCTCGCTAACCGGCTACTCTCTCGGCTCATTTAATTTATCCATCCTGACGCGCGGAGCGACGACGGCTCGGCGTCCGTCGATGCCCGATGAATGTTTCCCGTTTACATGCCCGTCGAGAAGGAGAGAGAGAGAGATAGAGGGAGAGAGAAGCCAGTGGAGGACGGCAGGTGAGCTGTATATATGTATGGGTATTTCTTCTCTGCCTCGATCGTCTTTTTTCCTCACGATCGAAGCGTCGAAGCTCTCGCGCGCACGGCCAATAAAGGCAAGCCGATTCGCGATTCATTTCCACAAATCGAGAAACGAAGAGAGAGAGAGAGAGAGAGAGAGAGAGAGAGGATTGGCGCGAGCGCGAATAATAAGGGACAGTCCGAGAGAGAGCGTGGAATTAATGGATTGTGTCGCTGTTGGTATTTTCGAGCGATTAAGGAGTTATATATCTCGGGATTCTTTTTTTCTCTCCGCCGTGTCCTCTCTCCTCTTTTTTTTTTACTTTCGGCTCTTTCGGAAGCCTTCTCCGGTGAACCAGAGTTGGCTCGCGGCGACGTGATGATCGTTTGATTTTTTTAATTATGATGAATTATTTATGCCCGATTGTTTGATTTATCGATCGACCCTTTTATCCCAAGCAAGTACAATGCAGGCGAGCGTGTAAATCAAGCCCACACCCCTTATGGTTTTAATATATCTGATACGCGACGCTATACATTTACGCGGTCCCTAAACGTCTCATCTCCCGCACTTCGTTAACATTATGAAGCGAGCGACAGGCATTTCAACTCGATGCACTCGGGAGCTATCCTCCAAACATCAAAAATATAACCCGTCATCAACTCTTTGGAATATATTGTCGCCCGACATCGTCTCTTATTACAAAAGCCAGTGCGGCGAAGAGGAAAATCCCAGAAGTTTAAAAACAGAGAGAGAGAGAGAGAGAGAGAGAGAGAGAGAGAGAGAGAGAGAGAGAGAACCGCAGCGTGTCTCGCTTATCTCGCCACGATTTCCTCTCATTATTTCTTCAACTTCTCAAAGCGATCGGTAGAGGTGTGCGTCCTTGTTTCAGCTGCCGATCCACCGTGTGCTCGTGTATATGAGATAGAGACGATCGGCAATCTCGTAAAACCCGAACATAATGAGCGAAGCCATCTCCACGAGACACGAATCGAACGCTGACGAGCGGCAGCTTTTCAGCTGTCTCCGACTGATCATTCATATCGGTTGAAAGGACGTAAATGAGAGGAAGTCGTTCGGGATGAAAATAGAAGAAGCTGCTATAGCTTAGCTCAAAGTTACTCATCTTCCAATTATAGAGAGAAATGTAGATGGATTACACGAATCTGCGAAAAAAACCAGTCCCAGCAGTATACGCCAGATCCTTGCGGCGAATAAGCAACATAATGCTAATAGGCTAGCTCTCTCGCAGCGAGCCAAAGCGAAGTAAAGTAGCCGCTCGTTGAAACGTCGACTCTTTCTCTCTCGCAACACGCCCAATACAGGCTATTAGGAGGGAATAATCGCGGGTGCGCTCACGGTAACCCTACACCGCGGCTCCTTTGATGAGCGGACTACGGGAGAGAGGCTACAAGCCTCTCGAATACCTTCGCCGCCGAGCGACAAGTTGCCTCCGCCGCGGAGAATGAAAATGAGAGAGGAAGGTTGTGCGTGCGAGAGAGAGAGAGTAGAGTTTATGTTGCGCTGCGAAGATGTTGCTGCTGCTGCTGCTGCTAAGCGTTTTCCTTCCTATGAAGGTGAGGCAGAGGATGACAATGAGCGAAGCTGCTTTACAGCCGTGTTGCCGGTATACACCTTTTGGGGGGGAGAATGAGGATTGTTTGTGTGTGGGAGTCGAGCTTGTCCGACCGATGTTTTGTCATTGGACTTTTGTTTCGTTGTTGATTGGTGTAATGTGCGCAGGAGTGATATTTCGAGAATTTGAAATCTTAAGCTGTCTTAGGGTAAAGAGCGGATCAAGGAAGAATCCCGCTGTCGTTCTCTCTCTCTCTCTTGAATTTTGAAATAAACACACGGCTATTCGTCATCTCTCGCAGTCCAAGAATAAATAATTTCCACGAAGTAAGTCGTCTGAAACCGAAGAATATTAATATCTCCGACAAGACGAATTTTCGCAACGAAAATAAATATTCCGATAAAAACTACCTCGCACTATAAAAGTAAAAAAAAAAAAAGAATAACTGTATCGTTTCGAAACGGCGATCATCCTGCAAATCGTCGCGCAAACTGCGGCTTCTCTCGGCGAGCATTTTTTCCCCGGCGGAAAAAAGGAAGCCAAGAGAAATAGCGGCAAACGACGCTCGAGCTTGCGAGAAAAAGCTCGCGCGAAAGAGCGGCGGCGGATTATTGTGTGTATAGTCCCCGGCGACATTATCGAGAGAGTAAGAGAGGCGAGAGAATCCTCGAACGACTCTTTGAATGCGGAGCGCGCGAACAAGCGCAGCCCACGGCGCTCTCTTATATATATACGTATATTGTGTGTACAGCGAGGAGAACTCCTTCAACGCTCGACTTCTTCTTCTTCTTCTTCTTCTTTCATTTATTTTTATTTTTTTATACACCTCTCGCGCAAGCTCCCGAGCCGCGAGCTATTCATGCGTGCGAAGCTTTCGTCAAGTCGCTCTCGTTTGGCGGAGGGATTTTTGTATGGCTGTGAAAAATTCTACAATGATTTTTTATTTTTGTGTATTCTAAAGTGTGTGTATTTGAACTTTATTATATATTAAAATTTTACCCCGGCGCAGAAACTTTTTTAATAAAGAATATTTGTGACGAGTCTATAATGATAATTTATTTCGTATAGTTTTAGATAGGTTTTGGACAGGCCTTTTCCCCCATGCCGCTCAAGCTCTCCGTGTCTTTGGTCATTGAAGATAGGTGGCGCATTGGCGCTTTTCTACTTCCCCCTATCATAATTTACGCGCAGAATGTATGTATAGAGGTGCGCCACTTATGTTAATACTAATTAGGCCTGCTCAGGCAACTCATCCTATAACTGCCTGATACTCTCGGTATAATACATAATTTAGATATGCATTTAATAGGTAATAAATTATATAATACACCGTGTTTCCATAATCACACAGCACGTATAAATGCAGATGAAAATTTTGCTCTTCCATTTTGAAATAATAAATATATTATCAACAGTTGCAATAGATTCAATTCCATTGAACCAAAACCCTCGAATCAAAGCATCCGGCCTTCAACCGTTAATCTCAGCAAAACAAGCTTTCAAAAAAATCCTATTAAAAAAATCTCCACAGCACGTACCACCTGCAAAAAGCTGGATCAATAAAAAAAGAGGGTCGTCGTCTGACAAATGTGAAGATGCTCCACAAAACGTCGCGAAGAAAGGGGTTGACACCCTATTCTACAACTAGTCGATCTCTGCACAGTTACCCCATCCCCGGAAGCTCTCTCGCTCTCGTGTCGCGACCTTAGACGTTCGAGCGGAAAATTATAAATAATGACGAGGCAAATGCCATCTTCGTCGATATTTCGTCGTCTTTCAAGTGTAACGAGAAGGAGAGCGCAACTTTATACTATACGACGAAGAGGTCGTTAAGAACAATGAGGATAGACTCGCTGCACGGAAAGCAGTATATATAGAGTCTCGTGACGGCCGAGTCGACAAGTCGCGTATATGCAGAGGGAAGCTTTCTAAGGATAGGATCTTCGTATTCCCTTTTTTCGCCGTCCTTCGCTACCGCTGGAACAATTGTTGGCTTTTTGTGCTGCCAGAGTATTTACGCGGATAACAACGCGTGGTTCGAGGGGATTTTTCATTCCATTCAGCGGCGCATTGCCGGAGCTCTGCTTTTCTGCGAATATCGCTCTTTTTCCAGCCTGAAACGATTTTGCCTCTTTGTCAGCGCTTCTTCCGCGTGAATTTTTCGAAAGCGTCACTCTTTATACATTTGAGGAAATAACGCGCGCATTATCAACAAAATCTATCTCAATCTCTGTACAGCAATCGAATAATAAACAACTTTTAACGATCAAGCCACGCAACCAGAAACGTCGCACGCACGCAACAGCTCGTTAAGGACAAGCGAGTATCGTTTCTTTCCCGGCCTACGCACGATTCCCTCGAAGCGTTCATTCGTCCATTCTTGTCGCGGTTTGTCCGTCAAACGCGCTCGCGTCGACGCGGCCATTAAAAGCGAGGTCGAGCGATCGCTTGAGCTTCCGCCCATCTTATTTTCTGCAGCAACAGCAGCAGCTGTAAAAAGACAATGGGGAAGGAATTTTTTCCACGCCGTTCTCGCGAAATTCTTCAGTCGACTGTTTTTTCGAGCCGCGAGAGATTTATCGGGCCGTTGACTTTTAAACGTGATTGTTTATCTGAAAAGTTTATCGAAAAAATAATCAAGTTCTTAATTAATAACGATTTTCACTACTCGTATACGGAATAATCGTAAGCATTCATTTGTCATGCAGTCATCGAAACAGCTATTATTAATCCTGCAAAGATAGCAAATATAACGCATCGGCAGCCGTCAACCGGATGTTGTCGGCGATAACGAGCCCACGATCGACTCCGAAGAATTCGCCGGTTCTGACTTCGCGTGCCCCCGTAGTTCCCGGAAGGAATTTGCGCGGTGTGTGAGTGTGCATATAGGTAGTGGTACCACAGCGTGACTTCGCGCCATCCGATATTATACGCGAATGAAATCTCTACGTGGAAGCTGTCCGCGTGTGTGACTGTGTGCGTTGCTATGCCCGAGAGAGAGAGAGAGAGAGACTCGATTCATCTCTTCGTGTCTCTCGTGTCGATGAATGGAGATGATGTTACGCGGGCTTCCAGCGGAGATATCACTGAGGTCTTTATATGGATGTTATAGTCGGGCTGATGTATCGCGCGATGAGCGATTTAGACTCGTCGTCGAGCTATAAAAATAAATGTTTGATATGAGTCTTAATTTTTTCTATACTGTAGTTATGCGATATTATACGTTTGACAAAGTCATTGTGAAAATTAAAAAATTTTAGTTAAATTAAATTTCTAGTATATTCGCAACAAGATAAATCCCCTCAAAAACAAGCTTGTCGCCTCGAAACGCACTTTCGCTCAGCCGCTGTTTCCCGCGTCGTCGAAGCCGTTAAGAAGCTACCGCTTGCGCGCAAGAGAGAGTCTCTTCTCTGTATATATATAGTATAGGTGGCGGGTCGCGTCGCGCGCGCTTTATTTAAATAAAACCGGCGCATAAACCCCGATATTGCCGTTCGGGTTTATGCATCCGAGTGTATAACATGGGCCGTTTCGACTTTAATGATGCGGCGTAAAACATTCGGCCTTGATTAAACGCGGGTGAAAGAGAGAGAGAGAGAGAGAGAGAGAGAGAGAGAGAGAGAGAGAGAGAGAGAGAGAGAGAGAGAGAGAGAGAGAGAGAGAGAGAGAGANGGAGAAGCGACGCAATCGCCGCGAGATTCCGCGCTACATCCGCACTTTACTTGAGACAATCTGTAGTAAAACGAGGAACTGCATTAAGCTTTTTATACTTCTATGCGTGTTTCAAGCGCTCTTTATTTTGCTTTACGAGAGCGAGAACGATTGCCACTGCTCTGGTTCGAGTATTCTTGTTAATAGGCTTGCGTAGGTTCGATTTCATTCTTTTTTTTTCTTCTCGCTCGAGATTGCATGTGTAATTCGAACACTTTCCTTATATAATTCCTGCACAATTGGAGAAAAAATTCCTCATTTTCGATCCAAAAGCCCGCACGCACGCAAAACTCCTTCGCAGCTCTCTCGTGATATATCGGAGAGCCGCGCGGCGATCGGCCGAATAGCGCGTGGGCTGTTGATAAACGAGCCTCTCTTACTCGGCGTCTCATCGCCTGTTAATCAACGCAAGAGAAACGAGAATCGTCGCGAATTTTTTTCTCTCTCTCTCTCTCTCTCTCTCTCTTTCCGCGTATATTCCACCTGGGCTAGCTGGTTGTTAGTCGCTCGCTCGGCGAGTCTCGATCCTTCACGCGTTGCGCTATTATCGCTAGGATGAAATCGCGCGCAGACTGTATACCTACTTCCGCGAGACGCGCCTTCTTCTCGCGCGCGAGTCCTACGTGTTAAAGCAGAGAGATGAATCTTTACTCGAGAGATGGGAGGATCCTTGCTGTTTGTTTGTTGTGTATAATGCAAAGCTTTTTTTCCTACTATGTAACATTTTGCGACTGCGGAATCCATATACAATATCATCAATTTTCATTATAGCCAATAAAGTGTGAACTGACGACCAGGCCAATATAGTCCGCGATACGATCTCCCGCAGCCTTCTTCTTTTTTCTTCGTCCCGTGTTTATAATTCTCATCGTGAATTCATCCTCGAAAAATTCCTCGCAATAAAATAAAAACTTTAACGAACGCCATCAGCAGAGTAGCTCTCTCAAGACCAGTAGAGAAGCCATAAACAATGATTACTGTCATCAAGGGAGAAAGAAGAAGCCAAACGCATCGATGAACCGATAAAGAAACGGCGATTCATCCTTCATCTTTCTATATACTTACAACGCGACACTCTTCGATCTTCGACGCGCGCGGATAGAAATACACCGGCGTGCCGCGTCGACCTGGGAGGCGTACTTCCGTCACGCGAGAACTAATCCTGTGGCGATGCCTCGCGGAGATATGTATTTCGGCTGTATACGGTAACCCGACACGATAATGGCGAGTGAGAGGATCCGTTTCAAAAAACGTCGCTAAGTACCTGTGTGTGTGTGTGTGTGTGTATTGGAGAGGGACTACTGTGCTACACGTGAATTTCTAAGTTGAAGTTTAAGTTTATACAGAAAAACTCTAATCGCAGGTAAGTAAACGAAGCTTATGAAAACCTGTTGGAAAAAAATTATAGACTGCTTATCTCGAAGTGTGTTACGCAATCCTTCCCGAAAAAAAACAAACACTTTGAAGATCGCCGCATGGCAGGTATCCAATATTTATCGAGCTCTGAAACGAGGTCAGTCACCATACCTAATCACCATATCCCCCCTGATCCATTAAGCATTCAGCTCTCATCGAACTATACCCGCAGCCAATAAAACGTTCATCACGTGGATAAATAATACGCATCGTTTCAGAAGCTTCGACGCTGCAAGCTATAATATATCGACGTTGATCGACGAGAACGAGCTTCGCACGCACTTCTTGCGTGGGCGTCGGCGGTAATAGCCAACAGCAGCAGCAGCGGCAGCATCCGGCCCAAGATATAATAATATAGCGCCAGTCCAGCGGCGAAGCAGGACACATTTGCACCGTCATTAAAATTCGCGATAGCAGATCGAACACAGCACACACACGAGAGAGGGAAGTCTCTCTGCGTAGTCGAAGCTGAGATTCAGCAACTTAAACGAGGCTCCGAGTCGAACAACTGCCTTCTTTTATCTTTGTCTTCGTGTCGCCTCTCTCTCTCTCTCTCTCTCTCTCTCTCTCTCTCTCAGTGTTATACAGCCGGTGTGGGAGAGTATATAACTGCTGCTACTTCTTCACTCTATAAGTGTGAGAACGTTTTGTCAAGAGTGCGAAGTTTTCGCTCGCTGTATACGTATACACGCGACCGCGAATGATCAATTTTTTCCGCCGAGCTTCCCCCGCGAGCAATTACCAACAATCAAGATCAGCGCGACAAACTCAATCAATCTCCTCTCAAGCCATAATCAACTATATATATATACACAGTACACACTCTTCCTTTCTCGCCTCTCGATTCATTCCCTCCTCTCTATCCTTTTTGCTCCTCTCGTTCTGGTCTTATCTCTCATTCGTACACAGCTTCTCAGCTCGCTTTGCTCGTGTGTCGCGACAAACGCGTTTCACACCTCGTGCTGCAGCATTTCCCCTCCTCATTCGCTACAGAAACACACACACACATACATACACGGCTTCGACCACCCCCGAGAGGCTGGTCCCAGTGTATATACCGAGGTGATATCTCGCAGTAGGAGAGAGAAAAAAAACAACAGAAGAGAAGAGGCTACACGCACGCGGTATGCGTATAATGAGATCAACGATAACACCCACTGACAATTAGCACGAAATATATGCCGTGCGAGAGGCTCTCCGCGCAACGAGAGATAGTGCAGTGTAGTGCGTGTGCGAGGATGTATGCTGGTTGGCGATTTACAAAGCGGTCGGACAATAAAATTTGAGCTTGTATGAGCTTCTTCGTTAATTAGAGAGGGTAGAGTCTGGGATGAGTATTGTTGTCCGGAGATAAGATGGATTCGAAATTAGTTTTTGCTTATCGAAGAACAATGATGAAGTGTAATCAGGAAAAAAAAAATCAAAAAATTGTGTGGACCTATAGCTGAGTACGAATCCAGTATGTAAACAATAGGGGCTTATTTTCCTCTCGCAAACTTCCATATCGCTGCTGCAGCGTTGGTATACACTACCGGGCGTGACGCTTTAATACTGTTATTAGGGTTAATTGTTTTCCCCTCCGTTTGTACAATGCACTGCAATCAACGACGCCCGGATTGATCGTCGTGGCCCGTTAGCCGTTACATCGCGATTTCTTGACTCCCCGCCGTTCTCTACTACTTTTACTATACTGCGGTATATAGCCAGCGGCGTTTTGTCGTAAATTACGGTAGCGCGTTAATGAGCGCCATAATTGTTTGTTGCAACCGACATTTAAGAAAATCGGATCTGCGCGGAGTGTCGAGTGGTAAATTGCCGGTTTCGCTATATGTAATTTTAGCGATAAAGCTATAGCTCTCCCGCATGATTAAGTAATTTTCATTTTTATTATTTTTTTTGACGCGATATATCTGGCGACGAGTGAGAGATCTCTTTTGTTACTATATAGGTATACGTGTGCTGACTGGCTAAGATTCCGAAAGACCTTCTTCGAATTCGTGAACTCGAGACAGCCATTAAAGGCTCAAGGTATACTGAATTACACGTGTAAAAATTTAATCCCCCCGACTAGCGTACGGCGCCAAGGATTTAATCCGTACACTGTGTTCCGGCGAAATTCAACTGCTCGCTAGTATATTCCGAGCGCTTTTGAAACCTATACTATACGTAATTCACCTACGAGCTTTTTTGCAAATAACATTCCAAAAACAAACCAAAACAATTCCTGTATACGGATTACGTAAATTCATAGCCCGAGCTGAGATTTGCGATAGATCGATACGTCGTCGTTTTTTTTTTTTCGCTCTTAATTTCCCGCAGCCTTCCTCTCTCTCTCTCTCTTGCGCGCGCACGTGTATAACGGTAGCCCCAAGCGCGTCGAAATGCAAATGTGCCGTGCGTTAAGTGGCGGCGAGTTGTCGGACGCGTATATATATATACGAGAGCACACCTCCTGGAAAGTGCCTCAGCGTGAATCGCAACGAGAGCCATGAGTGACGCGAATGTGAAATATATGCGCATTAGAGGCGTACTTAAGTGCGCTTCGTTTCTGGACACCTTGCAAATGAGTATTTTTCTCCGCGCGACCACGCCGAGAGCTGATGCGTTTAATCGCCGATAAAAATTTCGTTAAAAAAGAGACCGGGATTCGCTTCTTTTTTTTCTGTATTTTTCGTTTTGGGCTGGGATTTTACGCGGCGTTGATGGTATGCCTGGTTTGTTTATGGTTTATTAGGGGGATAAATTGGAAGTCGAGTGGAATTCCATTCTAATGTGAGCTCTATAGCTATTACTTTTACTATTATTTTTGGATCGGAGGAAATACTTGCAAAATTCGTCGACGTATGCAAATTTCGCGCGCGCAGCGTGAGGAAGTCGTGTCGAAATTTGTGTAACTTTTGAGTAATTGATTGCAATATCAGACGTATATAATAAATATTTATTTTCTGGAAAAACAGCGCGTTTGATGAATGTTGGATTAGGTTAATGATATGTGTAAACTCTTTAGCTGAATCGTATAAGCGCTCGATACGCATTTATCAAAACTAATCGTTATTTCGGCCAAATTAAAAGCCTTTACCAATTTTGCTCGCGTAACACTACTTCACGACTATTACAAAAAGCAATAGAAACACGCCGAAAAATCCAAACACCATAAAGCAAGCAATAATCTCGCCGAACCACACCCCGCGCGAGTTTATTAAAATTCATTAAATTTCGACATAATCTCTCTCTCTCTCCCTCTCTGCCTCCTTAATCCGCGGCTGCGCGCAGAGTCAATGACGCTAATCGAGAGTCGATTTTCCATAAAAGTGCCAGAGCGCGCTGCCGGCGCTCTAATTCGCAAATGAATAATACCCGAGCGATTAATGTAAAACCTTCTCTCTCTATCTCTCGGCTATAGCAGTTATAAGTTTGGACTCGAGCGAATTCAGGGAAGGAGCGAACGAGAGAGAGAAAGAGAGAGAGACTCGTTAAGATTCCTGGCGCGGCTACTCGACGCCGCAGATATCACACCTTCGAGTCCCCACCCACTTCTTCTCTTATATATACTTTTTTCTCTCGCTCGCTTATACATATACTTTCGCGCGAGAGCTACTGGTTCTTTAATTTTCCTCTGCCATTTTTCATTACGAGTCTTTGCGCGCTGTCCTCTCTTTCTCTCTCTCTCTCTTTCTCTCGCGAGACTATACTGCTGCTGCAGTTTCCAGAAGCGCATAGGTAATGCCATGAGCTGAGTTCGGCGATTTATCATCTTTCCGTGGCGCCCGACCGTGAGTTATTAAAAAGCTCTTGTTTACTTGATAAACTATATTTTCTGTATATTATTATCGTCGCTTATTCCAGAGACTAAATTTCAAACGAAGCGAGAATTTATAAGTCACCGTATATAATTTATGCGCATATAATAGTCGCATCTGCACTTTCCCAAGTCTTTCCGCTCCACCCACGCACTCACATCCCTTTCTTCCAGCAACTCGACAATAAGCCTACCTCCCAATCAGCTTTTTCCTCGCACTATATATACTTACTCCAAGACGCGCAACGTGTGCAGTTTGCGGCGCGCGGGTGTTACAAATCCGGCAAAACTCATTCCTACTCTCTCTCTATCTCTCTCTTTCGCGAGCGAGCGAGCGCGACATCTGCTGAATAATTCAGCCACGAACTACTGTCCTCACGGGCAGCACAGGCCCTTAATTGCATCGAGGCAAGATGAGGACGACTGAGAAGAGTGAGAGAGGGAGAAGTCTCGAGGAGAACTACTCCGTATAAACTCGTACGAGCGGAAAGGAGCGCGCGCGACATCTGCAACGGCAAACTGCAGCAGCAGCGGCAGCCGAGTTTGAGACTCTATACTTTCCTCACTGGCATTTTCATTGAATTAGCCAACTTCTTGACGATCTTCTGCCGCTGCCTGCAGCTATAGGGATCCTCGAGTGGAAACGCGGAAAAATACTTTTTGCGATAATTAATGGGACGCGGCGCAACGAGGAGAGGGATATTATGATGGTAATGTAGACGAGATTTGACTTGGAAAAATATGTATAATTAACTAATAGGATTATACGCGCGACTTTTTTTGAATTTTTCTCAACGTATATAATATAATCTATATAAAGTGCACGATCACTTCCATTGTGTATCACCGGCTCATTACCAAAGTTTCTCATGCAAGAGCACAGAGCAAAAACATATCACGGCACGGCTCTATCATCGCGGCAATCGATTAGACCAGCCTATATACCCTGTCGATATGATCGATTAGCTCTCTAGCGAATGCTTTCTCATCTCGTACAGTATATATACACATCGATTGAGAATAGGAAAGAAAGAATAAAAAGTTTTTTCTCCTCGTGAAATTCGTAGCCGCGTTTCTCCCGTCACGATTCGAAAACACTGTCACGATCTGTTTATACACAATGCCGGACACGCCCGACAAATATTTTTCAAAGGAGATATTTTCTGGCTGTCTGACGCTCAAGGTGTATATGTATAATACGTTCCCGCAAGGATTATAGAAGTAGTCGAGGAGGCGCTGATTTTTCCAGCTTTCGGACGTGGATAATGGTATTGCAGGCGCGTGGATAAACATGAGACGGATTTTTGCGCGCTCGAGCGTGTGTACGCGTATAATAGGGTTTTAAGGGAAATCCTTTTAGGACACGTTTGAGAATTTCTGTTCTTGCGGGCTATACAAAATTGCCAACTATAGCGTACATTAATCTCTTAACCGCTTATAATACCAGCGTTTGGCAAAGACAGTATAGAGGCTAACGAAGGAGTTAGCAGCTAATAAATAATTTCGCACTCTCTCTCTTTCGTGGTCGATGTTGTCCCCTGTAGATCTGGCGCTGATAACCCGCGAGCGGAGGCTGTGCGCGTGAAATACAACGAGCGTGGTTTTCTCTCTCTCTCTCTCACACGCGCTGCTGCGAAGAAGGCAAACTTTTTTTCGCTTGTTCATTTGAGCTCCTCTTTTTTCGCTGTGTGTTCGACTCGGATTCGCGTGCTATAGCGAGGAGTCTTTGTGTCAAACGGCTGAAACCGATGTCATTTTGGATAAAGGAAAATTTGAAAAAATAATTTAGTATTGTATCATAAAATAGAGAAATGTCCTCCTCTTCGTCCTCGCATTCTCGTTCTCTCTTCCAATCAGAGCAACAGGGTGGCACGACGAGGAGGACGACGACAGGAGGAATGGCTGATGCAGAGCCACCGGGCGCACGTTTCAAAAGAGGCAGCCCAGCGGACGAAAGGAGGTGGAGGTCGTCGTCCACATGTATCGTATAAGCGAGCAGAGAGAGAGAGAGAGAATGGTATGGGGGCTATACTCTTTTATCCCTCGGCTGCTAGTAGGTACCTACTCGAGAGGGAGAGAGAGAGGGAGAGAGCAAGTACAGAGAGAATCGCCGGTGGTCGCGACACGCCGGCGGCCACCTCCTCTTCGATACTCTCCGCACCTATACACACGGAGGAGAGGAAAGGACGATAGGTATATATATATACGTGTGCGCGCAATTAAAATGCCGTCGCGCTAGCGCCACTCACGGGCAACCGCCGATAAATAAACCCGCACCGCCTCCCTCGTACACACTGCCGCCGCTGCTGCTGCTCCCCTTTTTCTTTCGCCGCCGCCACTGCTACTGCTCTCTTTCTCTCGGGGAAGACGGAGAGCTTTACTTTTCGCCTCTCTCTCTCTCTCTCTCTCTCTCTCTCTCTCTCTCTCTCTCTCTCTCTGTCTCTCTCTGTGGCGGCTCTTGTTGCTCGATTTTGCGAGAGCTGCCGCAGAAGCCGAGGCACAATAAAAAGGTGGAGACGATCAAGCTCCGCGGCCGTGTTTAAGCTCTCTCTCTCTCTCTCTCTCTCGCTCTGGGAGAGAAGGCTCATCCCCTGTGCGCATTGGAAATGCGCGAGATTGTCTTGCTCCGCTGTGCTGCTCTGTGTAGATGGATCGGTTCTCTCTGCGTTTAGTCGTTCGGGTATTCTGGCTATTCTTGATGTCCAATTGATGGAGAGTATCGTATCGACTTTTCGAGTAAATAACCGAGTAGTTGTTGCGTTAAATGAAATTACCAGCTCCAAACGCAAAAGAAATATACTCTATATCACCTACTCCGTATATGAAAATATAAAAGCGGTCCCGTCCAAGCACCCCCTATAAAAAACCGATTCCACAGTCTCTCTCCCCCTTTATAATATCTCAAAGAGCAGCAGCAGCAGCAGTCGCACTTGTGTGGGCGCGATCTTGGGAGTCCGCGAAAGGGTTTAATGTATGGCTGGCGATCTAATTTTTGGAATTATTCTCACGCGAGGGGATGCGCTCTCTATATACACATACCTATATACATATACGTATAGAAACTGCGGAGAAAGCACGGAGAGACGGCGGAACAATACTTAAGGGGGCGGCTACTGCCGTCGCAACTTTCCTTTATTTTTCGCGTGGGATTAGAGTGTGGATGCTTTTGGCATTGTTTAACTGCGTCTTCGCCTTGTTCTCGCTTCTCTCGCGTTTTTTTTTCTCTCCTTTCGTCTTCTTTCTTCGCTTTCACCTTTTTTTCCCAAGGCGCACAGGAGGAGGAGAATCGCTGAAGAGCGCGACGATTCTCTGCCTCTAATTTATGGATGGGCTGCGGGGGTAGAGGATTTTTCGAAAAAATAAGTTATTGTTTTACAGTGTAAGAATCGATTTGTCAAAAGAGAACCGGAATCAGAAATTTCCGACGGACAAAGCGGAAAGACGCGTCATCGGATCGTCCCTTATATATACACTCGCGCGGTGGCGAGATATTTACGAGGCAATATATTAACCGCCACTTAGCCGGCTATTAATTTCGCGGGGAATCGCTGAGAAAGGAAAGGATATTAAAGGGTCCGTCGACTGTGTTTCGCGTGGCGGCGGGTCAGCAGCTTGCTTCGTGCTGCTGTCGCCAAAGTAGCTGACAAATAGGAAAGCACGACGACAATATATATATATATATACCAACGAAAAGAGTATAATATAAGTCGTTGCTCATCCTGTCAGGATCAGCGCCTACGTTGTTTTGACACGCGATTGTCGTGCTGCTGTGCGGTGAAAGTGTTAAATGAACTTCGAGGCGTGTCGTTGTGTGTATTGTGGGTCAGATTCGTTTTTCTGCATAGGATTTATGCGTACTAATACCTATATATATTGTAAAATATCGAGTATTAGTATAATAAAGCGACTGACCGTGAAATGCTCGTTTCAACCCTGACATTCGTGTATATGGAAGACGAGCTTGCCGAATCACGAAACAGACTGTCGCGGCTGCATTGATTTGATGTATACATATACATATATACACACAGACAAAGGCATCACGGAATATCATATCGCGCGCGTCACGACAAACAGCCGAATGGATTTCAATTACTCGGGACTATTTGCGGAGCACTTCGCATCCTCCCGATCGTTTCGTATATTATATTCTATCGTGTGCAGATACGTTTCGTCGTGTCTGATATGTATTAATACACGCGACTGTCGACTCGGGCTGAATTTCTTCTGTATATGTAATACAGGAGTACGTGAATTGTGTTTGATTAATCATTAAAATTCAGTGAGAAACTTTTCATAACAATACGCTAGTAAATATGATAATATCATATCAGCGTCTTATTCTTCTGCTTCTGTATTATTGGCCGTGGGATATTGCTAGTTTTAAAAGAATTCAAAACCGATGAGCCACTATAGCAGCTACAGTAGTTATAGCATGAGCGGCCCCAATAGCGGGCAGAGCACCGACCCGAGTAGCTACTAGCATGAGCGGCCCAAATAGCAGGCCTAACAAGGCTGTTTCGGTACAAGTGGTACACCTCTATAATATCTAGAGGTCGGTAGGCCAATTTTGATCAGGGAAATGGAAAAGTGCTGATACGTCACCTATGTTTGATAGTAAGAGACTAGATGTTTTGTTCGCGCAGTTTTTCTCTTCAAACAATCATTTTTTAAAACAGATCATACGCTTTCGCCCAATTCCACAAAGGTACGTGTCAATAAAAAATGGCCAAATAATAAAACTGCACAAATCGAACGAATTAACGTATACGAGACGCGCCTGATACCAAGCAAAACCACCCCCTCATCCAACTCCTTCTACAGTATACTCGCCTTTATTGTATTTCCTTTGTGTCATATATATACGTGGACGCGCGTATAGCCAATTGCGGCTGCAATGGCACAAAGAGAGAGAGAGAGAATTAAAACGAGAGTCGAATCCTTGCCAGCGATTGACCGAGGGAAAAATCGATTTGCGATACACACAGGAAGAGAGAGAGCGAGTTGTCTTCTTTTATTTTTCTTCCGTTGATTACACACGGAAAAAGAGAGAGAGTAAGAGAGCAGAGGGGAGGGACCGTTTCGCCGGTTGGCTGCGGGGAATATAACGCGGCTGCTTGTCGATACCGCTGGAGTGCATCTTCGTGGTTTCCGTTTTCATTATTGTTTTCTAGTATAGCGTTAGACTTCTCTGTGGAGCAGCGAAATTGCTCGGCTGCGAGCTGCTGGAATTTTCTATATAACCTATCATTGATATTGCGCGCGGCTTGCTCAACGAAATTGGGGATTTTGCACTTTGAAAATATATAATCCATCTCTGACCACGAGACAAAACTCTCCGTCTATATACAGCCATAATATACAATAATACCTCACAGTACGACGTCCAGCGTAGAAAAGCAAAAGAGAGTAATGGCTGAGGCATGCTTTGGTCGTCGACTTGCGCGCGCGCGGGTGGGTGTGGTGTCAGCCGCGGTATGTCAGTTGAGATCGTGAGGTATGGCGGCAATATCGACACATCGACACACACACACACACACATAAACCGACTTATGCGGATTATCGCGCCTGTCCGGCCGATATCTCATATCGCCGCGACGACATCGATATGCGACGAATGAGACTCGCCCGGCATGCCGATATCATCGGCTATATTGCTTGTACACCGCGAACTGTCTTTGCAGCTTTTCTACACTCCCTATTATTTTGATATTATTTGGACGCGTTATGGATACAGCTGTGTGTGGTCGATGGAATTCCGAAAATTAGCGACGGCCGAAATGAAATATTGCGAGGGAGGGTCGAGTCTGGGCTCTCGAGGTAGTGATTTTTGAGATGGGAAATTGATTATCGAGGAAAAGGTTTGGTTGTTTTACCAAGTTCATTTATTTACACTTTCCATCGGCTGATTATTATTTTGCTATATAGGCATATAACCATCGAAAATACGATTTCATAATGCAAGCAGGATATAAATCGATAAATTGTTCTCGTATACTCAGATAACCCAAGCGAAAATAAATAAGCGCAAAATTTGCATATTATATACACCGCAAGCATTCGTATAGCTCATAACGACAAACCCGATATCGACAAAGTCATAACAGTAGTATTACGATATATTCCGCATGCAGCGGACATCGGTTATATACACCACAACTGTGTCGCATCCTTTCATCGCCAGGCGAACCTGCGTCATCTATAAAGAGCAAAAACACACGCACAGCGCGTCGCTCGAATAAAAAGTTATAACGCTCACACAGCACGCGTATATACAAGTTTGCAGAGACAATCAAAGTGAGCAGTAATTCCAACGCGATAACTATACCAGATCGGAGAGAGGGAGAGAGAGAGAGAGAGAGAGAGAGAAAGCGGCTCGAATGATTCCGTTATTATATGGAGGGTAAACGATCGTAAGGATGAGCTATGTCACTTGTGCTGCATCGGTCGTAACAAATCTCGTAAACCATTCGCCATACTAATCCTCTGCAAGCGTGCGCGCGCGAGCTCTACAACTCGATTATAATCGCGCGAAATTGAGCGCGCGGGCTGCGAGCGCGACGATAAAACACAGTGTCCCCGTGAATAATCATAACGCGGCTGCAGTAGTTGTCGCGACCATAAAGCGCACAATGCCATATATATATATATATATATATATATATATATATATATATATATATATAT
>CM053170.1:77493850-77699719 GCA_012977825.3 Pteromalus puparum | reverse complement strand
ATATATATATATATATATATATATATATATATATATATATATATATATAGATGGCCGCCGAGGATCTCGTTGGGAGGATTATCCGACGCGTGTTTGGAGGATGTCGGATTCGTTGAGGCTGAATCTTTCGGTGTCTTGAGTAATTATAGTATTAAGTATTATATATAGTTGTATTCTAGTTGTCTTGAAGAATGTGCATCTCATATCCGTAATCTATACTATAAAAAGAAAGTGGTCGAGTAAGCCAAATAGAAGCATCACAATATAGGTCACCGGACACAGTTACAGCATGAGCAGCCCGATCAGGCCCAACAAAAAAGACGACAGTTTAGGTGACATGCCTCTATACGAGTCTCTATATAAGTACATTCTGCGGGCAGATCAAGATAAGGGAAACAAGAAAGTGACTATGCGCCATCTATCGTCGCTGGCGAGTGACTCAAAGAGTTTAAAATGGTGAGAAAAAGATCAGTCCAAAACTGCTTGGTTTCATATTAAAAAACTTTCTCTCAAATTAAGATTAACAAAACATTAACCCCTCTAAATTCTCCATCAGGCACGTATCCCACCCACCAGAACTAGCAAAAAACTCGCCTCGTCATCGATCCATCAGCCCCACAATTCTTACATCCATATCCTGTACGCGTTGAAAATCAGCACACCCCAACGCATATAATACATCGATACGATGCCTGCAGTATATACTACTATACGCAACACGAATCAACCGCGTGTTCGCGTACATCTGCAGCTATATACGAGCTGCCGGCGCGTGTCCCTACATCGTGCGGCCATTCATTTCTGGCACGCGTCTCGGCCTTGTTTGACGAACGCGCGACCATCACGGTTTGTTATATAGACCGCCACTTTTGCTTAATTGATGCGTCACGCGCTTATATAACATTCGCTCCCTCGCGAGCGATGCAGGCACGCGCGCAAGAAATGATGTGTTTTGATTTTAACGCGATCGTCTGTGATGCTATAGTGCTGCTGGATACCTTTCCTGTGTATACGGGGGATACAATATGTGAAGTTGGCTATCGGTTACGGTGTGCCTTTTTGAGACTTGAGTTAGGGGCTGTTGTTGTACAGTTGTATATTAATGGATGAAGTAACGTCAAATTTTCTTTCATTAAATTATTCGTTTTATTTCGTGTGATCGTTGTAAAAATTGTATACAATAAATGCATTATTCGACCGGATAGCGGTTTAATGAACTGAGTATATAACAGATTTTTTATCGAGAATTCGTCATTCCGATTCAATTTCCATATAACGAATGGACTAGTTTCATTTAATTAAACACATCAAGCCCTGTGCGCTTTCGCAACAGAATAGCTGACTTGTTCAATATTAAATGAAACAGTGCAAAGCAATATATTTCAAGTTTATGTCAGTCGCGCACGGAAACGATAAAACATTAAAACAATACTCTCGGAAGGATGCTCATGAATGCAGCAGCGAGATAGTCAATTTAAACTGTCAGAAGGGAATATTTAACGTTAAACATGAACGCAGAAGTGTCGATGAATATTTCGATAGATTATTCAGGTTTGTTTATAACATTCACAGTGTGTGCTGATTCCATAATGCAAAATATTATTGAACACGATTTTCGCTAAATAATGAATTACGTTTTTTCATCTAACAATACATAATTCATTCATCGTAGTACCAAGCAAAATCCAAGCTGTCATTCAAAAGAAGAAACTGAATGAAATCGTAGACAGTTGCATTCGCTCTTCCTTCGTGCATTCATAATTTTCATTTCATTCAAGCTTGCGCGAACGAGTTGCTGATTTGGCATTTCTCGATTACATTAATTCATTGTTGATCGTATTATAAAGTGTTTATCGCGACACCGAGATATTTGGTAAATTTTGCAACGGTTTTTCCTGTTCGACTTATTTTTACCAGCGTGTTTCAGGTGCGTGTGCAGGATGTAAGAGAACACACGTATAGCGCAATTTGACACGCGTTTTTAGCGTCTGCAGTTTCGTCAGCAAATTTCTTGAAATTGCCTGATCATACGCACCTCTGCGTTGTTTGCCTTTTTTCAACGACTTCATCCATAAACAAATTGAAAGTGGAGCGTGAAATTTATTAATTGAAGAATTCGGTGGTGAAATTATATGCAATATATCAATTTAATTTCATATAATTCTTTAATTATTTAAAATTTCAGCACATCGACGACTATAAGAGCAAACAACACTATAGACATTGTCAATCTATATGCCACCCTAAGAGCATACGCGTCTGGAATTTATGTGAGCTCGCGGTGGCAGTTATAATAATTCGCATTAAAAGCACGGTGTCGCCAGCAACGAATTAAAGGGATTTACGATTTGACACGCGACTCCCTCCTTTCTTTTCTCTTATTATACGCGAGAGATGCGCAAGCTACTGCGCGAGACACATCCGCTCCAGGAGCAAACCGGTCGATTTGATTTATCGCCGCGCGCCTTTTCGACACCCTCGCACCCTTTTTTTTTTATTCTCAACGCGCGCGTGTGTGTGTGTGTGTGTATCTGATACTGCTTCGTGATGTCTTGTCGGTTGTCTTCGAGCTTCGGCTGTGAGAAAAATTGCTCGAGTCTGTGCGTTAAGCTTGGGGACTGATGGTCGAAGGGATGAGTTTCGTTGCGAATGTTATTCCTCGACTATTAATCTTTGTTTATGGATTGATGAGTTTCTGGGCGTTGGATTTATCATTGAGTGTGTCTCTTTTGGTGATTGTTATAGTGTGGATTTTTCTCAAACTGAGGTATGCAAGCCACACAGAAATCTCGAAAAATCAACCCACTTCGACTTGCATCATTACACGTTGAAGGAACACAGTGGAAGTAGGTCTCTGAATAACATCGTGCGCCGGTCAGTTCTCTTCCATCTCGTTACATTCGAGAGCGGCTCTCTTTTCTCCGTCTGTAGCACACGGACTCTTGCCATGCACACAGCATATATACACGAGGTATATAGTGACCCGTGGACCGCCGGGTTAAATTCCTTCACGTAAGCCCGCCGCTACATACACAATGCGAGTTATTGCTCTCGCGAGGCATCGCATCGTCGCATATACGACGGCGCCACCGGCGTTAGGGCGCATAAATCCTCTGTTCTCTTGGCCGCCGCCAAGGAGAAGCCTGATACAAGCTAAGAGAAAGGAGGGACTTATAATACTCTACCCTTAACGCAGCGGACGAGGAATGTTGGAAATATTTTTCTTCGCCTCTTTTACGGTGTTTTTGACGATGTCGAGCATTTGTTACGTGCTCGCCGAGGAAAAGTCGTTGTCTGAGTGGTTATATCGGAATAATCGGACGAATCGCTAGATTATACGAATGAAACAGTTATCCTCTTCCGTCAGCTGCTGCAAAGTAAAAGCCTATAGGTATACGTGTAAGGCCCCCCGACAACACGAGTCTTAATAAGACGTATACACCACTATATACCTGCGCAGCAGCTCTTACAAACCCTCCGACGAGTCTCTCTAGCCTGATTTTATCCTGGCTAACAAACACCAAACTCGCATTAACATCCGTCTCGTGTGCGTTTATGAGCATCGCGTCCTAACGCGTGGCGCCGGGCTACAGGCGCCGTGCTTATCTGTGGGTCTTACGGGCAAAAAAAAAAAAAAAATGTCGGTCAGTTCCGCTATGCTGCGGATGGTCTAGGATTCCAGGGGTGGCGCCTTGATGGACCTGGACGATAAGACTCGTCGAGGATGTCAGTGATGACGGGCACGATGTGTTGTTTTTTCTGAATGAAGGGACTTTTGGGGTATGAATAGAGCGTGTGAAATTCTGAGTTGCCTGCGATGATGGCTCTCGATTGAGTCTTGACTTGGAACACGTTTGTACCATTTGTCTCGATGCAGACTTTTTTGAGTAAATTGCGATCGTATGACAATTATCTATCGGTCAGCGAATCAGTATACGCAATCATTATAACAAAAAAAAAAAAAGCTTCTATACATGCCAGTCTCCGTTAAACATCCAGCGAACAAATCCTTAGCTCCGTCTCCAAAATAGCCGCGTAGAGCGCTGAAAAACAAAGGCAAAAAGTCATGAATATTCAAAGCCTGATGAGCCTATCAGGAACCCTAATGAAAACCCGTGTCCTCCCAAACTCCCCATCCCTTATTCCCTTTCCGTCTCTCATGACTCTTCACACTACTCGCGCGCGACTATACTCTCGTAGACGGACAAGGCCCGGTAAATTATTATAACGTGCGCATGTCTCCTCTCGGACCGAGCGCAGCAGTGGCGCCTTGATGGACTACGACGATAAGCGCAACGACGACGACTGCTTGTCGAAAGAACTGCTGCTGCGGCCTTCGCGGGCGCGCGCGCGCGCGCGCATAATACCATATAGCCCGACGGGCCCTGCACTCGTCCAAGGCCGTATCAGGAAATCTGTGAGCGCGTGTGTATACCTATATACACATGCGGAGTCGAGTGAAAGAAGAAGAAGAAGAAGGTATGGGGCTGCTGCAGCTCCGCACAGTTCGGCCTTTTTATCTCTCGGGGACACGGCGTCGAGTCGTTGTCGTCGGAGTCGTCGGAGTCGTCGTTTTGTTAGCGAGGACTAACTTATGGCCGGAAGTATTATCGGGCCGCCGGCCAAAGGTGCCTTCTTTTTTTCGTCGGTTCGAGTATAGTTTGGAGGTATGGCTTTGGCTATATAACCACGGGTGGCGAACAGTGGCGAACGCGATAGATGAGAGTCTTTCCGATAGCGCGACTGGTGTTGGGATGTCGTTGGAGTTGCAGGTGTCGGCGATACGGCGAATTAGGAGGAGTTGGGAATAGGGCGAAACGTACTGGATTTTATATTTATTTTAGTTCTGGAGAGATTGACGAATTCGACTGTTATATATTAAAATAAATAAAAGCGGATCTGCGAATACCCTCGATCCATTGAAAATATATTCCCTCGTCTATAGTATACCTGCCGAAACCGTTGGGATGAACACAAATAACGAAAAAAAAAAAAAAGAGCGAGGGAGAAATAAGATCGGAAGTCGGAACTGATACATAAACCCGTAGGTGAATAATAATAAAATAAATGATTTATATTTAAAACAGAGCGGAGGAGCATTGGAAATTCTAACTCTATTCCAATGAAAATAGGACGCTGTATTCATAGCCGGATGAATGGAGCCGAAATTCCAACTTTAAAATACAAATATTTCATCAGCCTAGATTAGTCGGCGATTTTATTTCGTCAAGTATTTCTCTCTCTCTCTCTCTCTCTCTCTCTCTCTCACTCTTTCCAGCTCGGCACAGGATGTTCCCATTACTCATTATCGCGCGATCCGTCTCCCGAAAATACTTGTTAAAATATCCCTTCAATCAAACATCACACCGCGCTTTTTATAAATCCAATTCGCTAATAAAATCTGTCATCGCGCTAATCGCATATCTGCTTCCGTAAAAATGCTCACGTAAAATCATAGATATATATATACGAATCGAAGCTGCAGCAGCATATCGGCTAATTCATTCACGCTCTATATTCTCGTCATATTCATTCAGGATTATAACACCGCGAGAGCGATTCGAAAGAACGTCAGCTATTCCGGTCCACCGCAGTATTATAGCGCGATAATCAAGGCTGCGCGCGCGCGCGTCTAATTAAGACGCTTTTGGAATCTCTCTCTCTCTCTTTCTCTCGCGGACGATTAGCTTTTATCAGCTCGAGCCTCGTTAACCGGATCCGGCGACTATTAGTGGCTTCTTTTACCGGCTCCACGCAAACGAACGCGTCCCAAAAAGACAGCCGCGCAACGAGAAAAGAAAAGGCCTTGGCGAAAAAGAGGGAGAAAATAAAAATAATCGGGAGAGAGAGAGAGAGAGTGAGACAAGGACGAATCGGGGGTGAAATGCGGGAGGTGCAAAAAAAAAAAATGTGCAGCGTCCTGTGCAGCAGCAGCAGCGGCAGCGACAATCCATTAACCGAATCGAATGAGCCCTAATTAAGGCTATTTATCGGAAAACCTCGGGACTAAATGCTAGCGCGCAAAACGAAAGAGAAGTCTCTCTCGTGCGCTCGCAGGAAACTGAAAAGTTGCGATGTCGATAGGCGACGGCGGCTTTGGGACTCGCACACAAGGCCATTGGATATTTAGCTCTCGAATAGAGAGAGAGAGAGTGAGCTGACTTTTTCCACGGGAGAGATATATAGCTTAATGCTGCATGACGAAGAGGAGAGTCTATAGTACTTTCTTTTTTTTTTCGAGCCCCTGCACTTTGGCCGAGTGTGTAATTGTAGGATTCGGGCTCTCAAATATTTATCGTGCAGCGACGGGCTTTCCCGAATGCGTCAGCGAGATATATACAGTATAGACTCGCGGGCGTGGGGGAGAGCTTTTTAAGCTATACACGCCGGCGTAATGAGACTCGTTTTTTCTCCTTTGCTAATGCAGCGAGTTTGTGCTTCGTTTTGTCTAGCCGCCCACGGAATTATACAGCGCAGCTGTAATGGAAACGACCGATGATGGATGTAACATTTGCGTACACGGTTGTAGAGACTAATTATTGCAAAAAAAAAAAAACTCATTTCAAACCCACGTTGAATTCACAGCAATAGCTGAAGCCGTTGGCTTGTTTCAACGGTTGCAGGTCGTAGTATATACATAAGTCGTCTCGGCCGAGGCTTCTTACGCGAATATTCGCAAAGATACAGAAGTTACTTTCCGAGGGCGCATCCGCGCATAAAGCCAAGTGCAGCGACTCGAAACTCGCGGACTAACAAGCTGGCAGCAGCAGTCAAGAAAGCGAAGGGGGAGACGAGAGAAGGCAGGTCGGAGGGAAGAACTGAAATGAAAGCCTCAATATCGGTGATTGCTGTGCGCGCCGCAAGACGCGCTCGAGAATTTCCTCGCGAGAGTTCGCCTTCCGATGTTGACTCTTGCTCTTTCGCCCTCTTATATATCTACTCTCTCTCTCTCTCTCTCTCTTTCTCTCTCTCTTGCGAGAGAAGACGGCCGTGTGTCTATCTGTCTGTCGGGACGCCGTCGTCGTCTTATATTCGAGGCGAAAGTCGCTCGGGTGTACTTTTGCTTTGGTGCAGATCGAGTGGGTTTCACAACGATGTGCTCGGTGTATTAAATTTTCTGTTTTTTTTTTTTCGCTTCGCATTTTCGAAAACTTAATTAACTTTTACTTATACTCGATTTTAAGTATACATTTTTATACGGAAAAACACTGCGAGAGCGTATTAGATTCCTCATCCCTCCGGAGAACTCTATTAGCTTTGATGAAAACGCATCCCTAATATATCCTCTCTACGCTCGGTATTTGACGAGCGCGTCGAGTATACGTATATCTTCCCTCTTTTTTCCTTCATCTCCGGCGAACGTGATTCCCCGCGAAAATAGCTTCGCGAGGAATGAATCGCCGAGACGAAGGTTCGTCTCTCCTAAAGCGAAACGGAGAAATTGGGTTTGGAAGTATCTAAATGAAAATTTTTCTCACCTAAATTCTACTTGTAATCCCACAGGCAAAGCGCATTTTTCGAGGTCTAATCCAACGGCATCGTCGAAAAAACATGACTTTTGCAAACGTCAAGCTCTGAGCTAAACGGTTTATTCACGGCTCTCCTAACCCTAATCTTAATTTTGGTAAACAAGAATTTCAACAGGTACGCGCGCGTAGCTACATCCATCTCCGTGTAATAAGCTTTCAGTCCATGTCGCGCAGGTATATACCTGCAGTTTTCCGGTAGAATCGAGAAACAGCTTAGGAGAGTCCGAAGAGAATAAGAGCTGCGAACGAAGAGAAGAAATATCTAAATTAGTAATCCGCTCTTTTTAAGCGCAAATCCGAGTATACAGCCGCTGCAGCGCCTGAGCCACGAGCCCGACGGGTGGTGGAAGCGTAGGTCCCCCCCCCCTGCAGTGGGCCCCAAGTTGCCCGCCCTGTGTTTACCCCGCGAGGACAAAGTCGGGTTTAGGTGGCCAGCGCCGCCCCTAAGACTACGGGGACAAAGCCAAGCGATGATCGACGTTGGATTCAAGGGAACAAAGGGAAGAAGAGGAAAAGGGGACGGGGGTGTGTAGGTGAGAAGAGGCGGACTGGTGGCGAGCTGCGGATTTCGGGAGCTGTATACCCGAGGACTGGACAATGGTCTTCCTGGTCTTTTGCTTTGTTGACGGCGAGGAAAGTGTGGCTTCTTCTTGTTGCTCTTTTCTTCAATGAGAGAGCGACGGAGAGAGAACCGAGGAGATTTGGAAGTGTTCGTGTTTGAGCTGGAAATGCGGTTTGGTGGAAATTCGCGCGGTTTGTTTGTTGCTTGTAAACTGATTAATTAATATACCTAAAAGTGTTGGTCACTCCATCTTGAAGTTCCATTTGTCGTCTGATTGGTAAATTAAAAAAGGGCGCATTTGCGGTTCTATAAGCTCTACTTGAGCTTAAAAAAATGTAACAAATTACCGGTAGAGCGATATCAATTACAAAACCAGGCAGTTTTGGACTGGCTCTTTTCTGAGCCCCCCGTTGAACTGCTCAAAGTCTCCGTGTTTCTGGCAGCTGAAAATAGGTGGAACATAGGCATTTTTCTTTTTCCTTCATAACAATATGTGCCCCAATCTAGTTAAAGCGGTGTACGTGCCACCAATGCTAAAACTGCCTTGTTTGGCCTGCTGCTTCAGCCACTAATGCTATAACTGCGCAGGAAGCACCTCTAAAGTCGCTAACTTTCCTTAAAAAGATATGACCATAAACTATTTTTAAAGTTAACTACATAGATTACTGTCTCTAAAAAATGCGTTATATACGAACAAAAAGCAGCTTCTAACTCGAGCTAATAGTTCAGCATACTGTCGGAACGGTTAACAAATTATCGTCTCCCTTTTGAACTCTCCCAAAATCAACAAAAAAAAAAAAAACCCATAAAACTCTCGAGCGAAGAATGTCAAAAAATTAATTCTCCTCACGCTTAAACTAGCGAAAACCTCCGCCGCCGTCTAGCGCTAAAATCAACAACATAAAGCTTCAAAGCCAAACGCCATCAATCGCGCACGTGTATGTATCAAAGACTCGTCACCTCTTTGCTAAAAATCTCTCTAACCGAGCGCGACTTCAAAGTTAATCCGGTCATCCTCCGAAGCGCGCAGTGGCGCGCACCACTGTTTACTCCCCCGAGGAAAGGTAAAAGTCTTATAGCGAGAACCAGCCGCGTCAAAGACACGCGACGTTCCTGCTACAGCCGCCTTAGCTTTTAATCCCACTGCATTTGCTGGACGCGCGCGCGCGCGCGAGAAAGAGAGAGAGTTGAGTTTCCGGGTAGGTGTTAATCCTCTGCTGTCTCTTTCTGAGCTCCCATCGAACACATATAACGAGAGGGGCGTAAGGTGACGAAAAAGCTCCGCCTATAACTCGGCTTCTAGGTCACTGTGTGTGCACAGATGCTTTTATATAAGTGGGACGACTGAAGGGGTGAGAGAAGTGAAATTGTGTGAAAATTTTTAATATGAAATCGAGATTTTATATCGAGATACTGATGGAATTAACATACATACATCAGAGCTCGGCTCACGTGCGGCTTAAAATATTCCTAGAGCATATTGGTATACAATGTAGACGGACTCGTAATCTACGCGATAAAAACTAAGCGTTCGGAAAACGAGGTATAATATCAAATATACACTTCTCAAGCGACACGTTGTCCAGCGACGAATTTTATCTCGACAGTCCTTATCCGACGCATACACTTATCTCGGAAATATATCGGAGACAGAGACAGCCAGGACAAATCAACGAAATGAGTGCGTCGGCTTTGGGAAAAGAGAAAGAAAAAAACAGGAATTCTAAAGCAAAGGTCATTATCATCGTTATCTACAGCTCAGAGCTGGACTGAACCTCACCTGCAAGTAGTTTTCGGAATAATAATGCCGCGATAAACATGTCTAAGCTTCTTTCACCACTCGTGTTTCTTCCTATATAAATACTCCGACCTCATTTTCATAAAGTCTGTACTATCTTCAATTGAAATTAAAATTAACAAACGCACGCGAAATCCGCACAAAGCGACGCGCAAAGAGTCGGAGAAAACAGAGAAATCTCCCTGCCGAAAAAAGAAGGCAATAAGCAACGAAAGCGCAGTAGAGAGAGAGAGAGAGAGAGAGAGAGAGAGAGAGAAAAGCGTATGGGCTGCGCCGATAAGCCATCTCTAATGGTGCAGCCCTCCGCGCGCGGAAAGAAAGAGAGAAAGAACGAAGGAAAGAGAAAGAGACACGCGTAAAAGCCACCGTTAATCGAGGAAAGTAGTATGCGACGACTACGAGGACGACGACGGTCAACTTTAATCTCGAATTCCAGAAACAGGAAGCCGCGGTATAATTCGGTAGATTGTCGGAGTGAGAGAGAAAGAGGGGGGGGGGGGGGGGGCTCGAGACACGAATTATCGTAAAAGTGAATTAAATTGGCCTCTCTCTCCTTCTCTGTCTGGTTTACCGCGTTTGCTGCTGCTGCTGCGCTGCTGTAATATAGGCGAGTGTTTGAGCCACTCTTCAGCCCTGGGAAAACATTTTTCGTATTATCTCTTTATATAGCCCCTCCTGGCCTCGAGCGGTGTCATTAATATAATGCATATTTCGGCGCGCTGTGTATATTAGCATGCACTCCCGCACGAGTATATCTGCAGAGGTCACCATTGTTAATTAACAAATTGCGTTTCGAATACACTTTTTGTTCGCATTCGAAATTTATCTTTAGTCTTCTTTTATCAGCGTTGCTCTAAATCGATTCATTTGTATACAAAGTGGATCCCATAACTCGACGCGCAGAAAAAAAAAACGATCGATCGTTTTCGGGAATAGGTACCTTTTCGAGCGCGCGGCCATATGCATTCATAAGTGGAAATTGAAATTTAATTTTAACCCGTTATATGCGCGCGTCCGATCAGATATCCGGAGCCGCGCGAGCGAGTGAAAGAGAGAGAGAGAGAGAAAGCTGAGTGATATTTAAATTTGGTGAAACTTGCAACGGGGGTTAATTACAGCGGCGTCTTTAAAATAGCGTCCCATCAGGGCGTCAACGCGGAAATCACGCTAACAGAATTATTATCGGCGCAACATAACGACGGAACCTGTCATTATAACCGTATGAAATAATAACTCCGAGCAATTTGCCGATCTGTCGCTGATGGAATTTCAGTGGATTAATTTTAACTTGACGTGCGATATATGGCTTCGATCACGTCGCGGTTATTTCATATCGAAGGAAGGGGAAAAAATGACGCGAAAGAGCTTTCAATTTTTCTTTTTTTAAAAGCTGTAATTTTAATGCTCTAATTATGGTATTTTTAATCTAAAATCAACAAAGTAAAAATCAGTCTCATTACTCGCAATAACACAATCAATCAAAACAGTCGCACGCGACGATTCCCATTAATCACGCACTGCAAAGGCGGCTATACAACAAACCTCAAAAAGTCCAAAAGAAACTCCCGCGCGACAAATTGACCGCGCTCCGCCTTTTTTTCAAGCCTTCCCCGCAAGAAAGTATCCCTCCTACCCTCCGCGATCTAATCGCTTTTCCATTAAACCAAAAGAACGCCGCTGCCTAATCCACGATCGATCGTAACCCGATGCAGCCATTTGCATCCTCTCTCAGCTATCCAATCCCGTCATAAATCTCTCCTCAGCTGCCGCGAATACCTATATATATACATATACGCGCGCACTTATATTATCAGCGTTTATCAGCCGGTCCAGCGCATCTCCGAATGCAGCGCAGCAGCAGCATGTGTGAGGGCGAGAGAAGAATTAATACACGAGGGAGATGAGAGCGAGGGATAAGGGCGTCCTTAGGGCAAGCTTAGCCGCTACCGTGCTGCGCGAGAAAGAGGCGGACAGACCACCCTAGAGATGCACGGTAGCCGGGGATTAAAGGATGGAGTACACTGGCTGATGAGGATTTTTTCCTTTTTGGACTCGGACATACGTGTGTTTCGGGGTGATTGGCGAAACTGGAGATCGAGTCGGCTGCTTGTGTGTATGTATGTGTATATGGATTGTTGATCGAGATATAGCTGCGGATTCTGAAAGTCGTGGGTGCAGTATATTACGATAGGAATAACGTTTTTCTTTATTGAATTTCCGAGAGAGCGTCGAAAAGCTCTGGTCACTTTCATCTGGATTAGATCTTCAGTTCAACTCCTTCTTTTATAAGACGCAAACCATCGTAAACAAAGTGTAGTCGAACCTTAAACCTCGCCCATCTCAGCGCTGCAACGCAGCTGCTCCGAAAAAACCAGGAGCCAAAATCCATCTGATGCTGATCGCCGAAAAAAAGGCTCGCTTCATCCTTCTAGGATTTCACATCTCTCTCTCTCTCTTAGCTGGCTCTTTCGGAATTATCGCGAACACAATGCGCGCGCCTCACCCCAGCTTCTCCGAGCATCGAAGAAGCAGCAGCAACAGCCAAGGATCTACCGTAACACACTCGTCTCCCACGAATAAGAGAGATATATATGTATCACATATATACAAGGAGAAAGAGAGAGAAAGAGAGAGAGACAATCGTTGTGGCCCGCTTGTTCGAGTACGCAACAATGCGCGGCTGGCTCTCGTATCACCGGCGCGGATCAAGCGCTCGACTCATAACTCATATAGAAAGAGAGAGAGACTTTGCTCTGACCTCTTCCCCTCGTTCGGCCGAAATCTCCTCGAAAGTACCTAACAGCAGAACCGCTGCTCTCTTGTTGCATTATGCAGTGTGCTGTAGGTGGAAAGAGAGAGAGAGAGAGAGAGAGAGTGAGGGGGTGTATATGCGCGGGGAATCAGAGATGGATAAGGGAGAGATTGAGGTTTGTGGTGGATTCTTCATTCTCGCTTTTTCTTCGAGTTATCCGAAGCAGCGGTGTGTATTTCTTATTCTTCTTTTTAGATGGGAGCGCGGGATAAAAATCCTTTCTCGGCCAGTATTATGTTGGTATAAGTGCCGGATAATCACGCGGTCGTCGGACGTGCGCCTACGATGGTGGTCCCGCTTTTCTTGAGGGAATCGAGAGTTTTTCCGAAGGAGCCACTGGATTAAACATGAATAAAATTGTTTAAATCAATTCTACTATAAGAGATAATATACTACTGGTGTATCTATATACTGTAAAAAATTACAAATCTCCACTCGTGCAGCAGCGCGAAGATTACAGCGGAAGAGTGTGTAAATCAAGATGAAGTCGTATACGTATATTCAGCGAGCACATCTTCTGTATAGTCATATATACATCGCCGCGCGCGCGCGCGCGAGAAAGGCGAAAGATCAACGATCGGTCCTGCAAGAGTACAGTAGTCTACACTCCACCAGAGATTCTGTAGCAGAACTAGCGCGAATCTGTCCGCCCACATGATTCACGAGGACTACTCTCTCTTTCTCTCTCTGCTATACTACTACCCTCTCTCTATACGTATATACAGCTGGAAGTGGCGAATTTCGAGTATTTACGAGCCGGCAATTGAAACGTTAATCAGATTCCCTCCCGCGACTAATTCCCTATAATTCCTTCTTTAAGTAGGCGAGCTCGGCGCTCTTTGAAAAATGACTCCCGAGGATTTATGCGCGCGCACTACCGCACGGCGGCAGCTCGTAATTTACGTCTTAGAGCGTGTTTTCGGCATTGAATGAGCTGCCCGCGAGCTATAATACGATTAAACATTGTATACATATATACGTATAGGCCGAATGAATGCCCTGCGGAGATTAATTTTTCGGTGAGTTATTGGACGTGTATATATACGCTCGTAATTGTATACATTGATTTATTTAAAGAAGAAAATATCGAAAGCTCGCACTACTGCGATACGAATTTTTCAAATCGCATACCTGCAGCTCAAATCTCGTTCAACATCTCAAGCGTATCGGTATATCTCCGTCTCATTCATTTAGAAATCTCTCCTCTGGAGGCAGCAGAAACGAGCTATACTCGCATGCGCATATACGTGTTCATCGTGCTTTACACACGCGCGTCTCTGGGGCGCGATGGACCCCCCGGATTCTCCCTCTCTCTCTTTTTGCTCCTTAGTTCTCTTTATCCCGCTACTCTAGTCCTTTGCTTCTCGGTAATTTTGTTTTCCTCTCTTTCCTTTCCCCTGCTCTCTTCCTCTAGTGTACAATTCCTCGTAATACGCGCTCATATTTCAAGATTAAGAGGAAGCGAGAGTCGTCGTATGAAGCTAAAGGCAGGAGGAGGAGAGCTGCGACGCGGTAGCCCAAGAATTACAGTTTTATTATAGTTATATATATTACGTGTCAATTTATTTGCTCTACGAGTGCATAGGTTAACAGAGCAGTGAGAACCAGAACTGAATCATACAAAAAGAGAGCTTGCAGCAAGCTTGCGTGCAACTTAATTGCACGCCACACAAGGCCTGCACACAGACGGAAATTCAAAAAGTAATGAAAAGCGGGAATGTTGGAATTCTGCGACTTTGCGCGGCAGCAGTCATATAATCCGCAAACACCCGGGTGATACAGTACGCTATGGCGGATGAGAGAAAGCATCGCGGACGTATGCAGCTGCAAGCACGTGTAATATAAGGGAGAAGAAGAATTCGCGCGCGCTGAAGGAATGTGCCGTATATGTATTATGTACTTCCGCGTACATGTCGCACGTGGGTTGATTTGAAGGCTGAAATTAGCGCGAGATTAAAGTTCTAGGAGGGATGGTATTATATTATATTGCTGCTTTGTTCTTTGAAAGTCGACGATGCGAGCTTTTGATTGGAAGAGACGTATATATATAATTAATGGGATGATAAGTTGGTGATGAAGAAGCAAATAGAATGGATGGTTGTGAAAAAATTCAACATCTTTTGATTCATTCTCACTCTGCATTTAACTTTGGATGAATTAAGTTTATTTAACTTTACTGGACGAACTGTTTTATTATTGGTCGACGAGGAAGTGGAAACCATTATCTATGTAGTCCTTCCGCAAATAACTAATTATTTATTTCTGAAAATCCTTCTAAAAGTAAATCAGTAGGCGAAAAAGTAGCGGAAGTCAGTGATTGGATTAAGAGAGTATCTTCACTATACAAATGCAACGCGAAACTATTTGAATAAATCATCGCAATCCGCTAAAAAATTTGATCCCATACGACTAATGACTCCTTCCTGCGTCTCAATGATGCAGTCGATGATGAAAGAACTACGAAATTATTTTCAATAATATCCCATCTCACTAGTATAGTAGAAAACCGCGAAAAGAACACGTATAGCAGCAGCATCGGACGAAGACACCCCCTGCAGATGAGAGTAGAGAGCAGCGTCCAAAACAGTACAGACACAGAACTCGGCTGTCTCGCTCTCTCGGCTCTTGTTCACTAGTGCGAGTTTAATTAACTCTGGCCGGTTGCTTTCTGTCAATATTTTCGCTGACCCAACGACGCGCAACAGCAGCTTCTCTCCACACCCCCGTATACAGTGCACATATATAGCGAATTGGTGCGCGTCTCTATGTGCTCAGGATGTCTCTCGGCGTGCCGGCGTCAAGGGAACGAGAGTGAGACCGCGTAGACTCGCGCGCTCGCGGGGGATCCTATGTAGTATATGTACTGTATACGTGTAGATAGAGTCGAAACTCGAGCTGCTAGTATGTACGACGAGGAGGAGATGAGTTTATAACCGTCTGCGGAACTGGTCTCCACTTTAGGACTCGAGTGTTGGGAGCTTGATGGGAGATTGGATGCTCAGAGAAGCTTGATTGATTGCTTGCCTGACATTGTGTTTGCACGCGTATCATATACTTTTGCTGGCAATGAAAGACCCAATTTTTTTTGAAAAATCATCTGATTGCCATTTGGCAACACTTAAAAAAAGGCATGAATTCCAGAGAAAGCCTCCAAAATTCTTCCGATCGGAGCACTCGCAGCCCATACGACACGAGTACATACATGGAAAACCTGCGGAGTATGGCCCCCCCTATAATGTACAGCGATCCGCGCTCGCGACAAGCTCTCTCTCTCTCTCTCTCTCTCTCTCTCTCTCTCTCTCTCTCTCTCTCTTTCTTGCGGAGTATTCGATCGATGTAGGAGGTCGCGACCTCGTCGCCCCGCGAGGTAGTCACGACGAGCGTCTCGCGAGTCACGAGCCATTACGAGAGAGAGAGATGAGAGAGGAAGAGCGAAGGAAGAGAGAGAGAGAGAGAGAGAGAGAGAGAGAGAAAGAGAGCGCAGTTATATATATTTAAGAGCTCGATCGCGCAGCCGCCGCCACCGCTTCGGTGTACTTGTCGTCGAGCGAGTAGTACGCGCAATTCGTTGTACTCGACGGTGTATATATAAAGTGTGCGCAGAGCTGCGCTGCGGTATTGGGGTAGAGAGGGAGAAAGATTGCGAGGAAGAGAAAGAGGAATGGTCAGACGCGAGGTGAAAGCGAGAGGGAGGAATGAGGAGTTTTTTTTTTAGAGAGAGTGGAAGAGTTATGGCATTGATGGCTTTTGGATAACGTTGGGGCAATGCTTACGTTGTGATGTAATAATGGAGATTAATCTATTACATTTACGTAAGACGTAAAGCAAAACAATTTTGGACTGGCCTTTGCCATAATATGACAAGCATACTGCATATACAGCAGAGTATAACCTATGCCGAATTGCCTTATTGGGCCTGCAGCTTGGGCCACTCATGCTAACATTCCTTTCGTTTTGTGCTTCACCAGTAAAGAGATAAATTACGACGGCCATATTTTCCCGTGCTCTTATATAGGGATACATCCTCTATGTATACGTATACCCAGAAACTATCACCATCGATATAGTCATAGACACTACCCTACGCACGTGCGCGTATACCACGGATATATGTATTCAGAAAATATCGGATGAAAAAAAAAGTTAAGTTATAGACACGTACGCAGAGGAGACGCAGTGCTCACATGGCGGCGATTTTGCGGTATTTAGATTTCCCGTGGGGAGACACGATCGTCCGTGTCGACGATCGCGATCGGACACAACGGCAACATTCTTTTGCGTTCACTGCATATGGGTCCCCGACGAGCCGAAAGCATCTCTGCGCTGGTATCTGATTTTCCGGAAGGGCATATAGTTTATCGGTCAAGTGTTGCACGCAAAACTTATATAAATAAATTGTAAATTTTCATATTTAAAAAAAAAATAGCCTGCAGCCTCGCTCGTAAAATATTTCACAATAGAATCGTTTTCCCGATTGAAACGCATTCCGGGACGAAGATTCGAAAAGTCAAAACTTTCCACCGTCCCATTCAGTGCTCGGCTAAGTTGAATCCAATTGCGGGTGTAATTTATCTCGGCGCGCGCGACGCATTTTTGAAAGCTCGAAAAGTGTCGTTCCAACCGAAAATAGCCAAATAAAAAAGCCGAAAGAAAATCTCTCCAGCACATCTGCCGTCACCCATTCAAAGTGTCGTCTCCCTTTGCGGAGGACAAGTCTATTCAGCTCCGGATGAATAGATGCGAACGGCATCTGAGGTGAGTAGTATATGCGCATCGGCTTTTCGAAAATCAAAGTAGAATCAAATGTGCATTAACTTAGAAATAAACATAGTCGATCGAAGAACGATTAAAATCCACGCGAAAAAGCGTAAGTTAATCAAAATCAACGCGTCCAACCACAGGATAATCCTCGAGGCGAAAGACAATCAGCACCTCAAGAAAGCCCAGTAAAGACCCCCGGCAAACCGCTTACTTAATCACCCTATCTAGAGATTAAACACAGAGTAGAGAGACGGAGTGTGCAAAACTCACTCCCTTTGGTCCGTCCTCCTCGCTGTCTCCGTTCCGCATCTTACGCATGCATGCATGCAAGCATACACATATAACTCCCTCTCGTCCTCTTATATATATATCCCTATGAGCGAATGAGGTACAGTGTCGTCGACATCGGTGGTAAATACACATTGTGAAACACGGCGTCACTTTGAATAATAAATCAATTTCGCCGGGCGCACAAAGACGATATACGTACACATACACACGTATATAGAGGATCCATGATTATGTATGGTCGCCTTGGAAGCTCGTGTTTAGCTATATATACGCGCACGATCAGGGAGAGAGAGAGAGAGAGAGGTGCAAGTTCGTCGCGTGCCGCGTAGGTGTGATCCCGCGCGGGCTTAGCGCTTTGATGTGTATTGGAGTTAGAGGAGTATAGCGACGTGTGCTCTCGGTTTGCTCGACGTGACACACCCACTTGTCGTTGTTCCTCGCGTTGTTCAGTTTGGTGTATATTATGGTGTATACTTTTCTTGGGGGGGTTTTGAGAGAGGAGTTTTCATGATTCTCTTTCGTTGTAGTGTTTAGGGGAGGGACGTTTATTTTTACGCCCATGATTCTCGGTGAGGGCTGGCTTGTTGCGACAGAATGAGTAGTCGTTGTAATAGCTTTAAAATACAATGAAAAGCATGATTATAAAATGAATTACTAATAATCGTGCAGTTCCTCGTCGAATTTCGACTGACAACAGCCAACTAACCAAAGAAGCCTTTGACCGAATCCAAAAGCCGGAGAACAATTGCAACAATGGTAACTCGCAGCCTGGAAGGAAACCCTCTATGTATGACAAACTTTCTCTTGTCCGGTCGCATACGTACACTTCTCTCCATCAAAGCTGCTTGGTTCCTTCATCAACGAACCACGAGCAACATACCGAGATTCGTCGGCCATAATACCTCTTTCCCCCTTCTCGGGCGCGTATATAACTAATGCCAACTAGTTTCGCGGGTTCGGACACTGGTTTTAGAGGCTAGCCCCGAAGCCTCGGCACCGCGAATCACCCTCTCTCTCTCTCACTTCGTTACATATAATGCCAGAATAGAAGTTCGTAGGTCGACAAAGGGATGCGGCCATTTCGACCGGCAAAGGCTATTACTGTGTGCACATTTTTCGTCAACTCTCCCGTTATTAAAAAAAAAAAAAAAAAAAAAATTTTCAAAAAAAANCCACAAAATTATTCATCGAAGCCTCAACCCATCGCTCGAAGGAATCATCAAAGAGCGGCCAAAAAATCCGAGTCCTACTGCAGCCAATCTCATGCGCACTCTCGCGCATACGTACATATAGATCAGTCGGAAATCAGCGCGCGACTTGCTCGACGCGCAATTATTGCGATATTGCTTTTCGAGAGAGAGAGAGAGAGAGAGAGTGAGAGAGTGAGACTCGCGGCGCCATGGCTACGCGAGGGCGGATCGCCGGGATATTGGGCATTCAATCCCAGCCTCTCCTCCCCCCTCTAACAACGCATTAACATGCATGAGCCCTGCGTGATTGTTTTACCCTTACTCTCTCTCTCTCTCTCGCTCTGTGTGTACGTATATAGATATAGTCTCGCCGGTGGTTTTTGGCTGTAAGGTATAGAGGACGTCTCTTTCTCTCGTTTGGGAGTCGAAAAGGATGGAAGCGAGTGAGAGAGAGAGAGAGAGAGAGAGAGAGAGAGAGAGAGAGAGAGAGAGAGAGAGAGAGAGAGAGAGAGAGAGAGNGAGAGAGAGAGAGAGAGAGTGAGTCGAGCCAATGAGATGGAGATACATATGGGGGGATGAAGGAGTGTCTGATGGATTTTTGGGGAACGATGGCATGTGTACTTGGAAAATACTATTTTTTTTATTGTGATTATCGTTTCTGAACTTTAAATGGAAACAATGCACTCCATGTAACTGTTATAATAACAACGAAGACTGAATTTCCGTATAATATAGTCAGCATATATACACATTGATTTACACGCCACCCCGTTATTTCGCTAGCAGACCAGAGCGCGCGCGCGCGCGCGTAATCAAACCAGTACACAATGTTTGCCTCAGGCGGGATCATTGTTAAAATGCGTTCTACACAGATAGCGTTTTAGTAGTCTCTCGTCCGCGAAATATAACGCCGAAACACATATAAATAGACAAAGCAGCAAAGCAACGCAACGTATATATATATAGGTGCGCACAGCGATGCAAATTTAATGCCGGGAATATCGACGCGAGGAGGGAAAAGTGCGTGGGAGGCACTTCTATATTACGCTTTTTCGGTTCTTCATCCACCTCTCCGCGGTACTTCGCTGTTCGTTCGATATACAGGCGAATGAAATTTTCAGGAGGAGCTGGCTGCGCTCGATTTTCGGCAGCGGCGGACAGCTGCAGTTAATCTCGGAAGAGCGAGAGAGGAGTGAAGAGAAAGAGAGAGATTTCAACTTTTATTCGAGAGCGATGGACAATTGTCATGCGTCCACGTCGGGGAATAAATTGTGTCCGCTTGTATTTTATTCATATGTGCGCGCACGGAAGATTGACGATGCTGTGGATTGTCCGATCGGAAGTAATTACTCCCGATATTGGCACGGAATTCGAACTCGATTTTTCAATGGCGATTCGTTATTCGATTAACGATAATCTACTCGACTATAAAAAAAAGAATCGAATAAATTTTTACTCGCATCACTACATAAGCATATACATACACATAGCTGGCAGTGTAGAGCTCGTCGTCACGCTTCGTGTCTCAGCGTGTCTGTACCATCATATAACCAGCGCGTTTGCATGCGCCTCTTCCCCGATAATACGCTCGTATAATAAAACGACGACAGGCTCCGCTGTCGAAGTACCTAGCTCGTCTCTTCGACTTGCGCCTTATAATATGCGGGGAAAAGAGTCTGCAGCGTGCCGAGCCCATGAATAGTAAGCAGTTTTATAAAAATGTTGATTTAGCGTGTGTATATGCAGCTTATTCTCATCGTGTATATAAGTATACGCTACGATGGTTTCCAGGAGCTGATATTACTTTTCGAGAAAAAAAAGTGATCGGAATATGTTTTTGAGGTATTATTCTCGTCGGTCATCAGTGCGGCAATATTTTAAGAAAATCGAGGTTGATGTAAGAAATCACTTTTGGACTGGCTCTTGACCTATATACCACTTGATGACTTTTCCGTGTCTCTGATTAACGACGATAGGTGGCGCATAGACACTTTCTTGATTCCCTCGTAGTAATCTGTGACAGAGATTGTATACATAGCAGTATGTCACTCATGTTAAAACTGCCTTTTGCTTAGCTTGTTGCTTGGGCCACCCATTCTTTAAAAACTTGAAAATTGGAAGTACATAATGCATAACACGCATTTATTGTATCTTCGGCAGAATATACCATTTGCGAAGCGCAAGGCCCTCGCCTTCTTTAATTTCTTGATCAACAATTCAATTAATTATTATCGAACGTCGTATCCTGATATAATATACACACAAATCAAAATCATGTACCTTTTCAAAAATATTTTCATGGTCGAATCCACAACTCAAAACCAAGCATATTCATCAATTATATTACATACTCAATTTCAAACCCAAACTCACAATCTTCACACAGGAATAAGTATCACCAATCCAAAAGACTGCACAGGAACAAAACCACGTCTCTCCCCGACGGAGCGTAATTTCTCCCCGCACGACTGTACTCGCTGTGCTCATTCTCTCTCCCTCCTTTCCCCTCTCGCACTCTTCTATAATACACACGCTCGCGATGAAATCAGATAAGACGCCATGTTTGCAGCACTTTGGTGTCATCCCGGCGCGGGCGGCCAATCAGCGCTCGCTGCGAGAGAGAGAGAGAGAGAGAGAGAGAGAAGAGAGCGCGCCGAGCAACTGTATAGGTATAGCTATAGACATACATATTTAAGCTCGACGAGCGAGGAGCGAGTTTTAAACTTGAGCGCGGATGCTGATCCGCTGTAATTAGCGTCGCTGCGATCAGTGGGGCGCATTTAACCCGAGCACGAGATTCGCCGAGTCTCTTTCCTCGCGATGGAACGAATGGAAAGCAGAGAAGAGAAGAAGAAGAAGAAGAAGAGACAAGAAAGAGATGGAATCGAAGGACAAAGGCGCTGCGAGATTGGAATTTTGCCGGTTCAATGAGGTTCTTGTTTGGAGGCGATCATTATAATTATAGTATCGCTCAAAAATCGTAATATTTCTACACTGATGTAGAGAGATTCCGCGATCCGTAAAATATTCAACGAAGAGCTACTCGGCAGCCTATAAACGTCGCGACTGCAAGCCTCGAGACATTCGGTCTCGTTCGACATTTCGACCGGTAATGACTTTGACGTCCAGCAGCAGCAGCAGCAGCCCTGAGAGTATTGGCAGCGCGACGACGACGGCTTCGACTCTCTTTGATCGTACCGCAGAGAGGAAGATTCTTTTGCGGTTCGAAAAAAAAAACAAGAGCCTTTCGCTTATTTGGTAATGCTGGGCTCTGGTTCCGTTCTTTTCCTTCTGTCTTCTCTCTTTTTTTTTTTTATTCCTGCCAGACACGACCGAGTGCGGATAAATATTTGAGATGTTTAACAGGTTTTCTTAATGCTCGTGCCTCTTAAGTGACTTTCGTTCGACTCTTTTTTTTTGTTCGGTTTCGAGAGGTGTTTGCAAAGAGTCTCTGAAATAGATGAAGCGGTGCGGAGATCTATTCCCGCTGAGGAGACATGTTGATAAATATTTGATTACTAATCGTATTGTTTGGACATCGAGGTGTGTGTCACGAACACTTTTGTAATTTATTCGCAGATAACTATATATATGGTCGTTTTTTTTTAGACAAATCGACGAAGTATCCCTTGCAAAGAGAGAAACTTTTCAATTTCTCCATTACTCCAGATTTTCATCGCATAACATTATTATTTATCTCGCTTGACACGGCCAATTAAATTTCACGGAGTTCGAGTATATCGCGCTCGCAGATAAGATAAAACCTCGCGGCGCGAAAACCGAATAACACGTGCGCGAATGTGTATCGAGGGACGATTTATATGCGATTTTCTTTACGCTGGGGATCTTTAGATTTCGTTAATTGATCGAAGGTCAGTGGAGCGAGACTAATTGATCGAGCAGCTCGCGCGTCGGACAAATTCGAGGAAGTGCTTTATCGCATATCGCGCGCTTGATGCTTTTTTATAAGCGCCAACGAAACAGGATTTATGGATGGTATGCGATTATTTTTGTATAAGATTCGAACGTTGATGCTTTAATATTTTAGGATCGACGGACTCCGGAGTATTTCGGTCGGTATATTGGACTAATTCTTTTATATATTTTCGACGTGATTATATAGGGGATTACTAATTGTTTATAAATTCAGTAGATGAATTAATTTTATCAAGAGTGAAGTATAAATATACGAGAAGCGATAACACTGCGTGATATTGAATTTTCACTTGTCATATTTTATTTTTCGCCGCTCGAAAAACGTGTCGTTATTATTAGAAACTTTCCGGCTAATTGCTTACTTACATACATGTGAGTGTTATAATTATCTCCTACTCGAAAACTATCCTCGAGATAAGAATATTAAGAAAACCAACCGACCGGTATATCCAACGTCGAACAAAAATCGCCGTCACCTCTCCTTTCACCGCGATATAATAACGTAAAAATACTGTACACACTCAGCCATTGTCAAAACACGGCACAAACTCTCTCCCTACTTCTCCCTCCAATGAAAGGAAACAAAATTTTAATTCGCGCTCTCGACCAAACACACACACGAGCTACACAACAATAGATCCCCGAAAACAGCAACGACAATGGCTATATAAGGTTCTATACGTATATAGATACCGGCCGCGATTTGTCCCTACAACGCGTAAGACTTTCGCGCGATATTTCGGGAACACCCATCGGGGCATTGTACTCCCGACTGCCGGTTGGTCGCGTTCGTGACCGGATCGACGAATCACACGTTTGTGAGAGAGTTTATGCGTTGCGCAAGATAGAGTCGTAGATTATATGTACGCCGTGTATTTACGGGGAGGTCGGGATAAAGTTTTTGAAAGATCGCGATGGTTGCGTTGTATAGGTATATATAATAAAGGGGAGAAGTGCGCAGGCTGTCTCTTCTATTCAGGGGATCGGATGAGTCGGGAAGTGGGAATGAAAGGTAACGGGGAGGAGGTGAGGTGAGGGGTGGTTTTATATGCGAAGGTTGAATAGAGGACGTGTTATTGTAGTCGTGTGGACATGAATGTCGTTGGTAATTCGTTTGGGTAAACAAAATAATTTGGTTTGTATGGAGATGTTAATTTTTTTTTTCTTCCGAGAGGAGATACAGGTTTAGTTGATGTGGCGTCATTCTTGATATTTTATTGTTATTGAAACAGTGGACTAACTTAATCATTTGCAGCTTTTTGCTTACAATCGAGCTTGAATGATCAGCGTTGACTGAATCTTTCTTTGCATTTATTCATATACGTATTTCAACTATAAGTGAAATCCAACCATTTCCATTTCCCACCAAAATCCAACAATAACGCACATAACACGCATACCTTACAAACTATCCAACAAACGGTAGCATCGATACTCCGATTTTGAGATCCCAATCTCATATCCACATCAGACACACAGCCGCACACACACATCCGAATCCCGCGCTTATTACTACGTACAGATGTCCTACAAAAGCGCGTACGAGGCCGCACATTTCGCCCGTACCCTGATTCTATACACACACGCGCATCAGTCCTCTCAGTGACAATAATGGAGCAGCATCAGCCGCGCTCACTAAGTAGCGATCCCGCAGTATAGGTACAACCGGACAATAGCTCAAGACCCCCGAGCGCGTGTATTTTGACTTTTTGACAGATGGCCGCCCCCCTGCCGTTCGCGCCGAGTCGAAAAGCCAATCCCCACAGGTATAAGCCTGGCAAAGAAAAGAACAGCAGCAGCACCTCGAATTTTCTGCTGACAGAAGAGAGCATCGCGCGAGCGACACCCTGTGATTTCGAGAATCGCGGATGATCGGCCCGTGAATGTATATAGAGGTATATGCTAGAGAGAGAGAGAGAGAGAGAGAGAGAGAGAGAGAGAGAGAGAGAGGATGGCCACAATGAAGCCAGGGGGATGCGTATTTACGTGTGTGAAGAGGGGACGACGATGATGACTTCCTTTGGACGAAACTGGTAGGGGGTTTTTTGGCTGTTTTTTTTTTCTTTCGGGGAGCAAGGGAAATGAGGAAGTGCTGTGTATGTGGATGAGGGAAGGAGCGACGTCTCATTCGAGAACGTTTAGGTGAGAGATACTTTCTTCGGGGAAGCCTTGTAGCGGGAGTCTGAATTAATGTTTTACACATGCTGCGCTATTGAAGAGAGTATCGGTGATTTTGGATCGTTTAGGGAATATGCGCGTATTTTTATGCTATGCTGCCATGAATTGATGTTTCCTGTACCCGCGATCCCCTGTACGTATTAGCTTGGAAAAAAAACTGAATATCACTTGATTTTTCACGTATTTAACGAAAAATCTGTAACGGACGGCCGCTATTGTTTCTTCAAATTAACTTTTTTAAGTCCTGAACTTTTCCTACACATGTTCACCATAATATCTCGCGTGTTTATACAGTTCGCCAGCTCTGTAAAAACCAAAGAGCAAACAAACAAGTAAACTTCCGACATATCCCTTATAGGCATGCTCTCACGTGGTCCACACACCCCGGCAAACCACAAACAAATATCCGCCAAACGAAATCGTAAATACAGGCGTCTCAGCACGAGCCCCTCTCGCGCGCACACACACACACACACACACACACACATAAGTTATAAAGCCATCTCTTCGAGCTCCTTCACTTTCGTCATCTGCTCGGCAATACGCTCTCCCTCCCGTCGTGCTCGGTCGTATTTACAGAAATGTGGTCAGTCCTGATCGATGTCCAACGGTCCCAGTCAAAGTCTCTCCCTCTGCCACACGAAAAAATGATAGCTTCTTCAGTCGCATATAGGACCCCGAGAAGAAGAAGAAGAAGACAGCGTGACTTCCTGCGTATCCAGACACCAGACGGAGCCGGATAAAGGAAAACTGAAAGGAGTCATATACGCGCGAGGGAGAAAGAAGAAGGTTAAGTAGGGATCGAGAGGAAGAAGAAGAAGAAGAAGAAGAAGAAGAAGAAGAAGAAAGAGAGTGTGCAATCCGCGGCCACCCTGCGCGAGCCTCGCCCGTGATTTATGGCTTGCCGTAATGCCCGGCGATTCTCCGCTCATAGAAATATTTGTGCGCTCCTGCCTTTATGCCGGCCAAAACATTTTCATTTGCCGAGTCGAGCATGTGAGCAGCCTCGCTGTATACAGACATATACTTTTGTTCGATGCTGGCGGGAAAAGTGAAACGTCACGTGGATTCATATGTATATATAAACGTTGCACGGTCTCCTGGACCACCTGCGCTTCTCGCAAAAAAAGCTGATGTCTCAACTGTATACAGCTATCGAGGAGTAGGGAAAAGAATGCCTGCAGAGGTGTCTATTGCGTAAAAGACGTTGGGATATTCGTTCCGCTGTGAGATTCAATTTTTCCTTCTAAGAAAATATTTCAACGGGTATACACGCCGTGTATATGCATATTCTTAGGACTCGATTTTTCTCTCAAAATCAATTTCCATCTGATTACGCAGATTAAAATTTACAGCCCATATACACACGAGCTCGGCAGAAACATGCTCAACACGTTCCCGACCGAAAGATCGTAAATTAACTCCNGCGCTTTGCTCTCATTGCTGATAATGTATATATACGCAGCCGAGAGATTCTCGCCAACACCTCGAGCACAGCGTACGCATATATATGTGCTAATTAATTAATCCGCGCGTTTCCGCTATCCACCGCGTATCTCTACACTCCGCGGGCAAAATTCGCTAAGAGAGACAGAGATTATATTCGGTATAATTGATCGGTTAATTAATTGAACTGGTCTTGTTTTTATCGCGGAATATCGTGTGCTTTTGAACTCTCGAGGCTGCTGCTGTTGTAGCTCGAGGTTGTACGTATACTCGTGTAGCCTTCTTTCGATTAGCCACGTGTTTCACGTGGATTTGCTTGCTTAATTAAGCGGCTTTGCTTTGGGCTTGCAACACGAGCAGCCGATGTCGTTGCTTTTGTGCGGGGATTTTACTTTTGTGTAACGAGATAATAGATTATTTTGCTGTAAAGCTAGCGCGTTGACGAGGAATCGATATTATAGAATAACGTATAATAATATTTCAAATCTCATCCGACACGATTCTCCCACATTCCAGCTCAATTAACCATTGAGCAAGAGACTCGTGCTGTCCAAACAACCGGACACACACGGCTAGCCACGGGCCATTTCTTGTTCCCACCAGGCAGCTCGACTATTATCTCGCCATAATGAAATAAGCGTCAATGCGAGAGAGACACATCTAACTCGAGAATTTACGGCGTAACTAGCCAACCGAATTGTGAAAACGGCCGTTGCTCGGAAGAAAGACGCTGCTCAAAAGACGTATGGAGAAGAAAAAAAAGCTAAAGTCAAATGTATGTATCAGAACGCATTGCCTACACATACGGGAGGTGTCCGCTATAAATTATACGGCATTCACTCGAGGCTCTTTCCATTGACGCACTGTTGCAGCTTTCTTCCGTCGAGCTCACATGTGGGTGGTATTTTCTTGCTCGTTCGTCGACGCTCGAAATATCGCATTTACGGGAGAGATGGCTTACTCTACTTTTCGTCTTTATGAGTGAAAATCGGGTATTGAGACGTCAATCAAGGCTGTGTAGGTGAAGGCAGGAAGTGGACGCTGTGTGTGGATGGGATTTTTGAACGCGTGTATGAGGAAAGGGCGCGATTTTTCCAACGACGGGTACGATGTTAGACGTGTGTTCGAGTGGGGATTTTACAGGGGTTTTTGGGTGTCGCAGAGGGAGAGAGAGAGATGGGAATGATTTTACGGATATCGGCTGGAACGGATGCGCGAAGAAAGCGCCCTTTCTTCTGGGAATCGGATTTTCGTCTTTTTTGGAGTGGAATAAGGATTCGGGCGTGAAAATTGAAAAGCCGTGTATGTTGCTAATTTTTTTCGAGCGTGAAATGTATTCTGATATAGAAACCCTAAGTACAGGTAAGGCAAGATAGTAACAGCAAATAATAGTATCATCAGCAACAGAAAAGCACTAATTAACTGTTATCAAAGTCTCCAAAGAATAAAAAAATTATGTAACCTTAGAAAATTTTCATCACCCTCTCCCGCAGCGAAACAGATCAATCGTCCCCGAAAAAAGGAACAGCTCTATCACCCAAGAAGCGAAATCTGTCGCTGAAAATCCAAGCCAGAGCAGCAGCAGCAGCAGTATAGCTCCATCAAAAAACAAATTCATATGTCCCAGCCAACAGCGGCGGTAGAGCATCAGCAGCGATGGCGGCGACGTCGGGGAAGCAAAAAATTCCGAAAAAACGAAGAAGCAAATATCGAAAACAAATACGCAGCCTGCGATTATCGGGAGAGAGACGTGCGAACCTGCTCCTCGCTCAAACACAGTATAGCCGCACATACACCCATACACACATCCACATAGAGTGAGAGAGAGAGAGAGAGAGAGAGAGAGAGTTAGGAAGCTACCGCCGGGCGACAGGGCGACGCAGCAGCCGACAGACAGACGGATGGACAGTTTGACTTTGCATGAATGCGCAGATGCGGGTGCAACAGCTTGCGTAACGCGCGGCCCCGGCCATATTGCACTGGCTGTCAATCACCATCGGCGCCGAGCGCGCGCTTTTCTCACTCGGCCGGCCGTGAACGAGCCGCGAGATTGCTGCTGCTGCTGCCGCTGCAGTTCGCTCTCGCTCTCTTCTCTCTCTCTATACTCGTCCTTTTGGGGATAGGGATCCACGCGCGCGAGCGCGATATATGATATTCCGGGCTTGCAATTAAATGCGAGGGATATTGTATTGTATACGCTGAGGGAGCCGATTGCGACGGCAAATTTTTCGGCTACTGCCGCCGCGCGCGCGCCGACGGATTTTTCCTGCCTTCGTTTTTTCGACGGAAATGGATGTGTCCCTATCTCTCTCTCTCTCTTCCTCTCTCTCTCTCTCTTTTTTTCTATATTTTTCCACAGAGAGAGAGAGAGAGAGAGAGAGAGAGAGAGAGAGAGAGAGAGAGAGAGAGAGTTTCGCCCGGTGATTTTCGAAGCTTTATATGCATGGGGGCAAGATATTATTTTGTGTCCTCTATATACTCTCTCACTTTGGTTCCGTCGTATAATACACTTTTTCCAACCGACGTACTAGTGCGCGGGTTGTTAATAACAATTTTTCGCTGCAGAGTGACGGTCGATAAAGATACCGTCGCACCATCCGTAACAGTAATCTTTCTTAAATACCGCTATACGGCGCGAGTGATAGTGTCTCTCCTCTATCTACATAATGGAGAGAACGCGCATGCATCATGCTTTTCGGGGCTTAACAATCCTAAACCGACGACGAATCTTCCCCATATATTTACGACATAATTTCACGATTATATATACCCTGCGTGTCATGTTATGGTCTGTTTGTACGCGTGTATAAATTTTGATTTGCTTTTGAGTTAATGAAATATTTTACGGCAGCACTGTGTGAAAAGAGACCTCGGATTGATTTTTGGGGACAATGGCTTCACAGAGAGAGATTTCAAAATTCATTCGATTACTTTTAAGTGTACTTTTAAAACAACCGGCGAACTCGATTCCGGGAAATTTCGATACATTACGAAATGAAAAGCGCTTTAAATCGCAAAATCGACGACTTTTTTTGCTGCTCGTCCAAGTGTGCCGCATCCGCGGTAGAGTCAACGGCAACTAAAAACACATTTCGAAATGGATAATGCACAGGTTAAACGAGAATATGCCCTAATGGAAAAGCTCTTTGTTCAAGATTCTTTTATAGCCCAACACTCGTTCGATCGAGATCGTTTCCTAAAACACTCGTCGCCCAATAAATAAAGCGACGCTAATCAATCACGCTCGATCAAAAGACTCATCAAACGCTCTCGAATATAGCCAATGCTCAATTATCAACATCCCTCGATACACGTTAAAAAGCCAACGGAAATAAAACTCGCAGTGTGTATTACCGGGAAAAAGAAGAAACGGCTGAGCGCGACCATGAATATTTCGACGCCTGCTTATTTATGCAATATACACTCGGGCTTCTGCGGACGTCGCTCACCAGCAGCAGCAGCAACCTCTCGATTTCCTAAGAACAGAGCTAATAAATACGAGCGCGTATACGCTTCGCAGTGATATATTCCCGGGGGCGGGTTCCAAGTGAAGGAGGAAGGAGGAGAACTGCCGGGCATTTAGTCGTTCGCGAAGCGGTAGTTTGCCCTGAGTGTATAAATCTCGGCTGTTCGAACGGGCGAGACTCTCTCTCTCTCTCTCTCTCTCTCTCGTATACACCGACGTGTGGTCGTATAGGTACTCGTTCGTGGTACTGCTCCGTTGCTGTACTTTTGGGATCCTGGCACTGCAGAGGTGTAACTTGGAGTTATACAAGTTTTGGCTTCTTCGACTTTAGCTGTGTATGAAGGTTACAAGTGTTGAAATTATTCATTGATATGAATACCGAGGATCGAAAAGATGTTCGCTTAATAGAATAAAAATGAATGCAGACGACGATCCATATAGCACACTGAATAACGAAACGAATCTAGAGAAAAAAAATTGCATATAGCGAAACTCCCATAAAACCACATTAACCGCCGAAGCTTTTTTCCGACCACCAAATTCCGCACCGACCAATCCATATCTTTTCCTGCATGCATAGTAGGCAGGATAGACAGTATATATATAGAGAAGGGGTTGCGAGCTCGCAAAAGTGCTCGTGTGGAAAAGCGAGCGCGAATCTATTCATGAGGGCCTTGCGAGCGAGCTATACGAGCCAACCGATAAATTTCGTCCACACATATATATATATATATATATATATATATATATATATAGCCGAGACCCCGGTGTGTGTTTTCCGTATCTATCTATTCGCGATGTTTCCGGCAGCAGCCGATGCTTTTCACCCTCGAACGGACTGTATGCCGTGTGTAAGGGAAGAGGTGTGTTTCCTTCGATTTGCGGCGACACGCGATTCCGAGCTGATTTTTTGAGAGATTGAATTCGGCGGAGAAGTTCGCGTGATGCGCTAGTGGAGCGCGTTTGTGTATAAGAATTTTATATTCTATATCGCAGTGGGATTTTAATTCCTTTTGAAGTGTAATTTACGATGTATCTTATTTCTGTCAAAAGACGTGTAAGTAAATTAGAAGTATAATAACGATACTGACGCGAAGAGCCTGGCGCAATTAAACCGATGAATTTTTAAGCGAAGCTTTTACACTCGAGTTTTTAGCTCGCCGATGCCAAATGAAAACTCGCGCCACTGTCAATTACGTTAAATTGTTAAAGCTACTTCGAGAGCGACCGACAATTACCGAACGCTAAAGAGCGTCATTGCCTTAATAAGCATTCGTGCGATGTTTTCGCGGAATCAGGTAGAACATTGAATCGGTAAAAACGTTGATCCGAATTGCTAAATGATTATCGTAGATTGGTTACAAAATCGTCATCAAAATTTCAACGCTTCTGATGGATGCATTGCAAATTAAACACTGAGATTTGAATTATAAATCGATGAGGATCAATTGAATCTTTAAATATATTCGGGTCACGTCTGTTTAAAATAAAGTGTCCACGTATAAGTTCCGATGCTAAAATGTCACAATCACGTTGAGTGGCGATGCAGCATTATTATTTCACAAAACGGAGTGCTAAAATGAGAATCGAGCTTTAATCGAATAAGTGCAGTTGCAAAGCAAAATATGTGTCAAGACACATATCTCACGAAACCGAATATATATTATACCAAAAAATTCAAGACCAAATTTCAACGATCCAAAATAATCCATTTCCGACAACTCGAAAATCCCTCTGCTCTCCTCTCAAAAAAAAGCCTCATCTCCCAGCAAGATCAAGCCTGCGCCTTTTACCCTGGAGCATTCAGTATGTGTTCGGCAACAATGCCGGGCAAAATGGCCGACATAAATTTCTCATCCCTTCGCCGCGCGCTTGGCCTCGTCGATCGCGAACTGCGCAGCGGCAGCCATTGGCTACACGGCGGATCTATTTCTCCGGTAAAAGCGAGCGAGCGAGCAACGGCTTCTATCAGTACCGCCGCCCGATAAATTCGTGCAGCAGCAGCCGGAGAGAGAGAGAGAAGTTGCCGCCGACGGAACGTGAGTTCCATCGAGCGGAGAGCGCATTCGTTACACGCGTGTGTATAGGCAGATGCATGCAGCAGTAGCGACTCTCTTCTTTTTGCTTTTAGAAGCAGTGCTGCAGCAGCAGCGGCTTTTTTACCTTTTCTAATGGGTAACGAAGATACGTGTACATCAGAGCCGAGGATGGACAGTGTCCGGCCGAGAGAGAATAATACTAGAAGAATCGAGTGGAAACGTCGACTAGAGAGGGATTTGACTTTGGAGTGGATTTTTACGTTAGAGATTTATAATCGATTTTCATTATATTCCCCGCTTCTTCGAGATATTAAGGAAAACACTACGTCCTCGCACTTTTTAACTTCAAAGCCTCCCGAAAAGCCACTCTCGTCGTATAATATATCCTCAAGCTTATTTTCTCTTAGAGGCCAAGAAAAACAGTGGAACCTCGCCTACTCCTCTCATCCGCCAATAAAACTTGTCGTCGTCGAATCTCTCCATCCGAACTTCAAAGAGTATAAGCCCGCGTGCAGCCCTGTAATATCCCTCTCTCTCTGTCTCTTTCGTCCCCGTCATCGCTGCCACAATAAATCCTCGACTCTCAACCTCAGTCGCAGATCGATGATTTCGTTTGATCGTCCGTCTCGGCGGGCGCTCTCTGATGCACCTCCTCCGAAAAAATAAAGCAGCAAATATTCTCGGTTGCCATTGGCTGCGCTCTACCGATCGAGTGACACTACTGCACACACGCGTATACCGTGGGACTATTATATAGCTGCAAGAGAGGAGAGAAACAAGTGGGTCTATTCACCTCTCGATCCTCCGAACTGGTTTGTTCAGCCGGGCCGAGCTGGAGTAATTAAGCGAATTGCGTTAGCTGCTGGAAAGACGGTAATTTATTTGAAGGAGAGAGAGAGAGAGAGAGAGAGAGAGAGAGAGAGAGAGAGAGAGCGGTTAAGCCTCGATTAGGAAAATCGTAATGATCAATTATGTACAGCGGCGGCTGCGGCCAAAGAGAAGAGAGAGAGAGAAAAGCATGGCTCTCGATGTCAGGTGCGGAATCGTCGATTTTTTTTTTGTGCGTGAGACTATATTATGCTTCTTATCGCTTGTTCCGTGCAGTGGTTTTACCAGCTAGTATAGATGAGAGGAATTCGAGGAAAAGTTACGAGGAATTATTAATTATCCAGTATTATGTGGCACTTGCAAAGTTCGCGCATAAGAAGCTTCCAAGTGCGCCGATGTCTGCGAGTTATTAAACAGGTTCATCATCAGCACTCTTCGAAGACACTCGGCGTTATGCTTGCGGCTGCAGGTATTATCAGTCCGAAAGATGTAAACTTTCTTATTAACATCCTCGTATAGCATGCTACTTTTACCTCCCGAAGAAACTTCCAGACAATGCAGCAGCGCTAGTACACAAGCTTCCTAAGTATCCCGGAGAACTGCGAGTATATACGAAACAGGCGTCTTTACAATTAATTCTTCGGAATTATATTCCGAAATCGTGCCTCGCTATCGGAAAAAGAAAACTCGACTCCATAGCGACGTGTACACCATAGCCGCGAACAGATCCGCGCGCGCTATTCGCATCGACTGCAAGAAACTATAACCTACGAAGAAGAAGAAGAAGAAGAAGAAGAAGAAGAAGGGTGATTAATCTTGCGGTCTTCCACGTCGTCGAGTGCGCGGACTTCGCGTTATTGATGGAGACTTTCTTTCGGGAGCTTCTCCCTCCGACGACAATGCCGCGCCTTTCGCTCCACCTCCGTTGGCGGACGCTATATGCTATATATATGCAGTGTATGTCGTACTTTCTTTGCTGTATATATGCGATTCGATTGGAAGGAACGAATCACGTTTGTTTAAAAAAAATAATATTTCGAGAGACAAGACGACTCGTTTCTCTCCATCTAAACGACGACTACCATAATCCACGGCATCACACACCGCAACGACGACAAAGACACGCGCGCACGCTCGTACCTTTTTCTCTTTCTCTCCGCTCGACGCGTCATTAATATTCGTTGGTGGGACGCCTCCGTGCAATTTGTCAACATCTGATATTTAATTTCGCGGCCCGAGGCAACAATGCGCCTGTTTGTATTGTACTCGCGCGTGATCCTTCTCTCACCCTCTTATATATGCGATGATACTTTATTTCGCGACGCGACTATTATAAAGGTGAAAATTACACATAATTACTATCCGAGCATCATCAGAGTCTTGAGAAACAGGTAAGTTAAGCGAATCCCACGCAGCCGAGTAAAAATTCTGCTACTGATGGAACCTTATCGTGTAGATCGGCGGGGAAGCTTTCTCGAGAGCAGATCCATTAATTCTAATGCCTAAGCACACGTATAGTCTTTATAAGCGAAAAAGTGCCGGGACTGATAATTCCTAGGAACTGAGCACAGCGTGTCGTAAGTAGTAGCCGATGTATATATACAAAGCCAGATATAATAGCTGGCCTCCGGGGTGCCGTTAATCATTTCCCGCGGACACACGAGGTGCGAGAAAGATCTGCGGATGACGCAGGAAAACGGAAGCGACCGCTGGAAGTTTTATTTTTCGTATATATATATATATATATAAACGTTGTCGTGTCGTATTCTTCTTCGCGTGTGAGAAATAATTCACGTTGAGTCGGACGCCAGTTTTAATCCCGGGATTTCGAGATAAGCATCGCGCATTTTATAATTCAACAAATTAGCGTTAATTCATATTTGCGGAATGAGACATCATCGCTTATATTCCGCGTGACTTTTTATATAACCGACTTTTTCGCGTTTGATTTGTTATATAATGCAGACATATCTGTGCGCCAGAGTTTTCATCTTTGTCCGAGGAAATCTCGCAGGAATCGGGATGATGGACACTGGCTTCTTCCACTACGTGTATATACGCGTCTATTTTTGCGCGCGCGCGCGAACTAACTGAAATATCTCCCGACGGACGTGAACGACGACGACTGCGTGTACAGTGTCTCGTATTCTTCCTGACATTTTCCTATTTTCCCTGTTAATGTTTTTTTTTTTTTTTTTGGACGAGAGAAAACGTCAACCGCAGGTTTAATAGTTTTATTCTGGAAAAAGATCCGCTATTCGATTCTTCTATATAGTATATATAACCGGAAAATTGACGAGACCATAAACATATGCTTGGGAGAGTCGTAAACAACGCCTTATCAACCCCGTACTACCGATCGCCTCTACTCCGGATAAAGGGAAAACACCAAGCTCGAACGCGAGAGAAATCATTTTTCTCCCTCGCCAAACTTACACACGAGCGCGCGCAGCTACCAAACTTCAAGCTTCGTCCCGATAAAGGAAAATTGATGGCACGTGGAGAAATTCGGTTCTCACCGCGGAGAAAGAGAGATTAAACGCGGTATCAGTCATTCTCCTCTCGGCCGCGAGATTAATTCGCTATCGGTGCTGTAAAGGCAAAAAAGGTGTCTGTATATGCGCTGTGTCGAGCCGCGTGTGAAACACAATTGGTATTAATGCGACGAGGGTGTTGGCGCTGATGTGTATACTCGACTGATAAATGATTATTGCTCGTGAGAGAGAGAGAGAGAGAGAGAGAGAGAGAGAGAGAGAGAGAGAGAGAGAGAGAGAGAGAGAGAGAACAAGCTTGCTCGTGTAATCTTTGTGGATTTCTTTCTCTGCTTTCAGGTCGTTTGCTTCGGTCAATTAAAGCGGGTACGCTGATTCCGCGGGTTTGGCTTGTTTTGCTTTTGAATTGATAATGCATAATTAGAGCTTGATTTAATGTAAGTATCTTTTTGTGGAAGATTGTTTGATCAAGGTGCTAAATCTTATTTTCATCCGTGGAATTTTTATTTTTTCCTCAATTCTCTTCTTGCGACTATACACAGCATACGTCAGGGTGATAAATAGAAATTAATGAATCTTGACCAGCAGATTTGTTGATTTGATATATTCGCAAACGGAAAGTATGTGCAGAAATGGAGAGAATGAGTGACGTACACACGGTTATCAGCCGAGAGATGGATTCTCCGAATAAATATATACTTCCACAATAAATCAAACAAATAATTCCTCAGATTATTATTCAAGCTTTTAATCGAAAAAGCTCGGTCAACCCTTAATTTTCCCTAAACCAAAATCGAATTAAGCTCTTTTCCTCTTTACAGTAGTAGGTATGTGGAGAGAAAAGAGTGACGATTTACCGGTTGGAAGCCAGAGCCGTTGCATGTCCGTATAGGTAGAGAGAAGCGCGCGCGCGCGCATGTATGCACGCCCTCGCGGCATAAAGGCGATAAGCTAATGCGTTTCGTGCAGCCTCTAACGAGTACAGCCACAAGGCTACTGCGATCGCCGAGGAGCAGAGACGATAGCGTCCTGGCAATAATTGTTCGCTTCTGTATACGAGCCCTCGGGAAGGTCTATCGCAACAGATTGTTACTTGCTAAGTGGATTATTCATTGTGGGTCTTGGGAGCTTTAATAATGTTCTATTGTATATACTTAAGAACAAATAAACTTCTTAAAAAATATATATAATATGAACGATCCAGGCAGTTATAGCATGAGCAGTTCAAGCAGGCTCGGTAAGACAATTTTTGACATATAGTTGCGGCACACTGCTATTTATACTTTCTGGGCGCAGATTGGGATGAGGGAAATAGAAAAGTATACGCCACCTATTTTCGCTAGTGGGAAACTGGAAAGCCGGAGAGTTCAAGCGGTATGGAAAGGCTTGCAGTCCAAAATGTTTCCATACGGCCACTATGATGCACGATTAATTCTAACATCTCGTCAAGCTCGACGACGAATAAACCATCTCCGGCGCTAGAGCTGCTATACATATATACGTTGTATAAGTCGGCAGCTTTCTGGCGTCTGCATCGCAGAGGGAGAGCAAAAAGAGTAAAAAGAGCGACGCCTATACTCGTGCAGAGAGAGGCAGTCAACGTATTCCAAAAACTTAATCCCGCAGGGCGCCGTATCGCGCGGGAATACGATATGGGCTTTCTCTAACACGCGTACACTTGCGTACAGACAGGGAATTTTAATCTCGACACGCGAGCAAAGTATAAGCCGTCGCGTCGCCACGACTCGCGAAAAGCTGCCGCTATACTGCTGGAACGTCTAAAGCGGGGAGTAAAATGAGGAGCGACGGCCGCCCACAATCTGCAAAGGCTAAATCGATGCAGAGGTGGCTGTTTGTGTGAGATTGAAATTACATATCGAAAATGGAATTGTTCGGGTGGATTTTTCTTTGTTTTTTTTTTATGGATTAGTGGTGATGGAAGTTAATTTTAATCAACTACTGAATTGAAGCACACAAAAGCACTCGGTGTCTCCCGGAGCCAAATAAACAAACAGATTAATGGCTTGATCTCGAGCAAACCACATACCAGACCATCCATAAACTTTTAACGGGTCCGCACCGTACGGGCGCGAATCGATTAGCCGTCTCGTGTTGATCGTCGTTAATTCGGCGCATCGCCTATACACTGACTCTCTCGCTCTCTCCCAAGGCCGTTGCCTCGCGTCCAGTAACGGCTCCCTTGGTCTCATTATCTAATGGTCTATTCGCGAGGGGGGAGAACGAACCAACAGTCGTTGCTATACTGCTGCTGCCGATGTCTCCTCTGGGTTGGCTCGTTAAAGGTTCGGTATCGGCGACGTTAAGGACGTTTTACTCGAGTCATCCACCGGGTGTGTATATATACTGAGTTCGCGTGTGGTTTTATTGGTTGTGTGGAACTGGATGCAAGATTCGAAGGACGTATAATATGGTAATTGGTCGCGGTGGGGATCGACTGCTTTGAATATCGAAAGCTGCAGACTCTGCAGTTTAAATAAATTGTCGGTATATGGAATAAAGTTTTCCATTGAAAGTGCCGTTTCCGACAGAATTAACAATAGTCCCTAAATCATATACCTGCCGCTGATAAATCAGCCAATTACAATAATTACTCGCACAATAAAAGCCTCTGACTGACGAACAATTAAGATAATCCCTTTTTTACCACTCCATTCCTGACTACCGGTTTTCTTCTCTCTCTCCGGGGAGCCACACAGAGAATCGGGAGCGATCTTTATATACAGCGGCGAAATCCTCGCGACTTTCACCCGACTTATTATCTACGCTCTAATTGGGTGAATATACGTATATAGGAGCGCGGAAATAAGAGCTCTCTCTCTCTCTCTCTCTCGCAGCGATTCTTATCGAGAATTGTCCTCTAACGTGCGTTGTGTCAGCCGCTTCGACAGCTGATTGCCGCTGCAGCTAAGTGATCAGCCAGCTGCCTTTATTTTTCGACGGTTTCACTTTTTCCTTTCCCTTCTGATGCGAGAAAGCTTTGGTGGACACCAGACTGCTGTTGCTGCTGCTAATGGCGCTCGATTGGTTCTTCTTAATTGAGCTACGCCGTAATTGGGACTGATAAAATGCGATTTTCGCTCCCAAAGGCTATTGTTTGTACTTATACCAAAACGAGAAATTTATTTACAAGAGCTCATTGTTCGCATAAATTTCGAACCAACTCGGCCAGTCGATTATCTCGCTTTTGTCTATAATCGTGTCCAATAAAACCACATATCTTTGGCTATATCGAAAGTTATAAAATTTCGAAAATTCATTACCGCGCACCAGCGATTATATATATAAAAGCAATAAAGCCCAAGAGAATCGTTGAACGGAGGCGCAAGTGCGATGGAAAATATCACGAGAGCAGCGCGTCGATTCGAGGGATGATAAAAGGAAACGAAAATCGCATTGATTACGAGGCAGTAAAACGAGGCTTCAGCGCTGACGCTACCCAGACACAAACGCTGCCTGGGTAATAAACAGCCAAGCGAGCTCCCTCTCTCGTAATATTATAATGGCAGTTTCGCACGCAACCCCTCCCTGAAAATCGTTTCCCGATTTCCGTGGCTGCGCGCGCGCGCGCGCGCTCTTTTCGCGCAACACTGCGTGGTGCGGTTTTGTATATACGGAAAACGTTAGGGGAGGCTGTTGCGCGAGGGTGAAAGAAGGAGGTTTTCAATTTAATGAACCGGATAGTGAGAGGATGTGGTTGAGGATGGAATTGCTTGATTTTTTGTTCAATTTTTGGATGAGAAAAGTTGCGCTGAATGCTTACTGAAAAATTTAAAGATTATTATAGACAAATTATTTTTTAAATGCTGAAGCATAAATCATTTGATTGAGACGTATTAGAATGCATCATATCCATCAGCACACAACGCATTCATTCTTTCCTCGACGCATATAAATCAACAAAAAAAGCTCATTAACCCATATATCCCAGCAACAAAGAAAAAAAAGCGCATCGCGAGCGACCGTATATCATTCCCGCTCAAAGCGCTCTCACTAATTCTCCCCTTATATTCCCAAATCATTGAAAAGTCATAAAACGCAAAAGCGCCACACAGAGCTTTTCGACGCTGTGACGGAGAAAGGCGCGCATCCATTCATCCGTTTAATTCACTCGGAGAGAGAGAGAGAGAGAGAGAGAGAGCTAGTGGCGAGATCAAGTCGTCGTTCTCCGGCGCGATAATGCACATGTGTGCCGATATGTATATATATATGGGGCCACCAGTGCGCTGGCGGTCCAGATGGTCAATTACCCCCTGACAATAAACACGATTTGATTTTATATTCATTTCACTTAGCGCGCGAGAGAAGGACGATTCATCAACCTCGACGGGATTATTCAAGAGCGTACTATATAGTCGTCGTGGATATGCAGTGCTGCCACCTTGACAATGACGACTCTTGTGTGCCAGGGTAATCCCCCGGTGAATATATACATATGTGGATGTAGGTATACGTGTGCACCTAATGCGCTCTCGTTCTTCACTCGACTCTACATATTAATGCGCGGCTCGAGATGCTTCTGGTATACCGGCGTGGATCAGGACGAAATAAGTGATTGCTCTGATGCTGCTGCTGTCTTGTGGGCCTTGTGCCAGTTTTCAGGCTCTTTGTTTCTTATTGGAGCTGCAGACGATTGAGCGGTATTTTTCCGAAATAGAACAGTTTGAATTTCAAATTTGATAGAATTTCGTAGTACAATATAATCCCCACAAAACATCCTACTTTATTTGCTCTCTCGATACACACACATACATGCAGCAAATGTTAACAAAACCTAGATTTGTTTCATCCGCAACAAAAAACGAATCTCGCGCTATAAAGCCCGCCGCCTTTTTTTGCATTTCCCGCAGTAGTATACGCGTAGCATTTCACTCGCGTATATATCCTTTCTTTTACATTTTTCCGACATCTTTCTCTTTCTGCCCGGTCTCTCTCTCTCTCTCTCTCTCTCTCTCTCTCTCTCTCTCTCTCTCTCTCTCTCTTTTGCGTACATATACATGTATAGTATAGTCCGGAAAACGCGAGCTCGCTAGATTGTATTGTTCCGGCGCAGAGCGCGGAGTAAATGGCGCTCGTTCAAATGAATCACCGGCGCGAGCTTTTCATGGGGAGCTTTCGTAGCTACTCAACAAATGGAATTCTAACTACCGTACAAGCGCGAATTCGAGTCTAAAATAAGTCGACTGTTCTGCAGAGCAATAGCAGCGAGAGAGAAAGCTCGATTTTGTATATTGCCGCGAGATTCACATGCGCGCGTAGTGGGCGACCGCTAATTTTAGGAACACGAAAGAGCCATTCGCTCTGCAAGCTGTGCCTGTGTGTGTGTGTGTGTGTGTCTGTGTGTGAGTATTTCATCGAAGAGTATAGAAATGGTTTTTCGGAAATTGTTTGGGTTTCGACTGGTTGTTCGATTGCGAGTATTTTAGATAACAATGCGACTCACATTGTTGATCGTCTATATCACTTAAATGGAAAATATGTATGTGATTTAATTACTGGAGTCGCAGTAATGAATATGCTAATCTTCATCTGAACAAAAGGTATAAATACGAAGCTGTTTAATACCAGGTTCGAGAGACACAAGAAAGTCGCGGACGCCCTCGTGCTTGGCTATACTTATGTAAATCGAGACTGGCAGCAGAAGAATCGCGTGTCAGGCTTGTTTTGTACGTGACGTGTTTTTAATTATTCAAGCGACAAGTTTCCGCAATGAAATTAGACGTGCGTAAACTCGCGACTGTAGGACTGTTTCACCTACAGTATAAGAATGTTTTTGTCCGCTACGATTCCTATACGTAATAATAGCCACCAAATTTTACGCAAATTATTCATACCATAGAATTATAACACATTTTTGTGATAAATTTAAACTTGTTTGAGAAAAATATAGAAGTGCGCTTGTAACAACGACGATTCAGAGCCTCGAACTACAAAATTTGCTTCTTCCAAAGTATAACAACTCGATCATAACAATTCATAGCGTTTCCCGGACCAGCGAAAGCACTACTTGTATATATATAACTGACCGGAACGTGCCTACTCGCGAATACATAGCGTCGCAGGCGCCAGGTCGCCTCGACACTGTATAACAATAGCAACGACTCTGACGTCGGGCGCCACAGTCTCGCTCTCTCCCTCGTATGAATGAAAATTTCCAGGAAAGCACGAGGCCATACATGCATATTCCGCGAGTCTAAAGTCGACCCCCGTGCAGAAGATCGCGCGAAAGCTGTTGATTGCACGTGCCAGCTGTGTTTTACGATCCCTTACCTACATCAGGAGAGCCGAGCTTCTTTCGCGTGCGAGTGCGACCCCTTTTTTTCTCGACGTCTCTTTTTTTTTCGACGCTGCTCGACACGCGTATTTTACGACTACCTTTGTCCTTTTTTCCAGAGCTTTATGTTCGCAAGCTCGCTATACGAGTGCCTTCGAGCTTGCGGCGTGTGTCGTCGTTTGTTTTTAGTGTGGTGGGGAGGAAATTCTGGAAAAATAATATTTTTCCGTGAAGCATTGTCGCGTACTTTTTAAAAAGAGACGGAGGAACAGTGATATAAAAATGTCGGATAACCAGACAAATGGCTTCCTTCTTGTCGTCGCAGACTTATGTACCCCTCGCCATTAGAAATCTAGCGCCTGAAAAATGACGCGGAGGGTATATAGAAAAGAGAAACGAAATTGAGACCATAATATCGCAGGAATAAAAAAAAAGGAAGTACTAACTGTATTACAGGGCTACAGACCCCGAGTCCTAAACGGCTTCCACGCAACGACTACACAAAAGAGCGCGCGCCTGCGTGCAATTTCCTGCACTTCTCATCGACACACACACACACACACACACACACAGTACCACCGGTGCACGCGCTATCTCCCTACCATCCTCCAGCTCTCAATTGTGGCTTCTGTGCGCAGGCAGGCCGTCTCCACAGAAGTCAGTCCTTATTTATGGCTATATTAATCCTTAAATGGTATCTAATGTCACAACTGTAGCCTCGGTTGGGTGTACGTGTATACGTGTGTGCCAGCTACTGATCTATCTGATGGGACCATACCGGCCGGCTGCTATCTCTCTCTCTTTCTCTTTCGGCCATTGTCGGCTCTCTCTCTCGCGCGCTTCTATAGGTATACCTACACTGCAGTAGTTTGCCAGGCTGCAGTGCTTACAAACGACGGTGTCGAGTTACCGGATGGTACGCCGCGGGGTGTCCGTGACTTATTTCCCTCCCTTCTCGCGCTCACGCGCGCGCTGTGTAACTGTACGATGAGGGATGCGCTTGTGTGTGGTGTTGGCTTATATACGAAAAATGTGCGCGCGAGATATAACGTTCTGCTGACGCGAGCGACTGGCTGTTGTATTTATTACTTACAGCGACCAAGATGTTTTGCCGAACATTTGTATCGAGCTGTATGCAGAGGATAGCTACTCTGGGTGGTTCGCATTTTGCCCCCTCCCCATTTTTTTTTTTTTTATCGGATGAATGAGGGTCTTTATTTGGAATGGGGCCTTTTTGTTGGGGCAGAGGTGTGTCCCCGATGGTGGATCAAGCGACGTTCTTATTAGGTAGATAGGGATTCGACGAACGCGTGTGTTTACCGGAGTGTAGACGCGTGTGAAAGTGGGTTGTACGGATTAATTGAGAAGTTGGGGTAGGGTTTGTAATGAACTTCCATAGGTGCGATTATGAGTTAAAAGTAATATTTTGATGTACAGAGTTATAAATAAATATTATACATATTAATCAAACTAATCATTTTTAAAATAAAATTTCGTTCATTCTTTCTAAATCTGACTAGAGCCTGTATAAATGGCTCAATGCTTTTCATCTCGTCTCACTTAGTAACAGAGTGCACGTTGTGACGTCTCTATTGTACCGGGGCTTCAAATGAACGTTACAGCACTCTGTGCCACAGCAGTTAGTGCCTGCGGTTGTTATTGCCTATCCCATTGTGCTTTTTTTCGCTAATGCTATTTATCTTTTTTATTGCCGATTAGCTTATATCGGTTTTGAGACTGTCATATCGAACGCGCAACTGTTATCTGATTTCACAATGACATTATTGAAGCTCTGCAAATTACAATATAGAAAAGTCAATTTTAAAATATTGGAAAAGTGACTGATCTATCTATACCGACGTAATAATAATCGCAGAGTAATATTACTTACTTATTAGGACGTTTTCTATGCTTATCCACACGTGCACGCGTGTACGCGAATTATTACAACAGATCCTTTAGCCAGTATATAAATGGAGCAGTGTAAGCATGCCCCAAAGGATATCGCACGGCTCTCTTAGCTTTGGATTCACGGTGGTAACTGCCCCGGTAACAGATGAGGCATTAGGCATCCGTAATGGCTCGGTTTTCCCGCGGGTCACGCCGAGCTCGAAATATTTCTACAAATCATTACTTTTAATTTGTTCCCGCCGCGTCCCCTTTATCAAGACAAATCGTGCGAAAAGGCTAGCTCCTTGTAGATTTGTGGCTGTTACTGCATCAGGCAGAAGGGATTGCTGCTGCGATAGGATTTTCAGTTGCTTGAGAATGTGATTCAGGACAAGTACGGAAATTTTTGTATAGTTTTACGAAATAAGTATTATCGAAATTTCGGCTTCAGCTATTTTTAATGATAATGTTTTTAATAACTTTGGGTCAAGCAACTACTTTCCTTTACTTATGCATGTAAGTAATCTAACAAATAGCTTAAAGCGCTTCATCATATTATTATACAGACAGTAAGAGAAATCGATATCTATTGAATATTTAGTTTAATTCACAATAGACCAGTGAGTGAACGATACACTTAGATATTTGATTGCATCTATACATAATATCTCGATCCAATCGCATGATTTCTAACACTGACGTCTTTCTTAAAAATGGCCCTCGTATCCTAAACGGAATCTTTTACAATACCTAAAACTCGCATCCTTCACACAAACGGACAAATTTTTCATTTAATATCTGCCTCACACACACACACACACATACACACACGCTCGCAAACGTAAACGCGACAGGAGTATCCACCAGAGACAGCATTATGCCCATACAAAACTATAGCTATTGCTGCTGGCTCACGAGGTAGCAGTAGAAGAAAGGAGCGAGATAGACACATTATCCGCAGCAAACGGTGCCGGCACACAAGGGAGATAAATACACGCACACATATACACACATTCTTTCTCTCTCTTTCATTCGTGCGTGTCCCACAAGCGTCGCAGCTGCAGTGAGACTTGCACCGCGGGATGTCCGTCGCATCACGGTGGTGGGTCGCGATATTGTACGTGGACCTGTGCTCGCGGCCCTTTTTATATGCGTCGAGAAGGGAAAGAAACGATATAATTTTTCTCGCGTTTACCAAAAGAGATATTATATGCTATTCATTAGTACGGGGCTTCGTTCGTTCGCACGTTGTTGGCCTCGCTATCAAAAAAGAGGAAAACGATTGGAGAACTTGACAAATTCATACTCGGGCATAGAAGAGCAAAGATATATATATAGGAACGAGGAACTAAATATGACAACACAGTATGTGAAAGAGATAGTTTAAATAGATTATTTAAATTTCATCTGTCAATAAAGTTGTATATATATAAATTTTACATATTTTAATACTGTATAAGAGCTTTCAAAGCTTTTCTATTATGCAAAAGCATGTACTATATGAGTTATAATTATAGTCGGCTTCACGGTACAGAATCGATGCAGAACTATGCTTCGCATGTATTGGTAGTAGAAAAGCGTGTGCTGTAGAACAGTGAAGTTGTTTATAGAAGAGTCGAGTTCAAGATTTTCGTTCATTTGTATAAATATAAAATGCAAATATCTACGAATTTTTATATTTTTTTAACTCTTCACTGCGTAAGCGCTGCTGAGTTAACACAAGATTGTACATATCCAAGTATTCTTTTGCGCGAAATTGCTAAATTGAGTGTGGGATATCACGTAGTTCTAGTCTTACTACAACGCGAGACAATTTTTCACCAATACGAAGATATTATTCGAGGTATAACTCAAATACATCCGACCACCACTGTAAATGTGCTTAATGTACAATATATTCCTCATATATTTTTGAGAAGGAATAAAGTCACTTTTATCATCTTAGTTCAAACCAAAAACCAGGCTTTGGACGTAAAATACGCTGCGAAATCTTTAGATAATATTATAGTGAAAGAAAATGAATATCAACAACGACCAAAGACTTTGCTAATTTTATTTCACAATGAATCATCGGTATATAATTTTAGTCATACTATGGAGTATGCATGGTCTAATTTTTTTCTAGATTTTACAGTAATCAGTGTAAACGTACAAAATATTTGCCCTAGCCTTAAAATTCAGTATTTTAATCCGTTTAAAGAAACATATCACCACGATAATTTCAACCATAATGGAATCCTATTTCCGAATAAATTACCAAATGTAAACTCTTATAATTTGACAATACGCGTATCTCGTAAAAAAGCATTGAACTATGAAATACAACCGGAAGTATTTATATCGCTGATAGCTATTAAGAAAATGAATTTTTCAGTCCATTTGCTTTATTATAGACCTAAAGAAAAAAAAGTAAGTCGTAAACAAATGTTATCGACTGCTAAAGTGGATATCGATTTCTACACTATATCTTTAAATAATCCTACAAATGTTCTATATTTGAATACAAATCCCAACTGTGAAAAAGTTGTTGCTGTGGTACCAATCTACAAGATATTCCAACTGAATAACTACATCAATACGTTTAGTTTCTTGGGAATTCTGATAATTTTTAGTGTACTTGTGTTTATTGGAATAAAAACGTTTAGATGTAACGCTGAGTTTTGGAATGCCTTTAATGTTATTAATGCATTAATGGGCGTTACGACCGAATATCCTCGTACGTCGATACAAAAAATTGGTTTCATTTGTTGCACGATTATATCAATAATCTACTGTGCAGACTTTTATTCAGACATTGTTGGCATTTATTATACAAGTGAAACGATATCTTTCAGCACATTTGAAGAGCTCGATAAATTTCCACTAATACCTTATGCAAAGCTAAAAGTTTTAAAAAGCATCTCACGACAGTGGGAGTGGACCGATGATGCTTACGTATCCAACATTATGCGAAAAGTTAAAATAGTAGATAGTATAAAAGATTGTTTTAAACTATTAAAAAAGCACAAGCCAGTATTTTGTGTAGGAGTTGAGCCAATGTTATTAGACAAAATAGATACAAATTTGATGAAAATTGCAGAACCAGTGTTTGCTTGTTATCCTAAACAGTTTATAGTGCATTTTGGATCTCCATACTACGAAGATTTACAAAGACTCATAAATCAACTATTCGAGTCTGGAATAAGACAGCATCTCGATAATCTTAAGAATCTGAAGAATGAAAATTCATACCATAATGAAATAGAAGGTTCAGAGATATATATAACATCCAAAATTCTTATCATCTTTTTAGCTGTAGGATATTGCTTTTCTTTTCTAATTTTCGCGTATGAGTTGATAAATAAGTGGCTTGAATTCAAGAACTCAAGACTGTAAATAACTAAGATTTCTTATGAAAAAATTGCAAATTTAAATGTGGGATGTCATGTAGCACTGATTTTACTGAATCATATAACGACACGTCGTGCATGTAATTTAGATCAAAAAATAGATTATTTTTAACCGTATGTATTACTTATTCCATTGCAATAAAAATATTCTACTGAAAGCCAGTATTCGTTCACGCGTCAATTTTCTACCACAAAACACCTTTCTCACTTTCTTCCCTCCACAATTTGATCGACTCTCTTTAGCAGCTCAAAAGCATCAGTCGGAAAAACCGATCCACCGTACGATCGCAGCAGCAGGATCGTGTATACGAATGGTCTGTAATCAAATAAAGGAGCGCGAGTACGAGATGCGTCGAACAATGTTTGCTCACCGAGATATAGATAGAGAGAGAGAGAGAGAGAGAGAGGAGAAGAGAGTCGCAGAAGCTAGCTCAGCAGTGCGAACCCGCCCGTTCCTTGTCCCGGACACACCCCCACCGTAACCCTAGCTCGCGAGAGAGCGCGCGCGCGCGTTTTTTTCCGTTCGACGCTCGGTTTATATAAGTAACCTCCGGAGCTATAGCTGTTCCTTTTTTCAGGCATGTTTGCGCCTTGTCGCTGCAGCGTATTTGGATATCGGAGGTTAGCGTGGAGCTTGCGAGAAGGAGTATTGGAGCTTTTTTTATCGCCCTGGGACTTATACGCGTGCCTCCATTAGTCCTTGGATCGAGAGACGTGGTATGGATTAGTTCAAGGGTGAATAAATTGTTTATAACTTTTATTTAAAGAGACCAATCTGCAAAATTGCACAGCGATTAAATCTGAGACAATCAGTTCATACACGCGATTCTCGTGACGTGTCCTCGTTGAATAATGAAGTATGCTGGCAGGACTTTCATAACGCATAGTGGATCTAAATTAGAGAGTTTCAGCGAAATTGACGCTCTATATTTCCAATAATTCTTATTTATGCACGAGAACTAGACGTATAATAGCAGCAGCGCCGGCAATATACGCTCTCGGTAATAAATATTCAGTGTCTCGACGAATATGCAGCGATATAAAGCACATCGAGTATCTAAATTCATCTAGAAGCCCACACGTATATAAAAAGCGTTATTCCAAAGAATAGCGCAAATAGAAATCCACAACGTCCCCCTCTCTGAATAATGCATTTATTCAGCTAGTCCCTCGTCACATTATATAATCATCGTGCGCGACACCTATACTTCCCCCTGACGCGTCCGGCGTCGCATCATTTTAATCAGGAGTATTTTCGCGCAACGCCTTCGGCTCATTATTTACATCGTCGCGCAGTGAGACTATACAGTCTGGCTCACGATTTTTCACGCTCGTCCACACCCACACAGAGACTCAAGAGGGAGACAGAAAATCGTCAAGAGCTGCGGAAGACGAATGCGGTTTAATATTGTCCAACGGCCTCTCGAGAGAAAGGGAAGAAACGAAGCTGGTGCTCTCTTTCTCTCGAAGGGATACACACGTAGCAGTCGCTGTATGTATGTGTATAATACTTTCTCCATCACGTCCGCGCGCGGCGCAGAGAGAGAGAGAGAGAGAGAGAGAGAGAGAGAGAGAGAGAGAGAGAGAGAGAGAGAGAGCAAAGTAGAGCAGAGTCCACTCGCCGCCTGCTGGTGTAGTCGCGTTGACAAATGTCCCGCTCATCCCCCCGGGGCTGGACGAAACGGAAGGCCTCCCTCGAGTTCTCTCCTCTTTTTCCTTCGACTCCTTTCTCGCTCCGAGCTGCCGCTGCTGCTGCTGCTGCTGCTGCTGTCGTTCGTTTGCGCGATGCTATGGGGCAAGAGAGAGTATGGGTATGAGTTTTGTCGGACCTGAGGAGTAGAGATATACCCGATGCTTTCTCTGTTTGGGGATGGAGCTGTTATTTTACGTGTTGAGTTGGTGGTATGTGTGTACGTGTTCTTGATTGGATCGCAGGATGAAACTTATAGTTTTGGAATTCATTATACAGGTATTTCTTAATCATAGAATAAAAAATCGCGATTCGGAGACAAGAGCTCTAAAATATACAATTCCAGCCTCTCCAGACGGCAGTGCAAAATCTTTATTGATTCTAGGCCGTCGCTTCTCCATTCGTATACATACATATCGCCGGGGGTCAATATGATTCTCTCGCTTCTCGAATCGCGAGTCTCATATACATATATCGAACTCGTGTAGGCGAACACACATCAGGACGACCGGGGCACAGCTCCGTTTTATACATGCATACGAGACTTGGCGCGACTCTTCCCAGCAGCCAGTGCTTATATGTATAGATATACATATATACACCGGTATATAAAGTGGCTGCTCTGAGAAATTGCTCTGAGGCTTTGCCGAAGTCTGTCTCGGTTTCCTTCTATGCACTACCTGCGTGTATTTCTACGACTTTTGCTTTATAACACATTTTTATGACTATATTCTATAAAAATGTTATTGATTTTAGAAATCACAAAGAAAATTTGGGGAGACAAAAGCAACGAGTTTGTATAATTATTCTTAAAATAACAACGTGCCGCAAGAGACAAAAGAATAACAATGTCGCGACCGTGCGCGAGTTATATGCGAAAACATTGCGCAGAAAAAGGGTCGCGTGAAATTCTCCGATCAGACGGAAGTCAAATATTTTAACATTTCGCCAAAAATAGTAGTTTGGAGAGTGCTGTGCATGTGCTGGGGAGAACAGAATTCGACGTATAGTCACGACCGGTCACCCTTTGACTGTCGAAACTTTTCGTCGCGTTATGTATACTCAACTTTATTTACGAGGTATACTCGCTCGGTTGTTTTTCATCTGTTTCATTGTCTGCAGTTCGATATGGATGCGGTGTATTGTTATAAAACTATCTATGCGTCCTTTTTACCTTCCGCTTCACAACATTTCTGCAGTGAATTCAATACAAAATTTCAACATCAGTTATTGAAATATAGAATCCTCTGATTGTGAGTCACTTTTTACACACATCGACTAGTTTTGGACACACGGCTTGTAAACTTTCCCCGAAGGAGCTGCCGCGCAATGACCCCATACGTATCGACTTTTTCTCCGCGAAACGAGCGTGGATTTAGTTTCCTTTGAATTGAATCGACGACGCTTTTCTGCAGCGCAATAAATCAGCTTTGTATTTCTGGTAGGTTTTCTCACTCTTTCCAACGCCATTGTGATGCGGATTTTATTTTCAAAGGGCGACAGATAATTTGTAGCTGCTTTAGACGTCAGAAAAGTATCTCTAATATCATTTTCGATATATTTCACGACCAATATATGCCTCAAGCTGTGATAATTCGATCCTCGCTTTACAAACCTCTAATTACAGTATAGCCATTTCCTCGAATACCACCATCTAATCAGATGATTATACGGTTCCGCAGAGACAATAAGCGTATGACCGCATGAAGGGGGTAGACAGAGTCAAGGACGAGTGGAAAAAGCGCCGTAAAGAGAGCTCGGGCTATAAAATCGAGGCAATAAGGTGTCGTCCAACTTTAGTCGCTGCTGCATGTACGCGGGCTCGTCCCGGCAAATGGCTATCCTGGTAATCCACGCACTGAGCGTCAAGTGTTACTGCGGTTTATATACGTAGTCTTCAAAAATAATCACATCGCATGCTTGCAGTCACAGCTGGTACAAATTTCTCCACTCGTATATATAAAAATTCTTCGCTATATAATTGCAATTTTCCTCCCGTCGAATTCCAGCGAAGCAACAGTTAAACATTCTCGCGAAACCAAAATAAATATCCCCCTTTCGAGCGCGCAACACTCGCGCATCTGCCTCAAACGCGCGCAAATACGCCGAATAAGGGAGAGAGCAAGAGTATATAACACACAACACACGCGTGCACAGGAAACTCGAAAACGGCGGGGAACAAAGTAGTAGTCGTCTCGTCGTCTAGGCGTGTCTCCATCTGGCGAGCGGGCGCGGCGGCCATTAATTAATCGACGCGCAGCCGAAACTAACTGCGAGTTAATAAGCAAATTGCCGAGCAATAAAGTTACGCGTGCGCTGCAAGTTCGCCGAAGCGTGTGCCTCGCGTTTAAGCTTCGGCCAAGAATCCGTTCCTGCTTCCCTTATAAACATTTACACCCTCGAGTGCGAGCCACAGATGCGGCTTATACTGTAGGCGCGCGTATACTATATTCTCTCTCTCTCTCTCTCTCTATTTCTCTCTTTCTCTCGAGCTTATAACACACCCCCTTCTCTCGCTCTCTCCACTTCGTCGACGTTTTTATCAAGGCGCTGCCGGCGCTGCTCGTGAAATTCTCCCTACTTCCTCTCGTCGCCGTAATTTAATGTCATTCATCCAGCTCGTTTCTAAGTTATTCACCCTTATTAAAATCTGTTAAAAATCCAGCCTCGCGGCGTCATATTGCCGGACTCGTAAACAACTTGTCGAGCGCGAGCTTTTCCCGGGGAACGGCTTTTTACGCGCTTGCCAGCAGTTCGCACGCGCCCGGTAATCAAACGCCATTGTTATTGTTATTAAAATCCGCTCGTACAGCCTCGCTGTTTCGAAATTTGATTCAAATTTTAATTTAAATATAATACTCGAGATGGAAATAAAAAGTGAAGACGTTGATTATAAAATCCGAGTGATCTCATTGATATTCATTGTTAAAATGCGCAGTTAAAACAGACCCGCACCACAATAGTAAACACATAATCACGCGGAATCGCTCAGGATGGTAATTTTACACGCTAAGTTACGCGCAATTTCGCGCGCGTATACACGCGGTTCTCCGAAGCGTCGTAAACCCGGTGGGTCAGCTCCATAGGCACCTCAGATCGTGGACAGTATAGGTGCAGGTCCGTATCTTGCCGATATACACGCGTATATACAGGAATCACGATACTGGACGCACTTGCTCTGGGAGAGCATATAACGATTCGAAACGGTGCGGCGAACCTCTCTAGTTATGCGTCGTCAAAGTTTAACGTCCTCGTATAGAGAGTTGGAGCCTCAGGGATGTGGCCAATAAGGGACAGGACACTTGTGATGCTTGCCGTGGCTCGTATTTTTCTTTTAATAATAAATTTGTCATATAATGTAATACTACTGGAGACAATATTATATAGAGAGGCAATATGTGTCGTTTACACGAATCCGGTGCTCCAAATATCGGATGTTGAGATAATGACGACATGAACAGTGTCCCCAGACATTTGGTCTATATGTTCACAAATTCTGGACTATAATGAATTTGCCAGGCGCTGATTAATCCGCAAACATGAGCGTTATTACCGTCGTCTCGAAATCATACTACGTTATTAAACTCTGACGTCTATACTGAATTAAACAACAAATTAGGTTCTCCACTTATCATAACAGCACGAGATAACCTGACAGTAAAAAATCACTTGGAAACTCCCGTCATCCAATCCAAAAGACACCGAGAAACTCTCGAGTCACTCCCCCAAAAGAAATACCTACCCTCAAAACAGGATAAATACGTCCCCAGACGCGACCAATCAATCCATCCGACAAAACGTCGTAAAGCACACACAGCTCGCAGCTCAAGTTTAATCAACATCGCGCGCGCTGCATTGACGCGTATACACACGTTATACATATTCCGAGCGCGTATCCATCGGGGAGTGACAATAATAACAGCAACGAGCGACGATACTTCATGCAAATCCTTTAATATCCGCTGATGAAGCCTCGGCGGCCGACGTTCCCTCGAGAGCGTCACGTCGAACTAACGTGTGCTCCTTTCATCTTCCCTCCCCCCCTCTCTCTCTCTCTCTCTCTCTCTCTCTTCATATATCTATATATACACGCGATAATAACAGACACTCGCTCGTATCGTTGGATGCCTACGATCCGATGCAGTTGACACTCTGAGAAATGACGAGCATCGGGTCCACCTACTGCGTACGTTTTTTTTTCTCGTACTACAGTTCGCTCGCGCGCGTTTCATTATATTCATACACGCGAGCCATTCGTTGCACGTATACACAAAGTATAGAGACACGCGATATGGGCGACAAAAAGCCCGCCGCCGTCGCGAGAATTTTGTGGCCGGGACAGGAATTAATGGACGGCGTGCGTCATTGTCGATGATGTTTGCTAATCGTAAATGCGTCTGCTTGACAGTTCGTTCCTTCGTTTTTGCGTCCCGTGCTGTACAGTGTGTATTGCTATCTGTCCTCCGGCGCGATGTATATGGGAGTGTTGACTCATTTTGCATCTGTCAGACAACGTTATAAAACATTCCGGAGCATGGCTTTTTCGGATACGCGAATCCCAGGATTTATTCGGCTCGAGGGTATGAGGAGAAATTACGCGTCGACGCGTCGATATGCGCGATAAATTTTTCCAGGTGATACGCTGTATGTATATTTTTTTATTCGACGAGTTTGCAGCTACGTAAAACTGAATGAATAGTAAACATTGTATTTTTTAAATCTATAAATAAACAGAGCTTTCAAAAGCTCATACACAAAAATAATGAAAAATTTCAAACTCGCGCTAGAACGCAGCTACATATCCACAGAAGCAAACCAGTAGCTCTAACCTTCGAGCGCAAAGAGACCATCAGAGGTGGGGGAGGAGCAAAGTTAGCGCAGCACGTGTGCCAGGTATATTACCGGCCGCGTGTAATTAATTAAACCGGTGTTCGGCCGTGTCAACGGCCAAAGCTAGAGAGAGAGAGAGAGAGAGAGAGAGAGAGAGAGAGACGACTGCTGGGATTTGCCCGTAGCTCCACTGTACACGTATACGCGCGAGATGCCCGCTAGGCTACTAAGCCACTGTACCCGGCTCGTCTACTGCTATGTAATACCTGAATACACTCGTTTGCATGGCCAAGGGAGGCTGTGTGCGTGCGGGTGTGCTCCGATAACGCCCTGCACGCGTATAGGTAATTGCTCGGGAGCGTGAGCTTGCGGTACTGCGGATACATCATTGGGCGTGTTTCTGTATAGGTGTGTGACGAAGATGTGTGCTGCACATCGGTTTCTCTACGCTCTTTTTTTATTTATAACGCAACAAAGGAGATATAGATTTTTGACCGATTGATTTTCTCCGAGAGAGAGAGAGAGAGAGAGAGAGCCAATATTGTCGAACTCGACTCCGTGTCATTATTTACAGGCCATCCGAGAGAAATAATTACAAATCTTTTTCCCCCACTCGAGCAGAGCCGGCTGCTGAATATCTTGGATGGATTTCCAAGAGTCATCAAATCCAGGCTCTTCGACGACCCTCTCGATATTCTCATCGGCGAGTCCGCAAACTTTTCTCTCTCCTCTCCTACTATACCGGCCTGCCGCAAATGAGAAACGGGATAATTCGCACGCGTTGGTATATATGCCGGTGACGGGGCGAAAAATATAATTCTCGGCTTCTTTATTTCGACGATAATTATTTGGATAAAAAGACGTAGCGTATAATAAAATATTCACGTTCACGTTAAACACACCGCACACCACCAGTCGTCGTTCATTCTCATATTACCCTAAGCACGAAAAAATAATAAACTCAAACTCTGACAAAGAACCGAAAGTCTGTCATAAATCTCGTTTTCAATTATCTCCCTCGTAGTACATACCTCGCTTCGCACAAGCCCGAGACATAACATCAAATAAAAAGAACAACCCTCAACTCGCTACGCTGAAGAAAAAACAACGCAATGATGAGGAAGAAGCCAAAGAGAAAGAGAGAGACAAGGGGGGCATAAAGAACGGAAAAAATCTTGCAAATGTAATGCAACGAGCTTGCGAGAAAAGTAGCCTATACACACACACACGTATACGCGCGCGCAGAAACAGAAAGATAGATATACGCGCGTCCCTTCCTACGACTTTCCCCACTCGATTCTCTCTTTCTCAGCGTAGACTCTCGTAAAGCTTAAATAAAGATAACTGAGGCTTAGGGCTGCGATATCATGCTGAGGGGGCGTAACGGCTGGTTGAGTCAACGAAATCAATTTATTCTCCCTGCCACCGGTAGGTAGCTACTCGGCTGCCTTTCCCTCGTTCCACTTTACGCGCTGTCTCTCTCTCTCTCTCTCTCTCTCTCTCTCTCTCTCTCTCTCTTCGTGTGTGCTGATACACTCGTCTCTTTCGCGCGCGAGTAGTATACAACATTTGCGACTTATGCGCTTCGTGCGTGGAAGGGCTGCTCGTCGAGGGGGTGTGTCGCTCTCTTCGAGTGAGGTGCGAAAAGATATTGTCTGCCGCTGGACCTGTTAGATTAAACGCTTCAGCGAATTAGTTTACTTGGGGATCATCCCTTATACAGCTTCTTTCGTATATATAGTGTGGTATATCACTCTCAACGGTTTTATTATATACACTAAAAGAAAGAAAGTTATATTTAGACGAACAATCGCATTGGGCGAGTTATTATTTTTTTTTTTCAGAAGAAAAATCTTATTTTACAGAGCGAGGACAACGCTCTGCTGCAGCGAGAGCTGAAGAAAAAAGCCGACTAAGCCGATTCCAGGGGAAGAGAGCAGCAGAGAGAAAGAAGCTCTCGGGAAGAGGCACGAGCTTACTTTTTTAAATGCGGAATAGGTACGCATTTAAACTTTTCCCGTGATTACATATAAATGAGTTCTCGGGACGAGAGCGGTTAATTTAGTTTCGAAAATGGACTGCTGCTGCTGGGAGAGAATTTTTTCGGAGTTTATATAAGCGGGATGGTAATTAAAAGCGCGGGAAAAAGTGTATTCGTAGACGATGGCGTTTAATTCCCACTGGAGGAGTTTGGGATGCAGGAGATTCGTTTTCTTTAATTTGGATATCTGTTACGGATCAATTTTAGAGCGCGTAAACACACCTGCACACGTTTCTATAAACACGGCAATCAAGAAAATTACAGCACCTCTCTCTCACGCCACAAAAGTTGTCCAAATCGCGCTCAACCACTCTGCATTATAATCATCAGGCATCTCTCTCTCTCTCTCTCTCTCTCTCTCTCTTTCTCTCTCTCTCTCTCTCTCTTTTCGTATATAATCTCCTCCTTGCCCTAAGCTTTTATCTCTCCTTCTCACTTATTTCCATTGCGGGAGCGCGTTGGCGTTCTTCTTTTTTCTCGTCGTCCGGAGGCGATGTCAGAGAGGATAGCGCGTCGCGTCGTCTCGCGGAGTAGGATGCCGACTACTACCACGGGGATATCACTATCCCGGCTAATCCCGCGAGCTCGTAGACGGAACCCACTCTTTTCTCGAGGATAAAATCCCTGAGCAAACCTCCTACTCTCTGTCTTTTTCTCGCTCTCACTCGTTGCTAAGGAAAGCTACTTTCCATCGTCGGAGCGAGAAAAAGAACTCGCGAGAGATCGCTCCGGCAGTTCAAGTCCGCGCGATAGAATCGCTGTAAAGACGTCACGATCCACGTATATGTGTATTTAGAGCTGGCTGTAAAAAGGAAGTCTAATTTAACGATGATTTTGGTGAGTTCGCCGATCGTCGATTTTTCTTTTTACGTTCACGTGTACGTCAAAGAAAGCATCAAAAAACCGAGTCACGCGTGAAGGTGTAACAAATATCTCGGAGCCTATACGCGAGAGAGACACTGCGGAAGAAAGATGTCGGGATGGCTCGATTGACCGGAACCGGTAATCCTCGGGTGCCATACGGGACACGGAAAAAGGATCAGGAAAAGAGCTGCTGCTTTCCAATATGGACGTCCACTGGTCAATCGGATTTTGGCTCCCTTTTCTGCACCTCCGAGGATACACACACACACACACACACACACATATATATACCCACGTTATATCAGATCCGCGCGGATATTGGCCATCTTTTTCCCCGAACCGGACACACGACTTCGACATTATGCTATATAGACTACTCTCGACGCGACGACGACGATATCCGAGGGGTGAGAAGGGCCAGATTAGGCTGACACATAGTTTTCCGAATTGATAAGCCGGCGTTATAGATTCTTTATTATACGGGAGAGTAACGCTGAGAAATTCAGGGAAGAGAGAGAGAGAGTTATGTAGGGGTAAAAAGTGATGTATGATAGGGATTTGAAGAAGCAATAATGTTCGGACATCGATAACGTTAATTCTTTTACTATAGACGAATAGAAGTTTCTGCAAAAAATATAAGCTCGAGCTTTATAAAAAAAAAGCCGAAAAAAGCTCGTCGTAAAAAGAAAAAACTCGCAAATCCTCACTCTCTGGACGTAGAACAGCATCAGGCTCTGTACGAAAGAAGACGCCGAGGTTATACGAGATCACGGCGAGTCACTCCGTCTATTATTGAGGCCGGCACGAAGTGGAGATCGCTGTCGAAGCTCGTAGCTCGCCAAACCCCTTGAATTTTCGCGCGGATGTCCAGTAGCAGTATATATAGTCTCCTACGTCAACGTCTTAAAGGACGCGCGGCGGCTCCGGGCTTTAAGAAAACATTATCTCGAGAGCCAGTGTACGACGGCTGGCCAGTGTCTTATATCGGAGGGGTGAATATTGAGTCGAAGCTCTCGCTCGTTCACCGGTGATAAATCTCGTTTAAGCTGGTTTGAAATTTTTACGAATTTCCGCGTGGAAAAATAGCCCTATATACACCTACCTATACAAAGAAAATTAAAATTCGCAAAGTATAATATAACAGACACACAGTACAGCGTTGTAAACGCTTCTCTCCCCTCTCACTATATTGTAAGCGGGTGGCACTAGACCTTTTCAACGAGGCATTTGTTATATCCTTTGAATTCGAGGAGCTGGCACGCGCTATTATTTATTCCATTCTTATTTTTTGCCGAGCGAGCGAAGCGTTTCCTCCTCTTGCTAGAGAGCGTTGTTGTAGTAAATGGACATAAGTCAGTGCGGTCGAGCAGTGCTTCTGTCATTTTTATCGCCTCGGCCTGAATTAAGAAGGTGGAGTCGCTTGCGAGAAGGGGGAGAGACTTTCTCCTGCTCCTTGCCAAGCTTTTATATCTTTTTACCCTTTCGCCTATGTGTACTATATAGTGAAATCGAAAAATATTTTGTTGGTTAGTAAATTTACTCCATAGCATCTCAAACACGCTTATACTCTACCAAGAGCGTGTATTTAATAACCGAATAAATGTAGCCAACTTCTTATAACTTTGACCAACTCATCATCCCGCAAGCTCCACAGCCATTTCCCAGCTACTCCGCTCGTCTGCTTCTCCAACTCCCCGAATAAGAAACTACTGTGCCACCACTGGATATCTCCTACTTCTGCAGAGGCATAATATAAGTGGCCGAGCGGAGAGAAGTCGTATTTTCGGCTCTCTCGGAAAAGAGACTACTCGCGCACTTTACATCATTGTTCTGCGCCTTGTAACCGACTGTAATGGGCCGAGCTTGCGGTGATTTAAGAACACGGTTATACAGTCCTAACGGCGAGAATTTCTCGAGTGTAAAAATCGACCGAGCGCTTATTGCTCGTATATGCTCGAGGATAAATTTTGGTAGTCCATGTGCCATGAAAGTTTTTTCTTTCTTACGCTAAAATCATCGCTGTGCGCGATGACGAAACAAGAACTGTTGTGTAAATACGAACGAATGTCTATTACGTATCATCGACATATGGTATTGCGAATGTCACTATTTGTAGAAAAAGGCCTAATCCATGGACATATAGTTAGGGTTCGACGACGAAAAACACAAACACACCGCCTGAAATCAAACCGAATCGAGCATTCTCACGTTCGCCAGCATTATATCACTTTCGAGTCGCTCGCGTATATTCGAATATGACTGGAAAGAATCACTTAATAACGGCTTAAACTCCCCCTCGGCGACGCGTACGTCCGATAAAAAAAGAGGGAAATCGAAAAACTTGATCGTACACAGCCTGCAGGAAAGAAAGAAGACGAAAAAAAAGGGAAAAAGGCAAATAATCCTCGACGCCCCAACATACTCACATATTTCAGGCTTTCCATAGAAATCGAGCGGAGAGAATCTCTTCGATGCATATTCGCACGTATTTTCTCCTTCTTTACGGTATCATTATCCACTGCAGTGCACGTATTTACCGTCTTTGCAATTTTCTAAATTTTTATTTTTATTTTCCATATACTTTCCAATAAATTCATACACGTCTACGATTCTTTCATAGCAAACAATGCATGCAACGTTGAGAAGTCAACGCCCACTAAACATCGATCTCATTTCCAGCCGAAGAAACAAAAACACACACGAAGAGAGTCGCGCGCGTGCCATCGTAATCGTACGTCGAACTCCACATACGCACATATATACAGCACACAGAGAAGCTTTCAATGGGGGGGAACAGGGAGTCTCGCGCGCGTGCATGACGTGTAAACGCATCACGCGGGTCACGTATAGTTAATCCGACAGAGGTAACAATAGGCTGCGACAACCCCCGTGAGCTGTTATGCGTGCGCGTCGCCTCGCTCTCTCTCTCTGTTCGACAAGGAGCTGTTGCCGCTGGCCAAGGGAGCATCCGCATAATGCGACGATATTCTAGTAGTATTATAAAAGGCGCACGAAATCCGGCGTCGAATATGGTTTTGTTGTTTGTCCACGCTATAGCAAAGAGAAAGACAGGAACCTTTTTTTTTCCGTATTGTTGCGCTGGAACTCGGTGCTTTCTCTCGTCATGCATACGAATATGTGGAAATGAAAATCAGAGAGAGGTTGTTCGATTTCTTTGGGTTTACTATGTATTGACGTTCAGTCGATGTGTTTGCGCGCGGATTTAATAAGCAGGGTGTGAAGGTTGCGTTATTGGGTATTGTGAGTGATGGTGCGTATATAGCACTGACTGATTTACAAACAAGAGGGCTGTTTCAATACTATACATACAACAAGTTTTTATATATATCGTCGTCTAGAGATTGAGTTACGAGAGATTTCTGAGTTTTTCGCAACGAACAACAAAAAAGTGACAAAATTTGAATAAACTCATATTATAGGGTAAACTGCGATGGACTGGTACTCCAGCAGTCTACAGTCTCTGACCAGCGAAGATAGGTGGCACATAAGCGCTTTTCTACTCCCTTCATCAACATCTGTGAGCCCAATGCATTATAAAGTGGTATATCTTAGATACAAGAATTGCTTTTTGTTTGACCCGTTTGAACCGATCACGCTATGCAATTGCTATTCAATTCGACTGAGATAATTTACACTTTCTGAATTTATTGTTGTGTAGATTTATTTGATCAATATCACAAATCAGACTACAATATTGCAACAATTCGCAGAACGTCACGACCCCAAAAAATTCAAAATTTCACCCCGTCCCATCACACGGACATTTCGACACACACACCTATATCCACTGCACAGACCGTCTCGCAAGCGGACAATGTAACAGTATCTGAGCAGCGCATTGTGCTCGCGGAAGTCTCTCTCTCTCTCTCTCTCTCTCTCTCTCTCTCTCTCTCTCCGGTCTAATCGGATTATATCGCGCTCGCGCGCATAAAAAGAGCAAACGCCCAAATCGCATTTATATTAGCTTCATGAATGAGTCGTAAATATTTATGCTGCGATCCTCTCTGCTTTTCGCTACGGCTTATGTGTATACCCTCTCGTACCCATACGACCACAGATTTTTTCCCTCCAAGTGTATATACGTAAAGTGCCATACTCGGACGCACACAATAAGTATGTTGCTGTATATATATAAAGATGCTTGTGATGCGGAGATGACGCGGATATGCAGGAGGGATGTCGACGTCGACGTCGCTAAAGAGGAGGAAGAAAGTGGGACGGTTAATCGGTTCACGAGGATGTTCGCACGACTAAAGATGACGAGCATCTTTCTCTCGATTGTTATGATTTTCCGAGTCTTATAATTTGGATGAAAGGCGGGCTTTTGGCTTGTAGGCGGTTTATATTTTTTTCTTTCGACTATAATGTGGGAACGTTTAAGGGTGTCATTGTGTGCACCTACTATTAAACTGGACAAAAAAAAAATACGTATATAAGGCTTATGCAGAAGGACTAAAAACTAAAACTAAACGGTATACAGCGATGCACAGAAGATACGACTTCCACGAATTACGCAACACGGCACATCTCAACGACGACAACTCGCGTACAGGCCAAGTCCAAAAGAGCGAGCATCTCTCTCCCGTGTGGTGCAAACGCCTGGAGCGCGAAAAGCCCACAGCTAAACGGGAAATTTCGCGCAGCTGCAACATTGCGCGAGTATATAGCGCATAGTAGCAGTATAGCAGTACGTGTGTCGTACAAACGCAACGACTACACACAGCCTCGAGGCGAGAACAAGAGTTCGCGCATTGTGTATTGGTGCGACGCGATGTTTTCCTTATCCCGCGCGCGCGCGCGTGTATAAAAGACTCGACACTCCGTTATAATAAAGTCCACCCCCTTCTCTCGAGGCTTCTTTTTCTCCCTCCTTCTCTCTCTCTCTCTCTTTCTCTTGCTCGCCGCGCGAATAAGGGAAGGCATTACTGCCAGCCAACTTACTTTGTTCCTGAACTTTATTAATTTTTCCTCGGCTCTTGGGGGAGCTCGGTTATATCGCGCTCGTGCGCTCGAGGATAGGGACAAGAAGGCGAGATACCTGAATGGCTTGAGAGAAAGAGAGGATGAAAAAAAAAAGTCCGCTGAAAGGTTGGAAGGAGAGGAGAAGGGTTCGAGCTCTTTTCTTGCCTGGCCTGTGTGACGCTGGGAAATTTTAAAATCTGTCTATGCGTTGTCGAACCACCGCGAGGAAAACTTTATTATTAGCGACCAGGCTGAAGAAAGTGTTGAAGGGATCATCGGACGGCTGTACGAGTTTCTGATAAACGAGTTCGTGATGATACCAGTCTTGACGCCGATTTCTCAAAGAATATTCATTTTTTTATACGAAAAAGCACCTTATGTCTATGCAAATTCGAACGTTAACCCCGTGGCCCGTTTCAGCATGAAATTGCTACGGCGGCTCACGCGCAGCATACACAAAGACCGTCGTCTCGCGCAACTTCGCCGAAGACAGCGACAAGATATTGCCTTTATAAACTCATTTGCAGCTCGGCCGATCATCTCTTTCCCCGCGTGAAAAAGTTCGCCTCCCGCACGACGGGTGATTGATGCGCCCGGACGCGTCACCGAATAATTAGGGGGAGGGGGGGGGGGATCGTCGCGCCGCGTTATACCACCCGAGATGTCGACGTGTTTTTTTTCTCCGTATAGCCTCCGGGAGGGTGAAAACTTGGAAGCTGGGCGGTGATGCTCGGGATGAATGCTTCTTGATGCGACGCCGATGTTTGGTGTTTTTTAATTGAGTTTACAGAGGAGGGATGTATCGCAGGAACGGCGTGTTGATGACGCTATTTGCGGGAAGGGAATAACGATGTTCGATGTTAATTGATATGGGAGAGAGCGAGATATTCGAAAAAGTTATCTCTACGACTGTCACTTCAGCGATAGGTCGAATCCACCCCTTCTCTTTGAAATCGCTAAAAAATTAAATCCTTTCGCTTGAAAGCTATACACACAGCCCTGTATGGAGCGGTGCAGTAACACGCAAGCGGCGCGCGTTTATCATCTCACACTCTTCTCCCGAGGAAAAGATTAGCGCCCGTCGTTCAATCACTCTCCTGCCAATAATCTACCTACATCTCTCTCTCTCTCTCTCTCTCTCCCTCTTGTCTCTTCCGCGACGCTCCACCCGCGCGATATCTCGCGTGACAGTGGCCATTGTGCGCGCGCAAGCGCAACCGTTTTTCCGCACCCTCTGTTAAAATGCCGCGTCGTATCATCTATAGCGTTGTGCACTTTTTTTTGTAAGGAGGGAGGTTTTGGCTGTGCTTGTGCGAGTGGATGCGTTATTTGGGGAGTTATTGTGAGGGTTTGAGTTAAGGTAATTTTTTCAATTCACGATTATAAAATACGAGGTTGAAAAATCGAAAATCTACCAAAAAGCGAATTCCCAGGCCTTAAATCCTCTTCGCGACTAATAAGCCTTCCGCACCAAACTCACCCGATTACAAAAAACCTTCGAGAATCTCCAAAAAAAATTCCCTTCGTACCCCCACCCACGATACACCAAGCACATCCACCTCCGCATCTCTCGTTCTCTCCACCCCATCCTCCTCTCGTTCCTTCGCATCCATATATACGCTTCCATCCGTTCAGTCGCGGGGCACCGCTTGATGGACAGCGGCGCCAATTTGACGCTCCTCTCTCTCTCTCTCTCTCTCTCTCTCTCTCTCTCTCTCTCTCTCTCTCTCTCTCTCTATTTTTTATTTTGCAGTCCTGCCGTGTGTGCGCGCGCGCTGAATATTGCATCGAGCGTTTGAAAGGCTGGAACTGTCGAGCGAAGGGGGAGGCAACTGCTACCGCCACTGGAATTCACCGGTTGTGTGGATGCACTCGGCCGGGAAAAACGATAGGCGCGCGAGAGAGAGAGAGAGAGAGAGAGAGAGAGAAAGAGAGAACGAGGAGAGGGAGTATGGTATCGCGTGAGAGTGACGGACTCGAAGCCAGATAGAGAAAGAGAGAATTAGGGGAGAGGCGGAACACGGAAAGAGCACGAGAAAATGAAAGAATAAGAGATGAAAGGAGAGGAAGGGGTGCCGATGGAGTGCTGGATCAGAAAACGCGAATCGGCTTCGGACGTGTACGGCGAGTTTGGAATCTGCGAGAGGACTTTTTGCCCGATGCGTTTACTTTGTGTCGGGGGATTCACGGAATTTATGTGGATATAGTACGGTATTCGCGAAATACTTCTTCGTTTAGCGCTATTGAGATTCATTTATACTTCAATAGTAGCATGGAGAATCAATTGATCAAACAACGCGAAGAAATATTATAGGTATTGCTAAAATAATAAGCCCGTACAATCATATCAAACTAAACTGTCCACTCCTGCAGCTTCCGGGGAGAGGAAAAAAATCGTCTCGAGCGTAAAAAGCGAGCCAGTCAAAAGGTAAAAACTGCCGGGACTCGCTATAGCGGATGAGAGTTAAAGCTCCTGCGACCAGAGAGCAGACAGACAGCCAGTAAAATCGCACACACAGATACGTACACAGAGCATGGAGAGAGAGAGAGAGAGAGAGAGAGAGATGGAAAGCCGAGAGATGAGCTCGGAACAAGCAAAAGAGCACGAGCGAATGAAAGAACGAAAGATAAAGAGACAGTGAAAAAATAGAGGCAAAAGTCCCGAAACAAGGGAAAGAATATGGACGGCAGCAAAAAGCTCTGCTGAAAGCTCTCTATATGGACCGAAGCCGCTTGACTCACTCACGTGCAAGGACGTATAAGAGAGAGAGAGAGAAAGCGTTTCACCTCGCATATCACGTCGGTCAAATGCCAGCTGCCGAGAGTGAGTCGCGAGGGCGCAATGCAATGAAATCGCTATATATCCAGCAAGCGCGCTCTCGACATGTACTCGCGAATTATTTATCCCAGCGAGACGAGCTTATGCCGCCTCGACGGTTTCGTCTGTAGCTATATAGCTTCTGTTTCTGGCGATTATCGAAATTTTTTTACTCACGATTTCAAGTGCTTTATTTTCATTTGGTTGAACGCTGCAGGTGCGATTCACTCGCGGAAAGGGGAGTTTAACGATGATTGGATAAGTTAACAGTACGATCATTACGGGCCGAAAGAAAACTCATCTTCCTCCCAGCAGCAGGAAAATGTATCATCTTCGTTAATACACCGACGCCTTCTTCTCGGACACAACGAAGCGTATAACCACAAGCGAATCTTAGATCCCCGACACGTTTCCCTCGTTGTAGCGGCCAATTCGGCAGGCGTACAAGTTACGCGCGACATTATCCCCGAGTATAATAGCTGTTGGGAATGCATGGGCTTTAATTGGATTGACCGGAGTCTCGAGTGCTACTTCGACTCGACTCGACTCTTCGAGGATATGTGTATACAGTCGCGTCGCCATGGGACCATATCGAGTTGGGGTGTGGGTATATTAGCTGCTCTGGGAGAAAATTATGTTATTGGAAAGGAGCTACAAGCTTCGATAAACAACGAGATGCTACGTTGTGTTACGGAAGTATTGTAATTGCTCGAAGATAATACGATCTAATTAAATTTGCGAAAATAATCAGGACAAGTTGAAAAGTAACAATTCACGTCCGCAGAACCATATGCGAATCTAATCACAATTACCACAGCCGTCGTATAAGCCACGAGCACGCCTCGACCTGATGGTTTCATTAGGCGTCTCTCGCGACGTTCGCAGCATCTCGATATCTCTCTCACTCCTCCCTCTCACTTTTCCGCACTTCCTACGAGACTCATACCCCTGCAGCAGGATAGCCTGGATTTCCGATGCCCCGGGGAATTGGCACCGCGACTTATTGCCTCTTAGGACACGGCTAGAGCACAACGACGACGATCGGTTCCAACCGAACTACCTCGTGTATAGGTGCAGTAGTGGAAGCGATGCGGCAGCTGTGAAGCGCAATTTTACCATGGTATTAACCCTTGAGTGTGTTTATACGTTGCGCGGAAATGTTTCGGCAAAATGAATTTTATTAGTTGATTAGTTTTAACTGTGCGCCTCCTAGTGTCGAATCTTCGGTTCATTCCGTGTCGTCTGTGTATAAAAGTAACGAAGCGAAATTGTCGAGAACAAAAAAAAGAACAGTCCAAGAAGAAAAATAAACAGCCGAATAGAAGGCAGCTCACGAAAAGGAAGCCTAATGAAACCGTAAATGACGAGGCGCCGCACGTAGGGGTCTTTCGAAGGCTAATAATCGCACTATTTTCTCCGCTAATTTATTTCATTACCCGAACCGGCTCTATATACACACGCCGAGCTATAGTAATTGGACTCGCACAGCATCAACGAAAGAGAGAGAGAACCCCATTACGGGGCAGCTTTTGCCTCTTTAAAGCCCCCTAATGAATTGGGCCTAACTGCGATTATGCTATCTCATCGACGTTCGTCGCCTCTTGTTTGCCAGCGGCGTCAGACTCCCGACAGCTCATTCGATATCCTGATCTTTATAAATTCGACTACCACAGCGATTTCAACCCTTTGCGCCATATAGCTGCTAAAAAAAGTATAATATATACCTATACTATATTTTACCAACTAAATTATCCATCAAACGAGTTTACGACGTGTTACCCAATAAGTACGTAATTACCTCGCTCGAACTCGTCTCAATTCTCTGAACCACCGACGAAACCTCAGAAGTAGAAAAAAAAAACCGCCTGTGTGGTCTCCCTCTCTCCTACACCCTATATCTAATACTCGCACCAACAAAAGCCTCGGATTTCGCGCGCGTGCATCTATATGACGGAAGTATACGGCGCTGTGCCATCTCCGCCCCCAAGATGATGGATTGCGCGCTTCGACTCCAAATATTGATACACCACCACGCGAGTAGCCACAATGAGCGCGTGAAATTCTCAGCGGGACGCGAGATGAGGGAGGCTATTGTGCGCTATACCTTATACACCGGGGGTATAATGTATATGCGTGTGTGTCCAAGTATTATATAGAGGAGAGAGAGGAAAAAAAGGACGGAAGGCGTTATTCTTCTCGTTGGACTTTTTGTCACCGATGTTTTAGGATGTCCTTACAAGAAGTCGACTATGTGGCTTGTGCGTGGAATATTCGAAATTTTTTTATGGGATGTTTCTCGAGTCATTTTTGGTGGAGCTCATGTCTGTGTGTGTGTATGTGTGTCAGTGCGTGTGGGACAGGAATATGTGGAAAGAAGTCATCAGTTTTCTCGGAAGCTGGTGGGAGGATAATTTTTATTGATGGCTGACATCAATTACTTGTTTTATCATTTCGATCGAATGATTATATTATGCTGTTCGAATGATATGAGTTAGGGATACCTACGATTATAGAATTTTATTTTTACTATATACACAAAACTAAAGTTGCAGTTTCGCGAATCTTTCTTTCAATTCAACACTTTCCCACTTACCTGCCACACACCCCCATAACCCTATTATACCCAAAACATCTTTTCTTTCTCCTTTCTTAAGCAGCTTATAGACTACTCCCAATGTTTGTTTTCATAATTTTCCAAAATTTCGTTCCGGTCATATACACAATTCATATTCATTCGTCTCAGAACTACACGCGTGTTTCCACGAGTGAGCGTGTAATGACGAATAATAGCAGGCCCTCCCGGACAGCGTCGAAAAATCCGAGCGTATACACACATATACATAGAGAAAGAAAGAATAGGACCATACGACGCGGGGGCCGAATGACTGATGACCATGGGAACGAGGCTACTGCGCTCGCGCGCGCGCGCGAGAATGAGAGATGAACAGGTAGTCTCCTCTCTCTCTCTCTCTCTCTCTCTCTCGCTCTATCTCTCGCGCCTTATGACTCGACTCCTGTGGAGCAGCGGAGAAATCTTTATATCCGAGGATTCTGCTTATAGCAAAGACGAAGAAACGAATGAATGAACGAAGGTAGAAGAAGAATAAGAAAAAAGGGGATCGAGATATATATGCGTGGGAGAAGGACGTGTGTGTATGTGTGTATGGCTTTGATTTCTTGTGGCTTGTTCTCGGGAGCTGCTTGTAAGAAAGCTTCGGGGTGGGCTCACGTGTGTTTTCGACAAATACAGACACCAGCCACGGAAATATTCATGCGCATATATAGAGGTATCCCCGACCGCGTTAAACGCGCTCAAAAGCCGTAGTAATGGGCTTAGCTCGCGTTTGAATGAACGTCGCTTCGTTGAAATCTCGACGGCTGCGCATATGCGTATACTAGGATACAAAGGTGATGAAGATGTGTCACGAGAGGCGTGTGCACGTTTATGTGTATTGAATATTCTGAGGAGGAAGAGGTGACGCCGAGCTTCCGGTGAGGACACACACCCACACACACTTGCTGCGTATGTCGTTTGAATTTTAGATAGATAATATACGCCGACGGCTAATGGTTTTTCTTTGAGACCAAGAGATCGCGCGTGGTTGGTGCGCTTTTGTTCGATGACGATGAGCTGATAGGCGTATAATGGATACTCGCCGCGTATCACAGGTTGCTTTTTCATTACGATTTCTATTTAGATGTTACGCCGTGTCTTTTGTTGCTTTCATTGATTCCAGCACCCTGACTCACCCGCGGACGAGTGTAGTGACTACTCCTTTCTTCAAATTGATTCACTCTTGTATCAGCGTCGTCAGAGAGATGGTGTCACTTTGTTGTAGAAAAAAGAATCTGAAAAAATGCCTCTCGATCCCACGCGACTTTCTTATATAAACGAAAAAAAGTCCAAGATCGACGTCGTTAATCATCTCCCAAGCTCGGCATAACCGATGCAAACGAATGTAATACATAACGTTGGTAAACACGGAGAGAGAGAGAGAGAGAGAGAGAGAGCCAACTCCAGAAGCAAACGCGGCGTATATATAATATTATACAGATGATGACGGTCACGGTACTGTGGCTACCCCCAGAAATATACACACACTCTCGCCTCCCCTGCATCTGCCTGATATCGACGCGAATCTCTCCCTTCTGTCCCATTATTCTTTCTCACACGCGCTCTCTCTCTCTCTCTCTCTCTCTCTCTCTCTTCTCTGTTATTACAGCGAGTGTCAGTTATGAGCGAGAGATTCTCACGAGCCGCCATATATTACTGCAGTATATAGAGCCAGTAGGTAGATATACACATATATTTTCGGTCCAGGACGAGTGACGAGGACTCGTGTAATTGTTATACCGCGAGGTATTAATGGGTGGGGGTTGGAAGTACTTACTTCATACTCCAACTTTTCGTTTATTGATTTTGGCTTTTTACGCTCACGCTAAGAAGGATACCCTGTTATTATTATTCGTCTTTTTTATGTGTTTTGATTGCCGACTATACGTTGGCTGGGAATATTATTCATGCTTTTTTCATCGAGCTTATTTTGAGTGGCCGTGTATGAGAATGTTATTCCATATAGATATACGTTACGCGTCAACGTCATACGATACAATATACGTCCTCGCGAGGCTAATAAGAAAATAAAACTCCACTAATAAACTTGATAATGACAGAGCCCCCAATTTGGTCGACTTCACTCTGCAGAAACGAATCGTCATCCGCACACTACTCTCAGTATAGCCAAGAAGGAGCCGGGAAACAAAAGCCGCGATAATTAATCCGTCGCGAGGTTCGGGCGTCACGGAAATCTGCCACGTCGATTTCCTCTGCACCGCGTTCTAATACACTGCGCTGTTATTTAACTTTCATTACGCCTCGCGTAAGCTTTATCGATATTTACCGTCAAGAGCCGCAGATACGCTGACTCCGGCACGATCTCTCGTCGAAGCGCTGTCTTATACCGCATCTTCTTCTTATTCTTTTGTCATTCAAACGACGTATTGTAACTATAAGTTTATTAAAATACATACGAAGAGTAAGATCTGTCAAACACCTGTCAAAGCGAGATAATCGTTCAACTTCCACACCTCAGGCTACGCGTATAATAAAGAATCAATTAAATTCACGACAGTCGACAACAATGCCTTACACACCTTTCGGGCAGCGAACGCACATCGGATCTTCACAAACTTTCCTGCAGTAGCGTCGATCAAATCGGATTAAATCCTTCTCCCATCGATTGTCGGGATCTCGCGCTGCGCGCATAATAGAGCCCACCGCTATATGGCGAACTCACTGTACACAAATCGTAAAAAGAGCGAAAGGCAGCTTGCGTTCGAGAACGGATGAAAAGGAATCCGTCTATTCTCCGGGGCAGCATTGTAAAGCTCCTTTTCACGCGCGTATTAAAAGTCGGAGTCGTTTCGAGATTAAGAAATCTTCAGGAGAGAGATATATATATGTATAGTATAAGCAATCCGAGGCTTGAAAGCGAGTCATGTGTATTATATGAGTATAGTGCGAGCCGGTCGGTAAATTATATCGCGGGAGAAGGGGACACAAAAAGAGAGAGAGAGAGAGAGAGAGAGATGGCGAGCAGATTTTCTCGGGATACGCTTCTTTATTTCAATTATGCAAATTATGCCGCGACGGCCCAGTGTAAACACGCAAGCTTCTCCTCGTTCTCGTTCGTGTTTACGAGCCCGATCGCGGTTGACTCCTTTATTTTTTTTTTCATCGACTACCAGGCTGCTGCTATATTGTGATAATAAAAGTGTCTTTGCGCCATGTGTGAAGAAATTGCGGAGATGATGATAATGAAGAGTGGCCTGGTTTCGAATCTGTTTACTGTTTATAATACGAGTTTTGCTTTAATATATGGATGAGTCAATGTATTTTCGGATTGTTCGTTAATGAGCTGCAAGCTGAAATAGCTTTATGGACCAGATAAAGTTTGAAGGCATAATTTGAATTTTATTCTCTCAAATATTATGTATTATCACATCAGCTAGATCGTCACGTATTATCTCAAGTCTCGGGCAGTTACAGCACGAGTGGCCCAAAAGCAGACCCAACAAAAGGTAGCTTTGGCATAGGCGATGAGCACATATATATATATATATATATATATATACCGGGGATGCAGATATCGATATGAGGAATAAAAAAGCGCCCATGCGCCACCTGTCTTCGCTAGTCAAAGACACGAAAAGTTTGAGCGGTAGGGAAAGCCCGAAGCTACTTTGTTCTGATGTATCGCGGCCCACATGTACACACTATTCGAAAACAATACAATAACGAGATATACATCATCCCTCGTTATACTATTTTTTCATTTTTCACTTTTAAGATTAATAACTCGTCGACTCTTCAAAAATAATTTAACTACTAAAATCGCAACTATTTATCACTTGCCAGATTTTATATCTGGCGCGTGGATTTGTTTTGGGAATAATTTTTGAAACACAAGATGAACTCTTGTCGTGAGGAAAGCAAATAATGAGAGGGTATTTGTTTGGTAATGTTTTTTACGCGCATATGAAAAGGAAGAATGAATTGAAGCGACGGATGTTGGAGTCTTTGCTTAAGGAAACAGAAAAACATAATAGGAAAAAAATCCTGTTCTACTTTTTCTTCAAAAAAAAAAAAAAAAAAAAAAAGGAATTAGATGTATTAATCTGAATAATTTAAAAAAAAAAGTAATTAAACTCGCTTTGTTCCGTAGGCGACCTACCATGTCGCAAGTACTTTGTCAGAAATGATATGCTTGTGAATGCTCTACTTTACTACATTTGTCTTTTACTTTTTTAATAAAAGATACGTCTATACTTATAGCTAAATGCATTCCCAACATATTTCATAGTATTGCAGATTTTTTTGGATGATATCAGACTGCTGCTATCATTTTATATATTTGATATGGATTCTTTACTTTTGTGTTATTTTCGATTGTGAAACTGGTAAAGACGGAGCAGTGATCGGTTACTATAGCTAGATTTTGTCGGAGGACGAATTAGGGATAGTTTTTTATTGTGGCGACGGATATGTCGGCGAACTCGGTGTCGCAAATTAGATGTGGATTTGGATATTGATAGCCAACTTTTGGAAACTAGAGCAGCATTCAGCAAGGATTGGTTGTCTAATTTTGACAGGATCATTTGGGATATTTCGATCGGGAGGTCTTTGATAAGGTCGATGCCTTGGTTGCCTTTTTTGTTTTGGTTATTAAGGCCAAGGGAAGTTATGAATTTCTTGAAGGAGTCCATTTTGGATGGTTATTCGAGAACTTTGCTTTAGGCAAGCTGATTCTCAACTGACAATTATTCTCAGAGGAGCTGCTTAAATACTGGAGTTACACGAGAGGGGTGTCATGACACCCCTCCCAAATTGTTTAAGCCAATCACAACCAAGCAATTAGTAGAGTTATAAGAGTGGGGTGTCATTGTCAAATTGTAGTTTTCTAGCTTTTTAAATAATTTTTCTGCTCAATAAATGCTAACAAATCAGAAAACGAATAGAATGATTATTGTGTTTTCTTTAGTGGGATGCTAAAACTCGAAGATATTAGTGTTGCGATATATTGATTAAAATAAAATATATTTTTGATTATTCTTATCACGAAACTAATAGAAAATAAAACGATTCTTTAAACTAACGTTTAACAAAGACACTTGAGAAATAATTCAACTACTAAAATTCCAAGCACACATTCAAAATCTCAAAATTTCACATCACAGCTCTTCTCCGACCGCCGCCGGCAGCTCAAAGCTCGCAAACATCCCAAGGCCTTCAACTCTCCTATAGCATCGCAGCTGCAGCAGCAGAAGTACGGGCGGAACGCATCGCATGCAGAAGCTCACGCCTGCATAAAACGCGAAAACAGCGTGTATTGGAAGTTTGCGCGCGCGCGAGAGAGAGAGAGAGAGAGAGAGAGAGAGAGAGAGAGAGAGAGAGAGAGAGAGAGAGAGAGAGAGACAGAGTCTCGTTACCTGCTCTCCCGAGGCTCTTCTCTCTAGGCTATACGGTATGTAGCTATACGTCGCCCGAAGCTTATCTTGTCTGACGGCGGTCGCATGCCTCTCTCGGTTCTGCTCTCTCTCTCTCTCTCTCTCTCTCTCGCAGGGTATTCGTACTTAATACCTTATCTTGTTAAGCAGTGCGCTTAAGATTGTCGCACGAGCAGTTAACCGTTTTCTCGGCTTATACGCGCTGCTGCTGCTGCTGCTGCTGCTGCTGCTGCCGCTGTTGTTGTGCTGCAGTATGCGCTTCTTCGCTTACTTATTCTCTTTTCCACGCTTTTCTCGAGTTTCTATTTTCGAGCCGATTCTTGGCCGCGGGAGGTATGCAAGTTTGCGTTTTGTCGGAGACTGGATTTTAGCTGCATAGGATCGTTAATCATGATGCGAGTGACGGAATGGCTCGGGTTTGAAAAATGTTTGTGATAACGACTGACGGTATGAGAAAAATTGCTTCTAGCATCGGTCGTAAAACTGTAACAGAAACTATCTCTCATATCCTCGAGGCGAGGAGAAAAAACGACGAGCACCTGTACTCCGCAGTCGTAAATGCAAGTCTGTTTTAGGTCAACTATATATACGAAAATATCGTATTTCGTGGAAGAGTCCGTTGCCTCGAAACGGTTGGTGTCGTCACAGGCCTGTAAAAAAATCAGCAGATTGAAACGTAAGCTGCAGCCGACAAGCTGAGCCGTCGTCGGTATGGTCTCGTTGTCTCTGAGGCGTTTCGTTTCACGGACTCGTGTATTTTTCGAGATGTACGACAGATAGACGACAGATGCTACTCTAATTCCTGCAATAACGCAGATTCAAGTGCCTTCTCAAAAAACTGGCTGTCAGTAATGTTCTTCCATATATTACCTCGCAGTTATAACACATAAGAAATAAAACTAAATTTAACTTGTGAACCATCGCATTAGTATCAAGCAAATCAGCTCGAGATTTTCCCATCGCCAATAAAAGCTTACCTCCGGAACATGGCCTCGCAACCTACATAACGAGTATCCAAAGAAAGTCGTCGCCCTTTTCCGTGTCACCTTGCGCAATGATTCTCGACCCCCGCTAAGAGAACCTTTCAAGCCGTATATACCATAGGTAGAAGTCCTGCACCGGACATCGAGACGACTCGCGTGCAACAAAACAACAAATTGGCCCGCTCGGCGCGCGACGAGAGATTTCCCAGGCGCCCCGGGGTAGGTGGTCCAAACCGCCCCCGCTGGGCTTCATAGACCTTCTTTTTTTCCGTTCCGTTGACTTTGCGCGCACTGCGCGTACAGCCTTTGTGCACAGCGTCCGCTATACAGCAGCAATAGTCGATGAATTTGTGGGAAAAATCTCGGTCGCATTTGCGTGTGAGAAAATTGGCGCGTCTTTGACTGTCGACTTCTTCAAGACGCTGCGCTGGAGGTGCGAGATCTGGAGTGGGGCCTTAAATGCTTTTTAAGGAGCACAATGTTTGTATTCGCGCGGAGTGACCGCAAGTCTATTGAGTCTATGAGAACCCGAGGTTTGGGGAACGATTTTGACGGGCGTTAGTCGATTGTCGATTTCTGGGTAATGGGTGTATCATGAGAAGTAAATACGTATTATTTGTGTGTCGACGTGTTGTGACTCCGTGCTTTCAGAGATTGACAGAGAATCGGATGCATAAATCTCATAATAGTGGAAATCACTATCGAACTACAAGAATAATTAATTTTAAAAAATCCAAAAGACGAAATTTCGTAGAACTATTACGCAAATTTGGACCTTTATTAAACTTGATAATGAAATCCATCCTCATATCTATCTTCCTCTCGATCCCAAAGAGCCTCCAATCCGCCAATCCCTCGTCTCCACACGCCGTCCGAATTAAGCTCAATAAAAGATCCCCTCGTAAAAATCGACGTCCAAAAATTTACATCCCAGAACACTCGAAACGCGATCGAGTGTCGCCGCACGAAAAGGAAAAAAAAGGAAACAACCGACTCCTTATAGACGCATAAAAGCCAAGACACGCAGAGTCCCTCTCTCTCCCCTTCGTCGCGTCGCTCGTTAGGCGACTCGAGCGAAACAGTCTAAGGGCAGGCTACTAATTCAGGCTGACATAATTGGGGGTGTTTGTTACCTGTGCGCCCGACGCGAGATAGAAAGAGCGAGAGAGAGAGAGAGAGAGAGACTCCTTCCTCTTTCTCGGCGACACGAGGCTGCAGCTCTCGTACAAGATCGTATAACGAGAGCGAGGAACATGGAAAACCTCTTCCTCGGACGATCCTCCAGCCCGATAGCCGATGCTATCGTGTACCTCTAGCCCTCTTTCCTTCTCTCTCTCTCTCTCTCTCTCTCTTTTCTACTCTTTCTAGCCCCGACAGCGTGTAGCGACGGCTGCTGCAGGCTCTTCCGCTCGCTACGTCCGAGGAGAGCTTCCTATCCCGTCCGCCTGTTGCCTTTGGAATTTTTCCTCTTTTTTTTGCAGTCCCTGCCGCCGCTGGTGCAGCTCGTCGTCGTCGTCGTTGTTGTTGCTGCGGAAAAGAGCCGAACTACGCGGTGCCGACGCTGGTGTTGTTGGTTCCGTGTTTTCGCGTACGAGATGCTGCCGCTTTTTGTTTTTTGGATCGCTGCGCGAGTATTTTTTTTTCGCGGAGGTGACGCTGGTTTAGCTCGGTTTTCGCGTGTAAGGTATTTTAGCACGTGATTAATTGTCGGGTAAGGAGGATGTTTCTTCGGAGGTGATTGATGAACGGAATTGTGGAAATGATTTTTGCGCGCATGAATATCGTAGCGTTAGTCATTGCGAAATTCTCGAGATTCCCACTCGATTAGAGCCAGCTAGCACATACATAATATACCTTGTAATATATCGTTTTTAAAGAAACGCCAACAACGGCTACTGCCCCATGACGTCCGTTACGCAACCATGTACTCGCTCTCGTAAATACTTGCATACCTGAGCCCTCTCTTTCTCCCAAGACATCGATGCGGCGAATCAATAAAGCATATGCACTGTGCCTTCGCTCGTAATTCAGCTTCGTGACGTTGGATCTTGATCGACACGTATACCGAAGGAGGAGCGACGGCGCAGATATCCAGACACGGGTTTTGCGCATGCGATAGCAGAGGTATTGTCGAGCAAGTTATTATTTTGTACCGTCGTTGAAAAGCATCTTTTTTATTCTCCTCTGTTACGTACACCCGCCTTGTTGTAAATCATTTTTTGTACAATATTCAAGTTCTTAAACAAAAATTCACCGCATCGTCTCAAAAAGAATCCTCTCCAAAGAAAGCGACGCGGCGTAAAAACCAGACACGGACATCGTCTTTAGAATCGCTGCTCATCGAAGAACCGAGCGCGCACTTGTCTCGGCGTTGAAATCGTAGTTAATGACAGGCGCGATAAGAGTCTCTTTCTCTGTTCGTCCAAAGAGACTCTTCATAGCGAGAGCGAGAGAGAGAGAGAACGAGATCGTCGCAGGATCAAAGAGCAGCATTTACTGACTTTTATCGCCGCGACGAGCGAGGTGACGCAGACGCTTTTCGGCCCTCACTCTTAAATTATTATTACGGGCTATACCGACGAGAGCTGCGCGAAGTTTACGAGCACCTTATCGCCCGGCCGGGTTTTATATCTGTCTCGTGCATCTGTTTTGGAAATGATTTTTGAATCACGAGATGGCCTCTCGTCGCGAGGAAAGAACATGCGAGGATATTTGTTTGGCGATGTGCTATACGTGCGTGAGAAAAGAGGGAATTAATTACGTTTTACGTTTTCTTTTGTTGTATTGAAATTTTTGAAAGTTTTTTTGTTAATACATTCGAAAAAGAAAGAAAGTCGATTTTAATCTAAAAAAATAGCAGGTATATACTTTGTCAAAACCTATGAACTACGAATACTCTACTGTATACTACTTTAGTCCTTTACTTTATCAGTAAAAGAGACGTCTATACTTATTGCTAAATGTATTTACAAAATATATTATAGTACCGCAGATTTTTTTTAATGATTAGACTTTTAGAATATTTATTAACGATTTTTCACTATTGCTTATTGCTAATGGTGGCAAAGCTTATTTTCGAAATTTAGACTGTTAAACTGGTAAAGATGGAGCAGTGATTGGTTAGTATAGATAGATCTAGTCGTAGGACGAATCGGGGATAATTTTGATTGCGGCGACGGATATGTCGGCGAACTCGTTGGCGTAAATTTGATGTGGATTTGGAAATTGACAGCCAAGTTTTGGAAACTTGAGCAGCATTTAATAAGGATTGGTTGTCTAATTTTGACAGGATGATTTGGGATATTTCGGTGGGGAGGTCTTTGATAAAGTCGATGCCTTGGATGTCTCTTTGGCTGTTAAGGCCAAGGGAAGTTATGAATTTCCTGAAGAAGTCCATTTTGGATGGTTATTCGAGAACTTTGCTTTAGGCAAGCTGATTCTCAACTGACGATTGTTCTCAGCGGAGCTGTTTATATACTGAAGTTACACGGAAGGGGTGTCATGACACCCCTCCCAAATTGCTTAAGCCAATCACAGCCAAGCAATTAGTAGAGTTATAGGGAGGTGTGTCATGGTCACAATAACTTTCTTTTTAAGGTAACTTGTTGTTTAATAAGAGCTAATCAGATTCGTTTTGATATTAAGTTACTGGTGAATATATATTTTATTTATTTTGTTCAAAACTCCATTCATCTGCAGACAAAAATATAAAATCCCAAAAACCGTAGGTATTTTTCATAAATCTGTTATCGACTAATACGAACAGCACACACACTTCTACTTTCATATCCTCTCAAAAACCTCTCGAAGTCTTGAACCGCAAAGGAAATCAGTTCCGATTTCAAAAACCCCGACCGCTCTTCCAACGAGCCATGTCGCTCGTCCACACATGTTAATATAATACCTATACATATATACGTATATTCGGAAAAATCGAGGAAAGCCGCAGCGCAAATATTAAACATACGCGCACCAGGTATAAGCCGGGGATCCGCCGGCAAACAGCCGATCGCACGTTCGGGATATCTTAGACGTGCTCGTCCGTCTATTTTTTGAGGCTCGAATCTTCGCGCGGGGGCTTTTGACTTTTCTTGTTTGAAGGGATGCGCGCCGGAAAAGTGGATTTGACGCTGACTTTTGACGTGGCTTCGCATTTATGCCGAGGGTTTGTTTGGACGTTGATAGGGGATATGTTTGATCGGTACAGGAGTGTGCTGAGCTGGTCTTCTTTTTCGGACGCTGTTGTTTCAGAGCTGCAAGTATATAACTAAGCCGTTTTGAATATTTATGCAACGATAAGATACGTCGAGGGAAAAATAATTATTGGTGTATAATAAACTTAATTTCGAATGCACGGCATGCGCAGTAAAAACGAAAACGAAATCAAAACGAAATACTTATTCCAGGAGTCACCGAGTCTGCGATAAACCGTCAACCAAGTAACATCGCAGCGACTTGTATCCAGCATTAAAATTAAGTGTACACTCTTGATACCTAGTTCCTAGTCCAGCGCGTATACGTGTACGCCCATCAATCGAATCTCCCAAGGAATTAATTAAAGATAACCTCCTCCGTCTTAACAGCGTCTTAAAATTCCTCCAATACCCAGGGAAACACCCATTAATACACCGTTAACACGCGCACCGCGTGTTTTCCGTTTCGTTGCTCGCGCACAAGCCGTATCGTAAAACTATTTTTAAGCTACCTTTAACTGCCCACGGTATATACTTACACGCATCCTACGCGTCTAATTAAAATTACTCAGTCGAGTATACATCCGCCGAATACTCATGCCAAAAAAGAAAAGCAAAAAAAAAATGACTCCGCGATAGAGATTTATCTTCACGCTCGTGTTCGAACAGAGGCGCGCGTATATCGCTTAACGAGAGATCAGTGCACGGGAAATCCGACGCCGATTTTACGAGCCCGAAACAATATCACCCACGGCTGGTGTATAGCCTCGCGGACACGTGTTTTACTGGTTTTCCAGATTTTTCGAAAGTTGATACGTGTTTCTTCCCCGATTTTTCGAGGCCGGCTTTATTATACGCGCTTATACAGCGTTGGCGCGACCAAAGAGAGGCTTGTGTCGGACGGGCTATAAAAACAAACTCTTTTCTCGGGCTTGTGGCGCGCGGCGTTTCTGTAAGTGTATCAAGTTCTGCTGTGTATATATATGGAAATACGAATTTCTAATGCGCGGTCCGAATGAAAAAGGTTACATAGTTTCGAGTCTAACAAAAAGGACCACCGTGACTCAGTTTCGGTATTCGGTTTCAGAAAAATACAATTTTTACTATAGAATAAAGCACAGCGACTTTTTATTGGACTTTATACACTCGGGTCAACGTCACGGCTCAGCTGCTCCGCAATGATCGTATTTACAGTGTGCCACTCGAAAAATCGTAAAAAAGCTTACAAACACCTTTCGAGTGTGTACACACATATAGAAACCCGCATTATGCGCGTTGCTATACAAAGTGAAACATTGGAGAAAAAGTGTATCAGCCGCACTCCACTGAGTTATTTACTCTGGCCACAGTCTATTACACGCATTCTCCTCCACTCTGACTCGTATTCCAGGAAAATCTCCCATACGAAAAAAGAAGGAACCCTCATTTCCAAACAAGCATGCGTTCTCGTATTTCAAGGACCGCTCTCGTCTCTCTGCGCAGTGACAAAACTCGTGTTTCGATGTAGTGCAGAGCGCGCGACAACTCGTTCGAGTCCAGAATCGTCGTTTATTAGCCCCCGACGACGGGCCTTTCCGAGAAGATGCTCGAAAAAGCGCAGCTCGTAAAGTGCGCCGAGGCTGTAAACTCTCTCTCTCTCTCTCTCTCTCGGCGCGAGCACACTGAGGAGATTTCGGCGCATGTCAGAGCCTCGCGACTTTGCGCCTATCGAGGCGTATATTATAAGAGGCGACGATGTGCGCGTTTATTAACGGAAGTCGAGCGAAGCGTTTTGGATGATGTGTAGGATTTGTCGAGGAGTGACGAGGATGCGCTTCCTGCGCGATGAGGATTGTGAGAACGTTGGACTTTATGACATTAATAAAATTCGGTATTTTTGGCTGGGTTAATTAAAAAGGCAATTTATTCGTGGGATCTTGAGTTATGAGTTCCTGTTTGCGTTATAATTTAAATATATAATTTGTTGAAAAAATATTCAATTAGAATCGAACAGAGCATTAATTTGCTGTCTTCGTGCCAGAAAACGGCTAGCGATCATTTGTAGGAAAATTACCATTATCATATAATTTTTCTTATTCCAACCATCACCGAAAACTTCAAAACTATAGAGCATTACACGACTGTATTTATAAGCAACAAATGACAGAGGTGACAAGGCGAGAAAATGCCGCGACGTGCCGAATTTATACGTTTCAGCGTGGTATAGAGCCGCCACTACCGCAGACTCGGCGTTCTGGCGCGGGTGGGAAAGACGCTCGTCGCTTGAAATAATATCGCGCTACGCTTATACTTTGAAACATTGCTCTATAGCGACTCTCTCGCGCCCGGTGAAATTTACACGAGTCTCGCTGGTTTGTATGGCATTTTAAAATTAGACGTCCGACGCTCGACTGCTTGTATTCTCTTACTGACGCTATACTGCTATATTGCTGCGCTATACTCTAGTAGTGTGTGTGTGTGTGAAATCGCATACGCTTGTTCGTTATTTTTATGTCGGAGCTGAGTGAAGGGCTTGGCGCTGCAGCGCTTGGTAAGAGTCGTTCCAAATTCGGGCTGCGATTAAAGAGTTATATTCGATATTTTTGATTTACAATAAGTTAGATTTACAATAAGTTAGATTTACAATAGTTTTGATATACAATAAGATAAGCGATACAATAGTGTAAAACACTTTTCTCTCACCCCAAGTTCTTCAACCCTCGTTACACAAAACACGCACTCTCTTGTGCATTCGAACTACATCCTCTACTGCTCCTTTACCAACAGCAATTATAGCGCACGCGTTTTCACGCCGCGCTGCAGCGGCAAGAGCATCTGGTTTGCGTCGCCCGGAATGAGTCTCTTGCAGCAGCACACGACTTATCGATGTTTATGCTCAAACGACACATTTAACAGCCGCGCGCTTTATCGCGCCGATAAATAACGCGCGAGCAAGCCTGCTTTCTTGGCGCTGGAGACTAAAACACACAGCGGCGAGAGATGTGCGCGCTGCAGTGAATTAACGGGGAAATCGCGCGAATTACACACGAGAGAGAGGGACTAACGTTCTAGAGAGATGTATGCTTGTGGATGTAAATTGATTGCCGCGCGTGAGAGGTGAGAAAGAATTATTACGTATGAATTGGAGAGTGGTTAGCGCGAGATATGTGGTTCGAAAAATTCAAGGGTATGCGTAACTGTACAGTAGTAGTATAGTATATAAATTATAATTTTTTCTCCTGTGCAGTATACCGAAGCGTTAAGTTGCAGTGGTATATTCGCCGTAAATCAGCGAACAAACTTTTGATCTTCTATACACGAGAATTCGCGAAACAAAAATAGTACCGCAGAGTCGAGTCTTTGAAAAGCTACAGTCCGCAAAAGGAAGCAACGATCTGTCTCCGCATCAAACCACAAAGATCAATGAAATCACCATCAAGATCTCGGCAACGATCTCCTACTTAACCATTTGACTTCACACACAACACACACACAGAGAGACACTCGCACCTCACGCGACCGGATCCACGCATATATACATATACGGCTTTTCTTTTTTCAGCTCGCATTAGCCGATGTATCTTTGTACGAACTTTTGTAACGCGTATAATTCTTATATACACACAGCTCGGAACCCATGTATAGGTATAATATAACGGGCGAGTCGCATACACACACACACAGGGAGGAATCCGGTATCGGACAAAGGAGTTGTAGATCGAGAGATGCGTCAGCAAGCCATGAGAAATGACCATTATGAACGTCAACGCGCTCGCACAAGCACACACGAGCATTTAACATTCGCTTCTTCTCGGCATGTGTCTGTGTATCCATCTCTGTATGGTTTTCTGGTTGGCTCGTTTGGAGTTTAATATCCACTTTGAGAGATCGAGCAGGAGAGAAAGATCCTACTTTGAGTGATGACAGACACTCCACGCTGGGACTGTGTGCTCATCGTGTGCAGGTATTTGATATAACTGTATACAGTCGTGTGTGTGGCTTATGGCTTTGATTTATTTGTTTCGGCGGTGATAGGATATGAGAAAGTTTGGATCTGCAGCCGAATGGTGAATGGAGAGAGTCCGATCAAAATTCATTTCGTTTCTTATCTCCGATTAATTTCCGCTTAAATAAACCAACATTAACGTGCGTTCGTTTAATGAAATAAAACTACAGCGCGTATAAATCGCGAGCACGCGGAACGATAAGCAATTCGAAATAATCGCACCTCGACTCCTCTCTCAAATCGATTACGCTGCAGAGAGCATATCACACATATACGCGCACAGACTGCATGCATACATAGACCGGAAGCACTGCAGTGGCAGATCCGTAGCTATATATCGCAGCGCAAACGGCCGTGTTTGCATTTGCCACGCGTGTAGCAGCAAACCGTTATAATGCGAATTCGCCGGCGTGTATACCACTTTAGCGAGGGCCGCTAAATGCGCGAACGCGTGCACATTATACACACGAGCGAGAGAGAGAGAGAGAGAGAGAGAGAGAGAGAGAGGGATATAGGTACCCTCACTCTGACGCGCGGAAACGCGTGTTTCGGACTCGCCGCGGCGAAACGACTTGCGAGATATCGTGCTCGGGATATGTGCAATGCGCGCAGCTTGCGAAACGTTTATACGAGCGAGCGAGAGGTTTGCGTACGCGGAAAACCTTATCGGACCGTTTGTGCGGTCGGAGGTGATTATTTATGGATGCTACTGGCTCTCTGGGGAAAATTGATTTTGGATCGGTTGCCCGTAAGTGAAATAGGTATATCCTTATAATGATTTATTGCAGAGTCTTGTATTCTTTGCTAAATTTTCTCGGGTTATTCTATATTTAAACATTTTTACTAAGGGTTGCATGATGATCCGTTTTAGTTTATGAAAGTGATGACTGATACAGTCTCTGGTCAGCCAAGATAGGTGGCGCACACGCTTTTCTCCATTTCCCTCATCACAATCTGTGCCCCGAATGTATAATATAGGAGTGTGTGCAATCAATGCCAAAGCTGCCTTTTGTTGATTCCTACTCGAGTCGCTCATGCTAACAACTCTACTTGCTTATTAGACGTGCGTTGATCAGTCTTAGCTCCGCTTCCGAAAGATATAAGACCACATTCTTATACACTTATAATTTTGAAAGCTCAGTTCTCGCATCAGCTTTCGTTTAACAGGCGGCCCGTTTAGTCACCACCTCGTACACGTATATGGTCGTACACATATACTGTACGCTTATAATATACGCTACCAACTCGCGAGCTGCGTAATATATTACCTAGCAGCTCATGTGGTGCTGCACTTCACCGCTCTATATATCTCTCTCTCTTTCTAGTGCCACGCTACAGTGTGTACCGTGTTTGCCGAAGCTTAATAGGCGCAAGAGACTTAACTTTCGAGGGACTTTATGCGCGAGAAGCGAGCGGTGAGCGATTCGCTTGGAACGATTCCAAAAGTAGCTGAAGGAGTCGAGCGAGATGCCGATTGCTTTGGTTTTGGTTTTTGATTTTGAAAGCGCTTGCTGCGATTGAGTCGTGAATGACTTTTTGGAATGGGTGACATTTTCAGAATGCGTCTTCTAGTAATTATTCAGCACTTCAAGTTGAGTGCAATATTTAATTTAGAGACAGGATGAATATTCCTGAATTAAGACCAAAAAAATTACTAACGATTTGTTAACGGCTTTAAATTGAGAATCGAATCGTAATTTTTCATAAAAATCTCTTACAAAATAATTCACACTAATATGACAAAATAAAATTTGTGGCATTGGGTATAGTTTAGAAAGACAATAATACAATTTATAAATTATCTTATTTTAGCTGCTATATTTCATATAAAAACCATTCTTGTGTTATATATAACAATTTTCACACAAAAAACTTCTTTGATATACAAAAATAATTAATTATTTACTTTTTTACGAGCAGTGCATTCGATCTCTCGATCAATTCCGTGATGCACTCTACCAATCGATCCTTGTAAATTGCGTCTCTTTCCATGTATTCCAAGACAAATTTAACACGATCTGAACCAAACATAACATCAGCATATCCATCAGAACTTTTCATCTTCTCGGTCATGAAATCTCCATTTAAAAGAATCGCTGGATTGTATAAAGCAGCTGTGATGACGCCAATTATTTTCATTTCTTCGTATTCATCTAGAATATCAGAAAAACTTGGGACAGGTGCTTGCCCATCGCTATTGTCTCTCAAGGTTTTACATAGAATATCATGATAATGCTTTAACACTTCAGTTTCTTTCTTTTCACGAAAGTCTCGACGTGTAGTCAAATACACAAGTTGGGCCAAGTCAAACATTGGCGGCACGTACCGTACTAATTGAAAGTCTACTAACACACATTTTGGTATAGGCTGCGAATCGTTGAACATCAGATTATACGACCAAGGATCGCCATGGCAGATGACATTTTGTCTCTTCTTTGATGGAGCTGTCTTGTCAAATATTTGACTGAACATTTTGGGAACAAGCTTGTGATCAAAGCCTAATTTCTCAGCGATTGCTACGTTGATATCTACGCTTGAACTTAACCATTTGTATGTCGTACCTTCGTGTACAAAACAAGCTTCTTTCAGCACTTCTGGGTACAAATCTATCCAGGTTTTTCCAAGTCTTCTTTCAGCTAGTATAGATGCAGCGTGAAGTTTCGCTAATGAAGATAAAGCAGCTCTTAGGTGTGGCTCATCTAGAAGCTTAGCCTTGATTTCAAATTTTTTTACCTTAAGATCTTCGAACACCACCAGGTCATCTTTGATAAAATAACATTGAGCCATCCACGATTTGTCACTTATGCTAGCCCTTAATTCGGGTACGATAAATTTTAAAAAACTTGTTTCTTTAAAAAAGACCTTACTTTCTGATATCCAAGTAACTTGATTTTTAACTTCATACGGGATCGATTTGAGAAAAAAGGAATAAGTTTTTTGTTCACTGTCATTTTCTTGAACAACGACCACCAGAGTTCGATGAGAACCCATTAAACCAACCTTTTGATCTGAGAAATTAGTTGAATGGTATTTCACAAGTTTTGTCGCTGCTCCAAAAGCCCGCTTTACAACAATCTCCACTTCTTCTCTATCTAGGTACTGATTATTTTGGCAAGTAGCCATACTGTAATGATTTTTAATCAGTACAAAAAAAAAGGTTACTTAGATTCCAAGCGTCGACTGATCGTATACTTTTGAATGTCGTGCTCACGCAGTGTGATTTACATACACGTTTAAAGTAGCATACAGCAATGCTCTTCGCATTTATAGCTGGCTTGTAAGTAGATAAGGCTAGAATGTCTTAAAAAGCCAATTTCCTTTATCTTTGTTATCTTTTACGGGAATAACTCAATGATCGCAAAACTAGCGTCGTTTGATGCAATAGAAGATATACAGCATATTTAATTCAATTTTGTATGTATAAAACTAAGGAAAACTAAAAAAGGCTATAAAACTTTAATATACTGTAAAATGTAGATTATCTTTTCAACAATTTCCCGAAATTTAAATTTTTAGTTTCAAATACCCTTGCAGCACTACCTAATCTTATTCTTCCAAATTTTTTTAAGTTATATCATTTATATATCGTTTATAAAAAATGTCTTAGTTTTTCTGTGTTTCAATTCCACCATCAGGATAAACAAAATATCGTGAAGACTTATTATAAAATGTGCGAATAATGACATGGCATATCGACTGTTTGAACAAATGTGTAAATTCAGTGATAGGATAATTTATGCGTAGATAACAATTGCACTAAAAATCGAGTGGAGATTTGGCCAGAGATAATGATGATTTCTGTGAGCGATAAAAAGTGATGTTGATGAAACTCAATATTGGTAAAATAATAAAGGCCACGAACCAAAAATTCCATAATCACTTGATTTTGTGTAAGATACTTCGGAAAATTAATTTTTTTAATGAAAAATTACCTGTTATTTTAAGGTAAAGCGAACAATCATAATCAAAAAATGAAAATCACATGTCATCGTAATTCATCGTAGCTGTAGATAAATTACTCTTCTTCCAAGAATCCAACGACAAATCCTCTCAAAAATATACACCTCATAGCGAAAGCAAAAATCCGTTTCAACTAACGAATATCGTGAATTCAAGGAACTCGTCGCCTTTGAGCCCAATTATATTTATAGCCAATTCGTCGCTTATGCGAGTCATTATAAATGCCGCGAATCCATGGATTAAGGGAGAAATTTTGCAGTCGGCAACTCGGCCTCTGAAGTATTTTCACGCGACTCTTGTCGCCGGATATACTCTCGTATATACAGGGGATTTTCATTGATTAACGTCTGCCCTCTCTCCCTGCTGCCTCTTTCTCTCTCTTGCTCGCGGCGCCGCTATTTTTACACTCAACTCTTCTGGGGGACAACTTGTACTTCTTGTAACTTTCGGCGAACGGCTCGTTGACGCTTTGATTTACTCGAGCCCTTTGATGCGCCTGTTGAACTCGGTGTACTGATAAATTGATGATTTATATCATGCAGCGCGAAGAGAGTTTCTTTTGAATAGCTGAGTTTAAATTTGTTATATATAGGAAGTGAGATTTTCTAGAAATATTTTTAAAATACAATATATCTTCCGGCGATTTCTATTAATAATGTAATATTATAAACAAGTTTAATTTTGCCCCGTATATATATATCTTTTCATCCTCTTAATATGACGGAATCTTCAACTTAATTTAATTTGTGAAATTCTTAATTAGAGGTAACAAGATGAATATGCGATATTGTTTTGTGCAGATACGGGAAGTGGCTTTCTACTTAAATTAACCATCACTTTACACTTTTAATAATAAAAAGCTCACGACTTGTGACCTGTGACATTAATTAAATTGAAGCCATATTCATTAACTGAATTGCACAAGGAAGCAAAAGCGACAGACGCGGAAGTAAATTAAATCGCTTGACATGTGTATATCCGAACGCAGTTTTTATGAAATACCTATACAGCAATATCATCCACATTTTAAATTGAAAATATCCGATATGTAAAAAAAGAAATGGAATTATACGCCCTGCAGACTTGACAAATAATTTTCGATACACGCCCCCCGCTAAAAACAGCAAACTCCACTCGACAAACCGAAACCACCTCCGCAATATAAGTAAAAGTCCTCACCCCGGCGTGTACAGCCGAATAGAGACTCGCGCGCAGAGTAGAAGCAGCAAAAGAGCGAGAGATAGTTCGAGCAGAAGAGGCCTCGAGCGGAATCGGGCAAACTTTGTCGGCGGCATTAAGTCACTCGTGGCGTTATTTATAGAGCAGCTCGTTGTAGCTATAGGTACCTACGTATACGTATACGTGCGCAGTGCGCTCGCGGACTCTGGCAACCCTTATATACCGCACAGTTTGTCGCGCGCCGATGCGGGGAGTGTCGCTGACAATCCGGGGCTTTAATGAAAAGTCATCCTAAATCTTGTCTTTTAATTTGCGAACGCGCGCGCGCTCTCTCTCAAGTGCCGAAGCGATGAGGAGCGGGTATAGCTGCTGTTTTAGCAGAGAGCCTGCGATTGATTTGCATACGGGAAAGGCAGAGGACCGCGTGTGCTTCGGATATATTATGCGAGAGTTTTTGTCTGGCTGAGTGTAGCGTTGGTAGATTTGTTCGGTGCTATACGGTGTGCGTGCGAGGGAAGGAAGGATATTAAACGCAAAATCGTGATATTTTACAGACTTGTTAAAACTCGTTAGTGAATTTATGTTTTTTTTTTATCGTATCTAAGCGCCCATTTTTAATTAAAGCATTTTTATGAAGTAGACAAAAATAATTCGAATTACGCGGGTTATACAGGCTAATATAGACATCGAATTTATATTTATGGCTGTTGAGTAACGACGCTGTAAAAAGATGATTCGCGAGTTATTCAAAGAAAGAAGTGTACAAAAAACGCATTCACGAACTGTTCGATACGTATTTACATATATTATGAGATCCTCTATACGGATTCTTGCTAATCAACGAACCTCGCATGAAAAGCTCTTTCATATAAGTGAACGAACGAAGTGGCGAATGACGATGAACTGTCCACCACCACATGTGTTCTTCGTGCTCATACAAGATTACATCTTCCTGTCATAATCATAATATATCACTGAATACAGTCGCGTTCTATCGCATCGCGATTACGCTTAATTCCATTAAGAACGTTGACATCGATCGGTACGATGTTGTATCATAAATAAGATAAAAAAGAAACATTATTCTAATTCAAAGTAATATTAAGCAAGCTGTGAATAAACTACTATATCCTCAAACTCAAATAAAAGTGATAAAGATATACAAGACTATATTTAATTCGCCTTCCCACGCGAAAATTAAAATAGCTTAATCGGCCGAAAATATATAATCCAACACTCCTATCTGAACGATTATGTTAACGATGACTGCCCAAGACCACGCACCGCATCCAAACCGTCATCGCCATCAATTTCAGTCCTCCTCCGCGCGCGCGTGCACTTAATAAACCCTCGAGTTGAAGTAAAATAAAAAAAAAAGTAAGAGAGAAAGAGAAAGAGAGAAGAACTCGAATCCAGACACGATCATGCGCACCTAACCCGATGAATGAAGTCCTCGCATGAATGGCCGTCGTTCTCGACTTCCGGTTTTTAATTCCGACGCTCGTGCTCATAAAGTCCTTCTTACGCCGCCTGCGAGATAGTGACGGCCAGAAATTAATGCTCAATGCGACTCTTGTCTCAACGAATGCTCGCAAGAGAGAGAGATAGATCTGGGTCTCTCGGAGAAATTGCGCGTTATCGGGATAATAAAGTTGGTCGATAACGAGTGAAAAAATACAAACGGTGGGAGAAAACGGGTGTACTACTGTCGTTGTTTATTCACCGTGTGACTGAAGATGAAGCCTCGCGATGAGTGTGTGGAAGAGTAATTTTTGAGATTGTCGGGGTATCGCGTCGTTGAATGCTTGAGGTCATTAATTCTAGATACCATTACGAGCTGTGTTTGATAAAATTGAAATATTTTTCTTGCGAATCAAACTTTCACGGTTGTCGGACGAAATGTATAGTTTCTGAAAATTAATGAGAAAAAGTTGACGAACTCGGGGAGACAAAGGAAATTACAAAGCCCCAAAGCCAGAAACAGAGTATATATCAGAGCTGACTCCGCGAAACTCTTAACGGAACTTAATTAACGTCTGTCGCTTCGCTATATATATACACACACCGCCTCTGCAACAGCTTTACGACAACTACATAGTCCCGCAGTTTCACGTCCGAATCACCTGGAGACACTACAGCCGGGAGAGAGAGCTGAGAGAGAGAAAGACCCTCGTAAACGTCGCGTTTCGACAACACCGAGAGAGCCCCATCGAATCCGAAGATGAATTAATAAAGTCAGCGCTCGTCGATTAATTCCGTATTTGTACCGTTTTCGCCGATAACTCCACATTATACATAGGCGCACGTTGTAAAATGCAGATATACATCCATGTGTATATAGGATACAAGCAGAAGCGCGGCTGGACGAGCGCTGATTATAAACCAACGCTTGGACACGCGGATTTAATTAAAATTTTAATGAACGCGTCGCCCATAGAGCAGAGTAGCGCCTGAATTATTATCGAATGGATCATTATGTGATGGGGTCTAGTTCTCGGCCTCGCTCTCGGAGCGATTAAATTTATTGGAAGCTTGCTGCTCATTAGGATAAGGTAATTATATTTGACTAGTTTTCGCCGGATAAATAAAACATCGTCTCCGTTGTTGAGAGCCGTGTGCTACATCTTGTGTTCGACTGATGCAAATTCGTATGGCCCGATGGTATAAGCTGCTTGTGTGTACAACTTAACATTTTTAATAAGAGCTGTCTTGTGACTTTCAAATTAATCGTTAAGAAAAAGATATCATTGAAATAACCGCGCACAATCGCGTACATAACGACTAATTTTTCACTCACCCGATCTCCGTATCGTTTCCAATCTACAACTACTGTTTCCGTTATTTTTCCTTCGTTCTGGCCTCGAAACCGCAGAGAGAAAGAGAGAGGACCCTCGTGGAAGTAGAAAAGGTCGATCCCGGAGAATAAGAGAAAAGCTGCTCCGACTCGCTTGCCGGCGGATTGTTACGAAAGGATTTGCGGTAATCCCTCGATCTAATTTGCATGCTGATGGTAATGGATGTGTATATCTCTCTCTCCCTCCGCTGCTATTCCCTTATTCGTCCTGTGGCTTTTGTCGGCCATCGTCTCGACTCGAGTTCGCGGTGCTTTTCGTTCTGTTTTTCAGAGTACTTCCAAGTGTCGCGTTTGCTGAGCCATAGAATTCACGGATAAGAACTCTTGGAGTGGTTTGAATTTCATTTGAAAAATCATCAGCGCCAATCCAGCGGCAACAAAAGAGCCTAACACGAATCAAGGAGCCAAGAGCATACAATCCGTGTAATGAGCTCCCTCTCGTCCCTCACAAGCAAGCCCGTGTCAACGTGCGGCAACTACGAGTGTCTACCTTTCTCTCTCTCTCTCTCTCTCTCTCTCTCTCTCTCTCTCTCTCTCTCTCAGGCGCGCAGAGAAAGAGAGAGAGAGTCGAGAGTCCGAGGCGGAGCTCGAGCTGGACAAAATAGGAGTACGAGCGGCGAAGAGACGCCCACCGAAGGCCGCAGCAAGCCTATCGCCGGCGACGCCGATGGGAAAAAACGCTGCTGTTAACAAGATGGTGAGCTCGCGCTCTCTTTCTCCTGCGCGCGTATATGTGTATATGTGTGAGTTTCTGTTACCTACAGCGCGCGGTTCTGTCCTCGTCTCAGGCTCGCGTGATGCGACCGAGCGGCGCCTGTCGCCGCGTATGTGTATGTGTGTGTGTGTGTGTGTGGGTATACCTGCATCCAACCCTTTCAACATGGCTGATCCTCGTCGTCCTCGTCGTACCCCCCCCCCCCTCCTTCCAAAGAGCGCGTGTGTGCAGGTAGCGGTTGCTTTAGTTGCGGCGAGCGTAAGGATCAGCTTGGGTTATATATACATACACAAGTATGCGGATTATTTCGAGTGTGGTAACGCTGCCCGCGACCATCAAGAGTATAGTGCAGACATGCGCAGCAGTTGTAGGTACAGTGGAATTTTTATTGCTTCGGCGTTTTGTCGTTATTTTTCGAGATTTATGACAATAGTTTTATACTTGTGTATACTGTATGTATAGGGAGTTACGACAGTAGCTCAGCTTGTCCTGTTTATACTTTATTTTTTTATGCGTTAGAGGTTTATAATTGCGTATTTCGACGATAAAAATTGTCTACCAGAATATCAAAGGGAAATTTCATAAACAAAACCTACTTCCAATCCTTAAGCTTACTACTTTTCGGAGCGACTATCTACATAACACGAACCAAGGCAAACAGAGGAGACACTGTCTGGTCATTATCGGCATACATGCCTCGTATATAGATACAGAGCCGTACGCTGTGGAGCTTCCGTCGCGTCGCTATCATTTGTGCGTTGCTGCGTCTTGCCCTTCGAAGATGCATACGTGTCTGTGTCTGTGTGTGTGAGTGTAAAAGAAAGAGAAAAGGAGCTGCCGCCGAAGCGATAGCTCTTATCCGTGACACTTTCGTGTATCTCTTATACTGGACCCGACTCTACTCTGCTCCGAGTATAATAGCTGGGAGCAAAGGAGAATTTACACCTGCTTGCAGCACTGAAGCTGAGAGGACTTTTTGTCGCTGTTTTCTTTGCGTATTATAATCGGACGCGGTGTAAGGGATACCTTGTGAGCCGTCGGTTTAATCTGGCTCGACAAAACAGTTTCTAATACATTATCGTCGATCGTGCACATTTTTTCTGTCGTTACTAAGAGCGTGTTTTATTTACGTTTAGTATTCACTCTATTGGTTTATATTGGCAAATTTACTTGCAACAGTTTACGAGCGGAAATCATTTGAGCGGATAATATAAAATGTATGCTATCTTTGAATGAACGTATTAAAGTTTAACGTTACGCAAAATCCTACAACTTCTTTGATTTTCTTACGACACGGTATACATTATTTACAATTACCTGTTCTACAAATAGAAAATCTCGATAGTTTTAAGGCTCATATATCCGGTTGTACATACCTTTCGTATCTCCATCAGTAGGTGCAACGGCAACTCTGAAACACATGAAAAACCAATAACATTTTCATTACTTAGTATAACTTAGATATCTATAATGATAATATGTATATACCGAACACGCAATATGAACATATCCATTTACGGTTAAACGCAAACTTTCCCACTCCGCCGGCAGATCAGCGGCTATAGTGTATAATCAAGCGGCATAAAATCCGCCAACACAACTCTTCCAGCCCGTAAAAATCCTTCTTCCTCGCATTAAAAGTCTCTTCGAAACTAGGCATAAAAACTAATTAAAAACATCCCGCTAATAGCTCCCCGACCTAATCCACCTCCCCCTGAAGAGAGAAAAACAACGTAATGGGGGTATATAGGAGGTAAAGCACAACCCCTATATCCACACCGACGTGTCTCCCCGCACGTAAATATACGACGGCGCGGGGCGCGTCTTCTGAGCTGCAGCGCAAAAATACGCAAGTTTTCCGCGAAGAAGTTGAAACATTATTAAAAGCGGGAACCGCGTCCGCCGCCGCAAAGTTTAAAGAGGCTCTCTCTCTCTCTCTCTCGCTCTTCCTACTCTATATGAAGCAATTTACAAGACCGTAGAGCAGAACTCGACTCTCGTAGGAGCTGCGCCGGAATGTCGATGAGCTGCTGCAGGACGACCGGATGGAGAAGAGCTTGTGTGTAGGGGTTGGACGCGGAGACACTGGCAATAAAGGACGAGACAGATTTTTCAGCACATAAGAACGGGGAGAATTTTGTACTTTCATTCGGATATAAAGTTTTCTATTCTACGGTAAAAAATTGATTTATAAACCATTAAGATTCCTCCCCGACACCATCACGGGCACAGACAAGCAATAAAAGGAGAAAGAACACGTCCTCCGAAAAATATTTCACAGCCTAATAGACAACCTAATCCCAGGGACTAATCAAAATCCTCGAAATCCAATAAAAGTCCGAGGCAGCCAGGCGTAAGAATCTGCTTCGCAGCGGATGAAAGGAAACTTAATCGTCGCTTTACGTCAATCGGCGCACGCGAGCAAAAGGATAATGTATAAGACGCTCTCTCTCTCTCTCTCTCTCTCTCTCTCTCTCTCTCTCTCGTCTCTTGGAGAGTAAGAGAGAAAGAGAGGAAGAAGAAACTCACTGGCGCCAAAAGATCGCGAGATATTCCTCTCACGTCGTTGCCGCCTAATTTATTCCGCCGTGTGCGTGTGTGCGCCGCGCCGAAAAATCGCAGAAACGAGTCCCACACCTCCGGTGCAGAAAAGAGAGAGAGAGAGTGTAAAAAAGGAAGAAGAGAACCTTTCGGGTATAGGCTGCGCGTGCATCGGCTAATGCTCAAAGACAATGGTAAGGAGTTTTTTACATGAACGAGCGAGAAGTTTTATCGAGGCTGTGCTTCTTATTTACGAGCGGGCCGCAGAGAAAGTTATATACAAAAACGCTTTTATCCTTTTGATTTTCGAATTTTCAACATCAACCGCTTATATATAGCTAAACTAGACCTCGTCGCTTAAAAAAAAAAAAGAAACGAAGATCGAAAGTCAAAAACAGGCGCCAACCGGGTGTAGTGTTTCGCCGATTCTCACCGACATAAAATTCTGGGGGTAGCACATAAGCGATCGGATTTAAACTCGAGGTTCTCTACACATATACACAAACAGCGGTGCTCAAGAGCTCGCATCGAACAAGCATCCGTCGGCTCCTTCAAACGCTCTCGGTCTCCTATACAATACTCGTCTTTCCCACAGCGTCGTCGCGTCGTGTTTGTCGCGCGGCTCCTAAAATGCACCGGTCATTAGATTAGGAAGTGCTTCGATTCTCCCCAGCGTATTATATATGCGCGTCGAGAGAGGAAGAGATAAGACCGAGACATGCCGGACAAAATGCGTACTCGTCGTATATGGGAAAGCGACCCGGAGAGCGACACACGTTATTTCTCTTGGTGGGAACGAGAGCTTGTTCTTTTTTTAAGTAATAGATGTTCGATTTCGGCTCATTTTGAGTAATGTATGATCGACGATTCTCGATAAATTTCACTTCGAATTTTCTTGCTTCATTGCTTTTTAATTAACTCTGCGCGTCTTCCAGCAGCGAACCTTATATTCTACAAAGCCAACAATCCGCGCTCTTTAATTAATGTCGCTTCTAACAACAAAGCTCACTGCTTCGGAGAGAAAGAGAAGAAACGAGCAAAGCACACGCAGTAGAAAAGCGACCGAGCGATGTATATAAATACGCGAAACAACGCGGAGAAACGCGCTCTACAAAGCAACTCTTCGAGAAGAAGAGGAAGAAGAAGAAGAAAAAGCAGCGCGAAAAAGGCGGGAAGAATGAATGAGAAAGGCGCTGGGATAAAAAAGCCCTGAGCTGAGACATGACCACTCTCGGCTTAATGATGCGCGAGCGAGCCTTCGAGGCGGTATATATACAGAGCCGAAGAGAATCGCGCCGAGGACGCTCGTTTTAACGTCGAAACGCTTTTTACCTTACTATCCCCCGGAAAGAGGGAGAGCATTAATCGATGGACAACACCGTATACGCCGCTGCTATATATATTGTGTGTGTGTGTAGCGCAGGTGAACGTATATAATAGAGAGTGGGATATCTTGTCAAAGAGCTACCGAAACGAGGGAGAGGAAGAGCTTTGACGAGTGAAAATTTTTTATCTCCGATTCCGTAGTGTCGCCTTTTTCTTTCGGCGCCTGTGCCGATCTTTTTTTTCTCTCTGCGCGCACGGTAGCGCCTTCCACACTGTTATCTCGCTCACATTCCTCTTCTATATATAGCGAGGTATTTCATTAGGCTTGAGAAAATGCATATAACAGCACTGTCCACTGATTACGGGAGATATATCCCGATGCTCTGGAACAACGTGATCTTGGGGATATAGCCACATGGTAATGGCCATCGGGGAGAAGAAGAGGACGACGAGGCTGGTACGCTGTCGATTGCTTGATTGATGAATCGCGTTAGGAGAGTAGACGATGGCGGAAAGGTCGCGCTTTAATTTGACGTCCGGCTTGTGAGAGGAGTTGAGGAGAGAGAGAGAGAGAGAGAGAGAGTCATGGAGAAGAATGGCTGCTGCTGCCATTCTTGCCTCGAAGATGCAAGGCGACGTGTTTTGGAATTTCGAGCTTCGAAAACGAACAAGTATTAACGTATATACATTCGATAACATCAAGAACGATAAAATTTCGCACCTAATCTGAAAAAGGGTTAAAATTTACCCCCTATTACATCGTCGAAAAAACCCATAAAAACCGCTCAAAGCTCAACCCGCAGCTCTGCGTTCTCGAAGTAATAGCTCTGTGTGCACCCTTCCGACCAAAATGAACCTATACCGAGCTCCCATATATCCACAGCAACGCTTCTTGTGCTCTCGCGAGAAAGCCAAGCGCGTTACGCAGAGTGAGCTATATAGCACATATATATATAGTAGAGGGAACGAGTGTGAGCCATAGCTACTACTACTACTACTACTACTACTACTACGCGGCGTCGAGTCCGCCTACATCTGTTGGCACCATAATCGTTTATACGGGCTCGCCAGCTGATGCCGCCGCCGCCGCCACAGCTCGCTCTCGCATAACCAACTTGTATGCAAATTATATTCATGCAACGGGGATCTCGTACGATTACGCGCTCGCGTACTGGGTGCGAGTTTACAGCGGCAACACGCGTATAAACCTCCGCGCGAGCTAGCTGCCGGATGGATAGCCTATGTGTGTGGGTGTACGTGTGTATGTACATAGCAGAGCGAGTTAGACTCCTTCTGCAGTCGTGTATCTAACGTTTATGCGTTCGCGTTCGCGAACATATTTTGTTTATGGAACTCGGAGAAAGGTGAGAAGGCGATTTTAAGCGCGGTTAGGAACTTTAATGGTGGGTATTGCAAGTCGAACGATAAAATAATGCATAGTCTGATCAAAGCCGATCCATTACTACTAATCGAGTTTCAGCAATCGTTAAGCGAAAAAGTACCCGATAGCTATACACAATCAACGCCGCATCGAGCTCCGATGTCCTCGCATCGGTCCTACACAAACGCGTGGTGGTGTAGCATAATACTATAACTATACAGGAATAAGCAGTATGCGCACAGTAACAGCAGAGTGCATAATACCGACCGTGTGTACACGCGCTGCATCGTGGGGGTGTATACGCCGTTGATTGTCCTGTATACGTATGCTACCGTCGGTGCCGTCGCTGCTGCTACTGCTGCTGTTCAATTACGCGCGCAATACGTATATGCGAGCTTGCGAGCCGCTTACCAGTAATTTCTGGCGTAACGCGACAATTAGCGTTATCGCGCCCGGGCGATCGTCTTTGAAAATACTGATGCGGCGGATATCGTCGTTGTCTGTGCAGTCGTGGTTCTATGTGTGTATTGGAGAATGCAAGGTGATGCAGTTTGTTTCGATTGTAGTGCGTATATACGGCGGCGTAGGGGTTCTTTTTATTTTGGATGGTTGTTATGGGAAGCTTTCGAGCTTTTTCGAGTATTGCTGCGATGCGAAGAGATAGCAGATTATGGGTTTACTGGTGGAATGAACGATTTTTCGTGGGGAAAAAATTTTTAAAATCTTGCAAGTACAACCTGAAGTTAATTTTGCGTATACGCGTGGATCGCAATGAATCGTCAGAACGAATCGGCTTTGGACTGGTTCTTTTCCTATTGCTTAATATCTCCGTGACTCTGGCCAGCGAAGATAGGTGGCGCATCAGTGCTTACCTTTTTCCCCTCATAAATATCTGTACGCCCAGTGCATATATACGTGTATATCACTTAAGCCAAAGCAGCCTCGTCAGGTTTGCTTGAGCGGCTCATGCTACAAGCGCGGCGTTTCACGTTTATCTCCTATTGTTGTGATAGCAGATAGGAGATGAGATAGCCTGATATTCATATAAAAATAAAATATAGCCATTCTGAAATGTATACCAGGTCTTCATTGATGGGAGCGACAATATAATTCATTAAACAAATGAAAAAGTAAAATTAAAATTATTCACCAAAGTATAAAGAGGCAGAAGAACATACCGCTCGCTAAACAACTTTCATAAAATACTCGCTTCAAAGCAATCCGACTCGAACTTACAATCACCAACCATATTATACCCTCGTCTATCCGCATCTCTCGAACAAGCTCTCGCGCGGCTCTTTGTCCGCAAGAATCCGCGTGACGTCGCAGCAGCAGCAGCAGCAGCAGAAGCCGCGCGGCTTAATTAAACGCTCTCGGCGTCGCAGCATCGTTGTCGCCGAGCGTTTTCTCCGTCGGATATAATGGATATTAATTGCCCGAAGCTTACTTTCCGCGGCATTAAACATTTTCTCCGCTCTCTGGCTGCTGCCCATCCCTCATTGTTAGCGTCTCTTTCCCTCCCTACCTCTTTCTTTTTAAAAGGACGTGCGACGTCTCTCTTTCGCGTTAGCGCGGAATATATAAGTGCTCTGAAGTCGGCGGCTGCATGCAGGCTGACGGTGTCTTTTCTCTCAGCTGGAAGATGAGGTAACGCAGTGGGATTTCCTGTATATGAGCTTTTCTATGTCCAAGAAAAGAATTAATGTAAATTTTTTCTTCACACACTAATATTTTCCTTCTGATTCGTTCCAATCTTCTGGTAACTTCTTTATTTTTAGCAAAGAAAGCTTTCCCCTCGTATATGGGTTGCACGAATGTAAAAACACTGTATCATCAATGCAGTCAAAAATAATTCTAAAATCATCAGAGAGACAGATGATTCGATCCAAGAAGCTCCGTGTACTACGAAGTAAGAGCAAAGCCGCTCGTTTCTTCGCGTCCTCATAATCTATCTAAATTTTAAGAGGAGTGGATCAGCTGCGCGGGAATGAGAGAGGACCGGGAAAACTTTGAAGAAGCTACTACTGCCGCTGGTGTAAGAAGAAGAGCACGACGAGAAGGTGGTGCCGCAGGCGGCGCAACGGTAATCCATTTAAATAATTCCAGTCGCGTCAACAGAAATTCTGCGGAAAGGGTGCGAAGCTTGGCCGGATGTTGAAGGGTAGATTACACTAAATCTTCAAGATGATCGAGAACGGACTGCTATGCTTTATTTTCCTACGCGTTCGTATATACTTTCTGCTAATTCGAAAGTTTTCGTTGCAACTTTATTGCGTTGTATGCTTTGGAATATGATAAAAATAATTATGAAAAGTTTGGTCTTGAAAGTAGGAGGTTGTTATTTTTTTCAGAGAATTATAACGGACATAGAACGTTAAAAATTTGTTGATTTATCAATGTGCAGTAGTAAACGACAAGTACGTCGAGACACTTCCCAAATATACAATAGCAATCAAAACGATCTCACTAGTCCAATGCAAACCGAAAATCAAGCGAACGCCTCGCGTATAATAAACTCTCTCAGAGGTGAACAGCCAGAAGAGTCATTGCATTCCACGGAGACGAGAAGAGCAAAGAGCTGTGTGTCTCTCCGTCGGCACATACACGACGTACAGCAGCGCAATGAAGAAGCCGTCCAAGTATGGCGCGCACGCCGATTTAATTACGAATCTCGATGCCGGCGCCGTATGTTGTATATTCTTTTACTTCGTTTGGAAATCTCTCGTATACGTGTTTGATACATATATAAGGTGAATTACGAAAGCGCAGAGATGCGTCGGTAAAAGCAGAAAAGTATAAAGCATCGGGGAGTTTTTATAGAGCAAATAAGTGAACCGAGACGCTCTTATTTCACATCCTGTACTCGAAAGACACATTTTTCTCTTTGATCCGATTATACATTTTTGCGAAACGCTGTTTACTCGTTCGCGCGCGATCGCGAGTGAATTAACGCTCGTTAAAATAGAGTAGAAAGTATCGTGTGTGTGTGTGTGTGTGAGCGGGAAAAAGTGAAACGCCGCCGCTGACGTTTATCAAATTAAGATCGTTTCCAACGCTCGATCCATTAAGTAACACTTTCGTGAGCATGAAAGAGCAACTGAATAACAACACCGCGACTCGCTAAGCTCCAGAGAAATATCAATAAACAGCGCGCGTAAAAACATACTTGCCGCGAGAGCTGACGAACGAGCTTCTCGCGCATCCTTCTCAATTAAGTAAAGCTCCTATTTGGCTTCAGTGCCTTTTATATATATATACACACAAACGCGCGCGCGCGTGGTTGTCGGGTATTTTTTTGCCCTTTTCGCCGCTGCTTCACTCATCGCGGCGAATCAAAGGGCGAAGCCGAGATGAGGAGCGAGTTCTACAATTAGACGCTATACCATATACACACTTTCCCATATATGTGCGCCGGAATAACGACGAAGTGTGTACGGAGTTTTGAGGGATGTTTTGTTTGACTTATTCTTTTGAAGAGAAGGTGGAGGTGGTGGATATAGAAGGCAGGGGACCGCGTATAAACACGCTTGGATATGAATGGACATAAGTTATGTGCATGTGACGTTTATACTCGCGGATATATTCTCGCTTGAGGCGTAATTTATCTTTGCATTTAATGACGCAATCATATCTAACATGTTGAAAATTAATTTATTTTTCAATATTAAATTTATTACGATCATTTTAAAAATTCGCGACTAGTAAACAATTCACACGTTATGAGCAAGCAATCCGACAAATCACCTCCACGACGCTATCCTAAAACATCGCTTCGTACAAAGAGCCGACCAAAGTCTCTCTCTCGAAAACATTTCTCCAACATCTCGACATCGTTCCGTTTTTAACACTCTCGTCGTCGTCGTCGTCGTCGTCGTACGAAACGAGCCGAGACCCCGCGTAAAAGACGCTACTTACACAGCGTGCATAGCAAAACTCCTCCCGTTGGATTTCAGCGACACAACGTGTCTCAAGAAAGTTCTTGTCGATGATTTGTTGTCTGGGCGGAGACGCGAGCGTCGCATGCTCGATCTACGTAAGGATGTGTATATATACACTTTAACACGTGTGCAGCAGTGCATCGGCAAGTGCTACCGCACCAGAGAGGAATTATTCGGACGCCCAGAGGGAGAACGAGGTAGGCGTGTTGAAGTTTAAAGAAGAGACGACTACGACGGTGCCAGAAAAAGAAGAGAACGAAAAAGAGAAAAAAAGAGAGGATGGAGTAATTGGAATTTAGTTTATTCGACTGATTTAGATTGCTACGGGCTATATCGAGTTTGAGGTGTATGACATTATTTATGTATTGATGTAAATGAACGAAAATTGGCATTGAACCTTTTAACATTGAAATGCAAAATTCATGTCACGAAAAATTTTTATAAAATACTGTTGTGAATTCAACTTTAACTTAATTCGACTTGCACGTATAGGTGGACCGTGATACACTGAAAAGGAAAGCAGTTTTGGACTGGCCCCTTCCCCCACCGCCACCACTCTGAGTGATCATTGGAGATAGATGGCGCATAGGCGTTTTTTGATTTCTCTTATTACTATTTGCGAGCCCAGTGCATATGAATAAGCGTTTTACCATCTCATGCCAAAATTGCCTTATCGGGCCTGCTTCTTGGACCGGTCATGCTGTATTCTCTATCACCACTTTGCAGTTTGCTAGGCTTCCTTTCTGTAAATCTGTACTGTCGTTTATCCATACGTTATCATAACCGAATCTAAAATTAATCTCCGGAGCCTCGAAATAACTCTATCAAGTTCTGCCTCAACAGCCAACACTTGTAAAAATACACCCAATAGCTCAATTACGCCTGGCCGTCGCCACCTATCCTTTTTCTCTTGCACCGCGCGTGCCATACCACAGACCAGCCCAATTTCGCATAGCACGCGCGTCGCTTGAAAAAAAAGCTCTCCTTGGCACACTGTGCTGTACCTAACACGTGTTTCGCTTGACGAGTCGGACCGCCGGGGATGGAAATAGAACGGATCGTTAATCGGCTTTTCTTTCGTCGAGAATAGGCTCTCTCTCTCTCTCTCTCTCTCTCTCTCTCTCTCTCTCTCTCTCTCTCAGCGCATGCTGCGAAGACTGTCTCGTTGCGCAATAACGACGACGGCCTGATTAGAGAACTGCTATATAATATTGGCAACTTGCGATGTTGCGCTGATTGGCAGCTTATCTCTTGACGGAGGTTGGGCTGCCTGCTGTATAGTTATATATGGGAGAGATGCTGGATGAGAGATTAGCCGTGCTTGACTTGAGGCGGATTATGAGAAATAGTCGAGAGGTTTGCTTGGCAATCGATGAGAAAATTTTGCGAAAAATCAACGGTGCTGCGTTGGTTAGTTTTATTGAGGAAAGAATTTGATCGTTAAACTGAGTTTGTGGGAGTTTATGGCTTGTCCGATCATCGATACGGTTGATTTTGTTTGAAAAATGAGAAGCGAGATGTGTCGACAAATAGAATGTATGACATTATTGATTCATGGAATCAATGCAGAATAATCAAATTATTACACACATTATCTTACGTGATGTGTTAATACATTCGGATTCATGTAAATTTCCAGAGTCAATAGTAGTATAGCGCCAAGCCTACACAGATAAAAAAAATAAGTACTTACGGAGAGAAAAAGTAATCGCTCGTTAACTGTTAATGAATATTTCTTCAATATTAACAAATATTCATTCGTGGCAAATATATGAAAATATCGTGCATCAAATGAATGGTGATTTTGACTCAAATATTTCTTTTTATCTGTATAACGAATCGAAACGATTTTGGACTGGACTTTACCCCCACCGCTTGAAATCTCCGAATGTTTAACTATAGTGACGATAGGCGGCGCATAGATTGTTTTTTCATTTCCTTCATCGCAGTATGAGTTTCGTACAGTCATATACCTTTAGCGGTGTGCCAACCATGCCGAAACTGTATCGCTATAGCCCTGTTGTCTGAGCCGCTCATGCTGTAATCAGCGATTTGCGGTTGTTTAAGATTAAACCGATTTCTGCGAAACGAAATATTACTCGTAGCAAATTATATAAAGGGTTTCGTATGACGCAAACCAAATAAATAGTTGCAAGATATTAAATAATCAGTTTTCATCAACCCGATTCCAAACAAAAAACGAGAAACTAAAATACGCTTGCATAAGCCAAAAGCTATCTTTTTTTTTATCCTCCGTCCATGCGAAATCCTCTCTTGTCCGCATATTCATAGGCTCGTTATAATCCAGCCGCTCAAAGGACTCGAATCTCGCGCTTACAAGCTACTCTTCTTCCAAAAAAAAAAAACGTGAAATTCCCGCCTTCTGGCGCCCAAAAATCCCTTTCATTCTTTCTTTCCTCTCTGCCCCTCTCATCGTCTTTCTCACACTCGTTGCATTGCGAGGAATTCGAAATTGGTGTACACACTTCTCTCTCGCTCTCTCGCTCGCAAGGCTGAGAAAAAAGAAGAGCTACAGCCGCGACATGGTCCAGTTGCAAGTCGTCGTCGTCGTCGGCGGCGGCGGCGGCGAACGACAATCGCACCTCGATTTCGCGGCCGACTGACGTGGCGCCACCTAGGCGGCATCGGATCTTCGAGATCTCAAAGAAAAATCTCTCTCTCTCGACGAGGGGAAAGAGAGAAGGAGCAAGTAACCAAGAGTCTTGCCGACGACGTCGTCGCCGCCGCCGATTATATTGCGACAGAGAGGCATTATGTTGGACTTTTGCGAGTTGTAATTTCAAGAGCGATTGTCTGCTAGTGTATAGGGGTTTTGATTTCTTGAAGGATTTTGTTTAAGTTTTTTTTTCTATTCTTAGAAAAGTTATTTAAATGAACATGAAAAGACTGCAAATTTGTGTAAATTGTACTACTTCGTAATTCGATACTAAAGTATTTAGTTATTGACTAGCGAGAGTTAACAACTAAAAAATCAAAATTTGAAATAAAAACTCTTCCAAGTTTATTACCTAAACTTAATTTGGATTCGTGCGTATGTGATAACTATGATAAATAACGCAATTTTGGATGGCTCTCTTCTCTACCGCTTAAACTCTCTGTGTCTCTGGCTATCGACGATAGGTGGCGCACAAACAATTTCTGATATCTCATATTGATATTTGCGAGCCCAGAGCATTTATAGTGGTATGCCAGCTGCGCCACATTTGCCTATTTGGGACTATCGCTATAATAGCCGCTCATACTATAACTGTCTCAGTTAGTTCCATATAATGTTTTGCAGACGAAAGAATAATCTTCCTTACTTTTAACTTGAATTTGTTCTTCATTCATGTTTCCTTAGACAGGTATCCTAAAAATTAATGAATGACGTTCGATGCTTTATAGCTATAGCTATAGCCTATAGGCGCATCTCGTTATAACCGAGCGACTCTTGAAACGGTAAACAAATTCGCCTTGCACTGCCAATAATCCGTTTTCATAGCGATGGTAATCTGCGCAACGATAATTGTCAATTGAATTTTAAATTTTCAATGAGGCCACGTTTTTCGCGCTCCACGCCATCAGCTTTAATTCAATGACCGTTTTTCAATCAGGGACCACAGCTGCGATGCCGTACTTTCATAATCGAATGCTTGTCGTCGATGAACAATGATCATAAAGCCTAATTATCATCCCGAGTGAAACACAAAGCCTAGTTTTAAATTACAATCCACACAGACACACAATAAAGTCATGAAAAAAAATCATCATTGTTGTTGTAATTAAGAGTAAAGATTGTGCATATACGCATCCACAATCCTTGATGACAAAAAAGCCGGGCTCTCATTGTGCGATATTTATACAGAAATAAAACGCGGCCGACAAAAAGCTCAAACCTCTCTCTCTCTCTCTCTCTCTTTGGCTGGCGTCATCACTTGCAAAAAGAAAAAGCCTTTCGAGTCTATTAACAATCCACTCACACACCTCATTGTCTTGATCTCGCGTGGGCGATTGTTCCTCGGATAAATTCATAAAAAGCTCAAAGCTCTCTTTCAGCTTTCTCTCTCCCTCTTTCACATCGTGAACAAATGCACAAAAAGCCGCGATTCTAATTCGCGCTTAATTGAAACGATAAAACGCGCTGGAAAGGAGAACACGCTTGAAAGAGAAACGCTCTTGATTTTCCCGCCGCGAAGAAAAGAAGCGTCGTCCTCAATACTGAAAAGATTCGCCCCGCCCGCGCAATAGACTCTCCGTATGCATATACTATAGGTATATATAAATCAGCGCGGTGTAGCGCGAGGGAATCCAGCTCGCGGAGGGTCCTCACAATATAAGAGAGGACGATCCTCTCGCTCGGAATTCCTAATTCCTCGAAACCGTCGGAGAATTCCCGAAAGATCCATTCAGCTTCTCGGGCATATCATTAGGACTCGTTTCCAGGTATACACGCGCGCGCTGCGTGAATGGCGAGCTCTCGACTCTGTATATTCTTCTTCTCTTTTTTTTTTATCGCCCCTCTCTTTCTCTTCCGTTATGTGCGCACTGCTGCCGCGAAGAGTTTACCCTATCGTCCTTCCCATCTCTCGTTTCTCGTCTTTCGGTTTCTCTCTCTTTCTCGTTTTTCTCTTTCGGCCTCCGTCTCTGTTACTTCCTTTCTGCTCTCGCTCGCACTCGTCTCTGTCTCCGTACAGCGGCTTGCCTTTTACGGGGCAGCCTTTTATATTCCTCAATCTCATCTTCCTATCTACGAGTCTCCACTGCTGCTGCTGCTGCTGATTCCAAGCTTCGCTCTTTCATGCGGTGTGCAGGTATGTAGCTTCTTTGCAGAGACAAAGTGAATTAATATACCTCCTGGTATAGGGTTAATTCAATTTCGTTTTATCGCGAGCGGCTCTTCTTCGCCTTCGTATTAGGAGACTTTCCTCGCGAGATACGGGTAGGATAAATCTCGTAGGTGAAGAGAATTTTGAAGAAAAATTTATAATTAAAAACACTGTACAAGCATACAGTGTCGATAAGGATCGATCGTGGGGAATTCTTCTTGTCTCTTTCTCTCCTAACGATACGGTGGTAAAACGAAAATAAATTTTTTTAATGATTGATAACCGGCCGAGATAAAAGAATTTTTCGCCTCTATCGGGGCTATCAAAACACGCGGCTTACACGTACTGCGGTCCGAAAAAAACGTAAAAGCCCGTTTCATTCAGGCGGCCCATTCATCCCAGGGGCCATTGAGAGTCGGAGCCGAAGAAACAAGAAAGAAAGCTAAGTCCCTCTCAGAGAAAGAAAAAACCCGTTCTTCACCACTCTCGTGTTTCGAACACACTTGATTTTACGCTGGAAAGTCTTTTCTCTCTTACGGCACTGAATTTATGAGAGGACCTTTGTCAACAACTTCAGAAGCTCGTTCCGGCCTGTATTTCCAAATTTGATTATTATCTCCTTCTCTCGCTCGTAGTTGAGTTTGTCTTCTCTCTTGAAGTCCACTATACTATACACAGCGTATGGAGCTTTACATACGAATGTTTCATTACAGATAAACGCGATATAATAAGTTGGCGAGTTTAGTGTTATTTCTCCGCGCGTAAACGTCCTACGGCAACATTGTTGGCTTATTTAGCTTCGAGAGTGCTTCGAATTGGATTATACCGAGTGCGCCGACGCGTGAAAGTATGTATAATCACATCGTAACGAAACATTGTATACATATTGGAATAACTTCGACCTTAAATTTATTCTCACAAGGACTGCAATAAAAAGCCTCCGTATACCCGAACAATCAAAAGTCAATCTCCATCTCAACGGCATTATACATCACGTCTGGATAGCTGTAGCGCTCAGACAAAAAGCAATCCTCGAAGACTTTTTCGTGTCCGACTCGCAGCAACACCTCTCCCTCGACAACCCGTTCTCCCAACACCTCCGCCTACACACGACTCGCCAGGTGAATGGATTCAACAGCAGCAGCAGCAGCAGCTACTATACATCGAACCGACCGAACATACACATTATCCCCTTAGCACACACATATACATACACACACGTGGAGTCACTGCATCTGTTAAAAGCGAGTCTGCGAAACTGAATGGTTATACCTGCAGCTCAGACTCACAGAGGGCTCGTTAACGCGCGGCCTTGGCGCCGGCGAGCGACTCGAGATGTCCGCTTTGATAGTCGGCTGCAGTGTACACCTTCTCCCTTTTCGACCTTCCTTCGTTCTTCTTCGCGCAGCTCTCTCTCTCTCTCTCTCTCTCTCTCTCTCTCTCTCTCTCTCTCTCTCTCTCTCTCTCTCTTTCTCTCTCTCACACACAACTCGCGCTTGTAAGATTTAATCGAGCGCTCTCCGCTTCATTGTCCGTCTCTCTCTCTCTTTTTTGCTCGACTTCTTTTTTTCGCTCTCGTCACTTCGACCGATGCTGAGTAGTTTCCGCGCGGGAAAATACCGCGGCAGATCGGCAACTTTGATTCGCGCGCGTGCGCAGCGACGCTGTAATTAGATTGACTCTGTTATTTTTCTCTAAGGAGAAGCACACAGAAGTGATGCCGAGATTTATGGCGGCTTTTCGCGAGCCCGGTGTGTAATTGAAGTGGCATTGAGAGAGTCGGGCGACAGATTGCAAGGCACGACTTATTCTCGGTCTGCTGTATAGGAGAGAGAGAGAGAGAGAGAGGATGAATGATGACAGGCATATTGCGAGAGACTGTGTACCAACGACGGCTTTATGTGTGTTACTCTCCGCGCGACGCGGCTCAATTATAATTTCGAGGAGCGATTTGCGTTGACGTTTTGAATTCAACACATATTATACAGAACAATAAAATTGATTGTTATAAATATATAAGTATCGGTTATCAGGCAATAGCGGCCAAGCACTCGATACACACGAATTATATCTCGAGAAACCGGCTTCTCTCCTATATTTAATAAGCGGGACACGCAGGAAAAGCTCTCGCCGTGCAGACTCGTTCCAAATTTATTCCACTCTTCCTACTTCTCTTCTCCACTCCACGTGTAGCTACGCGTGTTCGTAGATTCGCGACTGCGTCATCGGCCTAATCAGCCGGGATGTAGCTCGGAATCTTTATTGCTGCGGGGGCTCGTTAGCCCAGGCTGCTCTCTCTCTCTCTCTCTCTCTCTCTCTCTCTCTCTCTCTCTCTCTCTCTCCTGCGGTTTTGATCTCCGGCAGCTCGTGTACGCCGATTATTAGAGGCCAAGAGACTCTATAAAACAGAAAGGGACGACCAAAGCTATATATACTATAAGCGTGTCCTGCTTTTTGCGCTCGTTCTCGTTCCTTTGGGCGAAGAGACCGATGAAACTTGTACGAGAGTAGCCCGCGGGCCTCGTGTTTTGAGCGATGATTATTACGAGGATTTATTACAGTAGCGTGAGTGGTTTGTTGAATAGACTGATGAGGGTGTGTGTTACGTGATTATTCATATTTCTCAGCGATCTCTTGACTTTCCTGCTCCTTTTAAAAAGTATAGCAAATGTGTCGCAGAACCGGAAATCGCGATCGACTAGTTCATCCGGTCGAGCGATGCGCCGTCCGAGATAGAGCAGCTATCCTCTCCTCCTACCTTTTGCCGCAACCATAGCCAGCACACATAGCGGCGGCAGGTTCGCGCCTGGGCAACGCTGATACGGTCAGCCCCGGATAAAGTAGATATTAACACGAGATGATCCGTTAATGAAGCGTATGTTCGCCGGGCCGCCTATTACCCGCAGCCTTTCCTGTTATCTTACCCGGACACCAGCGAGGATGCGCGAGTTATATTAAGCCCGCGCGCGGAATATATATGTATACACTCGTGCGCATTGCGAGTATATAGTTGTGTATATATACCGTGTGTTTGGACGGGGATGGCCACTGTGTTCTGTTGCCGCAGCCAGACATTTCCATTCGGCGATGTGACCTTAATTAGCTAGCTTGTGGTGGGGCATACCATGTGCATCCCCCCCCCCCTCTCTCTCTCTCTCGCTTTCAATTGCACTGCGGTGAGAGGTGTGTTGTACCGAGAGTTTCGTCAGTACGGGGATGTCACTCGATGAGGATGAGATTGTAAAGTCTCGATGACTTTGTAAAGTCGGCGTAGAAATAAAGAAAAAATTAAACTCTTAAATAATGTCAAATGGAATTTGTAAGTGAGTAGCGCAAAGACTCAAAATGCAGCGCTATAGAAGTAGTATAAGTCCTTATCTCCTCTCTCTTCGCACGACGCAATGTTCATTTATCTTAATTCTTGGTATTTATAACACTACGACAAAAGTGAAAAAAAATAATTGTATTATTAATGTATAATAAATTAGCATCGATTCGTCAGCGGTTACTATATTTAGAAATGTGACATTCTTTTAATGGTAGTTGCTACAAGCTACATAAATAAACATTTTGGACATTGACACAGATGGACACACGGGTTAACGACAATCGTATTCTTTTTATATCAGACAAATAAAACCGTATTTTTAGAATAAGAATTTTTAGAATAAACGAAGGATGATAATGGACTCTGAATATGAATATTTATTGAATATAAATAAAAGATATAAGAGTTCACTCATATTCTATTGAACACGTATACATGACGTAAAGCCGATACAGAGTACATCGACGGCTGAGTGTAATAACACCGTATCTCAGCGGAGGCTTCAAGATCGTCGTATCCCGGTGGCGGCTTCAAGAACGTCGTATGCCAGAAGAGGCTTTAAGAACGTCATATCCTATGAACAGGCTTCAAGACGTCGTATCTTAGGACTGGCTTTAAAAGCCACTTTTACTTTCGTGATTCTTGCTATAAATAAACGCGATAGAAAATTTTGAAAAAGATAGTGTCAACTATTAACACAATATAGCATTTACTCTATTTTTTTCAAAATCTTTTATCGCGTCTTATTTAGCAAATTTTTTTGAGAATTGATAGATTAATTTATTGAAGAAATCGAATAATCATAACAGTGTTTAGATATAAACCGAAATTTTCCATGATCTCCTTTACCTTTCAGAGCTGTGTTTCGTTTGTAGTTGGATTATGTTTATTACCAAGAGATTTTTTATCTGTATTTAATTGATTTGATAAAACTTTAACCTTGCAAATCACAAAAAATATTTATACGTGTGAACAAATTTTGTTAATTGTTTACGTATGTTACAAATTTTGAAATCATTAAATATTTAACGTATAATAGAGTTATAAAACAAATAAAAATTTATGCTTGAATTTGTGATTCTTTCATATATATATATATATGTGTGTGTGTGTGTGTGTGTGTGTGTGTGTGTGTGTGTGTGTGTGTGTGTGTGTGTGTGTGTGTGTGTGTGTGTGTGTGTGTGTGTGAGCGCGGACGCATGCAAATTTTTGCAAAAATTTAAAATCTTTCTTGAAAGATTGATAAGACAAGATGATAAGGATCAAGGCAGTATAAAGATAAGAAGCACACAAATAGTACGTGCAATAAAGTGTTTACGCAGTATGTAACTGTTGCTTTTATAACACACACGCTATTGCAAGTAACTACCAATCTTTTTTATCTTCCGTTTGTATGGTCAATAGTATTATATAGTCTAAAAGGTATTCTTATTGACTTTATTTATGTCTTATATCACTAGAGTATCTTTCTTCGGGTTTTGCGTGCCTGAATAATAACGCTCATGATAAGTTGATTTTATGGCGGACCATCCACTTACGTAATATTCGAGTTTGCTGTATAAAAAGCGGTTGGGTTTGAAATTTGTATACCAATCTTGAACTCAGTAGTTCGAAACAAGCAAGATTAATAGTTTGAGAAGAACTAATACGTTACATTAACATGACAAAGTACATACTTTTCGCTCTGATCGTTGTTTTTGCTGTCATACAGAGTAAGTAGACAATTTTTATTCATATTTCTTTCGTGCAGAGTAATATACAGCATTCAAGAACATTATTTGACGGATTAACGTACTTATATATTGAAAATGTTCTTTCCGTCTAAAAAAATAATATCCGTAAATATGCAATAGGATATTTTGATTTGCACGGAAAAGTATTTTATTCTAAAGAATATAATTTTTCCACAATGAATTAACGACTTAAAAAATTAAAATAATAATGATAATAAACATTAATAAAAAATGAGGTTTTTTTCGTGAAGTAATTATTTGAGAATATTTTCTTATGAAGTCATTATTTCCAATAGGGTACCATTATTGAAAATGTTGCCCCCATACATGATTTTCTGATTTAAATTTTTGATAAAAGCTGTTTGGTTTTCATTATTTTCCAGTGTACTGTTTTTTTAGTAGAAGAAAGTTTATCAAACATTTTGCGTTGAATATAGAATAGTAGTTTATAGCACTTCGTGGCTTAAATCAGCGTTTAAGACACGCTTATCCGTTGCGTAATTTAGTATATTACGATACGAGTGCGCAAAGTAGGTGATTTTCGCACAGGCGCATTTTGTCGCCCGAGCGTAGCGCGAGGGACAAAAAAGCGAGTGTGATGATCGCACCTACGCCCACGAGTATCGTATACTATTTTTTGACTCGAGTGAGCGAATCTACGTTCTTAGCAGATGAGCGTGCGCGAAATTCAGAATTTCGCGCACTTGTGTGAAAATCAGGCATTTCGTGCACGCTACGCAGCTAGGAGAAATCGAATTTCGCACACAGTGTCAAAATAGTATATTACAATACAAGTGGAATACATAGTCCATTACGGCACGACGTGTATTAGTACTCGAGCGAGGGAGCTAAACGCCGTGCCGTATTGACCTATTTATGCCACAAGTATCGTACGCTATTTTATAGCACTGACTAGCATAAATCCCCTGTCACGCCTATCCGTGGCCTAAACAGTCCATTTTCGTACCGTGCAGTTAGCACCCGAGCGTAGCGAGGGCGATCAACACGGTACAATAATGGACTATTTATACCACGGATAGGCGTGATAGCGGATTTATGCTAGGCAGTGCTATAACATAATTGAATACACACATTTATATTTGTAAGGATTTGTCCATATTAACAAGTAGAAAAGTAGAAATAAATGCGCTTCTTTTTATTCTAATTGATTTCTAAATGAATTCTTGTTCTAGCGGGGTATGCTCTCGAATGCGGCGGCCAAAAGTTATTCGAGTGCGCCCTGCACTGCAACGGTAGACCGTATGAATGTACCGCGCAATGGTTTTCGTCAACATATACCTGTACATGCAAGAAGGGAAACGAACGTAAGTAGTCTCCGAATCCGGGTGCTCAGAGCACTTCTTATGTAGACGACTGCGATGATTTTTCTTATGTTTAAAAAATGATTCTTTAATTTGCAGCTAGATAACAAATAAGGTATAGATAAAGAGCGTCCGACCCGATACGATCGCCAGTGGCAGGGAGTGTTGGCTTGACCAACATGATGCGAGTCTGGAATATGTCCTAAATATAAAATACTTGTACATCAAAAAATAAACGATATGTAAAAAAAAATGTAATGCAGAGCTTTAAAATTTCTAAAGATTCCTATACAATGTCCCGTTATTGCAGATTAAAAATATTATCGAAACAACGACAATGCAACGGTTTTCCTCGAAATATTCAGCTGGATAAATATCCGCTTTGCGCAAGACATATTATTTTAATAGTCTGCTGCTATATACAAGCTATATGTAAACATTTTGGAACGTATATTGATACAGATGGGCAGACGGGTTAAGAGAAATTATATATTGTTTTTATGTCAGTATAAATTAAAGCCATATTTTTATTCTTAAAATAATTAAAAAATAAAAATGAACAGAATATGAGTATTGACGCTGAGTAAACTCTACACAAAAAAAGTTCTGCACACTACACGAAAATAACTCTACACAGTTATTCTGTACACGTAAAAATTCTACACGAATATTTCCCGCACAAAATTTCCCTACACGCATTTTCGATTATTTTACCACACCGGTAAACTCTACACATCGCATTATTGCATCAATCTATAACAATTGGTTACACGATTGTGTAGAGTTTACCGGTGTGGTAAAATAATCGAAAATGCGTGTAGGGAAATTTTGTGCGGGAAATATTCGTGTAGAATTTTTACGTGTACAGAATAACTGTGTAGAGTTATTTTCGTGTAGTGTGCAGAACTTTTTTTGTGTAGAGTTTACTCAGCGAGTGAGTATTTCTGGAAAATAAATATTAGCAGACATTTCTTACGCAAACTTTGTGACGAGGATTCATACTCGATACAGGGTATATATAAGAAGCGATCGAAATCGAATTCTCATACCAACGTCTAACTCAGTAGTTTGAAAAAAGCTAATCTTGTTAGTCTTTAGTAGCAGAAGAAATAGTACCCCATAGTAAGATGAAATCGTGCATACTTTTCGTTCTTTTGGTTGTACTTGTTGTTGTACCGAGTAAGTAAACATATTTTCATTTTTGTAACTTTTATGCAAAATGAAACATCATTATTTCACCGTGCTGATCACCCTCACTACGCTCGGGCGCTAACTGCACGATGCAAAAATGGACTGTTTAGGCCAAGAATAGGCGTGACAGCGGATTTACGCTAGTCAGTGCTATAAAATAGCGTACGATACTCGTGGCATAAATAGTCCGATACGGCACGGTGTTTATTTCCCTCGCTACGCTCTGGTGCTAATACATGCCGTGCCGTAATGGACTATTTATACCACTTGTATCGTAATATACTATAATTAATTTCTATCCATTTAATATATATCATCAGAATATAAAATTGTAAATGGATTTTTGTTCTAGCGGGGTATGCTCTCGAATGCGGCGGCCAAAAGTTATTCGAGTGCGCCCTGCACTGCAACGGTAGACCGTATGAATGTACCGCGCAATGGTTTTCGTCAACATATACCTGTAAATGCAAGAAGGGAAACGAACGTAAGTAGTCTCCGAATCCGGGTGCTCAGAACACTCTTTATGTAGAAGACCGCGATGATTTTTCTTATGTTTAAAAAATGATTCTTTAATTTGCAGCTAGATAACAAATAAAGTATAGATAAAGAGGGTCCGACCCGATACCATCGCCAGTGGCAGGGAGTGTTGGCTTGACCAACATGGTGCGAGTCTGGAATATGCCCTAAATATAAAATACTTGAATATTCAATAAAATAAAAGATATGTAAAAAAGAAAAATGTGTACAGAGCTTTGAAATTTCTAATGATTCTTATACAATGTCCCGACTCTTTCCACCATAAACCTGCAGCACAACACAATACGTCCGCGCATGTATGTTCTTGTTTAACCAAAACGAGAAGCGTTATAGCGCCTCCTTTCGAAACATAAGAAAAATAAGAATGCGTAAAAAAGGGGGGGACGAAAGCGAGGAAGCCTCGTATAACATCGTGATCGTGATCGCGCAACGAGGGGCGATAAAACGTCTACTTCTCTCTCTCTCCCTTGGCTTTTTACATAATCAGCATTACTCCCAATTTGGAGCAGAGGCCACCCGAAGGAATTCACGCTCGCACATATATACATAACTGTACCCGTGTATTAGAGGAGACGCTCCGGGGAAATCGTGTGCCCGGCTATTACGGCTCGGTCGGTGTATACAACTTGTATATTGTGTGTTTGGGAATGCGGTTATTATCGTTATGAAGTTTAATATGGCCCGTAGTTGGTAAAAATTATGCGTAATGTGCGCACGAGCTAGCGCAGGGGTACCGGATGAAAGAGAGCTGCCAAGTGGGTTATTTTCTCTCGCCTTTTGTTATTCATGCTGTGTCGGTGCGGGCGATAAAATTTTTACGGTTTTGCCAAAGCTACGATGACTAAATTCTGTAAAACTTTTAAGACATATATCATTCCATTGAAATATATTCTTTTTTTCTATATCTACCTTTCTCGCAGCATAATAATGAGCTCGTTATCTAAAATTTTCGCTCGAGAACATAATCAGCTCTTCGCGATTATTTTCAAAATGTAGAGTAGTTTTCTGAGCTTCCATTTCGAGAAGCAGTTCATTAATTCCAAGCCCCTCGGAGCCTCGCGCTGTTGAAAAAAAGAACGCGGAGAAAAAGTATACATTCTAAGGCTTACTGAAGTCGGATAAGGTAATGCCTCGATAGCAAGTACTGCCGCGCACGCACGCGATGGAGCATCGACTATTCAAGTGCGAGCCTTACCTCTCGTATGGTCGAGGCGGTAAGTAGTTTTGCTGGTCAGCTGAGTTTGAATAATACAGTACACCGAAAGATTTAGCGTTATTGAAGTGTTTTGAAATTGCATAAATTCATCACGTTTACAAAAATTCCTGATAAATATAATCTAGGATAAAACAAAGCAACTCTGACTATACACTCGTGGCATTTTCACATCTCGCCACTCAAAAATCAATTCACCGGCGAAATCTCCCGGCACAGCCAAAATAATATACCCCCCCCCCCCTTCCTCTGGCTATAGTACAATGTGGATGAGGAGCAAGTGTCTGATGCCCGTGGCGAAAGGAGAGGGAAAAGCGGAGAAGGCGTGCGCGACTACGTGGAGGGGATAACGGGGATGGTTAGATAAATGAGACCCTTGCGGGGTGTTCCAAGGGATGCCCAACACCGTTGCCCGGTGCGCAAGTCTACACGTATATATATACGCGTATATATTCCAACGTCGTCTTTCTCGCTCGCTTTGCCTTGTATATAGGTGTGTAAACGTTGTGTAGCTACTCGCGTAATATCGTAGCCGAGCAGCTCTCTCCGTTGATTTCGCTCGCTTTGGATGTGTACTCTGTTGGCTTGCTCTTGGCTTCTGACGGCTTCGTGGAATTAGCGATGAATTTGTTAACGCAAGAACGATCAATATCGAACGCATCGTTTTATTTTTGAAAAACAAAACTTTTTATGCGTATCGATAACAAACAAAAATATATACGAAAAGGTCCTTTGCATAGAGGGCCGAAGTACACGCACGTGTTGTACATATATTACAATGAGATAATTCAAATGTATGCATAAACGCAGGCGTAATTAATGAGCGGCTTTCGACACTTTGGGATAAGATAATAGGCTCTCTCACGCGCGCCAAACTCAATGTGTAAATACGTATATACAATCTTCCTTAACTTGAAGCTAATCAGTATATACGTGTGCTCCCGGCGTTAATAAATTCCAACCGCACGAGTCCACACACCCACACACACACACAGCATCTTGCCATGCTATATTCCAATTAATTTTTCCCTTATCGCCGTCCTTGTCGACACACTGGCGTTAAATTCGGAAGGAGCAGGGGGAGTTGTAAATCGGCCACAAGAAGTGTGTATTTATCTGTGATAACTACGTGGAAAAGAAAAAAAGCTTCTAAGGATTTTTTTAGATAACTACTATATAGCGAAGTGTATAAGCTACAAAGAAGTCCACCTGTGCGCTCGAAACGCACACGAACTCGTTATCGGTTCCGATCGATCGATCGCGACGGACGATGTGGGGGAGAGATGCGTATAGACGAACGAGCTCTGCACGAAATAAAAGTTCACCGCGAGAGATGGACGAGGATAAAGGGGACTTGGGATGAACGGGGAGAGGTGCGCCGTGTCGTATAGAGGAAATGAGCAGAGGAGTGAGGTTGCCTGTACGTGAATCTGTGTTATAGTTTTCATAAAATATAAATTTTCCCTATTCTTTTGAATATTCAACGTGAAAATTCACTAATGAATACCACTGAAAAATCACACAACAGCCGCACACGACACAGCGTCGTCACACAGTGCGGGAAGCAAATCGAATCCCCAGCCGCATTAGGCAAAAAAAGGATAGCCCGCCGCTGCAAAAACAGCAGCCGAAAGAACTCAACAAAAATAAAAGCCCAAAGAGAGCGGAGAAAAGCTCAACGGCAGCAGCATCAGCCTCTATGCCGCAGCAGCAGCAAACCAGAGTCACAAGTAAGAGGGAGTGTAAGAGCCTCAGCTCGACACGCCAGTAACGGTGGGGTGGTGGCATCAGTTCCTCGCGCGCGGTAGCCAGTATCCGCTGTCAGTCCGTTCACGGACACGAGCGTGCGCGCGCGCGCGCACACGACTCCTCTCCCTGCCTGACCAGGAGCCTTCCTATGGAGGAAAGGGGAGGCCGACTACAAGCTTTTCTACTTAGCGGGCGCCCCGAGGGTGCTGAGAGAGAGAGAGAGAGAGAGAGAGAGAGAGAGAGAGAGGGAACCACCCTAATTGCGTCCGAGAGACCGGACAAAGCGCGACTCGTGTATATGTGTGTGGGTGTAGGGGGGGGGAGGAGGGGGAAGAGGGTAGCTGCTAGGGAGGTTATGTCCGGTTCCGGTTTCTATCTCTTGTCCGGCGAGTCTCTGCCCTCTGGCGGTGGACACGCTGTACTACAAAGTTTCGCCGCGAAGCTGAATAAACTTGGCGTATGCCGGCGTCGTCCTCGTCGTTGTGAGGATCTGTAGGCTTCTGTCCTTACAAGTTTGGGACGCGGCAGGGAGAATGTTCCGGATCGATGTTTTTATCTTCTTCTTTTTTCGATATTTTATATATCTCTTGTGTCTTCTTTGAATATGCTCCGCGATAACAAGCAGCTATTATAGGCTTTCTTTTGACTTGGATATTGTTAAAGTTAAAACTACAGCTGTATTAAGTTTAATTCATTTTAATTTAATTCTCAGGCTACTGCTGTAAGAACTTCTGAATATTCAAAATAATTGCATACCAAGTTAATTTCGCAAGACGAGTAAAATACCAAATCCCCGCGTTCTCCCCAACTGGAAAGTCCCGGATTTTCCAGCATCGAACCGCCTGCTCAGGTTTATATTCTTTCGCCTCTGTCCGGCAGTGCGTTGCGTCTACTTTCTCCTAAGGGGTTGCGAGAGAGAAAGAGAGAAACGATGGCAAGGACTTGGTCTCTGCGTTCTGAGCTTTGTGTGTGCGTGGGTGCGAGACGATGGCGAAGCGCGAAAGCGTGAAAAGCCCGACGCGACGGCTTTCAATGTCATGGAACGCGCCGAGAAATAAAGGAGCCGAGATCCCTCGAGTGTATACTATAAACCTGCTCCGTCGCCTCTCTATCTCTCTCTCTCTCTCTCTCTCTCTCTCTCTCAGTCGCTGAATCGGTGCCCGACTCGACTAAAGGGATGCTTTGTGCGCGCGCGCTCTTTATCTTTTCTGCTTTTGCTCTTTTTGCTGCTTCTGATGCTGCTGCTGCTGCTGCTGCTGCGGAGTTTGAGTCTTTTTTTTTGAGAAGCGGATTAGGGAATTATTTTTCGGGACGAGGTGCTGCCAAGGAAGGGTTGTTATATTGATGTAAGGATTTTTCAGTTTGATGTGTTTGAAGGAATTAGCGTGGTTTTTAGGGGGGTGTGAATGTGAGAAGTGTAAGGGTGGGAGTGCGATGAAGTTATGTTGTGTGGCGGAGTAATCGATAGTTATGGGGGTGACTATGACTGTAAGAGTCTTGTCAATGAAAAAAAAATTTGTTTTTTTTTCCATACAAGTACATCAGTAAGGTATGCAGTAATGAAAGTACAGTGCACAGAATTTTATGAAAAGTGCAAATAAGATCATTTACTTTGACAATAGGAAAACTAACCTTGTTGAAACGAATTGAAACATAATTAATAAAATAAAGTACGTACAAACATACGCAAAGGAAAATTACCCCCAAATCATAAACAATCCATAGACATAATCTTCCCAAAAACATCGTGCATCCTCGCACTCAAGTTCGCAAGTGGCCCCGAATCGGCGCCGAGGGCGCCTCCTGTCGGCGATAACGTCGACGCGGCGGCTCACATCAAAAGGGGCGGAGTCAGCTGGTGCTCGGCCCTCCCCTCGTGGCGACGGAAGGCCGGCCGGCATCTCACGAGCAGTGGGGGAAGACGAGCAGCGCCAGAGCTGTCCCCCGGCGCTTCGCTCTGTCCCGCTTGCGCCGCCGGACGTTGCGCTTCGTATCTATACATATATACAAACTGTTGTACATATAGCTATATTATATTGTTGTCTTTTTCTTTATGTTTTTTAAATGGTGGCTTCTGTTTGTTTTTTGATTTTGGGTGGGTGGGAGAGGAGTCGCGGATGGATTTGTTGAGGTGGTGTGATCGAAGGCTGGTTCATGAGGGTGGAGGAGTCGCGTTTGTGAGTATTCGAGCAAGTAAAGCAATTTGTGAAGGTTTTTGTTGAGGATTGTAAGTTTTTTTTAAATTATTTTGTTTATCACAGTTGGTAAAATTATTTTAGTTTGATCTTGTAATGCTCTCGCGGGTAAATAAACTTCATATACTTTGTTAACATGTTGTTTTGTATTATTTCTCATCAGGTTAACAATAATTTATCATAAAGCAACTTTTCTTATGTTTATGATGTCACTCAAGTCCGTCGCTTTACTTAAAGTACACTATTTTAGACAGTAAACTCAAATACCGCACGAATCATTACAAACTGAACGCTTATGATAAGAATTTAACAAATAAAAAATTCAGATGCTCCTCAACGGTCGCAGCCGGCACAACAAACGCTCGAGAAAAATCTCTCCTATATAGCCAAAGTATAACTCGACTCCACAAAAGAAGGAATTTTATAAAAGCCGCAGCCAAACGCTCTCAATTCATCGGCGTAACAATCTTCCATACAGCCGAAGAGCGAAAAATACGCACACACTCAGCTCTCTCACAACACCTTTTTAGCAAAGCGTTCTAGAACCGTTATGTAGAGCTCCACGCCAGCACTATACCACCGTCGCGAAGATCAATAAAACAGGGTAGGAGAGAGAGAGAGAGAGAGAGAGAGAGAGAGAGAGAGTCGAGAGCGAAAAAAGCAGCGAGGGGGAGCATCGCACAGGGGAAGCGCTCGCCGGGTATAACTTTGTGTATTATTCGATTCGAATTAAACTCGTATCAACGCAGCTCGATTCAATTATGAAGAGCCGTATTAACGCGCGGCCGTGATTAATTAGGCAATGAGCTAAGGAAACTCGCTACTGTACTGTACGGAGGGAGAGAGAGAGAGAGAGAGAGAGAGAGAGAGAGAGAGAGAAAGCACAAGTAAGGAAAGGGTTCTTTCTCACTGTATACGCGGCGTATAGTTAAGTATGCAGCGGAGGACACAGATGTTCGTGGCGTCGCGAATTATTAAACGCGAGTAGTACAGGCGCGCGCGCGAGTTATACACGGGGTCCTTTTTATTGGGCAAGGGAGAAATGCTCGAGATTAGGTGTGTATAAGTGTGTCTGCAGCTGTGTGAGTGCAAGAGAGTCTTGTTGGGCGATGTTGCGCCTCGTTTTTCGGGGGCGCAGTGAGTTGTGTAAAGTGAAAATTGCCTCGCTGACATTTTTGTAATCTAGCCCGCCTTATCTCACCTCGTGTATTTGCATGTTTTCGAGGTATACGCCGTTTTTATATTTGAAATTTTTCCAGAAATAAAAGTGCGATATGGTAAGATCCTTTGTAATAAGGAATTTCATAAGCGCCTCACTCTTTAATAACGTGTCGAATACTCGTGCTCGTCAGTGGGAAGACAATGAAGCGAGCGCGTTTATATGTGTATCAAGAAAAAAGCGCTCGAAACATATAGCTGCTGCGCCGGATATCTCAAGCATGGCATGCTCGAGGGGAATCAAACATTTGCAATTACGACGTTTGATCAATGTCCCAGTGCGCATATCACACGAAGCCAGCTCCTCGAGTATTATATTCTTTTTGATATACGCAGCAGCAGAGTAGAACAAGAGCCAGTCCGGCTTCGCCGTCGTCGTCGTCGTATTCGGATCAACATCTGAAGGGAGATAAATAATCCCGTTGACTGACAGCTCTTATATGAAAATTCGAGTGTTTGACTAATAGCTTTGCAAGCGTCGGGGGACGAGCCAAAGATTTGCATATACGCGTCACGAGGTCTAGACAAGGGTGGGAGGGTGGCATCTCTTTTTTTTTTTATTTCGAAAATTCAAAATTGGGCGGTCGAGATGGTTATCGACTAATGATCGTCGAAGGAGCGTGTTTATTAAAACGGAGGGTTATAAAAAATGAAGTCCCGATGTGATCGTATTGGATTTGGACTCGAGGCGGATGAATAATGTTCTGTGTTAATCGAGAGGAATGTATATTCGATTTGCACTTGGTAATTGTTATATCGTTAATATATTGCATTGTTGAAAGATAGTTCGGAAAGAGTTGTTACATTTGAATGATATATTTATGCATTGAAATACAATATGCGCAGTTCGAAGTGCACTCGGCAGTTGATTAAGCAGTAATTGAGCAGTGAGCATATTATTTTCGTCAGGTTTGAGTCATGGGGTTCAATTCGAACTGTCCAATCAAGGCAGATGAGTAAAAAGTGTCATTGTAGTCTGTTTCTAAACTATTTTTTGAGTTTCTGTGCATATAATTAGTTGTATAACTTTAATACAGTGTATAATATAACACCACGATATCAAGTGTATATGCCAGATATTGTCTCTCACATTAGATCTCATACGGCTAATACATTTCTTTGCTGATCCTGCATTTTTAGAGTTTATCGCTGGCTAACATATACTATACCTGCTCTTTTATAATATTTTAGACAAGAAAAGTTATGTATATAAAAATAGAGTAGTGTTCATAAGAAGTCTTGATATTTATACATATCTATGTAGGGTTAGGTTGCCACTCTTAATACACAGATTGTAAAGCTTACTTTAACCAACAATTGATTGTGAATACGGATAATTGTGGTTATTTTTTAGTAAATATAACTTTTTAACTATAGAAATACGTCAATTGTTCTTATTATATAAACTTTGAAATTGTGTAGTGAATACAGCAGTACGTTGAGCAGTTCCTAAGCGGTTATTACGCAGCGAAACTGGGCAGTTGGCACTGCCCAGTCACTAGTCTGTTGAGCAGTTTTACTGCTCTATTTTCCACCCGGGGTAAAAACAGCATGAGCAGCAAAAGCAGTAGGCCAATCAAGACAGTTTCAGCATTGGTGGCACACCACTATATATCTAGACTCGGCGTACATATTGTTATGAGGAAAATGGAAAACTGCCTATGCGCCACCTATACACATACTTTTACCTGCTACAGACACAGAGAGTTTAGGCGGCGACGGGAGGGCTCGCGAAAGTGCCAGTCCAAAACTGCTTTGTTTTGGAAATCGATAGCGCTCTAACGGTCCACGCGTACGTCCGTACATTAAAATTATAAGTTTAATTTAGATTTAGACTTGCAACCAGTGTTTTTACAACAAAAATATTTTTTACATGAGAAAGCTTCAAATTTTTATTTAAAAGGGTCAAGATTTCCGCAACAGTACAACGAAATGAAGCCCTTGATATCATATTTTATCAATTTTCACTATTTTAAGGTAAATCGAACAGCCAAATCAGAGGACGAATATAATGATTACCATGTTTTTTTTTCAGAGAAGGATATGCAAAAAAAAAATAACTCAATAATTCAATTATATCCCCTTTTTCTGATAATAGATATTGTACCTTCTAAAAATATCCTCTCCCTTATTCAACACCCAACTAAAACACATCCTGAATCCCGCACTTAAATAATACTCTTTTACTCCAAATCTGCTCTAAAATAGCTCGGACGACACATCCTCATAAATAAAACCCAATCAATCCGCATATCCACGGACCGACTAGAGAGCAGTCCGAGAAAATTAATATGCAAAATCGTTGCTCATTTGTCACATCCGCTCTCGCTTTTCCCCTCAAAAAAAAGTCTTCACTGCACTATCTCTTCTCGATTATTCGCTCGATCTGCTGCACGTCACTCGTCCACTCGAGCATTCGACGTGCACACACATACACACACACACACACACACACACTTATACGGGCCTTTTCGGCCGAACAAAGAAGACACAGCCGATGCTCCACTTACGAACACCTTTAGCGGGTCCCAAGCAAACAGCGCACGCTTTAAAACTCGATCGACTCAGCTGCTCTCGATTCGAGCGCGCCACGCGGTGATCGACACCTTGTATGAGGAGGACGGCAAAGATGAAAGAAGAGGAAATCGACGAGCGTGGCTGACCTGCACGACCAACCGAACACCTTTTCTCTGCGCCGCTTCCGTCTCTCTTCCCTTTTGGGTCGAGGCGCGTGGTATTTTTTTTTCCAAGGCTGACGTCCTCTTTCGTCTCAATAATGGGAATCTCGTGTCCGTAGCTAATTCTATTACGAGGACACATATAATTTTTGTCGAAAATACTCTCATCATCTACGAAGGAATTACTCAACACGATGTAAACGCATCTCTTCTTACCTGCTCGCATTGCAGCCCTTTTCTTCTTCTCTCCCTAGCGAAGGCTTGAAAAAGTTCATTTACCCTATGTATCCCGCGTCGAACTTCGCATTCCAAGGCTCTCGCGGGTAACTTTTTCAATGAAGTTCGCGCGCTGCTCCAAGTCCGTAAGCTAACTACTCTGAGCAGCTGCATAGCTCCCTCGAGATTCGGGCCAACTTTTTTCATTCGACTCTTCCAACTTTGACTTCGCTGCTGTTACTGCTGCCCGGGAATAAGGAAGAAGTGGAAAAAGATGACGGGTTATGTGGCGCGTCATTGCTGTAGATTTTTTTTTTTCGCGGCACGAGATGTTCTTTGGTTGTACGCGCGATTGTTTAACGTTTCACGTATATGTTCTCACGCCAAGTCATATAAGACAACATTTTTACAAACACGAAACCTGTTACCTCTGCATACTTGTGCCCAATCACTCGTTTATACACACGCTATTTTACATGGCCTCTTAAAAAAGCCTAGATATACTTCTTCCAAACATTCGAATCGAAAACAAGCTCGAGAAAAAAAATAATACACCTCAAGGGCCTTTTGAATCTCTCAAATTAGCTCTGAAATATCACATCCCTCGACCAAAGCAAACATGGCGCGTATATCAATCAAGCTTTCAGCCTCTCGCAGCATTTCATATCTTCTCACACCTCTGATAAACAAATATTATAATCATCGATTCTCCTTCGCGTCAGTGCCGACATCTTCATCTTCTCACCTCCACGAGGAATGTCATGGGCGAAGAATGCATGTAAAATGCGCGTATAGCCGTTTCTAGTTAGCGGACGGCTCGCATAATGCCTGAGATGACGTCTGAATGAGTATTGAACTCGAGCGTAATTGGCGAACTGACTGCGTGACTTCTGAGAGTAGTCGATCGACGGACGCGTCGACGGGAGAAGCTTAACAATCGATTTGTTAGGGGTGTATTGGCCCAAGAGTGACGCGTCTTGCGTGATCGGGATTTCGAATTGTTGCACTGTATATACTGTGTGCAGCCGATGTAGATATAACAGTCCGACGTTTGCAAAATAGAAATGCTTGGGTTTATTTACTTGAGGATTCGCAGCGCGAGAGGCTTTGAATATTTATACTTTTGAATCGTTAAAATTCTCCGATGCTTAAAGTTTGCTCTACGTAATGTACAATACTTATATGCGCGTGATTGACGTTATAAACTCGGGACTGTAATTGTGTTTAACTCCTCATCCAACAAGTTACACAAAATCAATGTTATATTCCAAACGAGTTATATAATCAAAACTCCAGTGAATGTGACGCTTTAAAATACAGCTATACTCCGGCAAATAAATACATGATCGCGTAAACTTTTGCGCAAAAGTGCCCGCCGTCGTCGCTTCTCCCTGTCAAACACCTCATGCAAGATTCACGAAATCAGTCTCGTGCTCCCATTATTCAATTTGATTTACAACATTTGCCCGCGCGCAGCGAATAACGCTTACATGGCTTCGCTACATTTACATTAAAAATTCAATTCCAAAAAGAAGTCTTATCTTCCAAACAGGTGAATCGCGCGATAATTGCGAGCGAACATGTCGACACGGGCTCGGAGGATATAATTGAGAGCGACAGAACGTTTGACGGGCGTTCGACGTTGTACACAATGACAATATAACGGAGGGGGATGACGATCATTCGTAGCCGTTGGTCCAGAAAAAGTCAATCTGGTTGCGCGTGTCGACTGTACACACGCAGGCTATTGTCCGCGCGACTGTGTGTATGTCGCGATGATGACGAGGATGACGATATAAAAGAGAGGGGAAATCGGCGCTTTTTGCTCGTTCTCTCTTGGCAAAGTGCTATGCACCGCCCGACTGTTTGCTTTTTAACGCTCTGGCACTTAATAATTAACGCGAGCGAAATGCATTGCTTTTTCGAAGCTTATATTGTTCGTTATATTGGCTGATGCCGTTGCTGTTGTCAGAGCTCGAATTGACGAGGCTTTTAGCCAAGCGATGAAAAATCATTAGGAATATATACAGCGATGCGAGAGCCGCGAGTGGCTTAATTAATGATTAAATGGACGAAACGCGCCTTCCCGAAAATCGTTTTAATGCGGCGCCTGAAATACGTCAATATATAACGAAAAATTTCGCAACTTCGATCGCATTTTTATTTATCCGCGACGTGTGCCTTTCATCATCGTCCACATTCGAGAGCAGACTTTTCTCGTCAAAAGTTATTTTAAAGACACGTATACGCATATATACGGCCGACAGTGGCACTTTGAAAATGATGAAAATTCCGCGATACGAAATCCCCGCCGCATATCGAATTTTTTTTCCAATCCCTCTCGGGATGCCGGAGAAAGAGAGAGAGAGAGAGAGAGAGAGAGAGAGAGAGAGAGAGAGAGGGAGAGAGGATGAATGAAAAAAAAAGAGGAACGATAGTGAGCGATTTCATCGGCTCTCGCCAAATTTCGGAGGAACGCGTTTCAAAAAGCAAAAGAGAAGAGTGGAACGCGACGACTGAGTAAATTCGAAATTCAATTGAAACTGGCTGGCAGTAGAGAAAGAGAGAAAGCCCGCGACTCAGATGACCCGAAACGTAATCAAACAGACGGGCGGAATCCATACATATGAATTTCCCTCGTTTTCCGGCCCGGCTTTTTTTCACTCCGACGGCTCGACTGTGCCACGGCACCGCGCGCTCGCGCGAAATGACGCTTCGCGCATCGCTAAGTCTCGCTCGTTCGTATTTTTTCACAATATCCTTTCATATACGTATACACATAGAAGAGAGAGAGAGTGAGAGAGAGAGAGAGGCACTGGCCGAGGGAAAAAATATTTGGCTTGCCTCGAAAAATAACGCGCGCTAGCAAATTGAAATAGAGCGTCGAAATTTTTCCACTACGGTATATAGTTTATCTGAAAAGCTGATTTCTTACGTTCACTGCAAAAATTCATACCATCTCAAACACATGTCGACAGGCAAGCAGAACTCACTCTCCTCGTAATTTGCCGTTGAAACTGATGCGTATTCTCGCTCAGTCGCTCCCTTTCATGTATTTTTTTGCTCTCTCCTCTTTTCCGTCCTACAAACTCACGCGCGTATATACACACTAGACGAAAGCCGGGCGCCGCATTTAATTTCGGCCTGCGGAAATGACAAACATTTTGATCAAACATTTGACAAACACTCGTTGCAGCAGTAGCGGCAGCAGCAGTATAGTGGCATCCAAAACAACTCTGCGCGCGCTTCGGCAAATATAACAAGAGAGAAAGAGAGAGAGAGAGAGGGATACAGAAACGTACCATCGAAGCTTGTTCCGCTACTGTCTGCGCAGCAAAGTTACCCGGGTTGCATAGCGCGCGGGACAAGCTCAGTTTTTTCGGTGCTTTATCCTCGCCCTCATTCATATTCTTCTTCTTTTTTTTTTCGTAAACTCCCAGTTATTTGTCTCTCCGTATACGTGTGTATAAGCGTCACCCTTTTTTGTCCAGTCTATGTGTTCTCCCTTCGAGCTATGTGCATGTGTGGGTGTTACGTTTTTTAATTAACGCTGCACAGGCCAGACTTGGACGTATACGAAGGAATATTGAAAAAAGCGAGTTTGCGCGCGAGCTCTGTTATATATCGATGAAAGGCCGTGTGTGTGTGTGCGCGCGCTCGCTATCGCTGCTGCAATTTTTTTTCGAAAAGGCCTTTGCCCGAAAAACTGCAGCTCTGATTTCCATACGGAACGTGTATCTTCAAAGAATATTGCTTGTTCCGAAGAGAACAGGCTCTTTTTTGCGCGCGACACACAGTTCGTCCCCGAGCTTTTTTGCGTTTTTTTAATTAAAAGCTCAATCAGCCCGTACTGGGGCCAATATCAATTCGGCAGCTTGTTTCCGACTTTCTTTTTTAAATTTTGTTCCTATACAGTTACTAGTTTTTTTTATTTGTTTTTTCAAGATACTTATAGTGTATACCGAATTTTCAGATAAAAAGCATCAAAACGCAACAAAACCGAGCTTTTGTTCAAAATTCCAAATTCCAAATGTACACCGCACAGCGTACAGAAACTGCAGCAGTCTGTACTAGCTCGAAGCTTTGCAAATTGCCGTGCGACGGGAAGGAGGGGTGGCCCTCCTCGTTGCAACGCGAAGGCCTAAATAGAAACGTCACGAGGCCCGTGTAAGTGGCTTGTCCAACATTTTGATTAACACGTCTCGCAGACGCGAGCCGAGAGCCAAACTTCTCTCTTTATCCAGTTCCTCTCTCTCTCTCTCTCTCTCTCTCTCTCTCTCTCTCACCTTCTATTTTGCGAGTCAGCCTCGACAGAAACTCGTGCGCGCGCGAGAGAGCGGGGGGGGGGGGCGCCAACTCCGGATGATAGAGTGAACGAGAACTTGTTTTAGGGGTACGTCACACTGCTACTGCGGATGCGATGAGCTGGCGTAGTTTGTTTGTGTGTTTTGATCGTATAGGTTGTATATGGAGAAATTTGATGCTGTATTTTACAATAGTGGATTTTATAAGAGTATACGCGGATGACCGAAAGAGTATCACGCCACAGCCTAGCAGACATAAAGCAAATGATTCGTTTATATAACAAATAAAACATTGTACAATTTGACTAAAGCATCCAAACTCAAAGTCACAGCTATTGTAGGGTAAGCCTAAGGTTAAAAAAGGGGATCAAGACAGCGGATCGAAGCGACGGCTCGCGAAAGGTGCAGGTTATCCTGGAGGCCGCGTGCACAGCTCTCATATAGGTAGGTATTAGCGTGTCGAGGCGAAGAGGAGGGCCAGCCGTCGCGCATAACATGGCTATCAGCCGAGAAAAAGAGTCAGCCTGCGCAGTCAAGCCTTCCTCTCTCTTTCTCGCAGCAACGGCAGCAAAGCCCGAAAAGAGCGCGTGTACACGTCTGTCAGCCAGTCGGTATCGTGTGTATATACGCGAGAACTCGCGGGATCGATTCGCGTGTGTAGAGTTTGTTCTTTCTTTTGCCCAGACGTCTCCTGATCTCGCGCTTCTCGACTCTTGTTTTCTCGCTCCTCTCGACGCCGCGTGGCTCTTATCTCCCTCCGTTTTAGCCTCTTTTGTACGTACGTGTACGGAGTAGGTGATGAAACTGTCGATGACTTTGCTTGTATCTCGATCACTCCCCTTAATAAATATAATTTATATAATATAAAGAAAAAGCTCTTATTTGAGATGCAAAGCTCGATCTCTTATACCCCGTGAAAATTCTGAACAAGCGTATACGTACAACTCTCTGCGCAGCAGGAACGTTATGAATTTCCAATTTTCGGCAGCAGCTTGACTTGCAGAGCCCCGACACCCGAAGACTGACGCGATTCCGCGCGATGCGCTTTTAATTACTTCGACTCTGCACATGCAAAATCCCGCCCCCGCACGTATGCAGAGGGGCGAAGCGTTAAAGCGATTAACTATGAGCTGAAAGTAGGAATTATAAACGCGCGATGTATGTGTATATATGAGCGATAGCTTAATCCCAGACTCGGCTTTCTCCACACACGAGGGTCGACGAAAAGAGAGTCGCGACGGTATTCGGAATTCCGTGTATATATATATATATATATCTATTTCTCTCCTCGTGGAAACGGGTTCTCGATTAGAGAGCTCAGGGGGTTTTTCGCGTGCCAGTAATTGGAGGTTGTTGCCGTATAAACTGACTCGCGCGAGCGATCTTTTTCTCTACTATATATGCTTCGAGCTCGCGCGGTGAATTATACCGGGCGCGCGATGCGGGTTCATTCGGTTTAATTTACTTTGGGAGACGAAAGTGTGCTCGAGATTATTTGGATGGAATTTTTTGACGGTTCGAGATTTTGCATAGGCTGGGATTTGCTTTTACTGTGTAGGGAGATAATATTTTATTGCGAGATTTTTATTATTCAAATTAAGGCTGATTATGCGCGAGATTCGCGGATTTCGTTCCCGTAAATATAGCGTCAATTTTTAATAAGTTACTTCGGTAATGTGCATCGACACATAAACGAAAATAATTTAATGAGCTACAATTATCGTTTTCATAATACGAATAAAATAATCCAATTCTTTCTCCGATATATACCTAAATATAAATAACCAAATCAATCAGCAATTATAATAATCGCTCGCTAAATCATTAACTCCAGTAATATTCACAAAATTGTTACGAATATACAACTCCAATATGATAAGCAAAAATATCACCTACGAAATCAAATTAAAAGCGCTCAAATATAGTTTACCCATTGCTCCAAAACAATATCGCAACTATCTATACCGAAACTGCAACCGATGAAGTAGTCCGTTTTGTCGCGAGACAAATAACCGAGTAGTTTGCAGTCGAGTCAGGCCTAAGTGCCGGTATAGACGTATACTATACGCACAGCTCCGACTCTGGTAGAACAGCCCAACGGTAGCCGGAAAAGCGAGAGCAGAGGCGAAGAGGAAGACAGAGAGAGAGAGAGAGAGGACTGACACGAGTCGACTGGAGTTCATCGAGTTGCTTATACAATGTAAAGCGTCGCTCGAGACTCGCCGGCGGCAGTACAGTACTCCTGGACCGAATTCATGCCCTCGGTTTGCAAGACTGTAGTTGAATGTAAGTAGTAAATAGTAGTCTCTACTTCTAAAACTAGTGTCGATTGGGATGTTGTTCGCTCGCTCTGCCATTAACCTTACCGAATTTTCTATTTTCTCCATCATATTTCTGACATATAGTATGAGATTTCATACGACAATAACTATGATTCAATTAGAAAAATTGTCATCATCAGAAGCTGACGAATAAGCTTCACGCGTCACCCTTTTCGCACAACCCCAAACATCTCTTTCTCAAATTACCCATCATTTAGAACTCGTTTTCACCACGAGTGCGAGCACTGCACACAAACACGTATATATACATATCCACACACGTATACCATACGACGATTTGAAAGGGAGCAAACGCACAAGGGCGATCGAGAGTTCATTCGATTATACGCTCTTTCATCCGATTATTGCGTATTATACGTACGCACCTCGGTTATCCCCCTCTGCAGAGCCTTCGCGTATCATATGCAAAATAAAAGCGCTACACACACTGCCGACGACTTATGTCGCTTTCAATTACTCCAACCCGAGACACGGGAGTGTATTAGGCAGAGTAGCTTTCCGAGCATTCGTATATGGATTGGGTTTGTCAGCGAATCGAGCTCTATACTGCACCACTGCCGACAAGGGCTTATTTATTAATTTATTCAAGTAGCGAAGCGGAGATACGGTCAGACAAACATTATCCTCCATCTCGTCGATCATCTCGACGACAAACGAGAGTGTAAAAGCGAATAAATAGCCGGGATCCGATAAACCATATTCGGAAAATGAGAGAGAGGAAAAAGGAGACGAACGACAAGAAAATCCACGCGAAAACAGAAAAATCAGCTTGGGCTTTTTCTCGGAGCAACCGCTGCCGCCTCATCCCAACACGAAAATTATACAGGACTTTTAGGCGATTGGACTTTTTGTCTCCCAGCGGCGACAGCTGCCTTATTCACCACACAGACACTCCAGCAGCATGTAGATGTATAACGGAAGCTGCGAAGCGCGAAAAAAGATCTTTGACAAATTCGATTCGCGTGTCACGGCTCGTGAAACAACGCTGAGAGCCCGGAAAAGTGACGCGAGAGAGTGTAGAGGGGTTCCTTCGGTTCCTCGTCTCTCTCTCTCTTTCTCTGATTCGCTGATGTTTTATATATAAAATACGCTCAGCAGGGCTAAATCAGCAGGAAGTGCAAAAAGTGTGCGTGCACACGCGTGCCTTGGAATATTTCATGCGAAGAGACGCGTGAATCACTATAGCTGTTAAAAATGCAAGAGTCGAGGAAAAGTCATATGCGTTGGGTGTTTCTGAGCACTTGTAGCTCGCATGTATGCAGTAGTTTCTTGAATTTCTTTTTCAGTATTATAGTAGCCTACTTTTATTTGTAAAAATATATCTGCCTTGATTTTTATGGGAGATTATGGGGTGTAATTTACTTTGTAATGCAGCTATACGAGTGTCTGATTAATTATGATTCTGAAGTAAAAGGAAACGGGATGTTCGAGTTGATAATATACACATTTGCGTGAATTTTGATTGTTTCGATTTGCATAGTTTAAGAGTGTGTTGCCTTCCAGTCTTTTTAATCGCGGCATACTGTAAGATCAAGATTATACATCGATCATATTATTTTACAATTTGGACAAACGAATGCACATCAAACTCTCGAAATACCCTCCTCTCTTGCACCGGCAAAACTCATCAAAACGATTTCTCGGTTATACCTTTTTCCGCCAGCAAAACGCAAAACACCGCGGACGAGGTCCATTTCCGCTTTTATAACAACTCTCTCTCTCTCTCTCTCTCTCTCTCTCTCTCTCTCCTCCTTTCTTCCATTCCGCGACGCTGTATGGCGTCCGTCGGCCCCAACCAACATCCCATCGTCGCGCGCGTATAATCGAATTAAGACTCTTAAAACCTCCGGCGCCAATAGCGCGCGAGCCGTACCTTGTCGCGGACAAACAAACTTTACTGCCGGAGATGGATTACAAGTAAAACAAGCCGCCAGCGACCTCTCTCTCTCTCTCTCTCTCTCTCTCTCTCTCTCTCTCTCTCTCTCTCTCTCTCTCTCTTGCCGGATTAATCATTTTACGGTCGACTCCTTCGCGGGAAAACATTTTCAGTCTTTCTCTCGCTCTCTCTCTCTTTCTTCTCCAGAGATATTTTTATGCGATCGAGTGATTGACTGGCTTTATGAAATGATATTCTTGTTAAGGACCACGTTTACGACGTCGTAATCTTATTGTGCGCCGGGTCTTAATTAGAGCCTCGCTTCGCGGCGTTTCTTCGAGTAAACGAGGATAAACGCCTTGGGAGTCATGGCGGTGCTATGATTTTTTTTTTCAAGGGCTGGATACGACGTCGTTTATTGACATACAGCGGAATGCTGTTAGGGAATTGCTTGGCGATAGATACTATAAATGTGGGTGATTGAGGAGGGAAAAAAGCGCGAGGATATATAATGAAATATATAGATCTTGAAATATTTATGAATTTTATTGTCCAGCCACTCTCTTATAATATTTATTACGCGAGAGCCTTGACTACTTGGACTCGTATATCTTAATACTCATTTTTATTATTTATCGAACAAGATTCGCATCTTAGAAACGGACATGTAATCGTAAATATAATTATAATCCTTATGTCAAATGCAGTAGATAACTGAAGGTCATCAACAGTAAGAGGAAAACTATTCTCAGAGAATAAACTCTGGCAGTTATAGCACGAGCGGTCCAAGCAACAGTAGCAGGACCAACAAGACAGTCTTGACATGGTCGGCACACCGCTGTATTACTATACACTCGTTGCGTCGATCACGTTCAGGAAAATGTCTTATCTATAGAAAAAGTTCCTATGTGCCATCTAGCGGGAAACGCCAATCCAGAACTGTATAATTTTGCGGCTTTCCCGTATATAAATAATAAATAACTATATAACCTAATAATAAATTATTAAAAATAAGTGTACAAGAAAATTTGAAATTTCTGCTTACAATATTTTTCTCTTTACTCTGCTTCAGTTGTTTTACTGTCCGTATTCGGTCAGTTCAAATTTTAATGGTTATACAAACTAGTTTTCCGAAGATATTTAAAAATCTTTTTTAAAAACATCATGGAGTTCTTTCACGGATTGAGTAACAGAGCCAAACGACAGGTTATTTATTTCAGTCATCGAATATTCTCGAATTAATTATGCGCATATAATTTTCAAAAATGACATAAACATGTTTTTGATTTAATTACGGCTACAGATAAAATGCGGGAAAAAAAAATCAACGCACAAAAGAGCCTCCAACAACAGCTCGGGACATCAAATTTCAATTCCGCATAATCAGCTCGTGCTGCGTGCATTTCGTGGATTTTATGCACACACCTACACGCGTACACAGAGCTGCGCGAGAGTCGAGGTTGTAAAACAATTATACGGCCTCGTCGAGCCGATCGATATATCATCAATTTCCATTGTCAGCCAGCTCCGTGCGTCCACGTGTCATGATTATTGTTCGCCAAGCCGCCGGTACAATTGAAATTTTGCTTTCGCGCTGATAAACCGTGCTCCCTCTCTCTCTCTCTCTCTCGCGCGCATTCACTAATACCACGTTTTTACCGTCACTCTTGTATATAAAGCTGACAGTATAGGGATATGAGGGGGAGGAGGACTTTTGCCGGAGGGATAATGTGTAATGGCTGCGAGTCGTTTCGCGCATGTTTGGAAAACAAAGCGTCACGAGCAGAGCTTGTTCATAAATACGGAAGAGGATGTGCACGGCGGGCGGCCGATGATTTCACCACGTGATTGCCTCGTTGATTTTTCCGGTATGGATATCGTGCCAGTTAATAAAGTTTTATTATTTCGATCTGATTCTCCTGCTGATTGGGATTTCGCGGCTCTGATATTGCGGAATTTTATATCCACGAGTTCGAATTGTTTTTAATTTGAATACATTCACGATTATATGCGCGTAATTTCTTTAAGTTTCGAGCCAACAGAATATTCTTCGAGAGTAACTAGTAACCCTTTGGAACCCCATCTCTCCACTGCTTATCCATCTCTCTCCCTCTGCTCACCTATACGTATAAGTAGCGATGTAAGTGGTTGTAGACAACGAGCCCCGCCGTCATAAGCAGCAGCCGCGTGCGCCTAATGAAACTACAAATCTCTCTCTCTCTCTCTCTCTCTCTTGCTCCCTCGCATATGCGCGCGCTCTTGGGCGCCACCTGTTCTTTAGCTCGAAGCTGCTGAACGTCTTGCTGTATATGGTATTAGCGAGAAGGAGCTGAAGCAGCTTCTCTCTGGCACTCTGCCGCAACATGCTTGTACACGCCTGCTTATGAGATCCCGGATTATTTCCTCGAACACTTGGCTGCGTTGCCGAGCCTCCACGTACGCAGACTTGTACAGAGTAAAGAGGGTACGATAACTTCAATGAAATTTTCTGACGGATTTATCATACTATAGCGAGCTTGCTTCGAACAATAAAAATACAGCTTCTCTCATTTTTCGTTCCTAACAAATGTTCATCCTCTAACCAGGAGCACCACCACAAGTGTCGCGGAAAAACGCGTCTCAGCTGCGCTTTCCGAACTAGCAGCAGCGCATCCCTCTTCAGCATTATACAAGCGCGATGCCATCTGCATCGCGTACACTCACACACAGAAGCTTCATGAATACGCTATGTCGCCTATAACAACGACGGCCAACTTTTTCCTACGGGATGGCTTCGAGTACTGAAAAGAGAGAAGAGTATGTATACAACAAGCAGTAGCAGCAGCAGCAGTGGCAGACCGGAAGGCGCGGTTTTCTTGTGCCGAGACGAGTTCGAGGATATATATTCTTTTTGTCGAGCACAGGCTTCGCGGATGCTTGATTTATCAATGGCCGAAAGAGGGAAAGCTGCGCTTTTTATAAATCATGTTTTATTCGGCTGAATCGGGGAGTTGGAAAAAGTTCGCGGCGCAACTTTTCGAGCGGAGATAGCGCGTCAGCGGAACTCTGGCTGCCAATCGCGCAAACAGCTCTTTGGAGATTTATATGTATTTCAGTTTTTTGTTCAGAGCTGATGTTCGTGCTGTTTTTTGTAAGACTTTTACAGAGGAGTGTTGTTTTTGGCGAATCGATTTGTTCTTAACTTCTCTGCACGGGTATCGATTTGATATTCTTTGTTTGGGATAAACTTTGTATTTAGATTAAAAATTTTATTAAGGGTGTATCTATTAAACCGAATGAAAAAGCCATACGCAACAACAAAAAAAAAAAACTCGTAAACTCTAATTTCCATCCTAGTAAACGCACACACACGACAGGCATCAAATCGCCCTGTCACGAAACCCTCGAAGCATATCGCTCGGCACAATGTCGACTCCTTGTTATGCCAATGTGTGTGTGTGTGTGTGATGCCCGCATCTGCAGCAGCCGTGTCAAACTCGCGCGCATATAATGCGTCGTTTCGCGTCAAAAACGTGCCGACGTCGCAGCAGAGCAGATTAGTCATATGACGCAACCGCGAAGCATCGCACGACATCGCATCATAGGAAGAGGCGCACGTGATTGCCTGGCATCAGTCATCCTTTGTGCGACATTGTAATAAGGATATCGAGGCTTTCGAGGGTACGACGGGTCCATTGGAGTCAACTATAGTCGAGATAAAAGCGACTCGATCCTTCTGACTTGCATTTTTTAATGGAATTATCGAAAGGACTATAGCTATCTCGATGTTTAGCTAATTTATACGTTACGCCCCTAATCGAGAATCTAAGTCAAAGCCGAAGATACACTCTTCGGGTACAAATTATCAAGCGACAAACAGCTCGGCTTCGTTAAACTGTAGAAAAAACAGCTTAAGCCCAGCATCGAGGCTTATATTCCCTTCTCGATTGTCAGCTGTGAGCTGTCCCTCTCTCTCTCTCTTTTCCTGCAATGAAAGAGAGAAAGATACAGCGAACGTGTCTCAGCTTCGAGGCGTCGTAATTAAGGGTATCTTTTATGGGCAGGAAGGTGATATTTACTCAGCCGTCAGCGAGAGGATGATCGAGCAGGTCCTTTTCCAGAATGACGTGCCACTTTTCTCACCGCCGCGTTGGGCCGTCTGTTTTTCTCTCTCTCTCTCTCTCTCTCTCCGGAGAGAGACTCGTTACAATGTCGCGCTGATCGCGCGAACTCGTGATCTCTCTCTCTCACTCGCTCGTGAATTGGAATGGGAACGACTGCTTGAACAAGCAATAAGATGTGCTAAAAAAACACCGAATGTTTTTCTGGGTAAATAACGGAATGATAAATTACGTGAGATGAAGAGAGCGCGGGATTATGTTGGCTCTGAGGTGACGTGTATGGGGCCAATTAATTTTTTTACACGACCGTTGCTCTCTGTGTTTACTTTAATAATATGCTGAAGTAGTCGATAAGGATAGCAATGAATCATCGATGTTCCTTTGCGTCAGTTTGGATTTTAATTTTGTAAAAGACATGTTTTTTTTTTTTTCAAAATAAAAGATCTTATTTATATCCAACAAAGCGTGCGAGAGAAGCGTACAGCTGATCTCCAAGAGAACAGAGATCAACATCAGTATAGCCTGAAGTAAGAGCTCGAGTTAATTTCATAGCTGATCACCCCGAGTAATCCAAGGGATCGGTGGGGCGGCCGCCACTGAGGCGGAAAACAAAGCTTTTGCGGCTACGAGTAGCAGCGAGGGTCGTTTGCTCCCGAAGAAGACGAGGTCACCGCCGAAGAGTCACTCTCCCGTAGAGTCGTGTGTCATAAGTGCTTCCGCACCAGATTCATCATCCCCGAGCGGAGCCGACGAGGAGCTTCCGCGAATTATCCGCCCGTCTTGTTTTCAGCGTATGCTTGACTGGAATGTGTGTGGGTGAGGTTACTGGTGTTGGTGGTAGTTGTCTTGCCTCGTCGGTTCCGCCTTACGTGTTCAGATGCGATGTTGGACTGCGAGATCATCTCGTTTTGTCTTGTACTTGCGCTTTGACGTATGTACGGATGGGAAATCTGGTGGTTGGAAGATTAACGTTTTGACAACTATTGTTCTGATCATTAGGATATAGCTATAATTTCAACTTTTGAATTGATTGTTGTGAACAGTACTAATTAATAATATTATGCCTTTTATAATCTATAATTTTTACTAGACTTTGGAATGAACATATTTCATTTTACAAACACTGAGAAAGAATTTCACAACATCAATCACGACCCAGAAGGAAACAAGAAGAAAATTCATGTTCTCACTCATGCATACTTCAAGCACCCATTATCCTGTCCAAGCATAAAGCTATAACATCGAATTTCATACGCACCATGCAAAATCAGCAGCAGCAGCAGCAGCAGCGGCACACTATATCCCCTGAAACACCCGAAAAAATCTACCGTCAAAATTAGTGCACCCCCTCAGCACCTCTACGTACACGAATCTCCCCCGTCGGTCCATACGAGAAAAACACACACGTATATAGCTACTATATACACCGAAGTGAAACTAATCCAGGCTTGAATTCGTCGCGGTGGCACTCGGATAAATAAATCAAGCTCCTAAGCAGCGTCGACCATTAGAGCCAGACTAGAGGGGGCGTGAGAGAACCAGACGCGTAAGTCGCGTGCGCTCGCGCGAGCCTCCTGTTTTATACTTTTGGGAACGAATCCACGCGTATATATAGGGGTCCAAGAGGCTCTTCTGTTTGAGAAGAGACTGCAGAGATCACGCGTTCGGAGTTGACTGGGATTACGTATATATAGAGCTTACGACGCTTGTCGCTACGTGTATGCACGAGACGGATGACGTATATGTATCGGAGATGGATGTGAAAGTGGCTTCGATGAATAATAGAGAATTTATGAATCGTGATTTAGAGAGGGACTTGATGAACTCACGAGGTTTTTCGGGGTGATATAAGCTATTTTTTTTTTCTTCGACGTGATTTTTTGAGCAAAGGGAATGATTATTTTTCCTACTAGCATAAAAAACGAAATATCAGTAACGAACCGATCGCATCTCCTGAAAAGCAGCCCTCTCGTAGACAACACCCCAACAGCACTTTACTTCGCTTCCCTCGACAACTTATGAATTATCAATAACGAAAAGCGATCGTCGCCTTGACAAAGCTGAAACATCTCGGCGACACGATAGACCCACGGGCGTAGCTTGCTCCAGACGATTCTCCCACTGTATATATACATATAGCTATAACACATCCACGACGCCAACAGCAACGAAAAGCTCTACTCGATCCCAAGTGGAATCGTGTTCAGCTTGACACGCCGAGAGATTCGCGCGAGAAACGTCGTCACGCTCGGCAAATTCGCAGCGCGGCAGCGTATATATACTCGACGACAATGCACACTTTTCCTATATATACATATAACATTCGACTGCTATATACGCCAGAGCTGTTTTCTTACCCTCCCTTCGACGTGTATAGTCGGTATACACACAGTGTCGCCGATGGAAGATCCTTTCAATACAGCTGCATATTAGGAGAGAGCGAGTGTATAGCGTTGTTCGCCGCCTGTCGCGTGTATTATAGAAAAGTCGTGCGAAGTTTTTGCTCTGGAGCGAGGGATGGGAGCTGTGTGTGTGTGTGTGTGTGCGTGTTGAAGGAAATGGGTGTACCTAATATAGGATTTTGGATAAAACATAAGAATGTGTCTGTATGAAATTTTATACGAGAATGAAAAGTATCATCTGATTGAACAAATTATAAATCATAATTATTTTAATAGTAGTTAATTTCAGAATAAAAAGAATAAGGAAAGTGATTGAACGGCAGTGTTATAAAAGAATACACGCGCATACATGGAAAGGAAGGGTGAATCGAAAGCGCCTCTACTATACACTCGGCGTATAACATCGGGGAAAGGGTGTGAGAAAAAGGACCGAGGGATAAAGAAAGAGCATTTTATTATGGAACGGGGAACTCAAGAGTATTTCCGTCGGGCGCAATAATATTTGTGCGTGTCAAGCGAATCCGAGTATTGGCTGCTAATTTATGTCGATTTGTACTTACGACGCTTCCTTTTCTACTATACTATATACCGAGGCGTACCCCCATGTTGTTGGCGACAGTTATATTGGAATGATGTTTGCGAAGTGATCTTCGTAGTTATTAATAATATAGTGAAACAAAACAAAGTAAATAACATTTTTATGAATTTTTATTTCTAGTTTTAAATCATATTTTTCACGATGTCAACTTTAACATGTTTCTATTGATTACTTTCCTAGTCAAGAACCAATGTATATTTTGTTGGCATACACCATTTGTTGAAAGAATAATATCCGTAGTGGTTGTCACTTAAGTGATCAGTAAAGCGATTCTCAGAGACCCAAAATATGCAAAATTCATTATTATCATTCTCACTGATCACTGCTTGGTGCCGACGAGGAGTATGTTGGATCGAAAGTTCCAACTCATCGATGTCCAATGCTTTATATCTCTGACCATCTGCCGAAAATCTTTGAATTCTAAATTCTTTGCAAGAAGCCTGATTTTGTACACTAACGTCGTCTCCTGAAGTACAACTTCCCGTTGCTAGTATAAAGCCTCCATCTGAAAGATCGCGCACCGCCAACCATTCGACAGTATTCGGTGTCTTGATCGTAATATTCATTCTTAATTTTTCAGTATCATATTGCGCACAATGTACCGTTCTATCTTCATTCTCATTCTTATAACACTGAGTATAAAGCTCATGAGCGCATGAAAAAGCTAAATGTCGTATGTTATCAGGACTCCAATTTGAAATTTGTCTTTTGCCTTCACCAGAGGAATCGACGTACGATACCGCATACAACGAGTGATTAAAATCACGTTCAATAATGTAATGGCCCTTGCCTGGCTGTTGATTATTTACGGGAATCGCTGCTTTTGATGAACTATCCATTTGCAAGTATTTTATGTTGAAAGATTCAGTTTTGCCGATTTTCTTACCTTCGTAATCGTAAGTTATTTTGCAAGAAGGTTTACCATCACATTTTTCTTCATTTGCGTATCCGACCTCTATAACATTTTTGTACACATTTACAAATTTAGGAAACTCATTGTCAACTGAGTCCGTTGTAAATTTTCGTATGTTTGTACACTTTGACATGTCGATAAGGTTGAATTCATGCTTGAAATGAGTTTTATCATTACTAAAAAGAGTAAACAAATTTAGGAAAATCTTATTAGAACCATTTATACTACGAATGGTAACTGGGTACATGAAAGAATCATTTTTTTCTGGATAATTCATCTTTAAATCAGCACAATGACTTCTAAAAGTAGCATGTGCAAATGGCCATGTTTCAAGTGTAATATTGCACGATAAAAACTCTGAATCTAATCGCTTACAAATTGCGTAATGAAACGCATCATTCACTGTCTCATTATCCAGTGGCGATAAAATTAAGTTTGAGATTGTCAAATGCGATTCACTTGGCATAGTATAGTTTTTCGAGAAACTTCGTGTGACTGACTCTTGGCCATTATTGAAAGCACTGGAAGTATAGGTCAGAGTAAAGAGCGTCAAATAAAACCAATGGTGCCGATTATTGTTCAATTCCATAATAAGTTTCTATATAACTGTATACCTGAAACACGTGGAGAAGATTTAAAATTTCACTAACATATGTAGCAGAAGCAGAATTTATCAAATGTAACTATAAATATAATTTACTTCACAGAACTTAGCTCTATCAATGCTCAAATGCGACTGATTCTTCAAGCGAGTGATGAACGTTTACGTCACGAGTACATTTTATCTGAATTGCTTAATAAAAAGCGTTATCTATAATGTGCTTTTTGCTGTACATTCATGGAAACTATGGTGAAAATTGATTTGATTCAAAAGTCAACAAATATCTTGTCATTAGTGAAATGGACAAAATAAGGCTTATTTTTACCCAATATTATTGTTAATTCTATTGGAATAAGAATGTGACATTAATTATATGACAACATTACACAGCGTCGAATTTTTGACCTCGTAAACTTAGATTAGATTAAGCAAAGTAAATCTTGCTTATAATGAAGTCCGCGATAGAGCACTTTCTTACAACTCCACGACTTATATAAGAGCTACTTGATTGTCGAGAATCTGTATATGGTATTGTGGTTGTGGTGGAAAATCTAGTTTTTCGTAAATCTTACTATTCGATCCGAGTTGGCCGAGTACTTCTTGAATCTTAATATAGCATTTACCGCAATGTACAACTCTAGTTAAAAAGCATCAAAACAACCTCATTAACTAAAAAAAAAAGCGCAAATCCAATGAATCACTTGCTTCTTCCAAAAAGTCACAATACGCAAAACCGTAACCTTCGCCAGCTAATACTTCTAAATCAAACCGCGCCACAAAAATAACCCCCCGAAAAAAAAAACACCGACTTTATACCCTGCGTAAACGTCACGCGCAAAAGCTCGCGAACAGCAAACAAAAAAAAACCAACGCACACAGCTCCGAACAAGGGCGTATGCGCGTCTCGAGTGCCAGCGACTGCAGCGGGCCTCTTTTCCACCTGCGCGTAAATCACATCGTCGCGTACGAAAAAAAAAACGCCAGACGATGAGCTTTCATATGCGCGCTCACGCGATAAAAGTGCGTACGTGTCAGAGGAAAAAAAAGAGAGCGAGAGAGAGAGAGAGAGAGAAAGCGAAACGCTTGCACTTTCGGGCAATTTTTCATTTTTCGCCGAGCTTTGCCGCTTTGAATACATGGGGGCTGCTGCAGGGCAATAAAGAGCTTTGACAAACGCGCGGGACCGAGCGTGCACTTGGCGAGCGGTTTTTCAGCAGCGCAGTTCTTCCGAAACGGCCGTGTATACAACAGCCGACGTACACGAGTGTATACGCGGCCGATCTGGTAGTACGAACGAGCCACGAGTTTTCCACGCTATGCTATGCTATATGCCCCGTTGCTGCAGCGAACAAATCATCGAGCTTGCTCTGCACAATGTCCCTGGCGCCTTTTTTTTCTCTTGTGGCCGCGTTTGCGTATGTACGGCCTATACTATATACTATGCTTTGCAGTTCTGTGGCCGTGTATGCGCGCGTACGCATAGAGTTTTCGTTTTTGCTCACGTTGAGTTTTGGGGGAGCTGGGGATGATTTATTAGCCGCTCATCGCAGCGCTTATTTCGAGCTTGATGTACTATTTTTTTAATAGGTACAATTCACTTTATAAAATATACAAATTGAGCATCAACATTCAAAGAATACAAAAAACTACCACGTCCCGTCCATTTGTAAAATACCCCAGCGCAGCAGTATCCTCGTATCAATTCGCAACATCGAATCTCTCGAATCCTCTTGAAATTGAATCATCATTGAACTAACAATAAGTGTACCTTATCAGAGGCGGAGTATCGCAATCCGAATAATAATCCGTTGGCTATGTGCGCGCGCAAAAAAAAAGACCAACGGCGCACGCGCCGTAATTGCATATATATATAGGGAGAGGGACGCGACTCCGGCGTGTATCAGTGTCCGACAGGCTGCTCGACACGTGTCGGCTCGTGCCCAGCTTCGGCCTTATCGCGAACCTTGCCGGCAACAGCCATTATGCCTAATAATTCATTCTTCTCCGGAGAGAGCCTCTCTGATCCTGCCCGTGTGTGTATTATATGTGGCTGCAGCAAAGCCTGCTTTTCTCACTTGGGACACAAGGTGATGTTAGGGATGATGAGGGGGGTGGAGAAAGAGAATTACCGATTATTTTGACTGGCTCGTGAGAGATGCTATAGGAAGTTTTTTTAACACTATTGGGTTATTGTTCGATTTGTATAATGTAATTTAAACTTTGACAAATCAAGAGTTGGACAAAGTAACGATCGTCGCGCTCGAAATAAATCACAAAACGGCGAGTGTACCTACAAACAAAAACGCAAAACTCGACTGAATATAACTCCGAGCGAGACAGAGATAAAAGCGCATCAGCCGATATATACACAGCCCGAGAGAGAGAGAGAGAGAGAGAGCAAGCGAGCAGTCGAGTTTGTCAATGTTTGCCATTGTCGACACCCACCTACTTATGCAAATCATTTAATTTAGCCCTGCCTACCCCTTCCACCCCCTCGGGGGTATAGGGCAAGCAAGCAAGCAACCAACCAACGACTCCTCCCGTCCCGGGGATTCTCTCTCTCTCTCTCTCTCTCTCGCTCCTCTCTCCGACCTCGATCGTATCTCGAAACCTATTCGTATTCATTGCCTTCGAAGGGAGAGGGGTATGAGCTATCGTCTCCCACCCCTTTTTCTTCCTTATATACCTACCGGATCGAGCGTTTACGAGTTGAACTATATATATGTACATATCCGTGGCACTGCTGCACTAGCTATATATACGAAGAGCGAGGGCGAAAATTTCTGTCGACGCTGCAGCAGCGATTTTTCTCCAAGAAAGAGAGATTCGGAATGAATTTTCCCTTTGTAAAGGAGAACCTGCGCGGATGCGGTTGACTTTTTATGAGGGACGTTTAACTGAAGGTTTTCACTTTTCGCTCCGTTGCTTCCTCTTCCGGATAAGCTCGAATTGCACGCGCGTACGTGATATGAGAAAAGAGAAAAATTCATTGTACGTTCCCAGAACAATGCATGTATTAACTATAAAGTTTACGACTTGCGTAGCCACTATACAAAGATTCCGATTCGAACAATAGCGTCATTATCAATCACGAGCGGCAAAATCAGGCAGCGGTCGATTATGTGTCGTGGGCAGCGCCCAGCCAGAGCTCCGAGGAATGATGTATATACGAGAGCGTGCGGTCGTTTAACCGCTTTTACAGCAGTGGAAACGGCTGTTGGCAGCCGCGTCGAAAGCGCATACACGCACGAGCTATACTGCGCCCGTGAGAGAGCTTTTGGTCCAAATCGATATTACGCGATTGCGGCCTCTGTGTGCTCTGGGTATTGCGCTCAGTTTATTCGGCAATGTTAATACGATTCTTTTTTATCGTTCGTGCGGATTGGTGATGGGTAATTTTTGCTCTGAAAATTTGGCTTTTAGTGTGTTTAAAAAGTGGCGATATACAATTATTTGCGAGTTTCAATATGAATTGAGTGAAAAAAAAGCGCACATAAACTTCGTTAAAATAAATACATACTCTCTCTCTCTCTCTCTCTCTCTCTCTCTCTCTCTCTCTCTCTCTCTCTCTCTCTCTCTCTCTCTCTCTCTCTCTCGAATTAACAGCCAAAAAACGGCTACGCTCCGAAAAATAAACAGCAGCTCTCCAGTAGCGCAGATGAATAAATCCGCGTATTTTTCCCGTCCAATTTACGAGGCTTCAATCCCGTATGCAGTTCCGCGCACATAACGAGGGGCTAAAAAGCAAAATTACCGAAAGCACGGCGCGTGTAAACTCCGGTTAAAAGCGCTGGCGCGCATCGACAAACAAATGATTCGAATCGCGTTGGAATGAAAGTTTCCCCGAGTGTCTCTATAGCGCACGTATCACGCGAGAGAGCATTGCACACAATGCCCGACAGGTTGTATCACGCGCGTACAGCCCTGTATCTATGTGCAGTGTATACGTATGCGTGGGTGTAGGTAGACGAGAGAGAGAGAAAGCACGCCACTCGTCATTTGCGCAGCGCGAAATCATCGGACGATGAAACACTCGATTACTGCATTAACAATGCTACTAATTCACTCGTCGCGATTCTCTCTCTCTCTCTCTGACTGTACGTCTGCGCTGCACTCTATGGAAGTGAGCATGTCTGCGTTTCTCGTTTTTCATCGACGCGAGAGCTTTTCAGCGCCACCGTATATGTGACCTGATGCTAATTGTCCGCCGCGTGTTCGTTTTATTATTGAGGTGATTTCTTTCATGTGTGTGTGTGTGTCTGTCTGTCTGTGGACGTGGGTGATTTTGAAATTCGGAGTGCGAATATCAGATTGTAAAGTTGGCGTGGATTTCGGTTTTTATTGTGCAAATTCTGGTACTTTGCTGTATTTTTAATTAACGTTTGAAATTTTATTCTAAAATTAACTATAATAAAAGTTAAATAAACTTATGATAAAATTTTAATACATATAAAGCAATATTTTTACCGCGCAGAATCGGCAGACTTTCGAAAACTACTTATCCAACGAGCATAACAGTCATCAATCCGCATGCACTTCTCATCCGAGTACACAGTAATCTCCATCGGCTACCGACTCTCGTTCTACACCCAAAGGCACAGTGAAACCAACCGAACAACGAGCCTCCCCTCACGCACACTGCACACACACCCCACTGTTGCGACAGCTTCGTCACGTGTCAATTCGCCATTATTACTATTTGCCGAAGTGCCTCGGCGATCGATGACTAGCTTCTCTCGTTCTCTATCTCTCTCTCTCTCTCTCTCTCTTGGACGTGGGAAAGGCTCTCTCTCCTCGTCGCAAGCGGAGTATAAAATAGAGATGGATAAACTGGCCAATGCATACATGGTCTGCTGTGGGGAGTTTTTGCGGGTTACGTATATACACAGGCATAGCAGGCAGAGTCCACCCTCGAGCTTCGCTCTAATCCCGGATTGACTCGTGTCACTTATTAATATTTTATGCAAACACCGTGATTTACGGGCTGCGGATGCGTTAGTCTCCATATACGCGCAGGCGTTGAGCGAGATAGATAAGGAGATAGACGTCCGGCTGCATAGTCTTATCTGCATAGGGGCGACGAACTAGCTTTCTTTAGTTCGCTGTAATCTATGGGTGTCGTTCCCCTTTTCGACGAGGTCTTCATTGTGTCGTCGGGAAGAGCGACATGTCTTAATTTGTTTTCGAGTCTGCTTGTGCAAGATACTTTAATCGGTACACTTTTTAACCGAATGCATGCATTATAGATTTTGTTTTGATATTTATTTTTTGTACTTTTTACTAGAAATTAAACGCATCGCTGCGCTATCATCAATATGCGAACTTTGACATCTGTCAATTTGTCATTGTCCCAGTTTTGACGAAGCGTGTCCTCCGAAGGTCTTCATTGGAAGACTCGAATATATAGCGGTACTTTCGATGAAGACATTCCGAGGCACTACCTTCTCATGAGTGAAGGTCGATGACACAGATGGATGTATCTGATATATATATCGTACTATTAGTTGTAAGTTTATCATTAAAAGGCTTATCTATGGTTATGGAGATTCTATGCTCGGAAACCCGCCAGACTGCAGAACCGACTTTGACTTACCATTTAGCACTTTGAAAATTTCATTGCTTTTACTATAAAAAGAAAAAATATACCAATCATAAACTTCTAACAATCACTGCAAAAGAACAACAAACGCAAACTAGCATCATTAAACCAAGCGTTCTTCCCATAGAAAAAAAAAAATATAAGCCCGACAGCACTGCGGCAGCCCGTAAACAGCCGCAAAAACTGCGAAGCCAGCGGGAAAATTCGCCGCTAATCCAGGGGACGGCGTTTACTCGCGTTCTCGCGACCTGCCCTCCCGAAAAAAAAGAGTGTTTGCCTTGGCCGAAAGCTCGCGCCTAAAGGCCACTTGAGAAAAGTCAGGCCGACGTGCAAACTTTCCTCGCTTATACTAGCGGCGGTAATTACGCGCGATACTCTCGCACCGACGAGTAGAAACCCTCGACGGAAAAGTATAGGGTCGCCAAAATAAAAGAGAAAAGGACTTAGCCGAGTTGGCCGAGCGGATCTTCTCGGATTCATTAAGACTTTTATCGGGAAAACACAGAGGAGAGAGAGAGACGTCGTTCTCCCTGCTCGGCTTGTGTACCCAATTCACTTAACGCGACCAATCTAAAAATGCTCATCAGCAATTTAAAGCGACGAGTGTTGCAGCCGACTGTTCTTTTCACCGCCTCAGGGATGTGTATACAGTAGGACGAAGAAGGGACGCGATAGCCCGTGGACGACCACGAGGGTGCCAGTCGTTGGGATCAATGTTGAGCTGGCGGTATGAGTGAGGTGTTGGAGTGTGAGATAAGTGAGATTACTGTTGAAAAGGAGCAAATTTTAACCCTCGTTTTTTTTTCTGACAGTATAAAGCTATAATCAGGAAACTATCTCGCAGTACGTTTTAATGTATGAGAAATAAATCTCTCGAAGCACACTGCGGCCATTACCGAGAGTAACAAAAAAAAAAAAAAAAAAAAAAAAACACCCCCCACAAAAAAAAAAAAAAGTTGGAATTGAAAAAAACATGAAAAGAAAGAGGAAAAACAACACAGCCCGTAAACNAGCAATTTAAAGCGACGAGTGTTGCAGCCGACTGTTCTTTTCACCGCCTCAGGGATGTGTATACAGTAGGACGAAGAAGGGACGCGATAGCCCGTGGACGACCACGAGGGTGCCAGTCGTTGGGATCAATGTTGAGCTGGCGGTATGAGTGAGGTGTTGGAGTGTGAGATAAGTGAGATTACTGTTGAAAAGGAGCAAATTTTAACCCTCGTTTTTTTTTCTGACAGTATAAAGCTATAATCAGGAAACTATCTCGCAGTACGTTTTAATGTATGAGAAATAAATCTCTCGAAGCACACTGCGGCCATTACCGAGAGTAACAAAAAAAAAAAAAAAAATGCAATGCACCCCCGACCTCAAACCAAAAGAAATCGAACCAACGAGGATGACGAAAAGAAGAAGAAGAAGAAAAAAAACTAAAAGACCGTTTTCCCCAAGAACGACAAGAGGAAGATATAGCAGAGAGCTGCTATACGCCGAAGGATCCATTTACGAAATGCTCATCGACCGCGCCGCGAGCGACGTCCTAGTCAGCATCAGCCGCAGGGGGTTTTCGGGAGACGCTTCGACTGGGATTACTCTGATTCGTTTTGGCTTGCAGATTTCGCCTTTTCCAAAGCTTCCCTGCTTCTACGATCGCGCTGAGAAGATCCAACGTGTATACCGGGCGGAGGGTTGCTCGCAAATGGCCGGGCGGGGGTGGTTCTTAAAAAAAACGAGTCGTAAGCCTTCGAGGAGGTACTTCTTTCTTTTCTTCGCGAGCATCGAGGTGCAGCCGAGTCGAGCACAAAATTGCGGGTGGAGTCGCGGTTTGATTTCGATTAGTTAAGTACGTAATTAAAGTATTTTTAATATAGGTATTGTTTTGTATTGATATGAGGTATATAAGACATCATCGATCTAAAAATACGTTTATTATAATTTAGTATGAAGTTTATATTATACCTGCTGGCGTTATAGTCTCATACACAAGCACTTACACAAAGAACCGCTGATAATCGGATGGAGCATATTAAAACCGGCGGAATTTCTTTCTTCGCTCATAAGTATATAGAAAGTATATATAAGAGAAAAGAGGAAGATGTAATCTTGACATGACGCGATTACGCGCCACTTGACAGCTGATATACGCTCAGTTATAGGCTTAAACTTTTCTCCTTTTGCTGTGTCTCCTCGGCTGATCCTGTTGAGATCTGAAACACTCGTATATCACGCCAACTCGTGATCGCATCTAGCCTCTCGTTTTGCCTAAAATATCGGAACGATCGGGAATGAAAAAAGGCGAATAAGGCACCTGCATCGATCGAGTAGTAAAGCTTATGATTCTTATATTCAAAATACAAAATTTACAATCCTCAGACGTATATAAGTGCATACAACACGACCTCGATCTTCTCAGCGTTCACTCTCGTCATCCCCCTTACAGCATCGTCGTCATCTTCCCCCATCCCTATACTAGCGTGAGCATACTGCGCGACACGTTTAATTGGTAATCCGTTTAAAGGATTAGCAACTCTCGCGATGGGTATTAGGACGTGTCGCCTCCAGCTTGTCCTCCTCGCACGGACAAGCCGAAGAACACGATCCGCGTGTGGAGGTGCGTCGATGCGCGCATCCGGGAGAATAGAGAGAGAGAGAGAGAGAGAGAGAGAGAGAGAGAGAGAGAGAGAGAGAGAATGGCTTGCAATAGATCGCTTCTCAGAGCGAGCTGCATCGCTGTGTGTGGAAAGGGATTCGGTGTCGCGGGTGTCTTTGGGTGAAGTTCCGATGCGGAGCAATTGTCTTGGATTCCTTGAGCTTTTGGTATCGTTGTATTTCTCCATTTTTGTTTCTATAGTATTTTATAAATAAAAATGAAAATCTTTAATATCAAAATGAGAACTGCAATCTACCGAAATGTCGCAGCTTTGGAGTGGAGCGCTTCACTATCGCTCAAACTCTTCGTTTCTCTGGCCAACCTATATAGATAGCGCATGGAAGATTTCTGATTTCCCTCATCACTATCTGCTAACCTCAGAAATTCACAACGATCCGACAAGCATGATTAACCGCTTTAAAGAGTCGAGCGTTTGTGCGAAAATCCAAAATCGATGTGGGCTCTTAATACAGCGATAAGTATCAGAGCAGGTGTCTAAAAAGGATGCACCGGACTGATTAATGGTGGAGTCCGCTATGGACTAGCACTTTTGAGTATCGATAATAATATAGACGGGGATTATTTATACGTTACGTTTTGTTGCAAGGAATACTTGTACTCAAGAAATGCCAACACATCGTTTCCGTTACATACTGTTATGATGTTCGAAAGAAGAAGGTGACGCGAGAAAACTGAAACTTCTATTTATCAGACGATGCAAAAGCTTTTTTTATAAAAAGTTTGAAGTTTCTAAAAATTATTAAAGCAATATTATAATACATCTGCTGATCTATACGAGACACAATAGGCTTACGAAGAAACATGGAAAGTCAGGTGAGACCTCTATCTCGTCTGCATTATAATACACCGTGGAGGTTTTTAGTCTCTTGTATAGCCTTTTTCTGGGCGTTTCGAGCTTCTTCCTCCTTCTTGTTCCGATCGTTTCGGGCTCTTTCTCCCGCCGTTTATCCCTATCTTCCCGGATCTTTATTACGAGAACATAAGTGCGGGCACGGGCCTGATGGCCGATTATTCGCTGTGCCGCTCTCGTGAAAATAATATCGAGTTTTTATGGAAAAATTTGATTATAGTCATTGTTTTTTTTTTAATCCTGAGTATAACGAACTTTTAACCGAAGGATTCTCGATGCGTTATTAATGTATACTATTTGAGATTATCGTCTTTCTAAATATCGGAAAAATTAATTGCCGAAAAAAAGTTATCCAGCGGAAAATTGGCTTTCCGGTATAATATACTTGGCGAAAGTTGGAAAAAAAACATTTCACAAGCCATATACCTCCGCGTCCAGGCTCGCAAAATCCCGTTACGCTCCCCTTGATGCTGAGCATCGTTGAATTTTTAATGGCATTAGCAGGTTTGAGCTAAACGAAATGGGCACAACCCTTGGCATTACCAATACTTACATTTGTCAGCAAGGCGATCCCCATTAGTCCTTATAGGATTTTAAACTTCGACAGGGGAGAGAGACTGATTTTTTTTAAATTTCTTAATTACTTTAAAATGTAGATTTACAGCGGTGTAGCCATCGTCACCATTAAAAAAAATTTTTTTTAAATAAACAAACTACTTTTATCCTATAGTAGTATATGATAAATATTGCTTATGTACGTGCTTCCTCGTCACAGTAGGAGAACGATTTCTTCTTCTCGACGTGGTACAATAAATTGCATGTTTCCCGTACTTGCACTATGCTGTATATCGCTAATGAGTATTTCCTAGAACGTTTCAATTTTCATATTTAAATTACGGATAAATCACAATGTCGCTTTTTGTGCTTATACATAATTACCATGCCGTCCGACCGAAGTAGGAAACATAATATGGATTCAATTCTCTTTTTACTTTCTTAGATCTTCACAGTATTTGTGCTTACTTATATTTATTGCCACTCTTTTTGTCGATTCATACATTATACCTAATTATAATTACCATCCGGCCGCCTTCACATACGTTCAACTATAATAATCTGTTTGTATAATTTTGCCAGTTTTCGTTGTATACTTTACGAATATGAATCATCCGATTATCGTGTAGTACGTGTCTGTTTTATCAGATTAATTTGATTGTTATCTTGAGATACCAGGGAATCACACTAGCGTGGATTATATTATATTATATTATATTCTAAACTAAAAACGACTCCTTCCTCAAATTTTACAACACGACTGAATAAGAATAACCAGCTCTCTCCCTCGAACTAACAAGCCAGCTTTTCCCTATAATTAACGCATAATCATCCGAGCAACAATTTGCAATATCGCCGCAGCACACCGCGTGCATATATATCAAACGCACTTAAACCCCTAGAAAAAGCCTGCAGCACACCGTCCACACCCGTATCGCCCTACGTACCTCCACGCTATTAACAGTATAAACGTACCGATCAGCAGCCTCTATACATACACACGTCGGAATAATTGCGACTCGTCTTCTCGTTGCAATAAAAATTCACGGCTCGCCTCGAAAATCCCCTACTACTTCTTCGCTCTCGGGAATAAACAACGTCAGCGGTAATTAGCGATCGACCGCTGCGCCCACGAGAATTTACGAGAGCTATACGTATAATATAGTCAGTCGTATATATATATATCTGCCCTGTATATACGTATATATAAAGAGTTATAACGAGAGGGCTCGGTCGCGGGACTGTCATTAAGATGCCGAGGAGCGAGCGAGCCGAGGAAAAAATGCTGGCTGACGGTCTTCTCTCGGCGCGTGGAGTCTCTTCTCTCTTTCTCGAGTTCTCTCTTCCTTTCCATCCGGTGTATACACACACCGCACACCTTCGAACTCGCACCAGCGACTTGGGTTCAGTCGACTGGATCCTTGCTTTACAGTAAGGATGTGCTTGTGCGCTACGGTTCGCGAATTTCACCTGTGAAATTGACGTTGATATTGTAGTGAGGAATTGTGCTGATCGATTGCGTGTATTTATGGTGGAGGTGCGGGATGACTGGTGAATGACATACCTATACGCTGAACTTCACAGTAAATGACTATTAGTTGTGTTGACGGTCATTGGAATTTCGAAGAGCCGCTACTACGATGGAATGTAGAGAGAAGGTACAGTTGTAGTTGTATATGTTATAGATCGATCTATCTTGATACAATAGAAAACTTCATCTGTCTGTGTACGATAAAACCCTACAGTGTTTTCGAATCAAAATGTCGGGCAAAAAAATAATTGAAAACGGATCAAATTCGTGTACTCGCGTTGGTCTCGTTGTAACTACCGATGGCGCCACCGTACAGTCATTCACGCGAAAAGTAACAGCACGCAATCATTCTCCATATACGAAATATCTTTCATATGAAATCCCAGTATAGCAAACACTCGAAAATAAATCCTCTCTCCAGCACCATCAATCGGCTTCTGCAATCCATCCCGCGGATTTTCCTCCGTATATATGAAATCTGTCCTAAGCATTATTCAATCCACCGTCACGGAATTCTCGCGGCGCCGAGATCAAACTTAATAACGCGAAAGCGAACGCGTGTCTCGCATGCGAGATGCGTCTCGTCGATATACACTCTCGCGTTCGGTATAGAGCAGAGTATAATTAAGGGCGCGATTCTCATTCGACATGCGTGCCGCGATCGTACGGCTCTATATAGAGCGAAGCGGCGCAACTATGCGAACGGAGTTGCGCTTGGTATATATAATATATTGAGATTGGCGTATCGAGCTCGATGCAGTGCGTGAAGGCGTGTAGATTCGTGTTTTCTGACTGGGATTTTAATGGAAATCTGATGAATATAGTTTGGCGAATCTTTTGTGGGGCTGCGTTGATAATAAGGGTTATTGATTTTATATTATAGCAATGTACGAGGATTTAATCAAACAAACAGAACAATCATCAGAAACTTTTTCAATTTAAAATTATAATTGCGCCTAAAAAAAAATAACTGTTAAGATGATAACTTTATCCACATAAGCAGTCGATTACCGAGAATTCACCGCACCTATAGACAATCGTCAAAGCAGATTATGATTGATTCGTATAAGACAAGCAATTAAAAAGATTTTCACCAAAAAAATAATCCTTCCCTTATACTCCCGATGCACAATGACAACGACTCTTATTAGCACAAAGTATAACGCAGACAGAGAGCAGCTCGAAAATTTTCACGCGACACTCGAGCAAGAGCCGACGGCTTTATGTGTAGGTATGCGCTCGACGCTCTCGCCCTTAAGATAATCTCCTCATTAGCGCGACAAACCACGCTCCGGCTTAATTATCGCTTGGCCTCAAGCATCCCCGCGGCTATCCGCGTCGAGTCTATGCACCGCGCGTATATTTAATTGCGCGAAAACGATGGCCAGCTTTCTCTGGAGCTGATGTCTTCTTATTTATTGTTGGGGATTTATCATTCTGAAATGCTCCCTTTTATTCTTTATTTTAATTCGTTATTGTTTCTCTTTGCGACGCTTTTGTAATTTTTCTTGATTGCTAAATGTGTTTAAAGATGATTTTTAATTATCTTCAATGCTTTAGTAAATCGCAGATAATAATTGTCTTTGAAAAATAAATGCAGAGCAAACAAGAAAAAACAGGTAGATTTCGTACACGTGTTCGATTTGCCGAGAACTAGTTATTATCGACTATATTTACATTATATAACAAAAACTATCCTAGACACAGTTATAGCATGTGCGACTCAAGCAGCCCAAGCAAGCCTATAATATCGAGGCAGTTTTAGCATCAGTTGTATACACTTTTATGTGCACTGGTCTCATAGATATCGATAAGGAGAAAAGGAAAGCGCCTAATGCGCCACCTATGTTCGCTAATCAGAGATACAAAGAATGTATTTCTACATAACAATTAAATTTACTATTCTACAAACCTAAAAATCGCAATTAAAAGGGCACTAACACGTTATCCCCCTCGCAGTACAAATATAAAACAGCGCAGTCCCACGTCGCAATTCTCGAGCTCCCCGGAGCCTTAAAGAAGAGATTGGAAACGTCAACAAGTCGACGACGAATCAAACCCATACATATATCGCGACCACACTCTCGGCAAAAGAAAGAAAAAAAAAAATAACGCACGCACGAAATAAGAGGGCACACGCACCGGCGCATATTTGTATTCCACTCTCGTCGTGTTTGCCGAAACATAATATTTCGGAGCGGCGGGCCACTCGTCTTGTGTGTGTTTGCTCGACCGGCAGCAATACGTCTTTCTCGTTTCCTCGAGAGAGAGAGAGAGAGAGAGCTGCCGCCTTTCTTGTCACCGCGAACTTGCGGATCTGCGAGTGATGTATCGTGGGAAAGACACGTGAAATTCGAGTGAGATGCCGGTACTTAACTTACGCCGAAATCATTCGAAAATTCATATAATCCAAGTTTAGCAGAAAATCACCTTATACAGTAGTTTAAAAGCCGAAAACCCGAGAGAAAATACACTCCTCTAAGCCGTCTACCGTATATACGTATACTCCTTGAAGTGAAACTTTGGAGCCTCACGTACGATTCGACTTCCCGCGGAGAGTGTGTGTTGGATTTGTTGGCGGTGTGTTGAACAAATGATTGCGCGGCTCATTCGGCGAAAAACTTGGGTGTATATATATAACACCGTACGCGAGAAAAGCGACGTCGGGCCGTTCGCTCGCCTACTTCACTTGCGACTTGTCTCGCTGCCGCTTTTCTTTTCTTCTCCGTATAATAGAAAAGGTTCGCTCGAATTTCCCGCTGTTTTTTGCGCCGCTGAAAGCGATGAATTGGTCGGACGTGCTCTGTTTTAATAAACGTTCGATCGAGTTGTTTGAATCTTATATTTAAATTTGATGTCTAAACGATTTCCGGTAAAAATAATAATACTTAATCGCGCAGCTATTTCACACCAGTACGAAAGCGCGAAAAAACGAGCCGCAAAATTGCCGCTGATCCCGAAAAAGAAACAAGAAAATCCGTCTGACTCTCTCCCGCACGTATAATACACAGGCGCGGACGAAAGTCAATAAGCGAAAGAGGAGCGCAGAGAGACGGCAAGCCGATAAGCTCCGATATAAGAGGCGTGTGACTCTTCTCTTCCCCTTCCTTTTCGCCGCGAAAAACGCCTTGCGTCCTATCATTCATCGCGACGCACTGCTCCCTCGAGTCCGCGTTCGAAAATACTGGTATCTCTCTCTTTCTCGTACCGCCTTATCGCCGGCCGAATAATGGAAGCATATTGAATAGATAACGCAGGAGGAACGTCCCCCCACGAGTGTATGTGGATTTTCGACGCGTGTATCTGATCCTTCGAAAGGAGTCTCCGGAGGATATTAGGGAATCGCTTCTTCTGCCCTATTGGCTCTTTACGTGCGGCCAAGATTGAATGGGGGGTTGCTGCGTGTGTTTTGGTCGCTGAATGCGTTGTTCTTATAGAAGGATTCTTCAGAATTTTTTCGTAAATTCACGCCGTGAAAGCATTTATTGGATTTACTTGTTCGAGCACACAGCAGTTATATATTTCCAAACGCGAATCGACATATGATAAATCTAAATCCGGATCCCACTCGATTTCGAGCAGCAAACACACGCACGTCCAAGTGGTTATCGAGTAAATCCGAGGGGAGGTATATAGGTATATAATATATATATATATATATATATATATATATGTAAGCAAGGGACAAACCTCGAGAGGCGACTGTTTTCCTTTTTCTGGCTGCGCTGTGTCTTCTTCTTCTGCTTCTCTTCGAAGAGTCGCGATGGGATACTGCAGAGGCGAGATTTGGTCTTTTCTCGCCGCGTTATCTGGAAGTGGATTTTAAACTGTTTCCTTTTCCTCGATTTCCAATTGCGATCCTTTGAGACTTTCGTTATCTGGAAAGAAAGAAATATATTTTACTTTAAGACTTCTTGTGTAACTTAAAGAGTAAAATTAAATGTCTTATATTTATTATATAAAAATATGTTAACTATATCAAAATAGTAAATACAATAACCCAGCATCGAGTTTGTACACAGGAACAAACTCCTACAAAATGTCAGCTACCCTATATATCCCTCGCGGGGTACTTTCTTCAGATTCCGGGGCGGCTTATCGATAAAGCATGTTCACCGTTTTCAAACGGCTCGGCTACACGCGCTCGGTTTCCGCGAATAAAAGCTCGCTCTCTCTCTCTCTCTCTCTCTCTCTCTCTCTCTCTCTCTCTCTCTCTCTCTCTCTCTCGCTTTTCACCGAAAGAAACATGCTGTTCGATCTATAAAGGCCGACCGTATCTCGATTCGTATCGGCTACCGTCACCAAGGGAGTGTGTGTGTGTGTGCGCGCGCACGTGTATCGCGAAATCATTTCTCTCGGGCAAGACGACTTCTTTTTCTTCTGCTTCACGGCTTTTCTTCAACAAACCGTTACTGCTTCGATATTCGCTTTTATCGCTGCTGTAGAGAGGATCGATAAGGTTATACGCTTTGGTGCGGTGTACAGGGGCTGACTTTCTTATTCTTTGAGCTGCGACGGCTAACAAATGATTGGCGCACACGCAATCAATGGAGCTTTTTTTTGGAAGATTTGTACCATCAGTGGATCAGCTGTTTTTTCGCTGACTGGGTCATCGAAGGTAAAGGATCGTTAAAAACACACTGCGTAGAATCCGCGATAAAGTTGTTTGAGAAAAATATACTGCGCCCGCAGGAGTCAGCTGGCCTACTCAGTAAAATTGAAAACATCAAATTTAATTCTCTCTCACAAGGCACTTAAAATTAAGATCCGCCCCTTCGATATGCAGCTACACCGAGAGAGAGAGAGAGAGAGAGAGAGAGAGAGAGAGAGAGAAAGCAACAACGAGAAGTGGGTATACTCGTATATAGTAAAGTAAAGTAAAAAAGAAACGCGCTCGACTTTCATGCCCAGGCGGAAATGAGCTTTAATATCGAGGGGGCATTAACATACGCGATTACGAGCGGACGAGGTATACACTTACGCTAAAAAGCCCATCCACATCCACACACACACACATGTGTCGCGACTATAAATTCGCGGCGCGCGTATAATCTCGACTGCTTCGGTGGCGCTCAAGATTTACTCGCTCGCGTGCGTTGTAAAAGCCGATGTATGGTTTACAGCCGCGAGGCTTGCGAGCGAGCGAGAAGAAAGAAGGTGTGCTCGAGCGAGTAGGTAGGCCTCCTTTTTGCTCGATAAAGCGGTGTATTAAAAAAAAAAAGGCACAGTCTGTGCTTGCGAGAATTATTTATAACGTGCGGCGCATGGCTAGGGTTCATTACGGGGGTTGTTGCGAGTTCTCGCGCGCAAATAAGTGAGTTGCTTTCTTCGAAGTGGAACTTCGTGTAAGCTTGTTACAGAACTTAAATTTTATTTATTTGTTTATTAATTAAGCAAAAAATTAAAAAAAAATTGGCAACATACTGTACATTTTGCTCTCAGCAGAGCTTTCGAGACTCGTAAGAGTGTACACACGTGTATAGACACGAGAGCTTACTCTAGCCAGTACCGACTGATTTATCGGCCGCTTAATTAATCCGATGCCCGATTAGATAGTCGCGCTATACTCGCGAGCTCCTAATCAAAGCCGGCGTGCTGTACACGGCGTGTCTGTCAAGCCGAGGCAGAGGACGTACACAATGAGACACACATCGAGAGAAACCCTTCGATATAGAGACGGAAATTCTGGTTGGGACGGAAGTGCGGTTGAATTTAATTGGAAGCTCGCCAGAAAGCAATGCATAAATAATTGCCGAGTGTTCTGATGAGTGGTATATATAGGTGATCGATTGATTTTCTATTGGTGCAATATATTTATTGTACCAAAAAGTTCAAACAGAGCCTCAGTAGCAGTATTGTACGTATAAGACTCCAGCAACAGCATGAACAGCTCAAGCCAACTCTGGTTTTACGGGTGATGCTCTTTCTGAGCATAGAACATAGCAACTTATAGCAATGTGTTTAAAAATAAACAAGACCTAAAACTGATTTTCAATTTGATATGCATTATATAGAAACCGGCGATGGCTCCATGGTAAACTACCTACCTCCCAATCAAGAGGTCGTGTATTCGAGCCCCCATCAGCGCGATCAGTTATTTCAGATCCGACGGAAATCTTACTCACGACAACACCGGGTTTGTGAAAGGCGTAGGTGTGATGAGCCTACCCTGGAAACTTTCGAACGCTCAAATTCATTTAGAAACACAACACGATACGTTCGAAAGTTCGGAAAAGCCACCCATTTATTTTATTATTTTGTGCATTATTTAGCATGAGCGGACCAAGCAGAACCAGGCCCAAGAAGAGAGTTTTGGCATATAGGTGAAACACCGCTGTATATAACATTCTGCGGGGGGATTGAGCTGAGAAAAACAGAAAAGCGCGTATGCGCCACCTATCGTCGCTATCCATAGAGACTAGAGAGCTGGAAAGTTCAAGCCATTACGGGAAGACCAATCCAAAACGGTATTGCTACACTGCACATACAACTCATTCCACACGCTTGCGCGGCGAAACTTATTTTTTTCTACGTACCAAGACGAACAAGAGACACCGCACCTCGGTATTTACACACGCGTGTATGTGTGATGAGTGTGTATGTGCCGGAGAGATACAGGCGCGACTGCATTACGACTTCCCAGATAACAGCAGTCCACGCGAGCGACGTGGTTGCACGCATGAGAGGGATGTGTCGAGGCTCAGAACGCGTATACAGTCACTATACCTTTCTCCACCGACAAATAACTTGGCCATATACGCCGTCGAGGTCTTTAATCTTGGCTTGTCGCACTGTATACAGCTTTTTCAGGGATTTCATAGAGTCTATGTGCAGAGCTTCAGTTACGCAATGTAGAGAACATTTAATTCATTAATTATTCGAATTATTAAAAATTTAATCGTTTATTCCCATGATTTTTAATTAAATGGAAATCTATTCGCAGATAAGAAGTTTCTTTGATTTATCTCCACCAGGACTTATGTAAACGTGACTAATTGATTCAAATTCGATTTTCATTCCGTTAGCAGATTTTTAATCGAATTTAAGTAGATTGTTTATCACAGTGGAAACATATCATGACCAGATAGCAAGCGATAGAGTATGGAATCACAGCGGTTCCATAATACATCTATTTTTACAAGAATATTTATAAAACACAAAACTTAAGAAACAGCTGGTCTATCCAGACGCAACACACCCGCATCGATACATTCCCCTCCGCAACGATCAACCACGGGAGCGCGATAGACTGCTCGATATTATGAACATCGAATTAATTAGGCACGAATCGCCGGTGTGCAGTCTAATTGGCCTAATTAACGAATGTTCGACGCGCGCGGAGGGCCACCGCGCGAACGATAAGTCGTAATAAACGCATATAAACGCTTGCGATTTCGACGTCGCGTGCGTGCGCTATATATATACGAAGGATATGACAGTCGAGAATGTAGCGTTTATCGTGCAGTAGCATCGCTGCGACGTAGGATTACTCATCGTACCGCGAAGCATCTCGACGAGTATAGCTGTCGATCAATCAATCATTCAAAAGTGATGGATATAGCTTTTGAATGGATCGTCAGGCTTTTTTGGAAGTCCAATGTCGAAATTTATCAGTCGATTCAAAGTTTTTGCAAATAAATCTATAAAAGAAACATCTTGTACAGAGTAATTGGGACACCTGACCCACAATCGATGTAACAAAATCAGTACAAAACTCGTTAAGTTATTTCTCAGCCGAAGCTTATTAACAAGCCGGGAACAGCCGCGCGAGAAACACACAACGGCAACCACGTCATTTATCTCTACAAAGAAGCTCGCCGCGAAAGGTTACATAAGTGCCAGGACGAAGATTCTATCTATACTCGCTCGCAGCCGCCGAAAAAATAAAACACGAGGAAGGAAAGAAGGCTGGAGAAAAATCTGCCGATCGCATATTTCACCGGTCGCCGGAATAATTTAATCCGCCGGTGGGACCACTTAAGGCTTATCGAAAAGGTATACACCGCGGGCAACCTTGTCGCTCGTGTTGGCCTGGAAATCGGTATATATAGGCAGGCGGCGCGCGGAGAGAGAACAGGTGCTGAGCGTCGCGAAACCAGCTGCTGCATGCAGTCGATTATGCCAGTTGGCGGATTTCGATATCTAGAAAGCTCGTTGGGCTACGAGAGGGCGATTCCGGGGAACGACGATGGGTTTTTTTGAGGAAAAAGTAGCAAGGGCGTGGGGACATGTGTTCTCGGTTATATGCTGATTCTTCGTATACGGCTTTGGCTGTTATCTGATACGAGCGAAATACGCTGACTAATATTGGAAATAAAGTGTCGAAAATGAAATGAAAATCGTTCACCTGCCGTAAATTCAGCATCGCACATACAGAGAGCCAAAAGCTCGAGTTTGCCATCCCGAGAAGAGATTCTCAAGGAAATCATCGTGCTTCGCCTGCTTCTCCGAATAAGTGTCTTATCAAGTGCCTGGCAGACAGCAGCAGCGTGACTCGGCTCCTTCGACAGATTTAGCCGTAGCTCGCGAAGTAATCGGATCGGCGCCCGGCAAAGCGCAAAGTCTGATCCGTCGGATGATGCCCACCTCCTACTCGAGCGTCGGACGCGATAAGTCGAGCCGTGAACGCGGGAAAACAGAAGAGAATTTTTCCAGTAGACGAGTCGTGTTCAACACTGCTGGAAGAAGTAGTAGTAGTGTATTATATAAAGCGACGAAATAATTACACTGTTTTCACAAAGGTGCATATAGCGCTGAAATTAATTTACGCCGCGTTATCAAGCCGGTCGATAAATCCCAGCTAAGTAGACGCGAGTACACAGCTCGCAATCATGCCGTTCCACACAGACACACATTATACACAAGAAACACTCGTATGATTTATAGAGGCGTGGGTATACGGTTGCACATAGGAAGGAACAACAAAATGGGCAAAGGATTAAATTAGCCTGGCTTGAAAACGCATGTCTAATGCGAACGCGAGAGAAATAATAATTGAAGATCCGAGATAAAAGCTTCCCGCGTTGCGCGGAAATATATGCGCGCACTGTATAGACCGGCAGATGTATGTCTTCCGGAAACATTGAGCCGAGAGCTATATAGAGCCTCTTCCATGAAATTCCTTGGCTTCTTATACTCCTATATACGGAGTGGGTGGAGGTGCAGCTCTCTTTCTATCGCAATTTAGATAATTAGACGTTTATGCAAATTCGCGGCTTTGGTGCGACGCTTCCGGGGCGAGTTACTGCTGCTGCTGCATGCTGTTGTTGTCGGTGGTGATGCTCTTCTTTGGTATAGTAGGGTGTGTACATCGAAGGTGGACTGCTGTTGTAGTCGAACGCGTGGGAGAATAATGGGTGGGAGTGAAAAAGGATGGGTTAACTATAGCATGGTTGCTATACATGAAATTATTAGTAGAAATTGCAGATAACGAATATGAAATCCCTCATGCATTTGTAACACATTTTATAAAATATTATAACCACCGCTAGCATAACCAATCATTAAGTTCCTCGACTCCGTATATCAGCGCAGTTTAAAGCCTCGTCAAAACAATACGCGATACTACAGACGCACGTCTGTGAAACAAAAGCTCGAGCGACACCCCGACTGAATGAGCCATTACGCGAGGCGTATTATAATTATCGCGAGACAATCGGTCGTCGCGCGTGCTTTCAGCCGTAAAGAAATAGCTACAGCCCCGCGGATAAAAAGAATGTTCGAGGGTGCGAAAACTCGTGTGTGCATCAATACACCCCCTCTGTGTGCGATGCGCTATATACACGTAATTGTAAATAAAATTCATCAGCATCAGCAGAGAGAGAGAGAGAGAGAGAGAGAGAGAAAGTTGCCGGAAGCTCGTTGTGTCGCACGTGCGAGATATATATCTGACGCAGTATGTCTGTGTACGTGAGTTAAGAGAGAGAGAGAGAGAGAGAGAGAGACTTGCTGCTGGGATTGTTAATTATACTGCAAGCTCTGGCGTCGCGTCGATTTTCCCGAGGAAAGTGTAGGACTAGATTTTTTTTTCACTAATTAGGAGTGACGCTCTTAATGCGAGATAGGAATTCGCTTACTCGTTCGGGATGTAATTAACAGCCGCAGCGTGTGTGTATAAGTGCGATTTGCCTGAAAGTCGACGCGAATTTACAAGCTTTGAAAGTCGCGATAGATTCTGCTTTAATTAATCCGAAATTAAATGCTATACCAGCTCAGAAAAAAAATTCTTCCCGCGAAAAAGCAGGAAGTAATTAGATATAATTGACGAAAACTCGTCACGCTCGCGCATACGACAAATCAATTTTAAGAATAACACTAATACACAGACGAGCGCAAGCTCTAATTGCAAAAGTATATCGCAGCCATCAATTACACTAATTCACTATTTCGCAGCAGTCAATCAAGCAGGCACTCTAAAATAAAGGAGAGGGAGAGTAAGCACGTCGTCATCTCTAACGATCAATCATCTCTCTCTCTCTCTCTCTCTCTCTCTCTCTCTCTCTCTCTCTCTCTCTCTCTCTCTCTCTCTCTCTCCTCTCGGCTGAGATTTTATGCCCGTAACTTTGAAAATTAAAGCACTGCAGCAGCTGAAAAGCTGCTCGCTCTCTCTCTGGGAGAGAATTAATTACAGCAGCAGTATAGAGCCGGCGCAAAAAGCCGATGCCCGAAGACATATAAAACGTCGCGCTCGCGTGAAAAAAGAAAAGCCAGTCGGCTCGTTAAATGGGCAGATTGTTCGTTTGTCGCCGGAGAGCGAAACAAACAATATCCTGGCTGTATTGCGCGAGGCGAGAAGTCTAAAAGAACGCGACGCGCCAGAGCAGTGTCACGAGAGCGAGGGTATAGCCGGAAAAATGAGGAGGAAGATCGACGACGGGGTTGCTCTGTGTCTTTTAACCCCGAGGCTGTGTGAGCGAATAACGACGACTGCCAACGGGGAGTCATTAGCGAGGGAGTTATAAGCGGGATTTTTAAATGGCGAATATTCGAGGGTATCGGTTGGCAGGGGGATCGTTAAGGGCAAGTGTCGATGTATGTTTTTGTACGGAGAAACAATTTTTTATGGTATAACGCCCATGCATCCAGTAGCCCCTCGTGTATTATATATCCAATATTCGTATATAAAAACTTGGTGTAATGATGCTCATCAAGCACTATAATTTTCCACACTGCCGTGGTATATAAGCCTTAAAACAGTAAACCAGAAATATAAACCAACAGTCGTACTTTGTTTGTATACACTACCCGATCCCAACAACAACTTCGATAAAACGCCGGAGCATCGCAGCGGCGAATCCGTATATAAAATGCAAATAGCCCCGAAAGCTCGAGGCTCAAGCCTCGTAAGAAACAATTACGAGCATGCATCCGCAGGCGTAATCGTCCTACTCTCGCGAAAACGTAACCCCGAAAACAGCACATCCCCGGCGGTGGGTTTCTCTCGTAAAGCCATAAAGTCGCGCTGCCCGTCGTAAAAGCGCGCATAAGCGTCGGACAAACGCAGACTTGGCTGTATATGTAGTGTATTATACACAGGCGCGTGTGTGGCAGGAGTTTATCGCACGCGGGTATATGATTGATAATGAATCGCGCGCGCGCGCGCGAGACCGGAGCTCGTAAACTCACGGGAGGTCCGAGATTTTCGAGGGATAATTGATCTCGCCTCGTGGCCCGAAATTTTGATGTTGTGCGACGCTGAGCAAGCTCGGGCTTTTAGTTGGCTGAGAGAAATTTGATGATTATATGGTATTTATTCGAACGGCATTTTTTCTGTTTCATGCGATTACACCGACTGCATGTGCTGTTTATCGATTGATCGCAGAGATGCACTCATTCCCTCGATCGATATCAATTTTCTTGTCACTTCAGCGCGTTAATGAAATTGCATAACCGACGCGATGCGTTGATAAAGAGCCAAAGCGCGATCGAATTATTACTCTACACCGAGGCTTGAGGATCAATTAACTTTTGCCGCATACGACCACGCGCTTATCCACGAGATCTTTCGCGTAATATATTGTTGGTTGATCATGCGTGTACGAGACGAGGATTTTCGGAAGTAGATGTGGTCGCCGATGGTAGATCGCGATTGTTTTGCATCGGGACGTTGCGCGATGTTGTTCTACGTGGATTTTGAAGGGATAGGGTGGATTTAGGCATGCAAAGATTTTATCGATAATATATTGCAATATAATAACGAATATTGGTATGATGCATGTGGGAACTTATCCAAATGACTTTTGTATTTTTCAGATAGTGCCTTGCAGTGGGGATATTCGAGGACGAGAGAATGAAGAAAAGCTATACGAATGTATAATATTGATTATTAATAAATGAAATATAAAGATAAAAAATGCTCAAATGTTGCTAACTAACTATCGTAAAAGTACTGAAAATTTTGCCAAGAAAAAAATACTGGAAAAGGCGTGAAGTGTCAGTTAAGCAAAACTGCAGATTACAGTTTTCTCATACAAGATTCCAACACAGCTTCATAATTATACACACAACCGACGACAGAACTTTTTCAAAACCTTTGAAAACTTCATTCCACACACTTCCTCGAGAACAACTCATCCTAAATACCCAAGTTATATTCCTCAACACTCAGCCCGACATCCCTACAATCTCCCTCGATACATCCTCGAGCTGCAGAGCCTACAAACGAGGGCATCGCATATACGCACATGTACAAGCTATACCTATATATAGCTAAGGCTAAAATGAAACCCATAATTACAGCCAGCGCTGCGTAATTGCCACAAGGCATACCGAAGGAATCCCGTACACAACCGATACGTGCGTATACGATAGGATCGTATTTATACACATCGACGGCTGTAAGGAGCTGCATACACGTAACGACCCTGTTTGTTCGGCTGCTTCCTATACCGATCATTTGTCTCGTGTGATCAGTTTTTGCGAACGATGCGTGGCACGCAGCGTATGAGTTGTCTACTCAGAGGAGGCTTCGGCTTTTTCTGATGAGACTTCGACACACGAGACAAACAGAACTATAAATTTGTTTGCACGTGCCGTGGATCAAGCGAGTTTTTCTCTCCGAGAGATTAACGAGGAGCTAATTTGTATATATGTTTCAAATGTCTGAAGGTGAACAAAACAAAAGGGTTTTCACATATTCGAATTGTTAAACAAAATCTTCCTCTCTCTAAGAAATTAATCGTGGCCATATATCGCAGGGAAAAAAAATCAGCATTCCTCGATAAACATTCTAATTAAATCAATTAGTCGATCCAGCATCCACCCTTTTTCTCTCGCGATTCCTTTATCCCACCGACTTCTAACGCGATTTCCGCCGTCGTCTTCTTCGACTGTCGTCACAGCCACGTTTCTCTCTCCATTGGAGCCGTATATACATTCGCGCCCCTCGCCGAAATTCCCTCTCGGCATTGATTGCAGGTTCACGGCTCGGAACCCCGATAGTCGCGTCCTTGCCTTCGAACAATTAAGGCTTCGAGAGATCAACCCTCGGCATCTTCTTCTTATTCTTCCAATTCCCTCGATTTTCCTGCTGTTGCGACTGCTCTTCCTTTTTGGTAACGCCTGTGCGCTTTTTTTTTTCTAAGGTTTGATTATATTCTGTTAGTTTTAGTATTGAATCGTTTTGTTATAAAAAAACGCTTTTGCAAGTATCACAACAAAACAGCTTTGGGTAAAGTACACGTTTGAGATATTCCACTATATACGCATTTGATTACCACTCGAGAGCCAAAGAAACAGGCGAGACATCTCTATTTCAAATTACAAACCGCTCGAAACTCCTCCCAATCAAACGGCGTTCAGTTCGGCCTCGCTCGCACATCTTTTTCTCTCTATCTCTCTCTCTGCACTCTTGTACCCGATGAGTCGGAGGCGAGGCGCGTGCAGCTCGTATAGCGAAAAGTTAAAGACCCCCAATCGGCTGCGTCAAAATGTTTATTTGCATTACACGGAATGAAGTTGTAATGCAATAATTTGCGGTTTCGAGACTTGCCTCTACTCTTTCTCTCTATACCTATATATATATATACATAAAGTCGACGATTCCGAAGTAGGTAGGAGGATCTCCACTTTTCGCGTCCGCGCGAAATTGGCGAGACGCCGGTGGTGGCAACCGCTCATTATACACCGACCGAAAGAAAGCTGGTACTGGCGTAACCCGTTATTAAAGCTGTTTCTCACTTTTATGAAACAAAGAAGCTCGAATAAAGCGATAAAATACTCGTGAGCGCGCGCGCGTGTGTGTGTGTGTTGGGCCATTACATGGTATTAACGCCGATGAATTAACCGTCGAAATGACGTTAGTGCTATATATACACACGAAAAGAGCGTCATGAATTTTCATTGGAGAACGGTCGAAATATGCGGAGGTGTCGGAATGATCGACTGCTCGGTGCACCTTTGGTCCGTTGAATAAATGTTTATCAGAGTTGGTTTGTTGCGTAAGGTAACGGTTTCTCTCACAAAATTCTTCAAAAACTATTTTGCATCGAAATTTTTTTTGCACAACCCGGCGTTCTATCGATTTTCCTCTGTTTTCTTCCCCCAACGTAGGGAAAAAAAACTTGAGGCAAGATTCGAGCTTTGCATAATCAGCTAAGCTATAGCGTCGGGTAACTTGTCGCCCAACGACGAAGCAAACTTCGGCGCCCGTCTAGCGCGAAAAGTTTTTCAACATCCTTTTTTTTTGCTCTTCTCGCTGTCCCTCATTCTCCCGACTTCGTCGTCGTCGACGTATATAAAGCCGCCGTCGACGCGATGTGACCAGCGTGAACGTCGTTAATTATGACGTTCTCCGCGAAGCCTCGATGAAGTGCCGATAATAAAAAGTTACGTCGTTGTTGTCGTCGCCTCCTGCCTATGTATATATAGGTATACCATCTTTATGTAGCGGCTGGAAAAGCGAGTGCGAGGTGTCTAATCTCATCAGACTCTGGTGTGCAGAGGAAACAACTGGATAAATTAAAGCAATAAATTGCGAGTGTTGCGTCTGAAAATAGTGAGTTGCTGCTAAATGTATACGATGAGTTACATCGTATATAGTCGTAATTTGATTTTACCATAGTTGTAACAGCTATATCATTGGAGAAGCCCAATAAAAAAAGTCTATAAATTATAATACTGCATTAGCGAATACAGACAAAACTTTTTTGTGGATTTTTTTCCTAATTATTTATTGTAATTTTTCCGACGTTTCGGTCTTCTTTAACACAAAGGTAGCTAGGCTCCCTTTGGGGTAAGTAATATCGTATGAAAGATATTGATAAATAGAGAGTATACACCATCCCAGACTAAATAATTCAACCTGTAAACTTTCCATCTCCAACACATCGAAATCGTCCTACTCCAAAGATCCGAGAACAGCCAACACACGACTCGACGTTCCCGAGACAAACGCGACTCGAGTCATAACGGACGCGCATATTTCCCTCGGCAAGGGTGTGCGCGTACTTGCACGGTCGAGGATGCAGCAGTAGTAGCTCCTAATGCGCGTTTCGTGTCGCAGGGAATCGCGCGAGCGCGAGCAGCGCTTGTAGGGGAGACCGGGACACGGGGCGAATCACTTTTTTATGGCTCGGCGTTCTTGAAAAATAAAATAAGCTCAGCGAGATATTTCCGAAGCGAAAATTCGCAGTACAGTAGAGGATAAGATAACTCTTTTTCACGACTATCGATGCAATAACGATTGTATGTGACTTCTCGGTGAAAATTGAAATATAAGGATATGTAATGGCTTGAAGTGAGCGCGTACTGGAGAAATAAAATTGCGCTTTTTTTCAAAATCGAGAGATGAATAATTCAAGGAACACTTCACGGCGTAACATCGATTTCCCATTGAAATCGAAAGCAACTTCGAGGGCATTCATATACGCAGAGGGAAGTTAGCATACGGGGCGCGTAAAATAGAACGACGGCGAAGGCATGAGTATGAATTGAGTGACGAGGGATGCAAGACACGTGTTTCCAGGAAGACGACGACCTGTCGTCGCCTACTTCTTACAAGCGTAATGTTCCCGCTAGAGCAGTTCTCCTATACGTCTGCATATCTACGCACGTATGCTGTCGATAAAAGGGGAGATTCGAGATGTATGCGTTAAGTGCTAACTCAAGTCGTTCTATTCCTATCTCGAGCATCTCTCTGTTTTTCACAATCTTCGCTCATTTCTTTGCTCCACAAAAGAAAGATTGTAAATATAAAAGCTCCATGTGTAGGAATAAAAGTGTATATAGCCTAAACTCATCTCGTGCGATTGATCCGACACTCGTCGGACAGAAGCGGAAATAAAGAAAGCATCCGCGGCAACTGTACTGTATATAAGGGATAGCGAACGAACTACTCGTACGGACAACAGCGAAAGAGAAGTGTAGGGGCAGCAGTAGCACTCGACTAAGAGCGAACGTGAGCTGTATCGCCAACCACGGCTTTAATAAACCCCTTGGATTCCTAGCTCGCAACGCACCATTGTGGCGCCCAACGACCCTCCTAGGTAACTTCTGTCTCTCCCTCCCACTTTCATTATTCCACTTCTCCTTCTCTCTTCTGGCGCTTCCTCTTTGTCCTGGAGTCTTCTGTTATATCTGCGCTCCGAGTCCTCAGATCGCCGGGTGCGCGACTTTCCAGGAGAGAGACTGAGGGAGAGAGAGAGAGAGAGAGAGAGAGAGGTTTCTTCGACTCAATATCCCCTTTGTTTGGGGCACTTACGCGCGAGAGGATGTCGCGAGAAGGCGTTTCCGGGGAAAGCGTTGGAGGAAACAAAACTTGATTGCAAGGAGTTCGAGTTCTCGAAAAAGGATGTTTAGCACTGCCTTGGTTTTGCATAATTTTACGGTTGTAAAACTTGATGGTTGAGAAAATTAATTCGCTTAAAACATTGCAAATCGTCAACAAAAAACTAAACATTAAACGTTCCTTCCCTCTCCCTCTCTGCAAACAAGCTGCACCTAATAAATCACTTGGACGTCTTAAAAGGCCAACAGCAATATCGCAGGGGTTGCTCCACACACATACACCCTCGGAAAGAAAAGAGAACATTGTAAAGTGGCATGCGTCTGCATTACGGGTAAGCGCGCGTGCGGCGGCTGAATTCAACGCTGCGGATCTCGTGAACACGTGGCCTACTGCTTATTGCACTTCGGCTCGAGAACCATCGAAACTTATACGCATCATTCATACATATACGTTGTGCCATTCATTACACTCGTTTGCTTTGTAATGCAGTTTATTAAAGACTCTCTATTCACGCAGTCTTTGTGTGGGACAGTTTTCGAAAAATATTTTCAAAACTTTTAAGATAAATAATTGCGTGATTGTATTTTTTTAAGAGAATATAACGTTTTAATTGTACATGAATTTGCAAAGGATCAGGTTTCTGTGAATCAGAATTATTTTTATTTACAATGAAGGTTGCACAGCTGTATAGTTAGATACGATAACTTTTCAAGGTGCACATATACTTAAAAATAGTTGGACGAAAAACAGTAAGGCCAGAATTGGGTTATCTATTCAACGCATAATATCACGGAATTTTCACACTCAATATGGAAGATAAATAGAGCTGCATATTTCGATGAGTTTATATTTTTAAAATGATCTAGTATTCGGCCGTTCATCGTAACAAAACGTGTGTCTAGCACTAATTTAACAAGCGCTCTGTTTATTAAGTACTTCGTAATAAAGGAGATTCAGAAAATGTATTAACACAATTGCATACCATTCTTGACACATCTGTTATCTGGCATAAGTCTCTGGGCAACATTCTAGAGATGCATATTAAATTTGTGATCGTTTCAACATTATTTTTTTTCGTACGTAAGTAACAAAAATACGAACCAAAGTGAATTTTTTTTTCTAGCTAAATGTTCTGATGTACAATATTCCAGGATTCAGTAAATCCGAATCTTACTGTGGTATAAAGTACGATCCAGATAGTACGCCCAACAACGACGTGCTCAGAATTCAATCAGAAAATGGTCCGCTCATTTACGTAATCAACAGCACTCATGGACCAGGATTTCACTACCCATCTGTATCAGGTGACATTTACTGCATTTACTATGGCTCTGAAGGTATGTTACTCTCGATTCCCAGGATATATTTTGCTTGTTCCGGCTCATCCTTAAAAGTGACTGGTCGCAATGGTCAGAAGTTTTTCAACACAACTTACCTGACCAAATCTTGGAAGTCACCAGTGTATAGTTTACACAAATATGGGCAATTCAATTTCAATTATGAAAACCTCTCCTGCATCGACACGCCCGTTTCAAAGATGCAACTCCATAAGAAGACTCAATTCCTTCACGACTACAAGTACATAGACCGAAATTATTATCAAGTTGGCTTCAAAGTTAGCGAGATCGATTTTTTGACGTGCTATCAGATCGTTCAGATAAGTGGATTTTATCTTTTCGGTCATGCTACTGTACCAGCATTGATAAAGAAGAGTCCTAAGTTAACTGGGACTTACGAATACAAAGAAGGGATAATCAGAAATAAGAACACTATCAACTTTACCGAAATCTACACAAAAGAATTTCAGATGCAACACTTGCGAACCTTAATGGACGAGGAAACTGTGCAAAAATACTTTTCTGGTATATTTATAATTACATAATATCTAAGATGTACATCATAATTATTCAACGAAGGTGAATATTTGATGAGCATACAATTTTCAGATGACAATTACTTGGTCAAAGGACACCTGGTATCTAAAGACGACTTCTTTTACAAAGCTCAGCAAATCAGCACGTTCAATTACGACAATACCTTTCCAATCTGGCGCAGTATAAAAGAAGGCAACTGGCAGTTGATCGGAGAAATCGTACGAAAACTGGCCGATCAGTCCGTCTCAGATATGGAAATTTACACTCTCCCCTTCGATTTTTTGCATGTGAACAGTAGCACCGACTTTTTCGCCCAAAACCTGAACACTTCCATGTATATTCCGAAAATTCTCGCTAAAGTGGTATTCTCCTCTACGAATCACGAACGTGGCTTGGTGTTTCATACCGCCAACGATCCCTACATCAACAGGGCAGAAATGAAAAAGTTGATGCTGGAAGCAGAAGTAGGTTTGTGCACGAGACTACTGGACTGCGATTATCATCCGGAATTTCACGTGTTGAAAAGAGGCCTGACTTACTGCTGTGCACTCGAAGACAGCAAGATAAGAAACTTCGTTATAAATCGTATAAGAGTAAAAGTTTAATTTATTGTTGAATCAATAATCGTTGTTTAAAACGTCAGTAAGTAAAAGAAAAACTTGCCTACTTCATTTGCGAATACCTGCATATACTTACATTGCTCTCCATAGATCCACATACGTGTACGACTGAGGAAACACTCGTAAGGTAAATTTAGCTACTGCAAAACACGCAAACGACATCATCTCGTTCTCCATAAGGTAGCGGAAAAAATCAATTTTCTCCTTGTTACCTCGCGGTATGAAGTACCTTATACACGCGGCGCAATAAGCACATGGCTTCCGTTCCGTGTGTCCACAAACGCGAAGTAGTAGTAGTAGCAGTAGCACGGGCTTTATGTGGCTATTTTGCAAGCTGGTAGCCATGTTTTACCTTCCGAGAAACCAGTCGCCGATGTCCGAGATATTTGCGCTAAGCCAACAAGCGGCGTTCCTTTGCTCGGGTGTATTCCGTTATTGCCTCGAGAGTCTCGCGACATTTCGAAACGTTTCTTGAAATGAACAACAAAGAAGTGGTGTTCGACGATTTGAAATTTAAATTTTACTGTACTAGGAAAATTTGTCTTAAAGAACTGTGTGTGTGTGTGCGTGCGCGCGCGTGTGTGTGTGTGTGTGTGTGTGTGTGTGTGTGTGTGTGTGTGTGTGTGTGTAAATCTAAATTTGATTTCGGTTTGCGCGTACATTATAATAAATTGTAGACCGAGACGTCTCCAATTTCCTCTATGTTTAGACCTCAGAGTTTCTGAGGCTAGCGACGATAGGTGGCGTATAGCCGTTTTCTCGTTTACCATATCCAAATTTGGAAATTCAGATATATAGCGGTATGTCACTTGTGCCAAAACTGTCTTGTGCCCAACCTGCTACTTGGGCCGCTCATGCTAAGATTGCCAAGTTTTATTCATTTGATTCATGGATTTAACGCCCTTGCTTTGCGCTCTTGTCTTTGACTAGTCTCTAATCTCCTTCGACAGTTGTCAAATTTCAGAACCTTGTACCCATCACCTCCAACATTATATCGTATGAGCAGACGATAAAAATTATTCATGTCAAAGCGAGTATCACTGGTAGTATCAAATTTCACATAATACACAATATCGAATTCTCGCAGCAATAACAGCCGCACACACGACACTCGAATCCATCAGTTTGAAAAGCATCCACGAGAAAAAAAAAGAGGAAAGACAGAACCGCCCCCGAAACGCATCTGTGGCGCAGGATACATTTGCGGCAAAGAGTATATAGCCTCGCGCGTTTCTAATTTATTATTTATACTGATGCAGTCGAGAGAGATTCGCGTGGGTGTGTGTGAGTGTATACGAAGTGTGACGGCCGGTCCCCGGAATCTCCCTGAATATGAAAAAGCACTTCATTTTTTTAATTGGATCCGCCGAGGCTCTTCTCTCTCTCTCTCTCTCTCTCTCTCTCTCTCTTTCCTCCCTTTGAATTTTAATTCCGATTAACCGTCGCGAAAAAAGGCCGACGACGACGGCTCGTATACACGTACGTTCTGCTGCGATGATATATATAAAAGAGGCACTGCACTGCAAATATTTATGAGAGAGTATTTATGCACTCGCGCGTGAATTCATAAATCACATTAAACGCGTATTATATTTCGCGAATTAACTCTCTCTCGCACGCTCTTTGTGAGCTCGCGCGTCATCTGCCGGATTGACGCGCGACATTTTTGCGACACTTCTCTATAGAAAGCGAGAAAGAGCGTGAAAAAGCGCGAGAGAGCCTCATTTCGGGGATTTTAATCATTTTCAGCTTTAATGAATTGCGAATTAGCACGATAGCTCGCGTTTTATTTGATTGTTTTATCGCCGAGCGTTCTCTGCGCGCAGTAGTGTTCGGGTATAATGTATAAGCTGTGTCGAAAAAAAAAGCCTTAATGAAAAATAATATCAACTGAGCGCGCCGGGACTGGATATCCGTATTAAATTATTCTGTAATTAATCTCTGCACTTGTCAGGACGATTAAAAAGCCGAGAGTGGAAATGCGGAATATCCGTCAATCTCGTTGCTGTGAAAGCACGATATCGAGTGTCAATGAAATACCGAATATATGAATATATACGTTACACGTCGATTATCATCCTTTTTTTTTTATCTCTCGAAAAAAATTACAATAGACGCAACGTAATTAAAGTGAGATTTTTTACGTGTACACCTTTGTGTCTTACACAGCACGTACACAAGGATATACATAAGGAGCTGTAAACTGGCACGCGTATAAATTGAAACAAATTTCCCCGACTCGTTAACAATTCAATACGGGTAGGCGATATAACCCTCGCAATTAACTCCCCGCTGCAGCTTTGTAGATTGAAAGGAAAGGCTTGTATCATTAGCATTCCCGTTATCTCACCGGCCGACGTCGCTTTATCGCGTAATCCACACGCTGCAAGGAGAGAGAGAGAGGGAGAGAGTTGGGACTCGAAATTTTTAGGCTTATCGGGCCAACTTCCGCGCCAAGCGACGACAAATGCTGCTGCACGCCATCGTGCGCTCCTTGTTATCTTCTTCTTCTTCTGCTTGTGTATATACGTGTTATGTGTTGCGCGCACGTGTTTCGCACTTTGCGCTTAATTCTTCTTTTTTTAATACCTGTATATAAGAGCTAATTTAAAAATAGTATAGCCAATACACTGTCTAAGTTACCGTATACGAAGCAGGTGAAAAAGTTTTATAAATCAGTCCCAATTAAGAACTCGGCGTAATTAAATATACGTGCGCCCATAACTCGCGTTTAGACACACGACTCGACGGAGGGCCAGTGACTCCTTAATTTTTCTCTCTCGCTCATTCATTCGCTCCACACGAGGCGAGTTATCTCCTCCACCTCCAAAGCGACGACGTAGTCGTGTCGCTACTTTAGCTCTTGCTTCGTGTAACAAGCGGCACGACTGTATTCGCGTGACTCCGATTCATCCGTAATGAACGTCGCTTCTCCCGAACGACGTAGGATATACGTGGATATATGTGTAGAGAGGATAAGAGGAGAATGTATATATAAGCGTCTGACGCGCGAATTTCACGCAGTCTTTGCTGTCGCGCGTTTACGAGGCGTCTGGAACTGACGATTTTGGGAAACAGCGACAGTAATATATTTTTATTTTTAATACATAATTTTCGCTGCGATTTCAACAGCCGAACGTGAGCATTCCCACCGAAAACTAAGAAAACAAAACAAAACGCTGCTTTCTCTCTCTCTTCCAAACAAAGCAAAAACACCTACTCGAATCACCTGATTAACGTAATACGACAAGGAACGCGAAGTTCGATCTCGAAGCCTGTGCTCCGATCGCATAATCCCTCGCTCCGTTCGCTCCGATGTCCTCGATCTCGAGATTCCTCTCGTATTTCGCGTTCGCCGATTTCTCCACGATACACATAACCAACCAGACCAGGAAAGTATACACCTATATATAATATGTATCCAAGAAGAACAGCATAGCATCCTGGCAGGTCCAGGACGCTGAGACACTCGCGTGTATGAAAGACGGAGTGCGTCTGGGTGGTCGTCGTTGCTGTCTCTCGGGCATCGGTTATTTTAATCTGGCGATTAAAAATGTCAGACACGTGTTAGTCGATCTCGATTCGCGAGTGTATTATAAACCCGGCGGCTGGAGGAGGATTACGCGAGAACGAGAGGACGGGCTTATGGCTTGGCTTCGATCTGCGTTCTGTAGATTTTTGTGGGAGGAGGAAGGTGTATTAAACGATATGTGTGCAGAGAGAGAGAGAGAGAGAGAGAGAGAGAGAGAGAGAGAGAGAGAGAGAGAGAGAGAGAGAGAGAGAGAGAGAGAGAGAGAGAAGAACGTGTGTGAGGGGATACATGTGTTTTGAAGGAGAATTTTTTTGCAAGAATAAAGCTTGATGTGTGATGGTTTCTCCGCGAGATACCTGGGAAGTAGTAGTTGTTTTGTTCTTAGCATGATTACCCAAAAGGTATACCGAGAAATATCGATAATAGAAAACTTTGCTAATTTATTTGTGTTTATATCTACGCTATTTTTTCTCAATAACTTGTCTCTCACTCAAGCTCACACTCACAGCTTCACTAAAAGATCAGTAAGCTCTCAAGTTTCAAATCTCAAAATTTCCAGTCGCACACGGACATCCGCTGCTTGAAACAGGTGTATATACGCGTACACCTCGTACTCTCACACGCACTTCATACCTATTTATCGTTTCAATGCTGCGGCGCGGGGCGGACGCGCGAGAAGGCGGAGTCACACCATATAGCGCACATACACCTACCTATATACGGGTAGGGAGACCGACAGAGAGAGAGAGAGAGAGAGAGAGAGAGAGAGAGAACAGCATAACTGACAGCGTAACTGCCGGGGCGATACAACAAGCCGCCATTAGTCGCGGCGCAAGGTATTTCGATACTTGCCGTATAGAAGCAGAGAGCTGCAGAGCTGAGAGCTGTTGCTTCTTGCGCGCCACGGGAATATTCGTGTATAAAGTGCCCGGGGTGTAACAGACGAAGTTCAGTTATACGAAGCCGTCAGTCGTGCCAGTTATGATTTCCATCAGTGTAAAATTGTGTTCAGCATGTATACATAAACAAGATCGATGCATCGATTCCTCGAAAACGATCGTCGCGTTTTACCGAGAAATTTTCTCCGATTAATTGCCAATTAGGACAACAACTTTTTCCCCGCGAGCCGAAAATCCGATGGCCACAAAACAGATGTAAGCCCATTAGCGAAATCCGTTAACATGCGCAGAACGCGTGATTTCTCACTTGCCGTTGGGATCGCCAATTTCGCATGTCCTCCGCGCTGCATATGTATAGTGAGTTTCTTGCAAGCGATTCCACGACAAAGTTTTTCTGCCGATATCTCTTCGGGAGCTGAAATGGAGAGACCCGCTGAGACGGACCATATTAGCCTAAGCCACGGCTGCCGCGCACTTTTTACCCTCTGGGGCCTGGCCGCTGCTGCTGATGCTGCTGTGGTCGACCGACGGCGGCTACTAATTAGTCTGGCTCCCTATGTATACTGTACGGACTCTGTATAAACTCGAAATTGATCGGCTCGCGCGCAAAAAGCTAGAGGCTAATTCAGCCGGCGTGAGCTACGACATTGGATCGTTTGTAAATGATGAGGAATTAGTGCCGGGACATTGTCTTTTCACGAGATCGATAAGGTGAGCTTTGGCAATGGAAATGAGTTGATTGTTTTGTTATATTCAATTCATTAACATCTCGTCAAAATTCTTTCCAACGTAATGCGCGATAAAGTCTTCGCGCTTCGAGCGCAAATATAGCATGAGCGACCAAAGTAGCAGGTCAAACAAGGCAATTTTAGCATTGACAGGTACACCGTTAATATCTAGACTTGGCTCGCATATTGTTATGAGGGAAATGGAAAAGTGTTCATGCGCCACCTATTTTCACCTGCTAGAGACACGTCTCGCAAAAAAGCCAGTTCAAAACTGCTTTGTTTTTTCTTTATTTACATTAAAATTAAGTTTAATTTAGACTCGCAATGGTATTTTTGAAATAAAAATATTTCGTACACAAGTAAGTTTCAAATTTTGAAATTCTTGCGACAAACGAATAGAATGATTGCCATATCTTTTTTAGAGTAGGAAATCGCCTCTCCCCATAATTCAAACCCCGAAATCGCTCATTTCGACAAACGACTCCACAATCGTCTACTGTACATATACCATATAGCAGCCTATTCTCTCTCCGTTCTGGCACGACTCGTGTCCCCTGGCACTAAAAACAATGACGTGATTCCGCGAGCGCGCGGTATATATATATATGGCCGGAAGACGAATGGCTCGAGAGAACTGCAGCACATACAGCGCGAACACGCAGACATGGGCCGTATGAAACGCGCGATTATATTTCCCGATATTCGTACACGACCGTTCGAGGGCTTTATATTTCATCGATTCCGTAAATTGCAAGTGAAAAATTGCCTGGGTGGCACGTGTTATGTATGGAAAGAGTGGGGTAAACGATTTTACGAATTTGTATGCTGATCGTCATCAAAAATATAAGCTCGAAAACAAGCGCGTTTGAATATTCCGCTCGAATTTTCCCACAGAAGCTGCAGGTTGTTTCTTCTCGAAAAACGCTCGATTATTCCTGGCATTCGTGCCTCCGAATTCTCGGCTGACCTGCTACATAACCTTGTCCTCCATTTGTTTTTCCTGTTTTACACTGCGCGTAGCGCGTGTTTCGACAGCGCAGTTTCGCGTAAGAATTCAAGCCGATCCTCGCGACGATAAGCGCGAGCGCGTATAGGTAGTCGTAAAACTCGGGGAATCTGCTGCAGAAGCAGCAGCAGCATTAATGTTTTGTCGGCCCGCCCTGTGCGCTTCTTTTACGCCTTTTTTTCGCCGCTGTTACTGCTGCTGCTGCTGCTGTTGAAGGTGTCGGGAGAAATTCGAAAAGTGTGTAGCTACTTCAAGCAACAAAATCGTAAATCGAACGATTATAGCAGCCGTGTAATTTATTTGAGCGCGCGATGTGTTTTTGGGGCTCGAATTAATAATTGTGTAAGCGTAAGAGTAGGTATAGATTGACACATTTTTGCAAATACTGAAAATTTTCACTCTAAAAGTCCAGTATAAATAAATACACATATCTTGCGTATATAAGCTTTACATATCATACAAAAGCTGCGGCTGCACAGCCGCGATCGACGCATATATGAAACACCGGTGCGTCTCGACAGCCATTAATCAGTTGCCACATGCGAAATCGTCCAACAACGAGAAACATCCGAAGCGTAACACTCGCCAGCCAAATTATGTTACTGTCTTTGCTACACCGCTGTGTGTGCAAAGGTGTGTATATGTATATAGAAGAGACTTCAGCGCGTATATGAGAAACGGGCTGACGCGAGGCGCGATAACAACATGCGCGCGCGCCGTGTGTTTCTTCTTGTGTACACGTTTGCCGGTGTAATATAAGAAGGTGTAGAGAGAACACAGGGCTGCGCTTACGTTTATGGTTGGGGGATTGGCTTGTGTCTTGTGCGAATTATGGACTCGACGCGACCGGGTGACCTGAGAGAGAAACTCGCGATTATCAACGGAGATATGGATTTACCGATAGGGGTGGAGGTTTTGTACGTCGAGAGGCTTTTTCATGTAACTATAAGTATAAAAGTATGGATATATAATATAGGTACTCTTAGTCAATTTCTTTAGTACAAAAGTTCAGCAGCATTCCGAAATATAAATTCACATATATTGATTTATCACATTAATAGATGTTAGAGTTAATACGTTTATTCAATAAATGTGTAAGTTTCGTATTGCAAGGGCTATTTAATTTTAATACAAAATTCATGTGACAATTCACGATGCCCTGTGACGAAAGGATAGATTTGACTTGAAAAATCTTAAAACTAGAAAAGTCATAATCATAATAGATGTGCATATATTGATCTAAGCAGTTACAGCATGAGCGACTCAAACAGCAAGGCTTAAAACAGAAGGCTGCAGTTATAGCACACTCTTTTGTAAACATTCTGTGCGCAAATGAAGGCGAAGAAAACAAGAAAGTGCCTATACGCCACCTATCGTCACTAACCAGCGACTACACAGCCGAAAAATTCAAGCATGCAGTGACAGATACTGCAGGCCAGCGCAAACCCATTCGATACTACATCAATTATGGCTCTGTGCTACTAATACGACTGATTCCGCATGCTTCTTCATGTGTATATACACCCTCAAATATGCAAAGGCAGGAAATAAAAAAAAAAAACACCGGTCAGATGACCAGAGACGGGGGGGGAGGGAGGGAGTAGAAGCGGAGAATAAGTGCGCTCGCTCGCGTAGAATATAAATATATCCGCGCGCTCGCGCGAGTACAATGCTATCTCTGAGCCGGGATCAAATTGTCGAAGGAGGAACGAACATATTTCGCCGCTGACCCCGCAGACGCGGAGGGTTAAGGGATTCCACACTATGTGTGCACGCCTGGGCTACACATACATACATATATATGGGAATGGCCGATAAAAGAGAACGACTGACCATTCGTATAGAGAGGTGGATTCTTCTTTGGCGAATATGTATGTATGTGTGTGTGTGTGTGTGTGTGTATCGATCGGCTATCCGACGGTATGGTCTAGTTTTAAATTGATTTCAGTTTGTATGGACAAGTGTTCGCTGTGGGTTCGGGTTATAGATCGGTATGGAGTAAGTATCGTAGCTTACTCGAATGAGGGTATCGTAAGAATTTTATACTTCAACGTGTAACGGTACGATACGAAGAATATGTAATTTATATTCTCGCGTGTTATCCTACATTCATCATCGGTATCAACATCGGATTAAACAAGTGCGAAGTGGCTTAACCGAAGCCCAGCGATGTGTGCAAAAACAAAAGCCCTTCGAGTACAGAGAAAGAAAGAAAGAAAGATACTAACAGATATATACAAAGTGAGAGAGAGAGAGAAAGAGCAGCGAGCAGAAGGGAGATCGAGACACGGAGAAAAATAGCCGCTCAATTCCACTGGAATACCTCGATATATTTGTCGTCGTCGCTCGCCCCCAAGCGTATACGGCGCGCAGGTCGAGAGCAGCAGCAGCAGCAGCAGACTCTCGCGCCTCGTGCATAAATCTCGCGGGAATGTAACCCGGAGAGCTGCTGCTGCTGCTCCCCGTGCGTTCTTCTCCATTTTCTCTCTTTGCCGACTTCTCGCGGTGTTTCGTTTTTGTTCGATCGCTGTTGTGGATCGCTGCCTATGCCGATTCTTTAAACGATACGCTGCCGATTTTCTCGTTTGACGCGCTGTTTGCGATGATGGAACGGAGCGAATGGATATGGTTGGGATAATGTTGTCGATGAAGGAACAATAGTATTTCACGGTTTGATCGTTGATATACGAGCTAGACCTGGTTTTTTAAATTTTCTCATGCTCTTTTTCAACGAGACACTATATCTGTGCGGATGCCAACGCACACTTATTAGCATAGAGGGCTGTAATTATACGGGGATGCATTGTTTATGGCTCGTTTGACGGATCGTATCGACAGACATAATACACCGCACATAATACATCTTCCCGAACTGATTTTGAATTTTTCATATAGGTAGCCTCATTATCTTGTATGGGATACAATTTTCTTCTATATTATTTCACGTTAATTGATAAAAGTTAACCATTATCGCCACTCCAAATGCACTTACAGCATGAGTGGCCCGAACAGCAAGACTAGTAAAACCGTTTTGATATACGCAACTGAACGCCATATATAGCATTCAGGAAATCAAAAAATGCCTATCTGCCATCTATCGTCATTGATGTTTATACTCAGGCTTGGCTCTACTATACGACTGATTTTGCAAGCTTTCTTGCCATCGTATCTCTTTTCTCCTTGTACAAGCGTCTTATATGAGACGATGTAAACTATAACAAAAATCCATATTAGCTCAATAAAGCCCCAAGTCCAGCCGACAACAATCAATTCGTGAACCGAGCCGAGAAAAATGAAGCTACTTAAGTCAAAATCGAATCTCCCCTTTTACCTCGAGCGTAACTCTTCCGCAGGCGTATAGTATAATATATATTTACACGATATACACGAAAGTTCCATGTTTCCGCTCTCGTAATATTAATCATTAGCAGCGATGCAGCTGGTCTCTCGCTTTCGTATATATATATAGACTCGGGGATACACCTCGTCGCCCGAGGATAAGGCGCCCGGCTTATTTCAGAAAAATACCAATAATTGGCACGAGACTATACGGCGGTGGCGGCTTATCTGAGCGACGCACCTGTCCGAAACTCGGAAACACGACTTGCATGCAAATGCAGAATAATATTGCGATGAAACGGATTGGTCTGTTAACTTCTTTCTCGGTGTATAAAAATTCGAGAAAGTTAATTCCGCGATGAAAGTTAATCCCTTAATGCGCGCGTGATAAGTTTTAAAACTTTCGAGAATTAAACCCTTATCCACTAAACGCGTCGTTCCACAACCCGCAAAATGTATCATCGAATTAACCAGAGAGATAATCAGCCGATCGAACTTGAATGAGCAGTAAAAAAAAGCTGCGTAAAATCCAGCGAGTCACCCGCATCCATAAAACGCCAAACTGCTCTCTCGATCAAAATCGAGTCTCAGCGCAAGGGCAAAGCCAATTTTCTCCCGAGGAAATTCGCCCGGGATATCTTTGTTTCAATCGAGGCGATATTTCTAATCCAACCTCTCGAAGCCATATCGCTCGCATCAACGACTCCCTCGATTTCCGGTGCGACGCGCGTTTACTCTTTGTCTTCTCTCTACTGTTTTTCTCTTTTTCTCTATTGCATTATATCGCTCTAGTGTGAATTGCAGCCATACGATTATCTTTTTCAAATTGATTGTCCGGTATAACGTGTAAACTCGGTATCAAAATGCACAGCTCGAGATTCTTCAGTCTGCTTCGACACAATCTAGCTAGAGATGCACAGCTCGCAAACGAATACTCCCAATAACTTACCCATTGTTTCGCGGCATCGCCACTCCATCTCGGAATTCCTCTGCCCCCCACTTTATTTACCTACTGCACCCTTTCCTTCCGTCCTCGCACTCGTTTGCTGTCGGTCTGACTCTTCCCCCCATCCATCGCGATAACGGTTTCCTCTCGCGCGAGTCAAGACACATATACACACAGACACACACCCACAGGAAAATGGCGTCGGACGTCGTCGTGTCCTGAAATGGCGGAAAAGCTCGACGCCCAGTTGGAACGAGGCAATTTTCGTGGAACTACGCCCCGAGGAAGCTCGAGTTGCTGGCTAAGCAATTTTCTTATCGGGCCCGTCATTTCCGGTCATTCATCTCATGGCTTGTAAGGCAGCAGCGACGGGAGGGACATTGATTAAGGGTCGTCGTTTGAACTCTCGCGAAATAGCTGCTATCCTAGCTACGCTCTCGGACTCTCGCTTATTTCGACGCTTTCTCCCTCTCCCTCTCTCTCTCTTTTACTCTTCTGCCGCTGCTGCTGCTGCTGCTGCTGCCGCGCTGCTCTCTATTCCGAGTGAAAAGTCCTCTGCCGCTCGTTTCTATCCCCCCATATACCCTCCCTATATACGCTTTTGATTCAATTTACCGAGGCGGACGACGCTCCCAGAGATGGCCAGCGATAAAAGAGTCAAACTGCAAGCTCCGCCGGCAGCATCGGCCGATCCTTGTTTTTCTTTTTTATCCAGATGGAGTGAGTAGGTTTGTTTGCCTTTTTCGGCTTCTACGCTACATGTACGCCCCGATTCTTTTTTGCTCGCGAGAGCGCAGCGCTTCGGATGCTTTTTTTTCTTCGATCCATAGTCGCTATACTCTGATTGTTCTTTCTATTTCTCTATCGGATATGGCGCGAACGGCTTCTGCTGCTGCTATGATCGCTTTGGAGAGAAATATTTGCTTTGCAAACACGTATATGCCATTATTGTAACGATGAAATTATTCTCTGTTGTACATCAGCAAGGAAGATGAGAATGATGTGCTCATACAGAACAACAACAATTTCACCTTTTACAATATTTAAAAATGTTCAAAGTTTAGGATTAAACAGACAACAGCTAGCGAAAGTAGACAACGAAGATTCACACATGTCACAGCGGTAACTTTACATCGCATAATCGATAGAATACTTATCGGCAGCTTGAATTATTCCCATTCATTGTTTTTTTCCTCTCTCTTTCTCTTTCCTCGTATAATCCGCGCCACGGCCCCTTATAACCATATATAACGGTCCGAATTAACGGCGCGCGACTTTTCCGCTATTTTTCCAGCGGACCGGACTTTATCGGCTCTCGATCAAATCAAGCCTCTCACTCCTGCACACCCCCGAGCTCGCGAATCATTTATCCGGCGCGATGTGTCTCTATATCTATATGGTATGTATAGAGAAAGAGAGATAAAAAGGCGATAATCGACGCCAGGCTGTCTGATGAGTTTAAGATTTCACGCGATATCGGGCGCGCGTCGCTTTTTCGGCGCGACTTAATTAACAAGCTCTATACACTCTCTTTCTCTTTTCCAAAGCGAAAGAGAGAGAGAGAGAGAGATAGATTGCGGATTACGGATCTCTCGCGTAATTGCGGATGGCGGCGATAATGAGCGTCGATGGACTTGATTTGGAAAGACTTTTAGAAGTGCGATGGACTGGCTGATAATTTTGTCATGGTGTTACATTGATGAGATTTGGCGGAAGATACGACAACCATCCGGTTTTTCTGCGGTGGGTATATAAAAAGTTTGTTTGAGCTTGGATTTACACGATGCTGATTTCGCGCCTAACGGAATCTTAAATTTAAAAATTTTTCACTCTTGATTAATGTGATTATGTACTTTTGTATTTGTAACCTGTAAAAATATGAGATAATTTATAGACTAATTAGACTGCCTATGATTTCCCCTTTGCTTAAACTCTCCAAATTTTTGGCTAACGAAGATATAGGTGGCGCATAGACATTTTCCTCTTTCCCTCAGCGAAATCTACGCGCCGAGTGTGCATGTAGCCCTATAACAAGAATTGTCTATTGGACCTGGTATAATTTCGGCCGCTCATGCTGTAACTACTTAAATCTACCCTATCTCAATCTATCTATCTCAATTGAAATTGTGTATGTGTTCTTTAGCGACAAGATCCCGAAATCATTCGCAAAAATATTCAGGTCACCAAAACTTTATAACTTCCTGCATATACACACCGCATATGTCAAAAAAAAAAGTTTTCTTTCAGACTCCAGTCCAAACTCTGTCAATGTAAAGCGAACCACTCTCGTCTCTTTCACTCGTCGCGCGTGAAACTTGATTTTCGCCCTTACATCACCGGTACTTCTATCTAGCGCACTCGTATTATATATCTGCCGCTACTGCTGCCGTCTGTCAGAGCGTTAGCAGTGCCGGCGAATTTATGGAATTATGCGACGAGGGAATCCATTTGCATGCATAAAAGTGCGACGTTATAACTCGACGCAAGCTGCGAGTGCTGTGCCCCGACGTAATTGGCTCGACGTTGATGCCTACGTAGAAGTCTTGCGAGGATTCGACTTTGCGCGTGAGACTCGCGTGTGGCTGTATTCGTTTAACGAATTCGTTTATATTCGTTAAAATAAGTCGCTATTTAATTACCAAGCGAATGCAACTATAAAAGAAATTCAATTACCCGCGAAGGATCAGCATCGCTTCACTCATCGTTCCTTCTCTGTGCCAAGCTGTTGCCGGTAATCGAGCGATAACGACGAATTAAACGTCAAAACGATTCCCTTGTAAACCAGCGTAATTAACTTTTGCACGCGGGCGAGAATCCAAGAAGAAGAAGGAACGGCGCAGAAAAATCGAAAACTTTCTAATCCCGTCGAATCAGGCGATATTAAAAGCCGCCCCCCGCGCGCGTATACCCTTGCCCGTTTTCACCCTTTTAATAAAGTCTCGACGCCTCGAAAAGAAAGTCGTCGTCGGCGACGGTGCGGCGGCGGCGACGCGCGTCTGAAAAAGGAAGAGGCGTAAGCCGCGAATCTGCGTAGCGCCAGCCTCCCTAAAAGGGTCGTAACTACTTAATTCCGTGAGACACCTCCAACTCGAGCTTCGTCTAACCTCGGGGCTCTACTTCTTATTCTCGGCGGCTCTTTTTGCATGACAAAAGAACCGCGGGAAATTTCAATTTCCACGATGGCCCGATCGTATATAGCTATATACATAAGCAACGGATTCGGGCTATAGTTGCACTTTCCAAACATCTAATAAGCAAAGGATTTGTGCTTTACACAGCGATTTCGATACGTAAAGTTGCTTGTTAGACACATTATGATAAAATAAAATTCATTAATAATGATAATAAATTAGATACACAATTACTGAGTTTCGTGAATTTAATTGTATTTATGATTTTATGCAGTGTTTTTTTATAAATAGAGCGAATACAACACGTTAGATTGTGCCGGTTTTTTTAGTTATTCAGATAAAAATAAAGACATCCATGATGATATGACTGTTATCGCTAGAAAGACGATATTTTTCTCGTTCCAAGCTTCAGTTTCATTTCAACTTAGACAGAGATAGCTTCTGCAAAGTAAGTTTTATTCAAGTGACATTTTGCTTTTACAAAAATTGTAATATAACCTAAAGTGCAATTCTTAAAAACATGTGAAGTGAGCACATAGTGAAGTTTCAAATATTCTTATACTTGTTTCAGCTTTAGAAACAAAAAATGAAATTCCACACTTATCGAACCTCACAGCATTTGTTTAATTTAACGCTGTTTACTTTAATCTATACTTGTAATACTTTCAACAATTGTCAGGATTCAGTTACGCGAAGTTTCTCAAAAAACTATACCTTACAAAAAGGATCTGAAGCGATCGTCTCAACCTATATTTTATCACGATCACTCAACGAAAAAGTGAATGATGCTTACCATTATGCGATCTGTAAGAGCTTGGATTCAAAGTTTTTATCTTGCAATATTACAATGGAAACAAGGCTTTTTGCACACGTTTCTATTAAACATTATTGTGCTGATTATAAAATAAATTTTCCGGAAGTCTATCGACCGCGTATACGTACTTATCGTCTAAAAAACAACTCTAGGATTTTCTTACATTTAGATCATACGTTACACGAGAATATGAGTTTATACGAAAATGTTCACCTTATCGACATGGCAAAGTGTAAAAACATAATGAATTTTACAATGTATTTGGAATTTAATGATTCTCCTCAATTTATGGCTTTGTACGAAAACGCTATAGAACTCGGATTCGCAGACAAAAAGCATTGTAATGGTAGACCTTCTTGCAAGATAACCTACGATTATAACGGTAAACAAATTGGCGAGACTAAACCTTTTCGTGGGCAAGACTCGTTTTATCATAATAGAATGAGATCAGTAAATCCCGTATCTCAACAAAACCCAGGCAAGGGTTATTACATTGGTGATCTTGGTACTATATCTTACATTGATTCCTTTGGTGAAGGCAAAAGACAACTTGCAAATTTTACAAACTCCAATAACATCGAACTTGTTGCTAGTTCATGTGCTCACGAGCTTTATACTTATTGTTTTAAGTATAAGATTGAAAATACTGTACAGTGTCTCCAATACGATACTGAAAAAGTAAGAATGAATATCACAATCAAGGTGGCAAATACCACCGCATGGTTGGCTGTACGCGATCTTGCAGATGGAGGCTTTGTACTAGCAACAGGAAGCTGTACTTCGGTGAATGATATGAGTATTCAAGACCAAATTTCTTGCGAAGAATTCAGAATTCAAAGATTTTCTGCAGATGGCCAAATGTATGAAGCGCTGGACATCGATGAGTTCAAACTTTGGATTAACGCAAATATATTGCGTATTGGTTTGTACCAAGTAGTGATCAGTGAGAATGATAATGATGAATTTTGCATATTTTGGACCTGGATTAGTGACTATTATGAAGATCATGAAAATCATACTTATACTAAATGGTGTGTGCCAACAGAATATACGTTAATTCGTGACTAGAAAGTAGAATAAATCAATATTAAGCAGAAATCTATAAAGTGTTGAAAATTAATAAATATGTGTAAAATAATAATATTAAACTTTGGTTTTAAAATTTTTACTGTAATTTATCATTCATTATTATCACGAAAAATGAGATTTTAGATATTTGACCGCACTAAGTTACCACATCAGTAAGTTACACGCAGCACTACTATTCAGATTGGCCTTGATTTTGGCATTATCTCCAGATAAAGCTTAGACGTATTTTCCAGAAATTCTATATCATTTCATTTGACATATACTTTCACGTATACTTCAAATAATTCACCTTCCGCTTTTTAAATTCCTGTAAAGCGTGAAAATTCTACCACAGTCCTCGACAATTTTTACACAGCACACACACACCAGCATCCCATTACTCCGAACAGTCGACATCAGCAAAAACATAAACGTCACAGTCACGAAAACCATACGAATTTTAATTCAAAACTCGGAGCCTTTATTTATAACACCTCCACGGCACACATCAACGCAATACGCAGCAATTTTTACCGCTCCATTATTCAACGGCGTCGTCGCGCTGTTAACACACTCGGCTCGCGTGTAGGTACTTTTTATCCAGCGACGCATCCAATTTATTGAGTGACTGTATGCCACACTAGTCGCAGTAAAAAAAAGCGCGAGCTTATACTGCACAAGAGAGAGTATAAAATTCGCTTCGCTTGCGCGCGACAACTTCATTCACTTCACACACATTATACACTCGCGCTGTCTACACGGCAAAACAAACACCATTTTCATAATTACATACGTGTCCATGCTCGTAGGCATACACACATATATACCGCGACGAGTGTCGAGCACGCGACGACGACGTATTGCGCCGTTAAATATAATTTCGCTAATTAAACGCCGCCTGCGGCCCTTCCGCGTTATAACGTTCTCTCTTCTTCTTCTTCTTCTTCATCCTCGTCGACTTGGACGTGAAAGTGCATCCCGTGATCGGTGTTATATTGCAGGCACATCTTCGTTTTTTTTTCTTTATACGGGCCGCTTAGTGCCATCGGAATTGCTAATAAAGAGCGAGCGAGAATCGAAGCGAGGTCGTTCTCGAGAGGTGCAGAGCTGATGATTGCCAAGCTGGACGACTTTGGATATATTCTTTATATATGAGAAGGGAGAGTTTTATGTAGCGAGAGATGTAGTTAAAAGAGATGATGGCTGCACGAGATGTGAGACGGAAGCTTGTGACACTCCAGCAAGCTTCCTGATGGTGTAAGGCCGTTGAACGACTGAAATCACTATGTTTTATGGGGGAAGGTATTTTATTAGAAAGGAAGTTTAGTATATGAATAGGAGGAAATTTCAAGAGTTTTTAATGTATATTTGGTTATCTTTTGTAGGTAATCACTTCTGCCGCAGCTGCACGAAGCGTAAGAATTATTTTCTCAATGTCTCAATTAATGTCCCTAACTCATGAATAAATGCGAGGAGTCTTGAGTAGACAACGTACTTCCACAAATTGCACGTACTCTATACTGGCTGTATACCGTCTCCCCAAACAACCTTCCACTATTAATTTATAAGCCCGTGTATAGAACCCTCAGAAAATAAGCGCATAATACTTGTTAAACGCTCGGAGGAAGTTATTATACCTCCATACATATACGGAAATTTCAAGTTAAAAAGGAAATTCATAAGGCCATTTTATGCTCAATGCTCAGAAAACGGGTATATTTAGGACATTGTTAGTGATTGGTTCGACGACTTGATTGCAGGTTTGCGCCTCGAATTACCCGCATCTACCAGCCGAGTGTGTGCACCCTCTGATTACTTACTCCTCGTTGTTTTTTCCGCGAGCGAGTTGTGTGTGTGTGTGTGTGTGTGTGTCAGGGGTAAATTTGCAATTTCGCGTTTGACGAAAACCGTTGCGACTGTGACTGGTGTTACGAGAACGAGGACACTCTGAAGGAGGTTATAATTGTGGACGTCACATTTCAGAAATGTAAGTAAGTATCGAGACGACTTGTATTTTATAATTCGTCGTCCCGTTATGTGGAACGCTTATGTATATTTATATTTGCATACGAAAGAGACATCGTTAAACTGAGATAATTGTACTGTTATCTGTCAGCGTAATAATGGTGTTACTTATAACTGCAAAATTATAATAAAAAAGCATGTCACTCTGCGTAATAATTTAAAAAAAAAAATCAAAATCCCTTCTTCCCGTCGTTTGCACCTCCCTCAAACCCACAACACTAGCATCAGTAACAAGACACCCCTTACAGTAAAACCCACATATCCAAAGAATCGAAAAAATCCTTCTACCCTCTTTGCCCCAAAAAGAAAGCTCAGCTCCGCTCAGCCCGGCGTCGGCGTGTGTCGGACGTTTCTCCGGGGAACGATCAATGATAGGCCGAGCGCGTCACGTGACCTCGCCGCAGGGAGTTCGCGCAATGCATCACCAACCAGGCAGGCCGCCCCCGTATAGTCGCATGGCGAGCTTTCTCTCTTTTCGCCGCGGCAGCGGCCGACAGACACCGAGCTTCCGGATCTCCTTTTATTGTATGTTCCACACCGGGATGCGGCCTAAGTGCGGTATGTCGAAGACATCAGGGTTTTGCGTGTAATGGTTTTTTCTTTGAGACGCCTATCATCCTATTAGAAAGTATGAAACGCTGAAAGGCTGAAAACAGTACACATCCCGCAGCGATACTTTTCAGGCCAACTGTACACCCTATACAGCACAAGGAAGCGCATCTTCTCGCGGCGGTAGTTCTCCTCGACTCGACTCTCTCGTACAGAAGTGGGGAGAAACGCGAAGTCTCAAGAACCTCGAGCTTTCCTCCCTACCTGCTTCTTCCCCACCCACACAGGCGCGTACACACGCAGCCGTAGCCAAGAAAGCGTTACGCTGTGTATATACCTACTTCTCTCTCGTCTCCCTCCCTCTTCGAGTACTAAACGGGATTGTTGCTACGTTGCTCTTGGCGACCAGCAAGTGTCGTCTTCGCTCTGTTCCTCCTCCTCCTCCTCCGCATTGACCCGACTCCTGCTGATTCTCAACGCCTTCGTCTCTCGTCTTCTGCGCCGGCGTATAGCCCTGCTACTACTGGCTGGCACTTTGCGCCCGCTACTACTTCGGAGTCTAAGAGAGAGAGAGAGAGACCGCGACAATTGTTGTTCTTCGTGACTGTGTTCTACTCGGTACTTTGCTTTATACCGCTTGCTGAGCAGACTGTAGGGATGCCGCCAAAGAGACGCGGACTGCGCGACTGTTCGCTTTAAGAATCTTCGTTTTTCTGCCTCTTGAGTTTTCGTTGCAATTTTGATAAAAAAAAACTGAAGCGTTATTCACTTATAGCGAGCTATCTTCCCGCGAAAAAAAAAACCTCACCTACAACAAAACAAGACTCCACCATTCTCTCAAATTTCACGGATCCGTCCGTAAAAACAAACTGCATATATATCAGAGCGAAAGGCTATTCTTTTTCTCCGTCCAACTCGCCTCGCAAATCCGACGAACAAACACACGCGTATATAGACGCGCGATGAAAGGAAAAAAAAACGCGGACGGATATATCTACAAAGAAACGAGCAACAAAATACTGGCCGTCGGCGCGCGACGCCGGGAAAAATCATTTCCATCCTCGTTTACACAGCGGCTCGCTATTCTTTTAATATTTCATAAGGGTTCGTGGCGAAAAACGTATACAGATCGCGTCGTCGTCCTCCGGCGAAAAAACAAAGGAACGTTTTATATCGATGCGAGTGGGCCTTTAAGACGAGGGTATACATACGGTTTATTGAAAAAGGTATCCAGCGATTCGCTGTCGACTCTTGTGCAAAATTTTCCAGGCGTCGAGCGACATTTTGAGCGCAGAATTAGCGCTGAGAAAAAACTCGTACAGTAGCGTATAGTACGAGAGGAATAAAGGAAGCGAATAAATTCCAAACTTGTAAGTTGCAGGAAGGAGACGAAACGAGAATGAGAAAGAAAATGGCAACATGTATAAATGTAAGTAGTCGCGGCTGCAGAGGAGTTGTGGAGGGAGGAGAGGGGATGGCGAGAGAACGAGAGAGAGAGAGAGGAAATGTGTGTATATGCAATACACGTAAGCTACCCTGGGTATAGCCTGGTCTACAGCGTCGCCTGTGCGCTCGCGCGCCCATACAGCCATTATGCCGTCGCGAGAACCGTCTGTTTGCATACTAAAAAGGTTTAAGACTCCCGGGACAGAAATAATATTCACTCGAGTCGACTTGCCTCTCTTCTTTTCTCTCTAGTTGTGCCCTTTTGACTCGGTTCACACAAGGCGTGTGCAGTCTTTAGTTGAATATAAAAATTAAACGGTGCTTGATTTATTTTGATGATTCTTATTGATTCTCATCAGTCAATAAATATTATGCGTTATTATTGGATTATGCAAGAAAAAAAAATGTTTGAAGAAACAACTCTCTTTTAATTTTGTCAAAGACGAGCTATGCGAAAACGAAAATGTATCGAACCATAGTCATTCCCGTAAACCAAACGATCCAACTTATGTCTAAGCATCCTTCTGTGAACACTCCTTTATATTCCCTCCTTTTCTCGCGAATTCCCAAGCTCCTGTTTCCATCTAATTCGCTCGTCTCTCGCGCACTCTTTCCACTCATCTCTCCCACTACACATATATAGAAATACAGTCATCGCGTCGTCGACTGCCAAGCTGCTTCGCTCTGTCGCGTATATAAACGAATGTATATACTGTGTCGCGGCTGCGCTGCTGTCGCGAATTCTTCCGTGGGCAATCCCACGGGGATGTGCGCGAGAGGATTTATCTGCCGCGAAAGCAACAGAAAGAGGATGAAGCAGAGAGAGAGAGAGAGAGAGAGAGAGAGAGAGAGAGAGAGAGAGAGAGAGAGACCGGTCGACAAATTCAACGGGACTTTGAGCATTTTAATGCGTCCTTTCGCTTCTCTCCGTCGTCGTTGTCGTCGTCATCATCATCTCGACAGAACACCCTTTTTGGGGGAAGGATATATGACGGACGATAGAGAGAGAGAGAGAGAAAATTGTTTTTGATTGTTTCGTGGTGAGAGGTCGACGCGTTGGGACTTTATGGCGATGGCTCGTTGTATTTTGAGGATGATAAGTGTGATTTAAAGAGAGAATGCTTTTTAGCGAAGATCTTTCTGGAAGTTTAGTTGACGAAGTGCAAGTCATCATAATTAAAATTTCGAATTTCGGAGCAACTATAATATTCATTGCCGACCGAGAAACCACTAATTTGCTTATAACTTAATTATAAAGACTAAATATTAGCATAAACTACACGATATAGTTGCCCTTCATTATTTTATCATCCCATCATTTTACAAAGTTCGAAGTTCATATTTGAATGTCTTGCTGAATGCGATTTGGATGATGTTGATTTGAAATTTAAAACAGTTTGGGAGTGATTATAAAAATAACACAACAGTAACGAGCAATATTTTCTTCTTCTTTGTGTACTTTTTTCTAATAAATAGAATTTGATTGGATCAAAACAACTCTATTATGACCACATTCTACAGACATTTTCTGAAAATATGGAAAAACACATAAGTATAGTTTTTGCCCTTCCATAAAAAATATCAGTCTATCGAACGACAAAAATTCAAAAAGAGTAAAGTCTCGAAAAATCCGTGCAAATCCAGTGACAATAAAAGCCAATCCCTCGCAGTTGACCAAACTCCATAGTCCCGCATAGGTTCGAATTCATTCGAAACGCATCGTCAGCCAGCGCAACGGGTCAATCGCAGACCGGATGACCGTGCAAAACGGTGATAGTAGTAACATCGAATTATTGCTCGGCCAACAGGCTCGTAACGCGCGTCCGGCCAGCCGCGTACACACGTATATACCCGACACACACAACGGACAGGTTTAACGGAGGCAAAGTGACGACAGCGGCTGCATCAGTGCTGCTATATATATATAGCGTACCAGCTAGGGGTTATACGACCACTAAGGCCTGTTTACACTATATAGCTGCGCCCACGAGCACTGATCAGTGATCAGTCCCGAATTTCAAATTGTTCTCCTACACGTGCACGAGCTTGATCTCGAGGGGATCATTAAATTTCTGTACTACGGTGCAAAAATTTTCCATATTACACATTATTGCACCAGGGTATCAAATGACGATCATTTCAAAATGACTCGAACATTGAAAAAATCAAGTTAGCATCAACTATCCGAAAAACACACTTTACATCCCTGCAAGCTCTCTAATACATTCTCAAAACTGATAAGCCTGGGCTCGCAGCACTCGGAAACAAAGCCGCGACAAGTGAGCGTAACAATGCCGCTCCTCGCGTAAGTCGCCTCGAGAGGGAGAGACCACACGACCTCAGCAACCCGAGGCTCGCCTTCACGCGAGCTCAGCGACGCATAATAGCCATAAATTTGCGAGGACAGCCCTTTCTCCTGTACAGTCCGATGAACAAACTGGATTAGAAACCGTCACGAGTGCGTGCAGTGCTAGCGCTAACTATACACAGTATAGTTCTCTCTCTCTCTCTCTCTCATTCTCGTCCTTCCAGAAGGCGAGTTTAGGCACGCGCGACTCGGATTTACGGCCTCCCATTATGACGTTGACGTATCACCTTGCGCGAACCACCAGCTCATAAAGCAAGCCCACCAAAGCTCCGTGTAGTTCAAAGCTATAGGCTACACTGTGTGTATTGAGAAGGAGGTGTTTCATACCCGGAACGCGTGGGAGGAGGAGGTGAATATACGTGAATATACCAAGAGGGAAAGAAGGGGGTCTTAGGAATCCGAGTATACAGTACGTGAGAAGGTGAGAGATTACGAGTGCAAAGTCGCGAGGGCATTGTTTCTGGATTAAACGTATTATTGCTTTTGACCGAATAGTTTGATTTATACGGACGCGCGTTGAATCCACGCGTGCCACGAATTTTCAAATATTCGGGCTTCAAACGCATAAATTTTCTCATCGAGACTTATAACACTTCCGCCAGATAATCGCATCCATCACCCCTTATAATTCCCAGCAATGCATCTCTTTCTTTTCCGCAACAGCTCTCCTCCAGAAGCACGTAATTTCAGCAAGTAGACGCATCAGCGGGAATGCGCCTCTATCGTCCCTCTAAATCAAAAACGTCGTCGTCCCGTGTGCGCGCGCGTACCTCAGCAGCGACGTATACGTATAATAAATGCTCGCGCTTGCTTCGAAAGGAATCCGCGAAAAGTATGCGTGTACCTACAAAGAGAGTAGCCGCGCAACAGCGAAAGCTTACTTACACGTTAGCGCGCACAGGCTCTTGTCGCAATATCTCTCAACGCGCGCGTTCTCTCCTTGAAATTCTCGTAACATTGGAATGCCGACGATACATAGCGTGTATAATACGAGTAGAGTTTCTGAGGGAGTCGAATGTTGCTTGATGAGCTGCGGGTATTTTTTTTTTTTCAGGAGGAGGTGAAAGTCGTATAGAGGAGAGGGTTATTTATTGGGCGGAGTAGGAGGTTTACGATTTGTTGACGCTGGGATCGTTAGTTTTATGGATGGCGGGGAAGGATTTTACACGTTGTGTAATGGCTAATTAGCTTTTAAGTAGAAATGTGTGTTTCGTTTTAGATGCATTCGACGTTCGTCGGTAATTAATGTTTAATCATTTTAAAAAATCTGCTTTCTTGGAATTCTGAACTGTTTTTATTTTATAAAGTATACGTTGCCGGGAAATAAAAACTCATACAAGAGAGCGAAATAGCGTCATCGCCAATTTTGAATTATCGTCCCTCTCACCACCCTTTCCCATCAGCACGTCCGCAAAATCGCCACAATCCGGCCAGCTCTGCGGCTAAAACTACTGTCCGACCCGTCGTACGCCTCCTAAGTTATTGGCATTTTCCGTTCCGTAATGGTCGCCGCAAAGGCAGGGTGACGCAGCAGCAGTATAGCAGTAGCATAGTATATAGTCCGCGATTTAAAGGGCGTGCGCGCGAAGCGTTTTATGCCCGATTCAATTTATACCCACTCCCCGACGGCTTCCGGAGCGAAGTGCGTTCTTTCCGCGCGCTCATCTTTCGCCGCGTCGAACTTCCGCCGATTTTCTTTCTATATCGCAAGAGATGAATTATTGCAGACGTGTGACTCGGTGAATGGCTATAAATCTTGGAAAATGGTATACGCCGTCGATGGAATTTGTACAGGATATGGACCAGATGAGCGTAGCGGAGGAATAATGTTGCCAGGATAATATTGAATTAGTGCGATCGGTGAGAATTGTTTCGATGTTGGGGATTGTATTGATTCGATGTGAAACATTATCGATATCCTGTTGACCATTGCGTTGTCCACGGATACTGTATGGGTATAAGTACAAATTTTTCAAGAAATCAACATCCAAACCCACGTTCTGCGAAACCCCTCCTCCATCAGAGTCCTGACACGTGTAATACACACAATGTACAAAAGCATTAATTCCGAATCAGCCATATCATTCTTCCAGCAATCCAGAACACCCTCGTATCTATCCAGAGACACGTGCAGGCAAAATCGAAGCGCAGCCATAAGACACAATCGGGTAGCCGAGTAGCGAACATCGATTGCCGTCTAGCTTGTAACACCGCGGTACGAACAGAGGGGCGACGGATCAGGTCTCTCCGGCTACGCGATAAAGCAAGCGGTCTGGAAAATGCCTGGGATCAAGCCTCGGCAAAAAGTGCCGTCGAGCCCGTTACGAATCCGATGGAGAAAGAGAGAAAGAGAGAGAGAGAGACTTTATTACGCTGCCCCTCGAGCTGAATTTATGAGCGAAGTAATGCGAATTAAACTAACGCGAGCCTTATGATGCTTAGGCTCGGTTGGTCGAAGGCCGGAAAAAAGAACAGCGGGGAAATCACGGTTTATGTATAAGGATGCGGGGAATGGGCTGAAGTGCGTGTTAGACTTTTTTTCGTGGGTGTAGGAGGAAATGCTGAGATTGAGTTAGTTTGCTGAATTTTTTAAGGCGAGATTCGTGATTGCTGTGGTTGATGCGTTTTCATTTGAATTTTAATTGATTGCAAGATGGTGGATTTAATTGATACAGGAGAAGTGACGGAACAGAATTTTAACTGCGTTGTTGCAAAATCGGAATTTATACAAACGCTATCTTTGGCTTCTTGAACGTAAGTGACAGTCGATGTTTCGGGATATTGTCAGCGAACGTGTCTATATTATAAAGTAGTCGAAATAGATATTCATATAAGCGAGTTATCGATGGCATATTTCTAAAGTTGAATTTCAAGTTAACATGCAAGCCGATTCGCCACCTACATAAAACAATAGGCGACGTATTGGATCGACATTTTAGCACCTCCGAAGAAACATGTCTTTCAATTTCAATTTCGAAGTTATTCTAGACTTTTGTTAACGTCATTTAAGACGAAATTTCAAAAATGTTCTGATGCGTAAATTTTTTAGAATACGAAAGATTACAATTCTTAATACATTAAAATATATTTTCCAGCTTTGATTTATAATGCAACGTACTTTGAGATATACTATTGCAAATTATCTAAAATATGCTCTATATATAAAGTGGCACTGAGAGCCACCTACACAACTGCGCACGAAGCCCGGCATAGATCAGAGACAAAACTGTTCCCCACTTTCCCGTCAGACAGCGGCATAAGAGTCGCAAACGAACGCAGCTGCTGTGCAAATCGATTTCTGCCTCTCACGAGTGTTCGCAACGTCGCTTTCTACCTTATCAACTGTAGCCAACATAGATATCAAAGAGTTCAGCATTTCGTAATATCTATAAGAACAGTCCAGAACCCGATTGACTCTCGGCAAAACCGGTTTCTATCGAATAAATGCATTAGGATCATCGCACGTATTAAAGAGCTCTGTTAATCATGTGGATTCAGACGTAACATCGACTTTCTTCATATATCATCTATAAGAAAGCTTGAAACAGATTTCAAAAATGTGAAATGAACGGGATATTGCAACACTTTAACGGTTAGAAAAGTTGTACCGTGGGATAATATAATAAACTTTGGAATTTCTATTCAGACTATACTCAAAAGTAAATTTATATTAGTCACAGTTTTAAATTTTTGTATAATTAATGGTCTTTCATAATACCCTTAACAAAAATAAATCGCTACAACTTCTGATGTGGATTACTTCACCATTCAATAAAGTAGCAACATTACGAGCAAAAGCATAAAGTTATTATAATAATTCATCTCCATAAATTGCAAAACCAAGTCATCTTCGAAAACCTAAGTGAACTACTCGCACTCCAGATGGCCACCAACAATCGTAGCACCGCGCTACGCGGCGGCAAATTCTCGCAACTACTGCATCAGCTCTACCTGAATCGATAAGTGCAGTCGAGGCTCAACTCTAGCGTGTGTACGAACCGGCTCACGTTTGGTCTGCCCCTCACACGATATATCAAATGTAGCGCGCGCGAGAGTAAAAAATCGAGTGAGCCATGCGGTATTAGTAGTGATAAGCGATTAGGCCTTGAGAGAGAGAAGCTCGCTGGGATGTTCGTTACACACCGGAGAGAAGCACATTGTGCCAGTCGGTCGTGAGGCGTAGAGTAGTCGTCATCAGCTGATCGTGCGCGCGCTTCGTGTTTATAAGTACAACCAGTGGCTTGTGGTGTTTGTACACATATATATCTGCGTTGAACAGTGATAGCGGTGTGCAGCGTGGAGGCTAGACTGCTTGGTGCTTGAAGTGATTGTTTTGGTCTGAAACGTCGATTTAAATTGGCGAAGGTATTTTGTCTTCTTTACTTCATCGTATTTTGGTGTAGGGATCACTTTTGATTGAAGAAAATGAATTGGCAAGAATTGAAGACATTCTTAATCTTTCAAATATCTCTAATTAGCATTTTCGCAGCTGCGAATACGTAACGGCTGTACAAAGTTTGTCTCTAATAACATGGCAAAGTATAGCGTATTCGCAAGTATTCTTGTCACTTCTAATAATTATGACCGTACCTGCATTCAATGTCCATGAATTATTTACAGTTACTCTTGTAGATGAGTGTTGTTACTGTACTCGTATACGTCGCACTATCTTTTCTATTCTTCTCTTATCTTTCCGCGCATTTTGCTTGTTTCCGTCTTTTTTTTCACGATTAGACCTTGCTCATGATGTTAATTTCAATATAAGAAAATTCTTTTAATTTAAATCTTGTATTTTATTATTAAAAAATATAATTGAATTTCGTATTTTTGATTAAATACTATGCAAAATATTATTTTTTGCTGTATGTGCAATTAAATCGTATCGAATAACGGCTGAAAAAACACGAGTGAATAAAACAAAGAAAAACAACGTTTACCTGTGTTTGCATTCGAGCATTCAATAATTCTGTTGTGGGAATCGAGGTGGAAATGATTCAATTTTATACAGCTTCATATTGAAAACCCGAAAACAAAATTAATAATAAATAAAGAACAATAGAAAACAAGCACTTTTGCTCTTTTCAATCCAAGGTATTGTATTTCAGTATATAAATGAAATTATAAAACCACTGAACAAAAATTAGTTCAACTATTGCGTACATAAAAAAGTTGAACTTTGACCTGATTTATTTGAATCCAATCAATAAACTAAACAAATTATTATGGACAATGATACTATAAAATAAAACTCGCAGCAAAACGTTCAAAATATTTCCATAAATTTGTTTGTATCATATTTTATGATTCGATATCATTGTTATCAATGGAAAACCGTGGGTGGCGAAAATAAGAGTATAAATGCTGTATCGCTACTGAAATAAATTGCAAAAGTGAAATGAATTGTGGTGTGAAAAATGGCATTGATTGAAGAGGTATAGGGTCAAAGTTTATCACAGGTCGTTGACAGTTTATGTATTTTGCAATAGCTTGTTCATTTTCGGAGAAATCAATAGTTTGGTACACGATTTGAGCATATAGTAGCATTTAAAAATATAGATCTTGGATGTATTCAGGAAAATTACGCACAGAACCCGACATAAAAAAAAAATATAGATCAGAATGTAACTCTATTGTTCAGGGTTATGCACAATAATGTACGAAGTTGTATGAAGCACATCCCAAGTTGGACATCATTCAATTTCTTTTTCAACAATTTATCAAAATAACATCAGGGAATATTTTAATATAAAATATATTAAAATAAACTAATACAAAGCAATTGGTTAACAAAATAGATTTACTCCTTATTAATTTAGTCTAATATATCTAAAAACGGAAAGTTCTAATACTTTCTAATCGAGAAAAATTGCTCCTATGCGTGCAACTATCACAGGGGGGATAGATAGTGCTCTGCGAATCCTCTCTTTAAAAAATAATGGCCTTTCCTCTCTTAAAAAAATGATGGCCTTTGTTGTGAAACATTTAATACATGATTCTGATTGGTTGCTGGTTGGTTGCCTAGGCAACGAGATCAGAACCGTGCGCTTTAAATTTATAACCTCAAAACAGTCATAACTCAGAGTTCAGACATCAGGAATAGAATCAAGTTCATTCCTAGTTAGGTAAAATTGATACTAAGAAGATAGAGGGAAGAGGTAGCTTTGCTGTGGAAAACTCGATCAGATAATATACTAGAATCCTCTTCGCGAATCGCCGATGTCTTATACGTGTGATAGCGACATGGAGAAAAATATTACTTGTACGCAGGGAAAATCAAATACTTTAAAATTATTTTTCATTGCGTAGCTTATTGAACGATATACTTTTACTGCGTGTTGCATTTGCATATTTTTTTTTCGTGGAAGACTACGGTAAAATAGAATTTTTACCTATTCGCGACTATTGGTTCGCATAATGATACTAATTAAAATGCAAACAGAAAGATTGACAGGAAAAAGTTTTATTATTTCCATGAAATGCAAAACAAAGTCCATACTAAGAATGATGCTGTAAATTTTGTCAATACTTTTATCATATTTTTTTAACTTCAAGGTGATAAACATTACCAAGGTTAAATTTGATTTGCCGGTTTTAATTAATAATAATTAAGCTTCGTTCCCGCGCTTACCTTTTATCGACATCAGTATTTGTTTAGGTTACAATATTTCTTTCTAAACTGTGATTACCTGAACTGTGAATAGCCAAATTTTTATATATATGTATATATATATATATATATATATATATATATATAAATTAATACAAGAATATAACCTTAATTGAACAGCAAGTTCATTTATAATAGTTGCAAAAAGTGCCAAGTATGCGCTTGCAAAAATAATTGTATGTATAGGTACGCACATGTCTCCTATTACAGCCGACGATGCATCGTATGATTCACGCATTGTGAGCATACGCGAGATTCTGAAGCACTTAATTAACGCTGAAATGAAAGACGTCAACGAGTCTTGGAGCTGATCTTCAGTTTTTTGTCCTGTTAGCCTGACTTCATCAAATCGAAGACCATCAGTTTTTAAAATACAGCCGTATAAGTAGCGTTAAACCGTATATGTTAGCCTATATAATTAAAACAAAAGAGTTTTGGACTGGTCTTTTCCCCCATCGCTTGAGCTTTCTCTGGTTAACAGATATAAATTGGGCTTAAGCACTTTTTCTATAGCAAGTATATTATCCTCGTGCCACCTATGTCAAAACTGCCTTGTTGGGGAACCTGCTTGGATCGCTTATACTATACACCTGCAGTAGAGTCTTATTCTTATTGAAGTGCAGCTTATATGCCCTGATCCTCGTCCTCTTACCTCGCTTATAGCTGCAAAATGACTATACATACCCTATTTAAATCAAAAGCTCAAGGATTAAACTAGATTTGCGTTTAACCGAACGATCGATAATAAGTATCAAAGCATATTAGACAAACTTATAACAAGAAGTTCGTTATACCTCTAATTATACCCATACAACTTTATAATAGAAAATAATACGCCTAAACTTACCTTTGCAAAAAACCATCTTTCAACTCGTACAAATTTTTATCTTTTCTTCCAGAAATGTCGGCAGCGCAAAACGGTTCGCTGATTGGCGGAGAAACGATATCGATACTAAAGCCAGACGAAAGGTTAAAAGGCAGACTCGACGCACTAGCGTCGCATTTCAGATCGCGTTTCCAGCGTGAGCCCTCGTTCCTAGTTAGAGTGCCCGGACGGTAAGCGCTTGAATCCAGTTTCATTGACTTTTTTCTCTTCGATTATACCTATATTTTCATTGTCATTTGAATCCCCCTTTGTAACACCTTATACCTTTATTGTTCACCGTAAAATCTGCATTTCCCACTTTTGTGTCATAATTTTTTTCCTTTCTGCAACCTGATCATCACTTTTTCCGCATTTTGAAATTCATGTTTTCATATAACGAGTCGACTTTTCTAAAATATATAGAAATTATTTTGAGTTGATTATATTCGGGTGGTAATTTGGCAGGGTCAATTTGATCGGCGAACATGTTGACTACTGCGGCTACTCCGTCTGTCCCATGGCCATTGAACAAGATGTTTTGGTGGCCGTATGCAGATCGGATGACAACGACGCGCTTCGACTAACCAACGTCGATAGCAAATATCAGGATTACCTGCATGATGACCTGCAGGAAATAAGGTACGTGATAATATAATTCGATTCTATTTATTGTGCACTTGATTCATTTCGAGAATTGTTTGTTTACCTTCTCTGTGATAAAAATACACCAATATCCTATTCGGAAGATCTCATTTACGACACAATCATATCAAGCCTTCACCCTACTCACCAACCAACTCCGTTAATACGGTCCGAAGAGCTAAGAACGAAATGAAATTGAAAGTGTAAATCATCAACGCTCAAATGAAGTAGCAAATGGTCGACTGTTTTTCGTAAAGTCAGGTAGCTCCAAGAGAAAAATCCTCTAAAACTCACGACGGAACGTCTCTCATTATAATTTATTACAGAAGGTCACAACGAGATGGCGTTAATGAAATCACTCGAAACACGAGCTTTTCTCACTAAAAAGGCAAGGAAGTACTTGATTTAACGAAGCGTTCAACGAAAGATATAATGGGTTAACGACACGAAATTAATTTCGAAACTGGTGTTTAAAACAGTTACAGTATATTTATTTATATATTGTTCAATTTCGTTAGAGTACATTTTGTTTGCGGTAAAGTAAATAGTGCAATATTTTGAAATGATAATTCAGTTATATGCTTGGGAATGCATTATCATCATAAATGTTATTATTTTGTAACGAGATTATTTAACAAGGTAGACGCAATATTGATCACCTTTTATATTTTCTCATAGAGCATCTCTGTGATGCAGTCCTTAGTTTCTAATTAAATTTCAGTACGGTAGTCTGAAAAGATAAATCACGGCAATATACTATGGATCAAGTGTAATAAAATTCACGCGAATAAGATAATAACAAAATTATAAAACGTATCACCATACATCCAGTTAAATCCGGCCAAAATAAACATCCCTTTAATCCCTCGTCCACTTTCCAATTCAATCACTGCAGCTGCCACACAACACACGTTCGCCAAACTGCGTCCTTGCCTCTAGCAAGTTGCATCAGGCACGTCTCTTCCTTTTACAAAAGGAAAGCATAATGAACAAAGCAAAGCCTGACTTGTCTCTTCGCTCGGCATAAACAGGGAATTTCAACTGGACGACCACACGCTTGGACCAGCCTGGTACAAATACTTTCTCTGCGGGGTCAAAGGTGCCCTGGAGGTCATTCCGGAGGAACGTAGGCCACGCGGTGTCCTTGCCGCGGTTTGTGGCAACATTCCACCCAATGCAGGACTATCCAGCTCCAGCGCTCTCGTCTCGGCTGCTTTGCTCGCTACTGTACATGCCAGTGAGGTAGGTCGATGTTTTTGTTTAGAATTTTGGGAATTACGGCAATGAATATTTACCAACTGTGTAAAATTAAACTAGGTCAATGTGTTGTTTTCATACTTGATTAAAAAGTTTTCAAGTATAGTGCACCGAAATAATGATCCTATATACTACGCGATGAGTTTTCAATTTGAAAATTTGAGAGATGTTTACACAGCGTGGAATTTGCTCAAAAAATCAAACAGGTGTCTGCATACTCGAGAACGCCAGCGTACAATGCTAAACGGCGAATTTCTCATTCCGAGGATTAATGCCTCGTACGGACTACATACGAGCTTCTCATTCCGTCACTGCTATGCACATAATTCGCGCGAGAGGCGATGTATCAAATTCAAGCTGTAACTGTACTGTACGCTGTGCGTATATAGTGCGTGCAGATTACAACTGCGCAGTTTTAAATCATGCGTGAACAAAATAAAATTTGCGCGAAGCTAAATAGGATTAAAAAAAATTGCATGTAAAGCTTCGGTTAATTTGAATAAGTATTTACATTATACGTGTGCATAATAACATTGTTTGCGATTAATTTCAAACGTGCAGTATTCTTGTATAAATTTAATATCTTTTCTGGCGAAAAGCTGTTCACGTAAATTAAGTTTGCTTTAACTTCATCAAATTTCACATATCAATTCCTGCAGGATTATCGAAACATATTCCATAATTAAGTTTTTAATTTACTGGACTTTGATATAACAGTTATATGAATTTAAAAATTAAATTCCTTTTATTTGCCACGTTAGTTACAACACTCGATTTTTCTACGTGAAATAATTATTTTCATTCATCGAAAAAGCACCTTCTACATAAATAGAAATATGCTCAAACTGTTCTTTCAACCGTGTCCTGCTATACCTCGTACCTCGACTGCCCAACACCGATTCAAAGTCTAAGAGAACTAGAAGCCAATGTCCAAGGCGTCGTTAGACTCTCGCGAAAGCTCGAATTGCCACGACGATTACTATCGATTACAGAACTTGCCTTAATGGAGCTTGTGGCAATTACCCAAGACAAGTGTCGGAGTTCAAAGTGGCTAATCGAGTGCATGTCCTTCTTGGCGTTATATTGCGACACCGATCGAGAATTAAAGGACGCGGTTACAAAGAGCTTGGTTTGCTTTGAGGACTCGTGACGGATTTAACGCGATTAACGGACTTTGCAATACAGTTGAAATGATTTCCACACTCGAACGGAGATTAATTTATGTGGGAGTTGTATATAAAAAATGTATTTTAGGACTTAAGTGCGTCAGCAGATAATCCAATCACCGGGTGAAGAAGACGATTTGAAAATTTGACCGCTTATTAAACCACGCGTACAAAAATATTTTCACATAACATTTTCTCCGTAAGACGATTTAACGCCGATTTCGTTTAAAAATCGTTTTCGTTGATAAAAAAAGACAAGAATTCCTACGCCTATACCTCAATTTCAATAAATTATCCCGCGCAAAAGTGCTCTACCCCTTTGTTTTATTCCGCGGTCGCAAAAATTATCCCCACTCGGCCTTTGTCTTTTTTCCGACCCTTCGCCTCTGTCTTCTCCTTCAATTTCGCCAAAAACTATTAAGATTGCTGAGGAAAACTCTTCCCTCGGGTAGCGCAATTTTTCATCCTTATTCCTCTCAGCGTTGCTCTCGTGCGCCGGTTATTTCTCCTTCGTTGTTTCTGTTTTTTTTTTTTTTTTTTTCACTCCCGTAATGAACTTTCGTTATTATTTACCGTATGAGCGAAGAAAAGAAGAAAAAAAAGGTCGGCTGTTATACGCGCAGCTCGAATCCTTGAGGGTGTGCGAATGCTTTTGTGTGATGAATGCTAATGGATCCCGGAAATTGAAGAAGTGGGCGGTAAATTACGTAGTAATAGAAAAAAGCTCAAAGCGATACATGAAAAAATTTCGAATTTATTTGTTACATCTACGCGGAAATACTTCGAAAAAGGGACGAAAGCACGTAAAGTTTCCATGATATTTGAGTCAGCGACAAAAAAAAAAAGCAACACGGTGCCGTCGAGCAACAGCTGCACTGAAATCTTATATGAAATTTAATATTTTTCCGGATCGAAGCACGAAATGTCAAAGGAAGATATGGCGACAGTCAGCGCCAGCGCCGAGAGATACATTGGCACCCAAGGCGGTGGAATGGACCAGGCGATCGCCTTTCTCGGAAAAGCTGGTGAGAAAACATTTTTCTTTTCTTCTCTACTTGCAATTCGTCACGGACAGACTCTGAGCTTTTGAAATTGCTCTTGAGCCATTCGATGAGTCTTTCCAATCGATTTTGTGGGATTAGTTGTGTACATAATTTCTCACGGTGTTTGAGAGATGGCACGTGGCGTCTTGACGTAGACGGACTTTTCTACTTATAACGTGTGCTCCTCTGTATCAATACCCTTTTTGTGAATCAATTTTATTTCACGCTAGAATTTTTGCACGAGAAAAAAATTAATTGACAATGCAAGTTTTCAATTACTTAGCGTCCCTTTTCTTTGATGTAAAAATACAAAAGTACAATGCGAAAACCTCCATTTTGCTTATGAATTTTCTAAGCCACGGCTGATCCCTCGAAGCACAAAAGAAAAACCAATATTTCGAAGTGCAGATCTCACGTGCATAAGCTAAAAAGCAATTGCTATTCTCCTTTATTGTTTGCAGGTTCGGCAAAACTGATCGAGTTCAATCCATTACGCGGATTCGACGTGACGCTACCTGACGACGCGGTTTTCGTAATCGCCCACAGTTTGGCCGATCATAACAAGGCCGCAACTAATGACTTTAACACCAGAGTACTGGAGTGTCGATTGGCAGCTCAGGTGATTATACTCGATCGATTTACTATCGTAAGATGAGATTATGTCAGATAAACTAATTTATCAATATTCCATTTTTCCAAAGTTTCAATATTAATAAAACAGGCGGAATATATCTCGCGCGGGCAATCGATAACATTCTATAAATCTCATGCTTTGAACGGAACTTTATTAACGCACACAATCGCGAATATTCGGTTTTACTACGATACCGATGCTATCAAATAAATTGACTCTGGCAAACAATTCAGCTTGCATTCAAACGCATTATACAATGGGCATTCCGTCGATTTTCAGTACCGTCGACGCAAGCTTTTATCTCATAATTCGTTTATCGTTTCGCGTACATGCTACACACACAATACACGGTGATTAACAGAGAAAACTAAAAAAAAAAGCTTTTTTCCATTATAAAAATATATATTTGAAACCACTTCATTATTATATAAAAAATAATCCAGTGCACAAACTTAACTACCTCCATAAACCCACACACCTTCCATAAAACGAAATCACCTCCAAGCTTCACACTATCTCATATATCATATACCATACCCCCAAAGCTCGTCATAAAAAAAAAAATCCGTCGTATCGCACCTCTCTTAAACTATATGGCAACATGTCTCCGTATGTATCGAAACTGCAGGTCATAGCGCGGAGAAGAGGCCTAGAGTGGCGTTCTGTGCAGAAGCTCATCGACGCACAGCAGCTGTTGGATGCAAGCCTCGAAGAGATGGCCGCGATCGTCAGCCGTGAACTTCACGAGCAGCCGTACGAGCACCAAGAGGTACGTAAATGTATATATACCACTGATAAGCGGGACAAACGGTATAGCTCGTTATGTTTGGGTTGCCAGTCATAAAGGGAAAATACGATCGGAGCAAGAAGCTGACTCGTCAAAAAAGTGAATTGAACTTTGCAGTGTATAACATATACATCCGAGCGCGAAATTGACCGTATAGTTGAGCTTGTGTACGCGTGCCCGAGAGAATATCTTGATTATGTCGATCGTGTTTTTGTTTTTAGTAATCAGTGGGATTGGAAGTAGAGGATAATATTGAGTCGTGTTGAAAATTGCGTGATACAATCTTGTGGATGGTAATATCGTATATGAATTTCCTGATCGCATTTGCAATATATTGGAACGCGATGTGTTTGATTAGGTGCTGCGGCAGAGGAACTGTACATTTTCATATGATGTTGGGTTATGGATAGTAATCATAAGTTTGATTAATCGAATATAGTTATAAACCTAGACTATGTTTCAAATTAGTTGATAAAATCTTATAATACCTTTTTAGATATGCCAAATACTAGACACAACGCCGGAAGAATTAAATAGGATATCGAAAGTATCAATTGACACCACGCAGAAATTCAAACTCAGACAACGAGCTCTTCACGTTTTTGAAGGTATACACTACTTTTCCATTTATACACAATCCGATGATAAAAACTGTCATCTGTCCTAGAAAGATCGCAAACGTCACATCCATCCAAAACTCACCCCTCGCCGAATTATGCGCGGTAGATTCACGCGAGCTTTGCACATTTACATTCCAGCGCCGTTTTCAATTATCGTCGTCAAGGCTCTGGAGGAAAAATTCCCAAATATATTCCATCACGCCAAGTATATATTTAGAAACGCTGTCACCGCGTAACGTTTGACTCCTGTGAGTTGGCAGGGAATATTTACGACTGAGCCGGAAAATTGCGTCGTGTTTGCTTATATCGTTATTCAAATTATTTGGATAATCGCGTGATCTCGCGCTTTTCGTAAATATTTTCCTTTTTTTCGGTTTATAGGGGAGTTCTCCATTCTTCGGCGATAGTACAGGATGATGTTATACGATGGTAAACGCATAAGTAATCTTGCTTATTAAATTTCAAATTATATGTGCCCGTGAAGAGTGTGTCGTACATAATTACTTTTTTTCGTTGTAGCGGAGATCTTTGCTCAGTCCAAGATATGAAATTCGTGTTATTCGATTCAAACCCCCAAACTTTCATAACGTGAATATGTTTTATCTTCTCAGCAGCTTTTATTTGATTTTATATGAAGCTTATATAATAAGCGCGCGCCAGTTATTTAAGTAAGAAAACAAAACAGAGAAATACACAATGCTGTATCCTCACTTTTTTCCAAATAAAATCGGACTCAAGTTTTATTTTAAAATAAAATTAACAACATTATAATTATTTCAACGTATAGCAGCACTAAGTCATAAGACTCGAAAGTAATTAAGTCATCCGTATCTTGCTTAATTAAAATCATGCTTTTCCCTACAAAAACATACATTTTAAAAGCCTACAGCTGGATTATTGATTGCTACATCTCTTTCACATTATTCCCTTGACTCCCTTTTTTCTTATTTCCTTTTAGCAGCTCTTGAGGCTCGCTCTTAAGATTTTTTACTTAAAATTCTTTACCGCTTCTATCTCGGGTTATCTGAACCATTTTTATCCTTCTTCACTGCTCGGACTTTTCTATGAGTTCGTTTTACATGTCTCGTTTTCTTTCTTCTTTCTTATCTGAAATTTCTTATCTCTCGTTTCTAGACTTTCTTATTTTCTCGTTTTTTCTGCGCTACTCCTGCTTTCGTCGACTCCTTTAGCTTATGGTAAATTTTTCTATTCTCTCCCCCCCCCCCCCCCCCCCCCAAATATTCCGAATTCAAACTTGCTTGCGGACTTCATCGTTGTACGCCGACCACACATTTATAATTTTCAATTTGCAATTTCTTAGCAAGTTGTTTGTAGCGAATAAATAAGGAATTTTCTCCGCAGTACCAATAGTTTGAATGTTCACG
>CM053170.1:77289365-77493438 GCA_012977825.3 Pteromalus puparum | reverse complement strand
AAAGAGAGGAGAATTGTTACATATATTTATTGATATTGTATTTATTTTATTTATTTATTATTTTATATTAATTCATGATTATGTTATTGTATACTTATTATTTGATGTGATGGTGCTCGAACTTTCGAATGATGTGTAGATATCATTGGAGTTGACCGAAAAGAGAGGAGAATTGTTACATATATTTATTGATATTGTATTTATTTTATTTATTTATTATTTTATATTAATTCATGATTATGTTATTGTATACTTATTATTTGATGTGATGGTGCTCGAACTTTCGAATGATGTGTAGATATCATTGGAGTTGACCGATTTTCGTCGACGTCCTTTAAGCTATGGAAATTTTTCTATTCTCTCCCCCCCCCCCCCCCCTCACCCCGAAATTCAAACTTGCTTGCGGACTTCATCGTTGTACGCCGACCCACACATTTATAATTTTCAATTTGCAATTTCTTAGCAAGTTGTTTGTAGCGAATAAATAAGGAATTTTCTCCGCAGTACCAATAGTTTGAATGTTCACTAGTCAACTCCAATGAACACACATCATTCGAAGTTCGAGTACATCATCAAATATTAACAACAACACTCCGACGACTTCAGTCCTCCCAAAATAATTGATGTCGTTGGTGCACTTTATTTTGGGCGGCATCCGTCATTTTTCGTTCTCGTCCATCCCCTGCCATGAATCCACTTAATTTTTAATTCCTACACACGTAATCCCATTTTTTCGGAATCTTCCGCGCCTTTTTTCCGCCCGACCCCTAGATAACTCTCACATACGCCAACGAGAAAAGAAACGATGTGCCAATCACGCGATCGTATTTTACAGGATGAAAAAAAGCAAGCGTTGAGGTACACACGAGCGCAAAAATTATTTTCGCGAACGTGGCCCTAGCTAAATCGATTTACGCCAGGAGCCGTCAGGGAACTAGATTTGCCTTTCAAATAACGGGTTGTCCGTGTGATTCTATAGGAATTTCCACGAGTTTTCATTTACTCCTGTGTGTTGTATGTGTACAAAGCTGTGAAAAAGTAACGCGAAGGTTTGTTGAACAGTTTTAGTTCTGGAACAAGTAATTAAGAGTTATGGTGATAATCTTCATTCTTGAGATTAGCTTGGAAAAATAGATGTCTGATTGTACACACAGAGTAACAATCCACTTGAATTTATACTTAAAATATAATTAGCTTATTTTCCAAATCATCTCTTTTCATGCTTGCATGTTTAATCTTGAGAAGAGAAATTGCATACAGAGAATGCACATGCAGTCGTGTCTGGATACTTTAATACTTGTAGTTGTTTCCAAAAAGTAATATGAGTTCTTTCTTTAAACTTTGTTTATCTTTATCAATGAACTTTTGATTATTCCGAGTTCATGGCAAACCAAGGTCCGCATCGTAATTTTTATCGAACAGATGAACTAAACCAAGATTAGATAAAAAGTCGCGTAGAGATTGATAATACTTGAGTTGATTACGACAGTGTGATAAATCTTAGTATAAGTTTCAATTAATCTTTGGTACAAAAAAAAAAAATTACAATACGTACACGCCAAAAACACAATAATATTGTCAATCTCATATAATTAAAGCATTATGTTGACTCTACGTGAAAGAAATCATCTAATAACAATTGAAAATTCTCATAATTTATATACATTCAAAAACTTTAATAACAACTATAAACTTACTAGACCACTCCTTAAACATCTCCCTCTTATCTTTCAATTCCCAGAGGCAGCCCGAGTGTTGTCGTTTCGCAGCGTGTGCGAGCGTAAGGACCTCGATTCAGTGGACCGTCTGCGTCAGCTGGGCAACCTCATGTCCAGTAGCCACTCGAGCCTGCAGAGTTTGTACGAGTGCAGCCATCCGAGGATCGATGCGCTCGTCGAAGCGGCCAACGCTTGTGGAGCCCTTGGGGCCAGATTGACCGGAGCTGGGTAATTTACATTTTTATATATGTATCACCATATCGTGAACATATTTGCTTTGATGTGGTAGATACTTTTAGAGTGGAATGGATAATATGCAGGAATTTAATCTTTGCTTTCGAGACAAAGAAGAGTCAGTTTTGTACTCCAGCTGTACATTATTGTTTTACTTTTAAACCTTCCCTTTGCAAATATAGACAGAGGTTGCTTTATGAACTTACGCAAGCATTGTGCTTGTTATAATTATATTTTAGACTTAAGAATAAAAGTATCAATAGATACTATTAATATGTTTATTATATATGGAACTTAACGCGCCTTGTAAATACGAGAGCTTTATATTATTATGTTTTTCCTGTAGAAAGTTTTCTCTTGTATATAAGATGTGCCTTAGGTAAGAAAAAAACGTGTATCAGGGAGAAAAATAGTTTCGACTTTATAGGAAAAGCACTAAAAAGAATTCTATGGGTTTCAGATATGATCAGGCCTGAATGTGTAATCTTTGTAACTAGGTTACTCGTACTAAGTATAAAAGATCGCATAAAGCTTGCAGGAACTTAATCTCTTTCTGGGGAAAAGTTTAGTAGTGAACTATAGTTGACGTTTCTTAGATACACACTAGTTCTTTCCGAAAAAAATTTAGATCTTTAGCAAAAACGTGTACATAGTCATTGCAAAATCTGAAAAATTTCCGAAACGGTATATTCAGACATACAGTACAAAAAATGTCAAAAGAATCAATTTTCGCATAGTGCACTAAAAAAGCTTGTATCGCATATACACCTTTCAAACAATACAGCAATTCCAACAACGTGTATAAATATTCATAAAGTCCTCGGCTGCGCAGCAGAAATACGATCACCGCAAAAGGTCGGGAATAATACCTTCGCAGTCAAAAATATATTCCGCTCTCAATAACAGGTCGACCTCTTTGTAAACAGTCACGTACACTCGGTGGCTGTGGATTCTGGTGGAACTGTTTTTGAAATGCTCCAATCAGAACACTCGGCTTATAGAAATTAAATAATAAGGCTATGTGCGTCGTTACTGAATGTTCTACCAGAATCATATATTAATTAGTAAATTGTCGGAATAATATTATACTTAGCTAGACACTTGGATTAATTTCACTTTGGATTGTAAATGCACAGTAGACCACTTTCGGAAGTGGTTTGTTTGTAGCTTCGCGGAACTACATACGTCATGAAAGCGATAACATAGAGTACGGCTTTGAAGCGCAACTCTCTGCAATTCTCTCAGCAATCCTACATTTTCGCCCGGTTAGTTCAATTAGCAACAGTAGTTCTAGTTTACCCAAGCTTTGACTTTCCAATCAAGCTCGGCGACGCCTCTGATAATTTTATACAGCTGCATGTTTGCGAGCTGCAAAATTAATTAGCAAATAGTGCTCTGGAGAACCGCTTTGTTTTTGGGATTTGGGTTTTAGGTACGCTCGTTAGTTTGCGCGCTTGAAATTACTACGTACTCCATTTGTGATATTTCATAAGGATTGTTTCCGAAGTTTCCTGAAAAAATTTTAATTTTAAGAATCACGCTGTCTAAAAGTTTTTCTTTGCATTCGAATGAGAAATTTTTAAAAAGTAATTGAATTTTAAATTTAATTTGTTTGCAGTTGGGGCGGCTGCGTAGTCGCAATGACGACCAATGACAAAGTCGAAGATTTTGTCGAAAACCTGAAGAAGAAATTTTATCACGACGATGAATACGCAAAGGGTCTCGACTTGATGCGTTACGTTTTCCCAACGGAACCCAAGCATGGTGCATCCATTCACTACTTTGAGTGAAATTTCAGCATAGAGAGATTAAGCTTGTTTAGGAATGTAAATTGTTGAATCTTTATATTTATGTTAGATGATGATTAATTGCATTTATATCAGTATATTACATAATGTGCTTAAAATAAAACTGAAAACTCTATATGCATTTATAATAAAATTGAAGTCATGCAAAAGAAACATTTTTAGAAGAAAAATGCAATTGAAGAAATATATTTTGGGGTAAAATAGTACTTTTTTTAATTGTACAATATGTATATATACATCAATAAAATAACTGTTATAACAAATTAATAAAAAAATGTAGTAATATTAATTGTGTATTATTATGACTCAAACCTAGATACATAAACGAACCCTCCATATGGTATATGCATGTCAAGTAACGCAGCTACAGTAAATAAAGAAATCTTAATAAACATCAAGAATAAACAAATACTTCAAACATATTTGTATTTTGGTACGCATAATATTTTCACAACATGATGAAAACCTAGAGATAAGAAAATATCTCACAAAATCAAAAAGTCTATTGCATGCGCTGACAAATAAACTCTCGAAGCCATTCTTGGCTGAAATAGAAAAGTTTTTTTGTCCGCGTCTTCCTACCCTCTTCGGGTCACATTCTAGCTCGTCGATCGTCGTTGGCATTATCGTGCAGGAATGGCCTGAAACCACTAACAATCTTCTAAACATGATCGAAAACGTCCATGAATACTTCGCTTCAACGAGCCGCGGAAATTGGAACGCCAACAGAACGGGAGCATTCGAAGAAGCTCATATTTATATCAAATGGAAGTAAACATGATTTCGTCGTCGTATTTTATTTTTGGTCACTTGAAAGTCAAATGAAGTGTATTTTTAATATATATATATATATATATATATATATTTTTTTTTTATAGCGTACATATACCTATATAATACCTTATCTTTATATTTCTCATATTATTACAATACATTTCTAATTATATATCGCACTCTATTGAAAATTAAGCATAGAACTAAACTGCGAAATACTTTCCTTGCAAAAATAAAGCTATGGCCACTACTGAGTCTCATTAGTCCGATGAAACTAGCTTGCAGAGTTTCAACTCTACTCATAGTTCAAAGTACGTAACAACTATTAATAACTATGTACACTTTTAGTTAAGGAGACCTATGGCACCTTGTGATCAGTAAGTGAATAGATTCAATAGATTAGTTGTAACAATACTTAATAGTTAGTCAAAACATCATGAAGAAGCCTTTTATATTCTTTGAAAAATGAATTGATGAATATTAAAATTGAACTCAGCAAATTTTAACGTTGTTACGAAACTAAAACAACGAAGCTGCGAGTAAACAGAAAGTTTACGAAGCAATCAACTCCGTTCCAATAATTTTTGCTCTTCGAGTGGAGTTAAAAACTTATTATGCTTTCCCATAATTGAAGCATCACTATTATAAAAACCGTGGAAACAATTCCTGGTTAAGTTTTTTAATCTTTTTCGAGCTCAAACGTGGCACGATAAATCTTTCTCGCAAACTTTAACGTGCCATAAAAAAAAATTCTAAGAAGAAAGCACTTGCAATTACGTTAATTCTTCGTTTAACCTTCCATTCTATTACACGCGAAGAATAATATTAAAAGCATCCATTCCAATCTGCTGATAATAAAATATACAATGGGAATTCATTTTCTTTCAATTTTTTACATTCACGCAACTCAGCGCAAGGGCAATTAAAGCTCATTCCCACGTATCGACTCACCCCTTTCTCATTCCTGTTAACGAATGGCCTGATAGAGGCGCTCCACTCTGCCGGAAAAGTATAGGTTGCACAGCTGCAATTCTCAGGTATACACAGTGCGATATTCCCGCCGGGAAAAAGTTGTTCTTTGTGCCCTAGAAAAGTTCAGCTCCGCAAGCTCGGCTTCGTCGACTTAACGATGCGTAGGGCGATTGCGTTGGGCGCAATAACAGCCGGCAGGATAAGGATTTGTTTCCACTGCGGACTCGCATGTATCGTAATTTATACGCGTGAGCGTTTTCTCGCTAAACTCGGAGAGCTATATATGGTTGGAAAAATTTTTAATTAGCGGAGAGATAGCCGGGCTGATTTGAGCTTTACGGTTACGACGAAAGTTCTGGAATGTCGTGGAGAGAGATACATGTTACAATTGTTATTCGAACTGGTGAAAAAGTTCACTTTGCCTTATATATGAGAGAAATCGTAAAATATTCGATATCGCCTATGTGTCTTGGCTTTTATAAGACTAATACTGAAGCAGTAGTAATAGCCGAGTTTGTCCAGACGACGAGCTGATATTGCTTTACGGCTAATGCTCTTTCTAAATAGTTCTTTGTCAAAACCCTTAATTTTTCTCACAAAAATTCTCAGCAACGAGAATACTTCTCTTTTTTCCTTCTTCTCGTCAGATTTCCAACCAACTTTCTAAATTAATCTTTGATCCAACTTTTATTACTCTAATTCTACTTGTGTAAATCCGCCGAAGTATTTCCTCGTGACAGAATGTCTCCTTCAACTGCACGCACATGTGCGTTAATTGATAGCAGAGGGTAGCAAAAACTACCCCAAAAACTACGCTAATATTAATCCGTGTCTTATCTGCTCTGCTGTATTCTATGCTATAGGGGGAACTCTATCGCAGGATAAATGAAGCTTCCTATGAGAATTTTCTTCCTTTCAGAGTAGCCGTTCGCAGACACGGGGCTGTACGTTTCCGTGGACACGTCGACGCTTCCGATTGCCTTTGTAGAAGCTTTCGCTATTTTTCCATTTCGAATTCCGGTAGCGGAAACTTGAGAGGAATTTGTAGGCCAAGCCTAGACAAGGGTATCGAACACGTTTCGATTGGCCAGTGGAGTTGGTGTGTCTGGTGATTTCTTTTTTGGAATTGATGATTCGGATAAACGGTCGAGTATTTTTACGAAATTTTTTTTTTTTCGGGGAATCGTAATTTGTATAAACGAAGTATAAATTTGATTTCACCCTTTTTTAATAATTTTTTATCGAATTGCAAGAAAAACAGTATCATTGCTGAACTTTTCATGGTAACTGCGCTGGAGTAATCCAAAGCACGACTCCATTTACGCAGGTATTTCCTTTTTTTTTTTAGGTCGACGCAAATCAAAAACCAAATCTCCATGCACAAAGCTCGAACTTTTAGCGCCATCCAATCAAAAAATGCACCAAACGCCGCGCATCTGTCCAAAAACAACAAACAAAAGCCCACATTTCGAATTCTCTTCATAGTCGAACACACTCGCATGTAATCCAGATCGTTAATTAAAAACCAATCTCATATCGAGATACAAGCCTCGGGCTATGAGCGTGAAGCTGCGCGTGATTACGTTCCTAATTTCTCATCCCTCGTCGAAGATTAAACGCCAATAAAAGCGAGACCTCGACTAGCGTTGAGCCGAGCGTTTCGTATTTTAGTGTTGATAATATGTTGTGTAGTAGTATTCCAGCAGATGAAGGAATGTGTATACTATTATACAGCTGCCGCTTTTACCTTGCTTCGTCGTAAACAAGATTAGTCAAGAATTTGAGTAGTGGATTTGCGTGAATTCCGGAAGTGAATATAATATGCGGTTGAAATTATTGAGCTGTGTGAGGCATGGATGGATGGATATCAGATGCAAACTCGGATGAAACGAGCTTTTTGACAAAAATGAACGTTTATTACACATTCTGATGTAAATTACTCATTTAAAGGTAAGATAATGAACGAAGGATAAAAGTGCCGCAGCGGCTAAATAATTGCATTGAAAATTATTTTCCTGCTCTAAATGCATGACGGTTAAAAATGAGCCGGGAATTAAAATTTAAAAATCCTCTGTGTACTGAGAAAATTCGGCAAAAATTTTTTACCACAAAAACGACTGCTGTTTCAATATAATTAACTTCGTTTAGTCGGGTATGTCCAGCTTGAATTTTATTTCAACTACTTATTCGTTTCTCATCGTTAACTACATAAATGCTTCACACCAAAACCGATCACCGTTTTGATACTCGTCACATTCTCACTGCGTAGCTCCTAATTAAATGTAACAACAATATCTTGCTGCTTTCACCATTATCTTAGCTATATTCGCTCGTCGTCTCTCATGATCCTCACAATCTCATCCCGCTATACTATTCCAATCAGCCACTCCTACTCACACACACGAGGCTTAACGTTACGGATCAAACTCTCTCGCACGTATCCCCGGAAAGTCCTGAAATTCCCAATAGTGCAGCCTCGCATACCATTATCTCACATATTCAGAATAATTTCCAGCCGAGCGCGCAGGTGAGAAAAATCATCGGACCGAATAAAAAGTCACGCCGCACGTGTATGAAAGCAAATTCATCGTCTCAGCATCGATCGATTACCGCCACGTGGATTATCCGTGCTAGTGTTATTGAATAGACGCGTCGAAGAAAAAAAAAGCAGGAAATGCGCGTGCGTCTTTTCGAGAAAAGCAGGCAGGACAAGATGACATAATCCAGAAGTATTCGGAAGTAAATGGGATGAAAAGATATACGCATGGATAGGTCGGGGGATTTTTTTTTTCACGAGGGGGGCTGGTGACAGAGTAAAGTTTCCGTGCTTAATGATGTCTTGCAAATAGGGATTCCTTTTCAAGGCCAAGGTGCATGAGGGGCTGTTTTTAAATAGATCATCGTGTCGTGTGTAATGGTATTTCTGCTTTATAGCCTGACTATCGGTCGAATATGTCTACTAATTTTGCACTAAATCATGTATCGGTTGAATTATTATCAATGCAAAGAGCTTGCTAACCTCCTCTACCATTTCAGTAAGTATCGATTACGTTATACATTCTCGTACTCTCAATGCATTATGGTATTGCAATCAACTCATCCTAATAGCTTCAGATAAGACTGTTTTTACGTTAAACGTATGCAGCCTGTTAACCACCAATGCCATCACTCATTCATACAAACTTATTATCGAAATACTGTATACCAAAGGCATTCGTACAAAATCAGAGACTCCCGCCAATTCCCTCACTTTAAAAATGCACAAGCTCGCCTTTAAGAAAAAAGTTCGAATCACCAAGTGACATTCTCTTTCCAGAACCTCACCACTCAAAGAAACCACCTACCGCAAAAAAAACACACGCAAGCTCTCCCTCCCAGAAAAAAAAATAAAACGAGCCGTAGCATCAGCAACAGCCACCCTAATCCTCTACATCATTCCTCCCACTCCACGTGCAGAGATCGAGAGTATGTAGCACAGCAGACTTATATACAGAAGCTCTGGAATGTTATGCGCAGGCGTGAGCGCAACACCGTGTCTCAGCGGCTTGAAGCCGCGTGTCTCGACGCTCAGTCGGCTCTCGAGCTCCGCGCGCGGTATCATGCGGGAAAAGCACGAGATCATGTGTCAGGCAGGCTCGAATAATAGGATAGCTGAAAATAGTTCGAGATGTACTCCGAGTAACGATGCTTACAAGAGACCTAATAATTGATACAAAAAATATAGTAAGAAATATAACATGGACACAGTAAAGTGTTTAAAGATGTGATAAGGTTCTGTACGAAAAGTCATCTTTTGGACACAAGATCGGCATGAAGCGATACCGTCGGTGTTGGCGTTGTTAGTAAAGAAGAGAAAGAGAGAAAGCAAAATCGCGATGGCTATCATGCAGTCCTGTTGCTGCTGGCGCTCGGTCCGTCGTGGAAGCTTCGCCTGTGCCGTTTACACCGTGGTAAGTGCAAACACCTGATGAGCGAGACTTCGTTAGCTGAGAATGGTTTGTTTGAGGCTTTTAGATGCTGATGTTGACGTTGCGAGGCGTTATTTGGTGCAAGGTATATTTGCTGCAGGGAACGTCGCTGATTGCGGCTTTGACGGATCGTGTTTATTGAGTTTTTACTCGAAAGATGAAATCGACTGTTTACACTGGAGATTTAAAAAAAAATGTTTTTGATTGAATAGCGAGAATGGGGACGCAAATTGTTGTATGGAAGGATCGTTGAACGCGTTATGTGAATATTTATACTTCCGTTGGATTCGCTGTAGATATAGACATTTGTTGATATTTTTATTACAATAAAAAGTGTGCCGCCATATGCGTGATCCGTGTCAATTCTGAGAAATAAAACGTCAGCTTTTTTACGAATATTGCTCAAAATTGAAAATTTGACCCTAATAGGTATATTATTATACACGGTAAAATAACGATAAAACGCGAAATAAGCCCAGCCATGAAAATAGCAACCACAAAGCCCTCGATAAAATAAAGCATATTAAAGAAAAAGCTTGAAAGCACTCAAACGCGAGCCAAAGAGTCGAAACGCATTTATTCGAATAATAACCGCGACTTGTCTGTCCTGACGATTTCAGCTGTTGTGATAGCGAATTTACGAGCTTGTATAACTAAAACTGACGACACCTGCGTGCACGTATCCTTTTCGCGCAACGTGAAAGCTCTCTTTGCGTTTTGTTGTTTACGACTCTCTATTTCGCGTAGAGGTGTTACCGATGTTTTTGTTGCATCGTTAACAAGACTTTTGGCGGTTTATTGGCAGAGTTTTTACGGGAGTTCGAGGAAGGTTGCACTCTTCAAGGCAAGAGAAGAAATTACGGGCTTGCCGAGGTGGAACATCAGGGTTATAGATAAAAATGACTTGGATGATATTGGGCTTTATTTCTCTCGAAATATAGGTTGTTTTAGAGAAACGTGCTTATTTAGCTTATGTACGTAAACAGTTGTAGCATTAAAAGAATTATTATGTTTCATTATCGTTTATGCAGAAATCTATATGTATGGTGGGATTCGAAAGCTTATAATCTTACGCATACATGTCCCACCCGCCAAAATCCAATATCCTCTAGGTATACGCTCAACATTCACTGTAAATCAACTTAATTTTGATGAACTCGCGGAAATTCAATTAAACTATTTAGTCAGCCCGTTAACCGCTGTAGGGAGATCGAACTATGTAAATAGATCAAGGATGAAATATGGAAGTAGATAGAGATAAAATCAATTAAGCAAAATTCATCTTTTGCCAATCCATTTAATTAGTTGCACTTCGGGAATAATCAAACCTGCTGATCGACTGCAATATTTAGTAAAAACATAAAAATTCGTCAACAATACGAATTATTATGCTCTTGTAATGCTCATCAAAAATTCATTCAATTCCACTCACTTGTATCTTTAATCCGGCGACCTAAAAGATAATCATCCTTCATTCGCTTTGTAAATCATGTATGAATGGCACATTGCGAACACGCAACGTAGAAGTTTTGGGTTACCGGAATATGTTTAATCGATGCAATGCTCTAGCCGAGTGATGGACTTAGCACCACGACAATTTGCAGATTCCCTTGACTCCTAGTGACGTATGTCGCCAGTTAGTTGGGACACTGTAGGATGATAATTTTCATTTATACAGTAAAAATATAAAATTGTTATTGAATTATTGAATTTGGCTTTAAATGAGAATAAATTTCCAACTACTCTCGCAGTAATTTATTTGAAGTTTTTAATTCTCAATCATGATGTACACGGTTCCAAAGGGTGTATTCCGCCAACAAGTACGCGAGCATCAGAACTCTATCAACTTCACAGATCTCGGATGTGATAATATGTGGAGATTACGAACGCTAAAGATTTTTGAAACTTTTTAGTGTATAGTTTTCTCCAAATTTTCACGTGGTCAAAAATAGTTCCATTAATAGATGGACGGATTTATCTGATTATATCAATAATTCCTTGTAAGAATAAATAAATAATTATTTAATAATCGTCACTAGTACTCACAAATGGCCTTCATTCTTGCAATAATATAAAGCCAGTTGTCTGATTAGATTATAGTAAACAAGACTATTCTCACTTCTAAGAACTAGAGCAAAAAAAATACATTCTATTTTCAAATATAAAAAGAACTACTAGAGAAATACCTAATTAACAGATAAGCAGAGCCATAACAATTATTTGTATAACGAAATCTGATAAGAGCGGTAAGCTATTTTAGCGGTACTCGAGATAAGCCACACCCTCCGAAGTTGTTGTGTCTAAGAAGAGTAAGAACAACACATCTGCTCTTAAAAGTTGCAGAACCACCATTAGATTCAAACTTAAATTGGAGCACGAGATTCAGCACAGTTTGGCAATTTTTTTTCTTTTTTTTTTCTTGCTTTTCGTTAAACTCTGTTTACCTCAGAAAATGAAAACGGTCAATGAGAAATCAAAGCACTATAGCAAAGGTACTTATCGTATATTTATACTCGATGTACGTTACAATTAATAATTGACGCAAGAATAAAGGTCTATACAACTGTTTATTGTAGAACTCTTTGAAAGCAAGTCACTTTGAAGTCTTAGAGCTAGAAAGCTATAGCATTTAGCTTTTTTCAAACTTCTAAAAGACAAATTCTTCTTTTCGAGGATGTCTTTCAAGAAAAGAGAGCCAATCAGTGACAGACTATAATAGTACAGCGGCTCTTTTCCTCTAGGGTCTAATTTTCTCCTTGCAGCTATGGGCAGTTGCGTCGTTGTTACTTTTTTATTGAGATGCAGGTAGAAGAGTTACCTGAGCTTGTCGAGAAATTCTCGCTTTTAACCTTTTTCTCGACACGAAATAACTTATTTTCATTCAATTTGAAAATTGATACTAGTTGCAGTTCACCAAACTAAAATAAAAAGTTATCGCACTAACATGAGGCTGAATGTAATGGTATTCAACAATAACAGAAAAAGAATTATTAGTGTGACGGCGAACAGTAATGTACGTCAAATACATTCGAGGACAACCTTAGTCAATTTATATTTGAGTATCCACAAGCAACTAAAATTTAATGGGTACATCTTGAATTTATATGTATCACCAGAATAAAAATATATATTTTTTTTAATTCTAAAATTCTTAAAAAATGTTCTGTTTTTTCACTCCCGTAACTCCAACTGCAACAAGCAAAGCATGTAAAACCGCATTCCTCCAAGCTGTCGCATTTCCTCTTGCAGAAGTAATACGTCACGCCTCAGAGAGCGAAATGCGCAGCCCTCTCTCTCTCTCTCTCTCTCTCTCTCTCTCGCTTCAGCCAGCGTAATATTATTCCAGAAGCCCAGCACGATTTTTCTCCGCTAATGCTTTCTTGTACCTCAGCTATACTATAACAGCTCCATATCCAATGTGACACGTGATGCATTTCATCGATGATGCCGTGTGAATTTTACACGTCTGTTCATTTGATCTGACTTTTTCGACGCATATTGCAGCTAGGCGGACTTGAATTATTACGCAAGACCCTTCGCTGAAACGGCATATTTGTCGAAGGGTAAACGTTATCGCTCGCCTGGTTGTTTCTTCGATTGCCTTCCACGGAATGTTTATGTAGGAACTACGCGGGTGGAGGATGAAGGAAGCTCCACAACTTTGAGTTTTATATTGTTTATCATGACTGTGTATTGCTTTGCTTGGAAACGGTGACTCTCGACTCGTGTTTTAGAAACAAACAGTGGGTCGGAGCATTTATACTCGAATATAAAAATTTAAGTATAACAGTGCTTTTTTGAAACAACGTATTTAAAAAGACATGTATATTTGTATGATTGTCAGTATTGAAGAAACTTTGTTCAGTCAATAAAGTGTCATCTTCACATTTTAATTAGCAGGATTATGCAAGATAAGAGAAGACTCGGATTAGCATTTTAAATTCTAATCGAATAAAACTCGATTTTGGAGGGTACGCCTTTATTTTTCCCTCCCTTGCAACCTGCAGTTTGCATAATTGAGTCTGTACAGTAACACCAACTCAAGGCAACCCTCATTCGGAGGGAACAAATATTTCGAGTAATTACCCGTCCCTCTTAAGGGGGTCTCAAACCCATTTCTGCGATTTTACCGACCTTGCGGCCGGTAGTGCAGGTAGTGCTTATAATAACCTCTGGCGCCATCTGGCGTCAACCACTACAAAAATTTGCAATATCAAAACTCACACTGCGTGCGCGTCGCAGTGTGAAAAATGCCTGTACATAATGATCTGTATTTCGTACATCCATCACACGTGTTTCGACTACACGCATTTGTTACAATAAAATAACTGTGCATTTCGTATATACACGCGTGTTTCGAATACACGCTTTTTATATTATAAAAATTAATAAATAATTACGTGTATTTCGCATATACACACGTGTTTCGAATACACGCTTTTCTTATGACAAAAAACTACTTTTGAGATGTGCAATTTTTTTTCCCAGAAATTTGAAAAAAATGAGTTTATTTATAAATGATGCATTGTATAAAGTTGAAACTTGGTATAAAAGCCCTTGTTATGTCTTTCAACAAATTTATACAGTTTAGTGACTTAAGCGTAACCAGAAGATCTAGTTTGTTCTAAATTGTCGCTTTTAGCGCAAGTGTTTTCGAACAAAGTAGATCATCTGATTGTAGTAAGTGCATCAAACTGCTGAAATATAGTGAAATACATTACGAGGGCTTATTATATCAAGTTTCAAGTGTATACAATGCACCACTTTTGAGATATGCAATTTTAGTCAAAGAAATTTAAAAAAAAATTGAGTTTATGTACAAGTGATGCAATGTTTAAACTTGAAACTTGGTATGCAAGCCCCTGTTATATATTTCAACATATTTATACAGTATAGTGACTTAAGTGTAACCAGAAGATCTAGTTCGTTCTAATTATACGCTTTTGGCGCAAGTGTTTTCGAACAAAATAGATCTTTTGGTTACACTTAAGTCACTAAACTGTATAAATATGTTGAAATACATAACACAGGCTTGCATATCAAGTTTCAAGTGTATATGTTACATGAGGTTTGAGATATACAATTTTTAACCACACAAATCTTAAAAACTTAAATTTATATAGATGTGCTATATCATCATATAGACTTGCGACAAAATTTTGGCCTGCAAAAAGCTTTGGAAGGAACAAGAAGCGTCAGAAGCTACTTAATTAGCCGTATAAAAGGAGATGTACTAGTATAAGCAGCAAGTTGATCTTGGTCGAGGACCAGTAGGGAATCCTGAACATACAGCTGTTGCAGGAGTTGCTTGTATTGCAGCAGCAGCAGTTGACCAAGCTCGAGTAGCAGCAGCAGCAAAAGTTGTATGAATATAAGCAGCAAAAGCTGCACACACAGCAGTCGCAGCAGTGGCCCCTGAATATGCAGCTGGAGTACACTGTGGACCAGTAACTCCAGCAGCACTGGACTCCGTACTAGTAACAGCAGACCCTGGTCGAGGACCTACTGTAGATCCTTGATGTACAGCTGTAGAATGTATACCAGCAACTTCCAACTTCAGGGTCGTCTACAGATGATTGAAACAGGTCAGCAAAGCTAACCAGGCCAGCAAACAGCGTGATTTCAGCTCCAGGGTTGTCTTCTGATGATTGAAATGGGCCTGCAACGCTAACCTGTCCAACAAACAGCGTGAATCTGGTTCCAAGGTCATCCTCAGATGACTGAAGCCTCCAGCAACCCCACCCAGTAGCACCAGAGAGCGTGAACTTGGTTCCATGGTCGTCCTCAGATGTTCGAAGCCTCCAGCAACGCCAGCCAGTACCACCAGTGAGTGTGAACATGGTTCCAAGGTCCTCCTCAGCTGATTGAAGCCTTCAGCAACGCCAGCCATCACCACCAAAGAGCGTGAACCTGGTTTCAGAGTCGTCTCCAGATAACTGAAGCCTCTCGAAACGCCAACCAGCATCAGTAGCAGCAGACAATTTTTATCCAGCTCCAGAGTCATCTTGTTTGTAGCCGTCAATGCCAACCTATAATGCACAGACAGTGTAAATCAGCTATAGAGTCATCTACACATAATAAAACCACGTAATCACTGATTTCACTGCACATAACACAAGAAATACTTGTGAATTTTGAGTGTCGACGAATCTTCATCCAGACAGTATGTCGGAGGAAGGTATCAGCACAGCCGTAGAAGTAGCAGCACAAACAGTGATAGTCGATCCACATCTAGAATGCATCTTGAAAGTTGAATGTATACGCAGAAGTGGAAGCAGCAAGAGCACCAGCAGCAGCAACAGAAGCAGACACCAAAACAAGGGATAACCTCCAAGCGCAAAAAGTCAAGTTTCTTGCTGGAGTTGCGTATTTTCCTCTACTGCAGCACTCCTTGACGGACTGACACTCACACACTGCATCGTAGCTGATATTCCGGAGCATCACTTTTATATACTTCTCGCACTGCATTAGAAGTAAACGAAGCACTGGCGAGTCTCGCCGTGAGCAGCAGATCCGCGAGCGAGATCGCGCTGAGCGGAGGCTGCTTGAAAACATATGCGCTTTTGATTAGCACACTAACACTGCTGTATCGCGTCGACGTGCTGCACTTATACAATCAATACCTTTGAATAACTTGAAGTTGAACCGAACGAGCGAAGGCCGGGATGCAGCTTCAAAACGTCAAAACACAAGGCACGGCTGGCGAGTGGCGGCTGCGTGAACGTGTCGCCGCAGACGCCAGTAGGTCCCCAGATCGACGCGCACAATGTATGCGCAGTCGTCGTACTCACTTCGCCAGAGCCGCGGACAGAGCAACGAACAGCTGTTCGGCGTCGCTTGGATGATAATAAAACTATTTTTTTTTTGTTCAAATTATGGAAAACCAAGACATAGTTGCCCTTTCTCTCATCATTTTATATCTATGTGCAAAGTTTCAAGTCGATCTGTCAACGCATATAAAAATGGCATTTGAACGAAATTTTCAACATGCACACACTGCAGCTACTGGTTTTTATTCAAATGCCATTTGTTAACGCATTTAAATATTGACTTGAAACTTTGCATTGTGGTAGATGATTCCGAGACGAAGGGCAACTATGTCTTGGTTTTTGATAATTCACCGTATTTATTTAGTTTCAAGCAATTTTCTACCGAGTACTCGTTCTATCGACTCGGTCGGTAAAAATTGGGTTTGAGACCCCCTTAAAAATGCTGATGCTGCACGCATCCTTAACCATTTACGATTTTCGTCGCAGTACTCGACAAAACCCTCAATTATTCAAAAAATCAACTCATGAATTAAATCACGCGAAGCACGCGCTGCAGACAACCTGAATAATTAATTTGCCGACACAAAGTCATCTCATCGAAAATGAACTTGCTAAAATTCCAGACAGCTGGCTTAAATATTTATCAACGTCCCTTGCAAGTGCAGCTCTAAACTCTAAAACTAAAAGATTAAATCTACACAGCGAGATAAGCCGTGTGCGCAATTGGAAATCAAGTATTTACCCTCTCGCATTTCCTCCGCAATAGAACAAGCTCGCTTAAACCAAAGCTGATTTAGCTTCTAAAAGTATAATGCAATCGAGAGCAGCTCGCGAATCCGAGCCAATCGAACGCCGAGCGATCCCCTTTCAGAATTTAAAAGTATAAAGTCCGATCCCATTCCGCGAGCTATCGAAGTATCAGCCGATCCATAACAAACGCGCGAATTATTCCGTAAATAGGCGACGTTATCCACGACAATTGCGAGAGCCATTTTCTCTCGCGAGACACACACACACACACACATACAGATACACCTCTTTAAAGGGGCAGTTTTAACGGCCGGTTGTAAAGTTCACGCCATGATCGCGAGGAGAGACCATATAGGTGTATAAAGTGACGCCGACGTGTGTGCAGTATACGTATAATACGATGGGGTCGCGGGGAAATTGCACTTTAGGAGAATCGATCGCACGGTGGAATTAGATCATTCTCGCGCGGGAATGAGGTGGATGACTTATTTTTATTCGGTGAGGATGGGATAGGGTTTAATTTATAGAGGGTTATTCGGAATTATGTGCAGCGATGTTGTTAGAAGTAAGTTATATTGCGCTTGCATAATACACGCAAATGCGAGACTTAGAATCTTCGCTTTGACACGTTAGTTTCTCTCTAGATTAAATGTTTTGTAGCGTGCAGACGTGTCTAAAGTTCGTATGAAGTTTCGTATAGTGTGAATAGAGAATTCGTTGTTGATGTGACCTCAGTGACAGTGTTTCTATTTTTGGATAATTATTATATAAACAATCGCATCTCATGGTTTTTAAGCTAAATAATTATCATAAAACTGGTGGATGCATTGATTTAAAACTATGCTTGCGTTTGCGATTGTAATAAAAATGCAGTATATGTATTGGGAATCCACCAAGTGGAAATGGACTGAGTATCATCAGACGAGCCTGTACGAAGGCAAACCTCTGGTCAATCTGTTGCAAAGAAAGATTCTCGTAATATTTTTTAAGAAAACACTTGATTTTCTTGCAATCAACCGCACGAATAAATAAGCGGTAAGCCAGACGTGTCAGTTATTAAATAGATAGATTTAATTTAATTATAGATATCATTCTTGTGGATTACAACATAGTATGACTTCATACACGCCGCACGGTATGTAATGAAGTATCATTAACACACCACTTTTTAATCTCGTATACACATCCATAGTAGTATACATGAATAATTGTTTTCGTGACTTTAAACGCTTAATAATTCGCTTGACTCATTTCGTAACGCTCAATTAGTATGGTCTTATCGTCAACTTTCGTGGAATACCGTGAAATTATTTCATTACCCAAGTGCTAACGAAAACATCTTTATTTTACAAATAGCATGTTCAGCGGCACTTACTTAACAAATTCTCAATTATCGTGCCGTGTAATTAGCGAATAAATGTCACGAACCGTATAATTTTTGTAAAGCTTGCTTATGCATTGTCGTGCAAATATGGGGGGGGCGTGCGAACTTACGATTAATCACAAAATCATACTAACAATACCTCAAAAACTGTTGTCAACTATTATAGATTTCTCTTGCAAATTCTCCTCATTAATACCATTATGATGGCAAGCGAGGAAAAAAAATCTTCTGCCTTCTCGGCTGAAATCATAAATACCGCTAACGCACACAAAAGCGAAGTCTCGCATACCTCTCGCGCGCGATATAAACGCGTCTAAAAAGCCAAGCACGCAAGCTCGGAAAAATTGTGCGCTATATCCAACTCTCTCACGCACTAAACCTCCGTCATCCGTTCGCGCATAATATTCGCGCAAGCAAAAAATATTCTCGGCGCGCACGCGATTAATCGCGTATACGCAAGCAAAGGTATACCGCGTGATAAAATTTCTGCGGGGAGAAAATAGAGATGTCGTTTTGCAAGTGGCGCATAAGTTCAAGGAGATAAAACGCTGAAGTTTCCAGCTGCGGTCGATAGATTTATACGCGACGTGGTCTTCAGGGGGATGCTCGCGTCGACATGAATCTCGACGGTTATGCATGTACATGTGCCCGATGACCGGAAATAAGGACGTAGTTCAGCCGTATTTGCGAGATTACTTCGAGAGGAATGTGAAGTATTGTGTGTTCACGAGTTTGGCTTTCAACTTGGTATATCCTGCATGAGTTACGTCGCGTTTCTGTATAGAATAACATTTCTTTATGGAATTTATACGAATTAAACTTAATTAAAAGAGATCCGTTTTGGCAACAGGAATGTTGAATTTCCAGCTGCTCAAAGGGTAAATTACATGCAAATTGAATTTGGAAATAGGGGACGATTCAGATCTTTGTATATTAGAGTCATAAATAAAAAGGATGGTCATACGAGCCGGGCGGGATTTATGACCTATGTTACCTCTGCATAAAGCATAATAAATACGAATTTAAAACGTCTTTACATCTCATTTGAAATGAAATTTAGAAAGGCGTGTATAATATATGAAATCGTAAATCATGACGATGAAAATTCTCTCACGTTACTCTTCGCCATATAATCGAGTCCTACTTGTATAGGTATTGCAAAAAATGCAAACTGCGCATTGTTACGCGATGGAACCACTGCTCTAAGTAAAACTTATGGTTATGTTGTTGCGCTAAGAGTTTGAATCTGATACTCTAAAGGCTTCCCTTGAATTTACGTTGAACGCTGGTCATTCGGAGTCTAATCAGTGAAGCAGTGCAGCCATATACATAGTGAGTACCGAAATCTTTATTTTGAGATACCTTACAGTTGCTGTAGCAATAACAGATGAAATAGTAAATTTAACGACAAGAGTTTAATTTTCAAAGGATACGATTGATTTGCATCCGCTATAAATATATTTCAAGTAATCCCGCGAATCCATAAAATATAAAGCGCAGACTATAGGAGTAAATAATTCAACGCTCTTAAAATAACTCCGCCAGCCGCATCGATTCAAACTATCAAATTTTCCCAATCACAGTGACAGCTCGAATCCACAAATCCACATCGTACGGTGTGCTTCTATAAAAACGCCAGACACTCGTGAAATACCGCTAATACGCGGATAACCAGATAATCAAATAGAGCAGCAGATAGTCTGACTTTCCCTCTGACGTCGCTTATTTCCATCCGTAATCCGAATGGCAGAGGTATAGGTATAACTAAAGCTCATCGCAAGAGAATATAAAGGGGCTGAATTTCGAAGGTCCCCTACTGCGTGTAACGAGAGATTGTGCGACTCAGAAAAAATTTCGTGCGATTTGTTTCGCTCGCGTCGTCTTCAGGAACTTGCGAGTGTACTTCTTTTCAATGTCAGGCGCGAGAGCTAAGTATAAGTATGCGTGGGTGTTTTATTCATGCGCCATTGAGTGAAATTTTACACTACAGAGGCTGCTTTAATTTGAATTCCTTGGATTGTTAGTACTGCGGTTAGCTTGTTTTCTTTGAAAGCCGTGCTTCTATTTACCTTTATATGATGATATCGCGCTTTAATTAGGTATTGCGCAACGATTCTCGGAACGTTTGCTCGAAGTTTAATCTTTCGGAAAATGCACGGATTTATCTAACAATGCATCGCTATTCGCTCTCTGAGCTCACCCTGACGCCACTTTCTACGTAGTTGAGTGGGATCACAGCTAATTGTTCGCCATTTGACCACAATATAATCCACAGAGCCGATATACAGTTGAAATATATAAAATAGCTATTCATTAATTACTAAAGTTATACTTATGAAGATTTTAATTAATTTAGTAATTTATGATTTCATTATTTCATGACACGGGTATAGAACAGAAATAAGCGCAGTAGATTAAAGGGTAAATCGATTGCTTGAATTTGAAGGCATGAATATTACGATAGAATTTAAATTGCATCGCGATTGATCACAAAGTGTTTGAGGATAAAATATTATAGGGATTTTTTAAATTAATTTATTATTTTACAAAAGCGTGCAGACTTGATTATATAAAAAAATTATTCATAAAAAAATTGTGAAGTAATAATAGAATAATTATAATAAATCGACCTATTCTCGGAATTCAAAGAATCTGCCACAGGTTCAGGTCAGACATCGAAGCTTGAAGAAGAAAATACGAGTGTGTAAATTTCAAAAACATCAACGGATTCGAAATTGATCGTCAACACAGGACGTCTCGGCTGATTCCTTTGCCTGCGTTGTTTCGCGATGCGGTCGGCAGAAAAAACCAGGCGTCATTGCATTGGTCGGGACGAGTTAACCCACTTCTTACGCGCGAGACTTCTCCTATACAGAGTCTTTTCTATTTTTAAGCACGCCGTCTCTCTTCGATCTTGTTCTCTTTTTGTTGTTTATTTCAGATCAATCGATACCAATTTTTTCTGGAGTTAAGCTGGCGCGACTACGAGTAGTCGTGGTTGAAATAATAAAGCCTGATTCAACATGCGTACTTCAGATTAAGTTTTTACAGGCTGAAGATCCGAGAATTTTCTCCGATTTTATTCCTATGCGAACATCAGTTTTGAAATTGAGCAAAAAGATTTAAAAAACAGCATCTGTTAGTGTATACAAAACCGAGGATATAAAAAATTGTCTGTATAGAACGCTTTCAAAAGAACGTCTTTTGAGTAAAATTAATGAACCTTTATACTTAAAAAAAAAAAACTCAACAAAAAAGAAGTTAACTATACACACTTCTACTTGACTTTTCCCGTCTCTCAACCCATAATTCCTTCCAAAACGAGCCTCGAAAGATAAAAAAAAAAGAACGAAATATGAATGCGCACCCCATTAACGTCTCCTCGATATAATACACCTACGACAAAGCGCTCGCCGTATAGCCTCGCTTTTTCTTCCAATCCCTCTCAACGTCGACGAGTTTCGCCAAACGCTCCCATTGAATTTCAGCGCGACTCGAAAGGCTCCCTCGCATACAAAAAGCAGGGGAAGAAAAAGGAACATGCAAAAAAACAGTCCTCTTAGCCACAAAATCCGCAAAGTAGCAATTTCACGCACGCGCGCGCACGTAGCTCTCTCAATCCTCCTTTACATATACCTATATAAGTTTTTCGGTCCAAGACGTAGCGCCATTTCTCTACTTCTCACTTCCGGACTTTTTGCGGCCACAGAAATGTGCGCGAATTTTTCTCGAGTCTGATCGTGATTTTGATATTCGCGCGAGAGATATTTTTCTAGCCGCAGTCGATGAGAAGGACTGACCGGCATAAGTGATGAGAGGCGACGTACTGATGTTGGCTTCAGTAGAAATAAGACGGGTTTCTTAGGGTAGTTTAGTTCATACTTATTACTGTCAGTTTTTGTTGGAGCTAATGATGTATTGTCCGATGTTTGCGTGATAGAACAGATATTTTCTGGGGGTTTATTAATGTGAATGTATATAGCTCTATATTGTCTATTTTTTTGCAGATAAATAAAAAATACCTCGGTATTATTTTTACTTTGAAGATTGTTAACTATCTGATATTGAAAGATCATCTTTCTAGTTAGAAAACTACAACAAAGCAAAACAAAATAGCGCTGCGTCGACCTAATAAAACTGGAATACATTAAAGTACTCGCCCGTAATCAAAGTCTAAAAACAACAAAAAGTTTTTCTACTATGGCGGGAATAAAGAAAGCATAACAGATGAAGAAGAATGCTCTGCAATAAATAAAAAGAAAGAAGAAAGTTGTCTTTGAGTTTGACTTGACAGCATATTTCGTATTTTCGTGTTCGCGCGTATATCACCTAAGGCAATATTGCTTTCTCACAGGACTATAATAGTGACATTTCTTTTTTAAAACGTTCCACATATAGGCGTGAAGTAGAAAAATAATAATGATCTTCTTTCTTTCAAAAATAGTACCTTCTATGACATCTCTTCAGTGCTCAGAAATAAATAAAATAAATTGTAAATCGATATTAACAAAATAATAATAAAACAACAATAGTACAAACTGCGCAGAAATCGAGTACCTGTACCGGAACAGCCAACATTTCTCAAAATTGTATCAGGCATAGAAAACGCGTGTAACTCACGAAGGAAATTGGAAGTTCTTTTTCGTTTGACCAACTTTTCTAGGAAAGCAACGCTTTAAAGCGCTATTCGAATATAGAATACTATACAGAGAACTTTTTGAATAGTTCGAAAAAGGTTTTTTCATTTAAAGAACCGGATGACAGAACAAATTCTTTTTAAATATAGTACGCAAAATTCAATCTTCTCTTTAAAAAATGATGGCCTTTGTTATGAAGCATTTAATACGTGATTCTGATTGGTTGCCTAGGCAACGAGATCAGAACCACGCGCCTTAATGCCTTATATTCATAACCTTAAAACGGGGATAGAATCAAGGGCGCGCGAAGCGCGCTTTCATTCCTAGTAAATCTGAAAATAATATACAGATGCAAAAAATAACGTGCGAATTGTAGTATATATACTTTGATTCCTAAAAAAAAGTAATAAAAATCGTAACAATGTGAAACAAAACGTACATGTTGAATCGAAATTAAAAGTAAACTACGTTCCCTCTGTCAACACATCTGAAAAGAACAGTGTAAAAAATGTATCTACAATAGCTAAAAAACAAACTCGCAAATTCAAATACAAAACTTTTGAAATTAAATAAAAAATATCTATTCTTAGAAACAATATTAACTTAGTTTTCTTTCTCAAGCTAAAATCACTAAACTGACACTGCGTCATAGTTACGTGCCTCTATAATGTCCTTTCTCTGTTTTAGCTTTATTATTCGGTGCTAGCAGTGACTATAGCTTCAGTCCTGCAGGAAGAAAGTCAGTATCTAGCAGGCAATCGTTCGCTCCCTAAGTCCAACAGCGTCCTCGAACCGGGAGTATCCCCAGGTAAGTGGATAGAAGTCCTTTTCACTGTATAATTAACTAAAAAAAATTGTTGGAGTTTATCTGCGTAGCCATAAATTGTCGAAATGTTTCATTTAATGCTTCTTATAAATTTCTTTTTTTGCACCCGTTTAATAAATCTACGTTATTTATCACGAGTTCGAAAAGTTTTATTCATATTTTCGTGGGGTGATTTAGAAAAGAAAGGGATTATCTGGAAGATTTCAAGTTTTTGATTATGGGCATAAGTTATTTTTCACTCTAATTTATAATCTATATTGCGGATAACTAAGCAAAAGTTTATTTTTGCTTTGACTAGTTACGATGAGGTTCAACTTCGCGCTGCTCATATGTTCATCCACTGGCGTCATTTGCTGCTTGTTGCTGCTATACGGACTGTTCAGGGTAACTATTGTACATTTTTTATATTTTACCATCTATGATGAAAGTTATTGATGTTCAGCTAAAATGATAAGCACACTTCATAAACTCAATAATCCATAAAAAAACTCATCGTACAATAATTTTCTCATGCTATGAATATCTAAAAAAAAAAAAAACAAATACTCACATCCTGGCCGCAAAAAGTCAAAACTTTGGTAATATTTCCAAAAACTTTGCTTATAGCACAAAAGTGTCCTGAAAAGTAAAAAGAAAGCGCACGAACAAAAGTTCAAAATTCCCTCGGGTCGAGCATCGGCACATTATGCACGTCCGTCTCTCGACTATTTTTTCCCATGAGTCACACAACTTACTCTTTCTCTCTTCTTACCCTCGACGTCTCGATGCCCGCGTACTATTCAATATACTCCTTATTACATTACGTGGTCTGCAAGTCAACGCTCGCGGCACTCGATATTAAAATGGACGTGCCGTTGTGTAGTCCGATTCTCGTCGTCATCCTTCTCTCGATAATCGATACGCTTCGCGAGGCTAATTACCCGACGGACTCTCTCCTAGAATTTGCCGGAGCTCGATGTACATTTATTCTGGATTGATGTCGTGGCCGCCTCCTCGTATAGCTCCGAGCTTGCTGGGTGAAATTAATAACCAAATTAATTTCAAGAACGCGGTAGGACGAAGAGAAAGGAAAGGTCTGAAGAGTCTCTTCGCTCGCGTGTCAGTTTGGAGGAGGAACTGCTTTTCGGGGGTAATGGATTGTTGATCCTCGGCTGTTTGTAAAGCGTCTTTGTGCGGTGGACGTTAATTCTGATGGTCGATGGATGGGGCGAGAGTAATGGGTTTTAAAACCAACTTTTGTTGATTCCTCTTTGAAAAAGGTATGAGCCTCTCTTCTTGATATTTCATTAAAACACGAAAGCTCGAAAAATAGTATGTGCCACCAAGATAGGTAAAGAAGTCCAGATCCCGTCAGACCCAAGACATCCGTCGCGAAATTTAATCTTTCTCGCGCACCGCGCAATTGCCCAGAGGAATGTACACACGTTCGACGGCACTATTCTCTCTGTGTGCATGGTACTGTATCCCGTAGGGCGGGCGCTAAATGTACATAGAGTACGCTCAATAAATTTTTAAAGTAGACTGCTCGCGCACCCGCGCAGCTGTTTGTAGAAGCGGATACAGCGCGTCGCCGCCTTATCGCGCGTTCTCCGGACGCTATACTTTCAAATAATAAAATTGCGACGTCGATTACGCTGTGGAGATAATGCTTTGGGAAAGCCATTCGAGTGCGGTTTATCGGAAAATTTCACCGGAGCTTAATATTAGTGTTGGGCGGTTTTCAAAGATACGAGCTTTTTTTATGGGTTTTAGGTAAGCTCTGAAGAGGGATTCAGCTGCGGCTGCAGAGAGTAAAAAAAAAACACGAAGTGACGTGTGATGTTTGATTTGTTTGTTTTTGTTTTTCTGGATACCGATATCAATTTTCGCGGGAAAAAATATTTATATGGAAGCTCAGATATCTTCTGCTTTCAGGGTAATGATAACATATACCCTCGAGGATTATTTTTGCAGAACAAAAATATTTGGTTTCAACGAAAAATGATTGATTATTCCTCTGTATAGATTATCTCGCGGAAATTCCAATTTCCTGTCTGAAATCAATGAATCAAACGTAAACTTAAATCTACATCAACCCAGTCGAATAAATCCGAGCGTCAAAAAGCTCGTTCGCTCCAGATATATCGTCGCCCGTCGAATCAAAGTTACGAGGTGAAGGTGACGCGACAGGTCTGGCCCTCGACTCATAATCTTCTGACTTCCTGATTCTCGAGGCACTATAGTACCTACTACCTCGAGTCGTTATCGCCCTGACATCAGCTCGAGGCTACTTCCTACTCGCTCCAGCGCAGTTTACCCTAAATAAACGGAAACGCCTTGAGAGAGAAAGTAGCAGCGGCTTAAACGTGCCGGCGTAAATTACAGCCCTATATTACAGCTGCCGCTTTGGATACAGTGTTTCATTTCCGAGGAGGCAACGCGGGCTCGATAAAGGCTATTATAGATTAAATGCTTGTATCTACTAGCTCTTGCTATGAATTAGCTGTAAAGGGTTGAGTGCGATTTTGGTTTTGGATCGATTACTCTGGGTTCTGTTTTTGTAGATTGATATGCGTTGTGGGTGTATAACCTTTTTTCAATGATTGCGGGACCGAGATCTTTTGAAAATTTAAGATCCTGAGTATAAGTAATTCTTTGTTACCATAGAGACTTGATGAACATGGAAACTGAAATTAAATTTTCATCTCACTATTTCTTAAAATTTTTATACTAACGAACTTGTTTTCTCTCACCCCGAATTATCCTTATTCCACTGCAGAGTGCAAACAAGTTTTTCTGAATTTTCTAAATGAAACGTATATTTACCGACGCATCTGCGAGTATCACATTTCCAACTCAAAACGAAAAACGAAAAGTCATTTGCATCTATATTGCAAATGAAACAACGAAATTACTTTTTCGGCTGTTAGAAATCCTTTATGAAATGTCTTTGGTCTGCATTAAAAGCGTTTTATTAAAGCAGAAAACTGCGAGGGAAATTGCTTTCAGCTTTTGTTCACCGACCCGTAAAAAAATGCTTCTTTAATTTCCAAGCGTGACTTTCAATAACAAGACGCTTTTAATTATAAACACGATACAGCAGAATCTACTTTCAGACCTCAATAACTGCATGACTTTAAAAACCGAACGAGTTAAGAACTTGAATAACTCAACTACACATGAAAAAATTAAAGAAAAAAGTATTATCTAAACCATCTTCCGCGCATCAGTTTCCTTCGGTAAATAAAATTAACGAGCATACGCTGTCGTCTGCCTACAGGGGAGTTTACAAATTTTTCATCGAATTTTCATCGTCATCGAGCTCCGATTCGATTCGCGTTACTCTCGCGTGAATGCTATTTTCAACACGCTATAGATATTGTTTTTTTTTATCTTTTTGTTATACTCCACGTTTAAAAGCTTTTTCATTTAAATAATTTTATTTTATTTGAAATATTGCAAAACGAGTCGTTTTTTTACAACCGTCCTAGTGATGCTAATTGACTGTTAGTTTTTGATTGACTGTAATCTTATGTCATATAAAGTTTACAAATAAGTTTTGAACGAGATTTGATTCAGTGTACCTTATTATGGAGACGTTATAAAAGAAGTCGAGATGCAGAACTTTTAAACTTGGAGGCATCTATTGATTTTACTTTGACGTTTGAATGTAAACTAGCTCTTCAGAAAGGGATACTCAGAAACTCGATCCTTTCCTCTATTATCGAATCGATTTCAAGTTTGTATCTGAACATCCTTGCATTGAAACATAAAATTACAGTTCACGGAAATCAATCTACAGTTGAACTTCCAATGATATTGGTATTGAATTATTTGGTTATCGAAGAATTTTAATTTGATTTGTAGCTTTATTGATTTGCGTGAGTGGGATAGACAAATATTGACTATTCTATGTAAGTTATTCTTACGGTCTAACAGAGGATGAATGCAACATCGATATAACTTATTGCGATTATGCAAAAGTTACGCCAATCTTATCAAATCAACACATCAACGAAAAAAAATTGCGTTTTAATAAAAGTTTGCATGTGCATATCGCATATCATTTTATTTTCTTGTGCAATATACTGCGAGTAAATCATAGACTTGACTTTTTGGGACAGAATTTCTGCGAACATAATACGTTACTTATAACAATAACTTAGCTTATACGTACCTATATTTTCTTTAGTATTAAAAATACCTTATTAAAAACATGATAATCGAAGCAAAACTGACACTGATATCTGTTTTGCATTGTAACTCATCGCCCCTTTTCCATTTCAAGCTCAGTTATCTCCTTTCTCAGCCGTCATTGATGGATGAACCAAAATTTGTATGTACCTACGTTTTTTACAAAGTCTTCTTGATGCCCTTATCTTCCTCAATTGGCTTTACTCTCGCGTAGATTGATGACGACAAATAAAAAATTCTCAACGAAAAAAAGAGACTACCAAAACGATTATACAAAGATACACAAAGTTGGACTTTAACAAGTTTTAGAAGTTTAGCAACGCCTCACAGTTCAAGTGCTGTTTTTTCTTGATCACTTTTAAATATAACATCCTTAAAAAATAAAAAAAAAACCGTTTTATCACTTTCCAGTTACCGTAAAAAAGGCAGAATGCGAACCCTAAATGTTTCAAAGACCACTATGAATGAAAAGCTTTACTCGTTTCATATACTTGCTTATAAACTTTTATATTACCCAACAAAAAGAGAACATGCAACGGTCACAAAAAAGATACATCTCGCATACCAAGCAGCTATCTATAACCATAACGTAACGGATCGAAGAGTCGTTGCGTCTTCGAGGCTAGAAGTATATCTATATGTCACCGCGGCGCTTTGTCAGTTTTCCGTGTAGATGTATCGGTAAAACTCGATATTTTTGCGAAGACACGTGACTTCTTGACTATTGCAACAACATCGGGGTGTATGTGCGAGACATGCCTGAAGCTCGCAAACTTTTCAATATTGGGCTAAATTGCCACCCTGTGGCAGGGAGTTCTAGATTTTACTTGGGTTTCGCTTGGACGGCTGCTGGCTTCTATATACGATATCGAATTTCGTAGGTATTTCAGTTTGATAAAGATGCGTAGGAGGTTTTTATTTTGTAAAAATGTGGAACGTAATTTCTCACATTCCGTATCTTATTAAGATTCAATATTAACACGTCAATGGTAAGTTTAATTAGTCCATGAACTTCAACCAACTTTGCAACAATTAACTTCTTGTCACGAAAAAAAAAAAAAAAAATTAATCCACACGCCACCTTATACACCCATTCGATGCACATCCAGTGATTATATGTACTCGCTGTGTCATACGTGTATCACAATCTGTTAGGTTAGCTCATGCTCCTGCATATTGCCTTGCCGAGATTGACGTGCAAACTGACGATATCGAACCACTCCTATAACGCTTTTGAATATGCAGCTTAATATAAGGACTCACAATAGCATCATTGGAATGTTATACTCTTTTAATGTCCTTTACACGAGAAATTTCGAATCGCGGAGCATAATAGATTATAAGCCAATAAATTAAAGCTGGTGTTACTCTTATATTTATGTAAGCTCTACGTATACAACATTATTAACTATATGCATTACACAGAATATCACTTTATTGATGAATTACGTATTTATTGTTTTCGCGATAATCAATTAATTTACTACGAACTACATTTAAGTACAGTTGGTTTAACTGTGGTTCAGTCAGGCATTAGTGGATTAAGGGTACAGTATATGCATTACTAAAAATTTAAAAACAAAAGATTTAATTAAATTTCATCCGCTCAATCTTCGCGCGAAAACTAATTCATATCTTAAATTGAAATTACCACTCCACTGTGGAAATTGGATGCCAAACTCACACACCCACAAATTCAAATGTACTTCTCTCGATATCTCCCCTGAAACCGACCGCACAACTTTTCGCACAAGCTTCTACTCTAGAGTTTCCGAGTCAAAAGTTAAGTTTTCAACTTCGCAGTCCTACACGCGAAAGCGAAGAAGCTTCTGCTTTGCTATAGCTTCCGATACATCAGACAGGTAAATAAACGAGAAACGACGGTCCAACGGCATGACTTTTCTCTCCCCAGTATCAATATTTCGCGCGAGTTTCGAGTTCGATTGAAAAAGCGACGTAGTATTGCTTTACCGACGTTTATTTTGAAGAACGACATCGTGAAGCTTTATAGCTGCGCTATCATTTATGAGGCTTTTTGTGAGTTTTTGCTATGCCGAGGGAAACGTTGTTGGCGAGATTTATCGAAGTCCGGACATTGAGCGCTACTAAGTGCGAATGAAAAAGTAATGGCTTTCGTGTAATAAACTTTAAAATTCTCCCAACATTTTTCGTATCCTCTATTCCCATATGAAACTTCAAAAATTTTCATTAAATCTTATAATGTACTATTTTTATTTATCGTCGAATAAAATTACGCATTCTCAAAATTAACGCGATAAAAAACAACCCCAAGAACAGTCTAATAGCATCTCTACAAATCGATCTCTCGATTCGTCGCCTCGTAATTTACGAATGGCTCAACCACACCCTATTTTTCGCGTAGCAAATTCAGAGACCTTGATTAATACTTGCACGTGTACATTCCAGAATGTTCTCTCAGAGAGTCCGAAACAATATAGCCCTTCGCGTCAGATTTATCGTGTCGTCAGGGTGTATCTCTACTGCGGTGTATAAATATCAGCGACTCGAAGGTGAATCCGTCGTCGAACTTGGTGATTTCGGTCGCTACAAGGTTGGGCTGTGGCAGCACGTCGCTCCTCCTTTTTTCCATTGATTGACTTGGAGGGAAAGTAGAGCGAATCAAATAGGAATTTTTCGCGGGGCTTTGTTCGAAGATTAAATGTGTCGTTCTTGGATCATCGTTTATTGTATAGAAATTTCGATTTTTCTTGAGCACTGAAAAAGCTTTATAAACACCGTGTCTGAACAAAGCCAGGATTTTCTACTCATCGATGTAAATATGCACGATTTGACGTGCGTTGCAGTATTGACAGATCGGATCGCATCGTTTGTAGTATAGAAAAAAGATCCGCCAGCCATAAGACAACACGGTTTTGGACTGTCTTTTCTCCACAGCTGGATGTTTCCGACTCACTATAATCAATTCTGACTAGTGACGATAGATGGCGTATTAAGCAGTTTTTATTTTCTCCATTACAATCTGCAACACACAATCCATATAGCGGCGTGCCACCTTTTTCCAAACAGCCTCGTTCGATCTGCTGCTGCTTGAACCGCTCAAGTTATAACTGTAAAGTCAGTAGATATCACAATTTCATACATTATTATTTCGTGGTAACGCTAACAATAATCAATAAATTTTGAATTAAGGAGCATGAATATTACTTAAATGAAAATGTGATTTTAATTTAAAGGAAATAAATTAAAGCCGTTTTATATGAACAGAATAATACATTATAGTAGCCAGCCTAAAAAAGATAAGTGAAAGCTGTGCACGATAAAACAATCTAATCGGATTATTCTTTCAGGAACAAATACACACAATAATTAAAATCTTTCTAGGGCAAAAGCATACTTTAATTAAAAACACAAAAATTTCAAGCCTGTGACACGCTCCAACAAAACAAAAACCTTGGTTCCTCGCAAAATCGAACACGAAAATTCCGACAACTACACAGTTTTCACCGGCCAAAAACTCATTGGCAGATTCAAAAGCACAACGCGTCCGCTACTATACAATTAGTCGGTTTACGGCTTTCTTATGCTAATGCCCCGACAATCTAGTTCCGATATCCTGCTCGAACCACGTGCCCGAATCGAAATTAATTAGTTCGAATGTTCCGAGACGAGCAACGCGTGTTTGAGAAGGGGTGTATGGGCGCGTCGTCTTATCGAGCGGATTGAAGATACGGACTGAGTAGAGTCCTCTTCAATTTGGCTAGAAAAGGGAGGGAAGTTTTTTTGCGCTAGTGGTGGAGATGGGAGATTCTCTAGAATTTTGAGGTTTAGCGCTTTTATGTGAACCTTTTTTTTGTCTAATCCATTTATGTTCAGTATCTTAATTATTGCTTTTATAACCATAGGAATTTTTTTAATGAATTGAATGATTTTCAATTGAATTTTTTTCATCAAAACCAGAAATACGATATTTTTAAAATGACCTTTTCAACTTAGATTTTTTAATAAAGTTTAAAAACCATTAAAACTTTTATGGTTTTCCGTGAAAGATAACAAATTTTATGGAAGCAGAGAAGAAGGCAAGGCCATTATTTTTGGCTTACGTAGAGATTTTTCCAGGATAATTTTTTTTTTTTTTTTCGAACTAAAATTTAGTATAAAAGTTACCTAATTGCACTACTCGGAACTTTTTATAATACAGCTCCCGAATACATCGATTTTCCTCGCGCTCTTTCTCCTGCCCGAGAACAAAGGATTTTGGAAACTTTGCCAATATTTTACAGCATTGCGATCTGCATTATCATTTCTAACTAGTGTAAACGCTCGATTATACTAGAGTTATGCACCATCAGCTCATCAATTAAACTCTAAATCATCCCTCTAGAACAATGTAACCAACATTTATCATCATCATCATCATCATCATCATCAACTAAAAACCCATCACCACAAACGTCACAACAAAAGTCATCATCAAAGAACCTCCAACTACATAATCGCGAAAGTTCGTCCAGAACCACCTATCACACTATTATATGAATAATGCATGTTCTAGCGCTCGCGCGATAAAGCGTGTGATTAAAGATACACGCGATTTCACTCCGGAAATTTCATTTTCAGCTCTACACGCGGACTTTGACTCCTAATACTCGTGCGGTCGCAGGTGTGAGTAATCTGTCCAATTTCTTAGCGATTTTCTTCAAAAGTTGAGCCGTTTTAACGCCAGGGGGCGATAATTAATCGACAAGTGATTAACGACACTTCGAAAACTGTCGCTACACTTTCGCGATATATTGGAATTTCATGAAGGAAGAGCTGAACTCCTTTTTGCGCTGGGATTAGGAAAGGTCGCCGTTGGAGTTAAATAATTTGGCCAAATCGTGATGTATGCGCCCTGGAATGTAAATCCTTTTATTTGATTACAACGCGCGCAAGGATCATGGCTAATTATTTAAACGTCGCTTTGATCCCCGTGCCGAGAATGCAATTACGCGACTGCATATTGCGATGTATATATTCATAGCGACATACACATCTAATAACATGCAGATGATCGCATATAATTAGATAATTAACGTGACGTTCAACTCGCAACAAGCGACGAACAATGACATCTGATATACCTATATATATATACCTATATATATATATATATATATATTCGTTATATCTTCGAAAGTCGTAGTTTTGATATTTCGGTAAGAATTCTTTCACTGATCGAAAATCCGCTTATCGCCAAAGTAATAAACCGCGAACAGTTTGCAAACAATTTATAAATGATGCACGAGTCTCTGTCTAGACAGTGAGAAAATCACGCGATTTATTTATCAAAACGCTCGGAGAAAGTACAATTTTTGCCCGACAATCAATTCGCAACAATGAGTACGACTCGCAATAACGAAGCATAAATCAGGCAATCATCCCACCGATCGATCTCGTGGAGGAAAAAAAGAAAGGAACAAAACTAAACCATCCCTCGATCCATCTCGACACCTGAATAACTCTAATATACCCTGACACACTCGATCAAAATGATTAATAACTGCACACTGTCGTGCTAATTCTTCCCTCTTTGTACTTATTCATATGTTATGGATATAACGCTCGATATACTAATGAAAAAAAATCTCTTTGTTGTAGGACGAGAAGCTGTTTCTAGTGCCCTGGATCTGCATAGTGATAGTCTGCAGCTTCGTCGACATCTCACACCTGATATATCTCTTCTTCTTCGTCTCGGTGAGCCTCTACCTCTCCCTCTCTCTTTTTCCCTCCGAATCGTACTCGAGTGGAGAGACACTGATTTGCATTTAGACACGAGTCGAGTTTGCTAATTTTGCGTCGAATTAAGTGCCTACTTACTTTGTCGTCTCTGAGGTCGATTCGCCTGAAGCTGCGAGAATCTTAAAGTTATAGCTCTTTTTCTGAAAAAAAGCGCTTGGAAATTGGGTTTCTAAGAAGAAACTTTATTTAATTGCGGTGTAGGTTGTTGAGTCGGTTTTTTTTTGTATAAAAGTTTATATTGGATTCGTGAGTATAGAGAATATAGTCAAGCAATTTGTCACACCTCACTCTTATATAGCTTTGAGAACTTAATTAAACTGTTGAATTCGCATACTCAGAGTTTGATACAGTAATAATATTTGATAGGGTGATTTTAATTTCTCTTATTTTGACTGAAGAATGGTTTTGGATAACAATATGATCCGTTTTGTTGGGCAGTGCTTTTTGAAAAACTATATTTCGAAATTTCAATTTTAACTGAAACAGTGTGGACTGTCACGCTTATATTAACTCCCAAGAGTATAATATATGGCAGTAATTCTTAACGTATTGTCCAGCTAATTGTATTACATTAAATCAAGCTAAAGATAAAACTTCCAGGGAAAAAAAATCCGTCTTCATAGGGATAGACAAAGATCCAAATAGCGTTAAAGTCATAAATCCCCATAAACCTATCCAAACTACTTTAATTCGAAAAACTCGATATACAACGGCACTCGGCTATTTTTCATCATTATACTCCCCATCAGCGACGAGAAAAAACTCGCAAACTCGAAGCTTAAGTCTCTAAAGGGGATTAAACGTCCGCACGCACTACTCGAGCGCGAAAAATGTAATGTCAAGCGCAGTCCACATTCATAAAACTTGGGGCTTCACGCAGCAACTTTTTTCTTCTCTCGAGAGCTGCTTCTTTCATTAAACAACTTCTGACGTTCCCATCTTCCCGCCGAAACAAAACTAATTTCCTCCCGGCGTTGCTCAAAACAACAACCTGCGTAACGAGACCATCAGGCCTCTCGCGTGTGTGTATGTGTGTGTGTGCGTGTGTGAGTGCGTGTGTGTGTGTGCGCGCGCGCGTGTATAAATATAGTTATAGCATATAGTTTCCTTGGTAGACGAACCCGTGTGGCTTAATTGCGAGTAGTAGAGCGCAGGATTTAGTCGGACGTGGTCGGATGGAGCAGGTGCGAATGGGTGAAAGCTTGCGATAATCGATTCCGAGGATTTGCCGAATGACTAAAGGAATATTTTTTTTTTATTCTTGGCTGGTAAGTGGTGACGCGATTGCGATTTCTATATATGCTATTTGCAGAATTTCTTTTTGCGGATCATTCCTCGGTAAATATTATATTGCTTTGCGTCTTGTCACTTTCTATATACCGCTATAGTCTGTGTAAACAGTACCACATTGCACGTGTAAAGTATAGAATTTATTAAATTTCACCTTCATATTTTCAAGTAATGCTAAATAAACACGACTCCTCTTGTGACAAAAGTCAATATTAACCGACAATTCAGCTACGCGTAATTTAATTACTCGAACGAAAACACGCGGCTGTGTATAATTATCTTTATGGCCTCGAAAACAATGAAGTTGCTATAAACGCAAACATTGAAATGCACTATTGTTATTGACACGAAATTATATCGCCGAGTTATCTTGGGATAATCAAAACAATAACACGAACACCGAATTGTTCTCGAGTGCAATCAAAACGCACGACCACAGCTGCTGTTTCAAATGGATCTACTACGTGTCAACCAGTTAAAACCGCAATATCTACAATATGTTTTCGAAAAAATAATTATCGAGGATAGTAAGAAAAATCTCCGAGTGTCTTGTTCGAAGAAAAATACTGAAAAGAAATGAAAGCGAATCTGTGGAATTAGAGAAGCATTAAAAGATAAAAGAATTTATCGATTACTCGTCGTGTAAAGACGTTTACGGTTGGACAAAGAATTGAAGAAAGATTTCTTTTCAGCAAAAACGTTCAAGAACTGACACTACATAATAAAAATTTAATTTGGTAAAAACGTCAGCTCATCTTAATATTTCGCTAAAGTAAAGCAAACAAGTCACTCCACTTTTTCTTGAAGCAACAACAGCCTAGATCAACAATCCACCAAATCCCTCTCAAGCCAAGAACACGAACTCGCGCGCGGCGTTACAAGATCGAATTAACCGAGTCGAACGAAGCTTCCACCTACGCGAGCAATGAACTCGAGAGATAAATGACATCGGACGCATCGACGAAAGAGGATAAACAGGCTGGCTTTATATTGGCCTTTTTTCCCCTCGGAAATAAAAATTCTGCAGCTGACCCTCAATCAGTGCTTGCGCGTAACCATGTATGCGTTTTTTATCGTCGGATTTGACGAGCGATAGTCTGCATGAATACGATGTAGTGACGATGCTTTTTACGACGATGCGTTGAACTTCTATTATAATGTATCGTTTGCTGATCTATTCGATGACGCGATAAAATTGAGTGGATGGATGTGATAATAAAAAAAAATCGTCACTTTTACAAACTTGATTTTTGGTACAGCTGGCCGCAAAATATTTGCTGAAAATTTCAATGTATAAAAATTTGTATTCAATAGAGAGAGCAAACGTTAAATTTATCTGTGTATATAAAAGTCGTTATTATACATAGAAACTCATTCTACAAAGCCTATTGTTCAATGATGAGGTGATTCAGTTAAGCGGAAAGTTTATGAACTCCGTTCATGATCGCACCGCGTCGAAGTATGATTAGAGCATATAGTTACGGTAATAGAGTTTATTGATGGCAAGCTTTCGATCGATTACTCGCATCGACAGTAAAGGCCAAGGTTCATTTGCATTATTTGCTTTAAACGTTCAGATGAAGTCAATCTTGGACTGTAAAATCTTAAACTCAAACGCATCATAATGTAAGAAAAATGTGAAATATTTATATAATATAATGTGAAAATACAAACCTCCAAAATAACACACACACAAGGCTGTTTTCAAAGAGCAGAACTTTGCGCCATCGTAAAGTCCCCCAAAAAATATCTAAAAAGAGAGCACCAGCGAACAGCGCGCCGCAACACAAAACAAACGAGCCACTGTGTCCCGATATCCGTACAAAGCTCTGGATGTATCGGCAAATAAGGACTGAGTTTTTGTTCCGCGAACCAGAGTCAGTCATGCTGCACTGCTTTTTTTTTACCTTTTTCAGCATCGGCGCCGAGTTGAAAAAGTCGCCTCTATTTGCCTTTGTTCTCACGCGCTGATGCGCCTCCCAAGCCGATGCAGTGTGCGGATCAACTGCTGCACGTGTCCCGATTGCGTAATTTTTTCTCTTCTTTTTACCCCCTCCCCTCTCTTAACGTGTGCTTTTTCTCGCTTGTGTATAGTTTGCGCGTCGACTGTAGAGAGGATAAAGGCGAAATGGTTTCGAGAAAAGTTTGTTCTTATTTGGCTCGGATAGTGTGGGTGTCTTGTTTTCCATTTTGCAAGCGTACACATGCGTTATGTAGCTGCATTTTGCATCGAGTTTACGTGTTTTATTGACAAATCAAAGGAGAGAATTGGAGCATTTTGTTTTCAATAACCGTTGAAATGAACCATTCAGAAGGGAAGAAAAGAAGCTATGAAATTTTTTTGTCAGTTTAGATGACCCAGTTGTTTGAATGACTGGCACAGTATGAAAAGTAAGTGCATTTATCAAACCATTTTGACAAAGTACGAAACTTCATTTTTATTTTCTACCTGTGCAAGTGCAGTCCTTTGAAGAGTACCTTTTAACATCGCAGAGCAATTAACGCTCTCGCAGCAGATTGTCGCAGATATACGATAACCTCAATTTTCCCACTTCAAAAAAGCTCTCGAGTTGCCAACGTATAAATCCAATTACAAAAAAGCTCGTTACATTGACGCGTTCAGATTCTATTCCAAAGAGAAAATCTTATACCCTATATAGAAGCCACGTCCTCTTTATCCATATACGTAAACGCACGAGCTTGCAAGCTCGATATATCTGCCCCTTTGCCGCTCATCGCGCTTCGCTCCTCACACCCCCATTGAAGTGCATCCCGACAAAGCTTTCAGAAACATTTTGATGGTTATGCCCTGTCAAAGCTGCACTGCTTGTACTCCCTCGAGCGCGCGAGCGCAAGCACATAACGGACAAAGTGCCCCGGCTTTCGTGACCATGTCAAAGTACGCTATAGCACAGTTGCTTTGCTCGGTTACGTAAGGGAATTTTTACTGAGCGAAAAGTGCGATGTAGACTGATTTGTATGGGCTTACCATTGGACATTACATCACCAACAAATACAAACACTTCGTATCCTGTGTTTTAATCAATTCTATAACTACAATCACTCAATACGATCTCTTTCTCATCGCATCAATGTCAACACCACTCCCCCACGATAATAATAATACACAGCATCAAAAGCAATCTACTCGTCTAATACATAATAATATAATAACCATCTCTTCGTTTCAGCTGGACTTCAACCCTATAACGGCGATGGTCATCACGCTCGACTTTTTCCTTCTGTGCCTGAACGTGAGTATCTATACACAACGAGTCTGTTGTCCACTTATAGACACAACGCTTCGTCTCTCTTCTTGGACACGAGACTTCCTGACCCAGATTCTATACGCGAGAGGGTGTGGGAGTCGACAGCCCGGCTAACTTCGATTATGATCTTGTCGGAAAGTGCGCGAGGGGATCGGATTTGTTCCTGTCGAATGCGGAAAATGATGGAAATTTATTGACGGCATTGTTGAGAGATGAGAGATCGCGCTGCTGGGAATTGAGACGTCAGCTTTGGTTCTCGGAATCGTTTAAATTTAGCGCGGGCGAGTACTAACAATTTTTTATCGAGGAAATACTTTTTTTATTGTATCAAAGTCTTAATAATAGGTAATTGTATCTGGGAGCCGAGCTGCTTTTTAAGAGAGACATCGTCAGCTTCTAAAACGTTAGCAAAACTCTCGCAGGTATTTGAAGGTGAAGACGTGCTGACTCTGCGGTTTCTGATTTAGATCGTTGAAATTCAGCTAACGTTAGAAGCTAAATTACGACGACCTGCGGGCTTGTCGGTCTCATTTATTTTGAAATAACGCAACTGTGGCTGCAACTTCTTGCTGAATATTTAATCTGTTAAACAATATTATTGCTTATTAAAGAAAAAAAAACGCGAGTATATATTTTATTTGAAATTGTCAGATCAAACAATGTCAATGGAATAAAAATATTGCGAACACGATGTATGGGACCGCTGCGTATCTGAAGTCAACATTTTTTTATTTTCTTTTGCACGAAACGTCGAACGCAGATGTACTCGGTACTCTGCGTAATCTCGCAGTATCAGGAGTATGCCGCAGGCCGTGGCACAGCATCCGACGATTGCGAGCACAGGGTTAGTATTATCGATGTTCAATGCATGCATTACACACACCTATATGTAGACTTATTTAATTGTTTCCTCTTTAACTTCTATATGTGTGCTTATATATTTTTGAATGGCTATACATAAGTTAATATCATCCTAAAATTCCATGCATGTTTGCATCAACGCATAACGTTACATTCGTTAAATTGTTCTAATCCCCGTATGATTTAAAATACGAAAGCATCCGAGCCAAACACTAAGAACATACCTCTAAATACCATTAAATATAAGAAGATGCATAAACCTGAGGCACGTTATGCGAGTTATGCGTAAGTAATATGCATATCACTACATACTTGGATTTTTATACTCGGGGTCGTCTGCTTCCGACATACGTGCGCGATATATAATGTGACTCTCTCAACGTTAAAAAGTCGTGAATACGTACATCATACAGACGAACGAGAGACGAAGAAGTTTTACGCTATATAAAAAAAAAATTGAGAGGGCTTTCTTCTGTTTTATATAGATATTTACGAGACCGTTTCTGTTTACTAGATATTTACGACACCGTGACTCTATCTTTGAAAAATTTTGACCGTATTTAAATAAACAGTAAACAACTTTGATCATAGCGAGTATCGTATTTTTTGAATAATAATATAGGTAATAGCAGCTTTGAAACGTATCCAGCGTGCAAAGATATACTATACGACATATTATAGCGAAATATGATAGTAAGGTCTGCGAACAGTAGTACAGGTCTGAGAACAGTCAGCCGTACAGCTTTAAATTCAATTACGTGCGCGCGATATTATAATTTTGCGTTTGCAAAAAATACGATGATGATCTCAAATAAATAAACACGTCTCCTTCACATATACGACCGCGTAAAAACTTTTCGAATATCGCCGATAAACATAACGTTTTATTCCTAAAGAGAGCCAATTTCATGCAACGAACGAATACCTCCTCGAGAACCGTCGAAAGGTATTGAACAGCGATCGGATAGTCCGCGTCCCATTATCGAGCTCCTGCTCTCGACTCGTCCGCTTACTCCTCGACTTAAAGGGAGATGCACATACACAGAGACGAGAAGCGATATATCCCCGTTTTCACGATCATCGAGAAGAGAAACCGAACGTCTCGAGATCTCTCCAGAGAGAATGGAAGATACGCGCGTATATAGGTATATGTGGACGACCGGTAATTGGAATACAAGCACTTAACTGTGTGCGCCTTCGTGAAAAGCGAATATAAAGGAATAAGTGAGAGAGTCCAATTGCGTTCGAGCAGCGAAAAGGTTGAATGACAGTTTTATCGACGAGTCGCCGCAGTGCGGTAGACTTGTCGCTTTTATACGGGCAATTATTACTCCTCTCTTTTTTTAGCCGGAATGTCTGGGCGACAGTTCTTTTTTTTGGGTTAATGGAGAGATTTTTATCGGTGGACTTTTCTTCGGAGGAAACTTTGTAAGTTTATTGTTGAGAAATAAAGGAGATGCTTGAGTGTAAGGATCTCGTCGATTGTGGTGATGGTTTTTATTGGTACATAGTGGGTATTAGATTAGTATCGAAGGTTTAATTGTTGCGGTGGATTACTTTGTATTGAAGTGTTATTGGAATGAAAACAAATGGTGACGATCCCAACTAACTATCTAAAGTGATAAGTTACTTCTTTTTTTATTTGTTCAACGTGAATGAAGAATATACTGTTATAATACGAAATATTGTAATTCATAGTTTAATCTTCACAAAGAAACTTGAGCTTCGAAATCTCTATTCTACTCTTGAAAGCCCAATTTCAAGCTAGGGAAATTTAAAAAAATCAACAACTTTGAATTCAACTCTTATTAGAGCTTACACAATAATCTACCCCAGCAAAAATGCAAATTGAACGTGCGCGAAACTATCCCCTCCTAATTCTACAAAGGAATTTACCGCCTAACGAGCCTAAACAAACTTGCGCTACCGCCTAGGACACTTACCGAATGGCGTAGCAGCGTAGGAACTTGCTATAAGCACGCAACTGTGCCTCGGATGGCTTTTAGGGAGAAGAGGCTTGGACGCTTTTGAAATGAAATCGCCGTTGGCTAATGGGCTGCAAATTATGTAGTGGTATGCTTTGATACTGTTGTTCAAATTATGCTTATAGGCTTGATTAAAGAAAATATATTCAAAATAAAAAAAAAATTTTAAAGCCGTCAAAAAGTAATTTTCTGTCACGACACTTCGACATGACAGTAATAACACGCTTCGCTCAAGGGCCTACTGTAAGTACATTTAGGAAGCAGCAGGAGCGTCTGCTCTCATTTCGCCCCTTAGCAGTATAGCAGGAGTCGCTCTCGTCTTACAATTGATTGCGTAATGAGGCGGCGTTAATTGGCGCTAGTGAAATCTCGTAACCAGATGCGCCTCTATACCTATATATATGCAGTATACTATATTTCTGCAACTGAACTCTGTATTATGGTATACCTATATCGTGCAGCTGGAAACTTGTCACCGAGTTCGCCGAGCGGATGTCAGCTCTGTGCGTCAGGGGGGAGGAAACGTGAAAAAATGTCTCCCTGACAGGGATTTAGAATCGCTTTCTATAGGGATGCCATTCAAAAGGGCAAGAGCTTCCTTTGTTTTAGAATTTTTTATCTGTGAGAAAGGAATTTATTGGATGAAGTTTTTAATTTCAAGCTCTTTTTGTTCAATACAAGTACAGTAAAGTTGCCTTGAATGATTTTCATTTAACCAACAACTAACTAACAAAACAAACATTATACCCACACCCAAAGACACCTAGACACTCCTGACATCGTCCAGGGTTTCCGAATTCTCGCAATCCTCATTCCGCGAATTCCTAGACGGTGTTGCCAGCAAAATACCTGTGCAATTTAACACTGTAATTGTTGCATTACGGTCACGTACCAGCTCCACATCCCACTGAGTATAGTGTTCCCCGGACCCTTAGAAAGTAATCGGATTAATTACGAGCCCCAGACCCCAGCGATGTTCTGCTGGTCGAATTCGAATATGCAATCCTTAGAATTTCTTGTGCTTTTGGTCGTTGCGCGCATTTCCAATATTGAAACAATTGGAAAACACTAATGGCATAATCCGAAATCTGTCCTCTCATAATTGAAAAGCAGGAAAAAATCTAGAGAGCAAAACTGATGCTCTCGTAATAATTTCGATGAGCAGAATTCTCTCCGCAATTTTAAGAGCAATTAGTAGAGCGAGTGTATTTAACGAGATAGAACGCGAGCAATTTAGCCGCCGCCAGCCAGCGTCGTAGCATTCCTCGGCGCGGCTTACGCGGAATACGGGAAATAAAGGGGACAGAGGCTGGAAAATGAGAGGAAGCTCGAATCACTGCGTTCGCTCTTTTCCCTTTGTTTTTCTTGCCAACTGCGTTTTTCTCTCCGGCATTTGAATTAATCGCTAATTTTTTTTTTTAACCGTTAAAAGAGCGAGCTTTTCGCGTAATGACGCATGAGAGAGTGCATGAAATGTTTTTTTTTTTGTTTGTAAACGATATTCTTGCGTATAAATGTGGCGTTGTTTAGGGGAAGGGGGGGGGAGGATCTAAAATTGTAATTGCGCTGCATGCACTCAACGAAACGAATGCATTACTCTCGGACGTAGATGGGACGTATATCCGACATCCATTTGCTCGTACACACGTATACGTTGCTTTGGTTTTATGTTAAACCGTAAAAGTAAGTAGCTGCGCACTCGAGAATCTTGTCGAGTCGAATCCAACTTTAATCTGAAAGGAAAGACCGATGGGATGCATCGCGTGCTTCATGTTGAGGAAAGTCTGATTACTTTTAGTTCTTTGAAGATATATATACACACTTACTAAAGCATGTATACACGTCCACCTATATTGGCTTTTTCTTTATGCTATTTTAAAAACTTATAATTCAAGAGGTTCATATTGTGCATTCAAAGGAATCAAACACTCGAATGATCGTATTTATCAATAAGATATTTAATAAAAGTGAATAATTCGTTTTCAGTGTAGGAAGCCAAACGCTACTCGCCATGAAGTTTGACACTGATGAACTGTCGAATGGGTACGTTAATTCTCTGAAAAAAGTTCAATAGAACGTCAAAGGGCTTTTACCATTTAACTCATAACCATTAAGAATATATCATCAAAATGAATTCTCAAGAAATGGAATTCATAAAAGAACAGAACATTCAGGCAGTTATAGTATAAGCGACTCAAACAGTAGGCTTAACAAGGTAGTATTGGCATAGCACTATATATAAATTCTAAGTACAGATTGTTATGAGAGAAAGAGAACAATCTCTATATACGCCACCTAGTACCGATAGCCAGAACCTAGATAGTCTAAAACTGGTTTATTTTACGGCTGCTATTACGACTTAGCGATACAGCCTCGGATACAGCGGCTAGTTCCACTTATGCTTATACTATACACACTGTCAGGGTGGCGGGGGTCTTTGTCCTCCCCGTGAATACAATAGTGCTTCCCGTTTACAATAAAAATTCTTCAATTAAACATTAAAATAAATCAAAGAAAAATAAATAAATGCCAAACAAAATCTCTTTGACGAACTTTCATACTACATATTTTATTATCTATATTTATATAGAGTAAGTATTTTAACTTGCAGGTTCATCGATGAAAAACTTCATGCGTAAAGCATTCGAATTCTCTAATTTATCCTTACTTGATATCTGTCTATCCTCAATTTAGATTTGATTTTGTCACCTTATGTATAATATATCTAAAAATTAATTTTTGCTTGTAGATAGCAAATCACCATTTTCTCATACATTACTATCTTGTTCACGTTTTCAACGTTTTCAAACAAATAACAACAAATGGCTCAACTAATAGCAATAACGTAAATAATCCTCACAGGCACCAGCTGTCCGCTACACGGTACAGCCAACGACGACGGCGACGTCTTGTCTAAGCTCTCGTCGTGCCCTGACGAACAATGAGACCCGAATAACAGCGACGGCCACACCAACCCAAAGCCCAACAGCAATACCGGCGCAGCTGAACATCGAGCGGAGCCCCGGAGGCCACAACAGCGACCGTCAACGCAAGCACGTCCAGTTTCCCGACGACGCTCCAGTGGTCGTCAGCGACAAAACGGGTATGTTCTTCTGTTTTTACGCCCTTATATTGTCCTTTTAATATACAGCAGAGTTGATGATATGATATGTGAGAAGTAGAGTCAAAGACGATTTCTGCTTATGTACCTGCAGACGAGGCACTGGACAACGAGATCGCGTGCGGGGTAACTTTAATTATACAGACGTTATACTTTTAGTATAGATGCTTCTTAGAGGCTGCTGTTAGGCTTGTTGAGAGGACGGTTCTGTTAGAGCTTTTTTAGACGCTTAAATATAGCCGTAGTGGTTTTGGTGCCGGGTAATTGTTTATTGTAAGATAGTTTCAGCATATAATAAAGATTTAACATGAACAAAATTTTTATTTTACGTTTTTCAAACTTTCAAGCAAGAGTTCAACTGCATAATTCATTTCAGTATATATACATGATGAGGATTTCCATTTAATTACTGCGATCAGAAATTACATCGATTCTAAACTATTGATCCTCCATAAATTTACATAGCGATCAACTGACTCACTCAATCTGAATAACACCGACATACTTATCTACATAATACATACTTTTCGAAAGTAATATAAAATTTCCTTTTCCCCATAAAGAAGTCCTAAAAACTGCCTCAAACTCTGACAAACTCGATCGGCAACTCCGAAACTACAACACAACGATAGCACAGCAGTTACACGACAAACTCGATCCTCCGACACAGACCCCGAGTGTGTGAATTTAGCGAGTCCCCCCCCCCCCGCCATTAAGACACTAGCTCTGTGCGTGTAATGGATATCTCCGGGTTCACGTGTTACAGATGAAGCGCTCGCTGCTCAGGTGAAGCCGGATGAGCTGCACGACTCGGAGCAACGCAACGCTAATGGTAGTCTCCGAATGGAAGAGATGAAGGAACACAGAAATGGACGGCTTTAGGCCTACGAGTGATGATAGGCTTTGGATTTTGAATATAAAGCGTGTTGCCAAGCTCTGTCGAGGTACTTGGTTTCGATCGATTGTTGGATATGGAAAGTGTGTGGTAAGAAGTGATGAAATGGTGATTTTTTTTCTCGAGATAGAATAGAACACAATAAGCTAAGACTTTGTGGCGAATTGTATTATAATAGCATAAATTTTATTTATAAAATTTTGCAACGTTAGTGGTACGATTGTAAGTCGATAGAAATAGTCAATGCATGTATCCATTGATTTACCTTTCTAACTACTTTCTAAGGCTTCTGTTTTTCGAACACTGGAAAGTGATAATTACGTATAAAGCTTTCGCTGTGACGATTAAATGAAAAGTTTATTGTGTATTATGCAAAGTCGTTAAAGCAGCTCTCGATTATATTTACGATCGACAATGGGCTGACGCTATAGCAAGTACTTCCGCTTGAAAATGTAATTTTATCTCACCGTCGTTTATATAGAGAAAAGATATATTATCTATAATGAAAAAACTGTTGATTATTTTTATTGTAAAGGTGTCGTCTAATTGTTTGATTACTAAACAGATGATAAAAATAATAAAAGGTGTACTGAAAATTTAATAATTTTCAGCGATGTAAAAAACATTGATACTCAAGTAAGAAGTGTATATAAGGCAAGGCGTTGAACATTTTATCATTGAAAAAATAAGAAATTTTATAATTACCCATTTAATTTTGGAACACATAAAACATAACCATAGGCATGCAATGCATATATATTTGATTAAGCCAAAATGCACAGCTAAGAATATACATTTAATAGATTTTGTATAAGTCGATTATGGTTTGTAAAGCATGTAACAAGAGTTTACGGAAAATGTTCCTTCAGTGAACTGCATATGCAATTTTTATAATTAATAAAAGTGCTTTCAATCGTCATAATCCTTAATTGACAAAAAATTATATATTTTTCTAATTTTACAAATCGTCTTCATTCACGTTATATATAAATCTCTTGCTCTATATCTTTATTAAATAATAAACTACATTACGATAAACAAACAAATCCAATCTCCATAATATGATCTACTAAGTATACATTCAATCAATAGTCATAAAAGGACCAAATTCTTATGTTTCATTATTGTATCATGGATCGAAAATATGAATTATCATTAAAAAATATAATTAAACTTCATATATTTAAAAAATGTATCTGATGTGATTAAATTTTAATTTTCCCGCAGGACATTTATCCATACAGGTGTATAATTTGCTAATAAAAACCGCAATAACGCTTGTTGCTGTGATCGTGGGCATTTGGCATATGTGGGAGATGTAGAAAAAAAATTCTTACCTGCAATGCAAGCTGCAATGCCACAGCGCCGCTGTACCGTGTACACAAGACTTAGGCATGCGAAGGATCTCAGACACTTGCGCATAGCCGCGTACATCCACGCCGTAATCGTTCACGAAGAAATAAGTAGCGCGATTTTTCCGTTACTCATACCGGTGAGCACGCATATAGCACGCGCTCTTCTGTCTCGCACACATACCTCACACACTCGCTCGCAGCGTTCCGATTCGACGTCCCGGTCCCGTCGCATTTAAACCTATATATAAACGCCCGTAAAGTCGTACAGACGAACCTCACGTCTTCGCTATAGCTGATTGGCTAGGTTCACATCTCGCGAGCAACCGTCACTCCGAGCTAATTTCGCGAACTCGTCGACTGTTACAGCTCACCCCCGGTGTCTTCGAACCGAGAAAAACACCCTCGCGCTTCTCTGTCGCCGGCTGATCTCATATAGGGAAGTCAAGATGGCCATATCGATCGATTTTCTTCGATACTTGTCTCTTTTCCATTTATCGCACTGGATTCCCCGCCATGGCTCGGCGTCGCGCGGAGTCTTTGCTATGGGTTGAAAAGAGCTTCTACCTATCAATAACTTTCACACTATTCCCAGCTCTTTCTCTCTCTTTTTCTCTCAAGTCTCAGGCCGCCGCGAAAACGCTCGTCGTCCGTTAAACTCGAGGTTATAAATAAGCTAATGACGTACCTTGAGAGGGGGTGAACTTCAGGTTCCCTCGTCTCCCTCGACGCGGCCTCTTTGGTCCAAAAGATATGACTGTCGGTAATACGTCGCTGATGTCGCTCTCTACTATAGACGATGCCAGCCGGCATAATATCTTCCTTCAAGCGATCTGGCGATCCCTTCACCGCTTTTCGCGCAAGGCTTTTCGCTTTCCTCGGCGACGCTTCTCTCTACTCCGCTGTGATCTGGCACTCACCGCACTGCACATTAACCGCCGCGACCGCACTGTGCACTCACTGCAACAAAAAGTTGCGTCCAAGACACGAAAATCGCTCACTTGTAACATCGACGGAGTACAAGCGAGAACTGGCGATTTTTGAATTTTTACAACGGTTTCAGAATTTTTTGATCGCCGTCGTTCCCCGGTGCCGCCAACTTTCCCGCCGGGTCTGCTCTCGCCGGCTGCTCTGATTGGTCCGCGGATCGCACGGCCAACCGAACCTTGCGTCTTCGCTAGCTGATTGGCTAGGCTTACTCCTCGCGAGCAACCGTCGCTCGAGCTAATTCCGCGAATTCGCCGACCGTTACAGCTCACCCCCCCGTTTCTTGAAACCGAGAATAAAACAAGACGTTGCGTATCGAGAACGTCTCTCGGCGCGCTTTTCTGTTGCCAACTGATCTTACATACTTATAAGGATGTCAAGATGCACGATACGATGCAACTATGATTTACAACGACGCAATTACGTATCATAACAAAGTGTCGATTATATTTTAAGAATATATACATCTCCCTGTAAACCTTACAACCTGTACAGAGCAGAAGTAGGAGGTACCTAAAGTACAACAATTTGTACATATTGCATATAACGAGAAGCCGAGCAGTATGCATAGACGTAATGCGAAGTTCTCGGAGATGAGAAACGGCTCTGGTGTTGTCAGATAAACGACCGGAGAAATAAACGAGTACAGGCTTGAGAAAAGCGAAAAAAATTCCCGTGTATTAGCTGAAAGAAACGTCCTTAAGCTTTCGTCGCGATTCACTGGATGCGATAACGAAAAGGATTGCGAGTCATAATAAATGATATCTGAGATTTATTCTCTTACGGAATTTTTTTCTCTGAATAGAATTTTTTTATACCTCACGGTGCGTTACATTGTATAAAAAAAGTAATTTGATTTTAATATGATGAGAAAAAACTCGCTTTAAAAATAGCCACGCGACCATCTAACACAAGATGATATTATATAAAAGTGCACTTGATGGAAATACCCGTAAAAATGTTATACTATTTAGATCAAAGAAAGTAATTCGATTTTAAGTAAGTAATATACTTACCGTATAAAAATAATAATTCTCTTAGTTCGAGAGCAGCATTTAAACAAATCTTCTTAAAATTCGAATTCCACTCAACGCATCAGGACAACTCCTGGCCATGATATAACGCAAAATATTTTGCACTCGCCATATAGTGGAACTCGACGACGGAATGCGCTCTATAGATATAAAGAATTCCGAACACATCTGCAGTTGCCAGGGCCGAGTCTAGGAGCGCTTACGTACACGAGAAGGATAGAAAAGGAAGAAACAAAAATTTACGGCCGAGTTATGGAGTTTTCCAGACTGGAGTACGCGCGAAATTCATCTCGTCCGGAGCATAAAGAACACTTACAGATGATTAACATGCAAATTTCGGAGCTTTACGGGGAGAGTTTGAAATTCGCGTGGATTTAATTGCAGGTAATCCCGGTTTGTGTGTGTAGTGTACGAGATTTGTTTTGAGAACGACAGCTTTGATAGTTTAGAACACAAACTAGCGGTTCTCGTACGAAATTCATCAACTTGAATATTTTTTTTAAAAGAACAGCGTGTTATCTCGCTCTTTGATTTGTTTCCGCGTCGTTTGATATACAGCTGTCTAACGAATGGCAGAGTTCAGTCGGCGTAACTTTTCCTACATCTTCGACATTCATCCGCGACAAGTATAACATTATCCGAGTTTGAAAAATCAGCGTTCCAGAAGTTCAATCATCGCGAACTCGTTCTTTATCTATCGTCCGATATAGCTGTCTGTCCAAAGTCAGAGCTTCATAATATAAGACGCGGAAATATCGATTTTCGATTCCTTTTTGCTTCTCGGCACGTTCAAACTTTTCTTTCGCTCTCCCTCTCGCGCGAGCTTATACATCTGGCCATCTGTCTTTTTACGTTCCGCAAGAACGATTCCTAGTCTCTCTCTCTCGCCGTTTTTTCTTCCGCGCACTGATTCTCTCGCTCCTTTCGCCATTATACGCGCGTATTTGAAATATATTCGCAAGCGCGCGCGAGAGCTTTGATGCGAAAGGCTTCGCTTTTTTGCGCGTAGGGAGATTTGTTTTCCTGAGCAGATTTGCAGTGGAAGATGTTTTTTTTTTTTTTTTTTTTTTTTTAGTTTTGAGATTTTATTCCTGATTTTCATTGCTTCGTATAAAATGCACACTTTATAAAAACAATGCACTTATGTACAAGTAAATTTCGTTTAATTTCAATCTGCGCGAATGCGTAAACCACGCGATACACGTACTGTAAGACAAAGCAGTTTTAGACTGTACCTATCTCCAATCTCCCAGCGCTTAAACTCTCTGGCAGGTTTACAAACCAGCGAAGACAGGTGGCGCCCTGGTACTTTTCTATTTCTCTTATCACTTTCTATGAGCCAAGTTCATATATATTGGTATGCTAAAACCATGCGAAACTGCCTTTTATCAGACTCTTTAGGGCCGCTTATGCTGTACTGCTTCAACGAGATCTGTAATTTAAATGACTAGATTTGGCGCAGTGCGCTGCGCGCACTGTAGTAGAATATTAATTCATTAACTTATTAAATGAAATATAAATGCTTGATTGATATTTTTAATATTTGTTTTCTATTTACAATATATGATTGATTCATTTCGCGCTCATGTAAATTTCAAAATTGCCGCGGTTTCGTCACCAACTACCTTTTAAAATTTTAAGGTTATGTCTCAACTCAGTTCGTGTCAACGTTCACATCATGTCACTTTTTGTAACAATGATAATATTTACAATAGAATATTATAAATACACAACTAATAATTATTGATATGTATTATAGTAATATATTACATTCTTTATATTAGGATCAATTTTAGAAATCAAAAACAAATCAAAAAATTCTAACGATACTTTTGACGCATGTGCACTACACGAGCCAATCATATTGACGCATTCTTGGCTTCACTTCATCCGGTCATGACTTTTTTATATAGGGATAAATGTTATAATCATGTTCTTTGACGCATCGAGCTCCGGCTTCCGCGAACTCGAGAGTTAAAGAAGTTAAAATGATGTATTATATATAATTTCACACTTCGCATCATCACTGTCGCGAAATGTATATAGGTATATTAATCATCAATTTATAAATTCAGTCCATTCAGCTCATGCGGTACAATACTGCTGTACGTAAAATATAAAATGAAACTTACTCGAAGGAAATATAATATACAGAACAGCTTCAGGACGCAATAAAGCCGGTCCTGCCGTTTGGCCGTGGCAGCTAGACGCGCAGCATTTCCGGTTCATATTTGCACATTCCCCCAGAAGTTGCCTCTGCCTCGTTCGCGCGGCATCTACTCGAGCAGTGTACGTGACAAATTGCACACATGAATCATTTCATATTGTTCAGAAGGCCGGTGTTTATACGTGCAGATGTACTTAGGAAATTCTTGAAGTGCAGGGCATATAATGTACAGAAAGGGAGAGACTGTAACGGACGATAATTATGATCCTGATAATTAAAAGCCATATATATAAAACAAAAATATAGATAATATAAGTTTAATTTAACGATCACATCCATGCGGCAGTTTCCACTTTTCTTTGTCATAGTGAGGACGACACGGCGAGTGAAAAATGCGCGGAAAAACTGCGAAAGCGAGTCTCGACGCACGAAAGAAGTCGTAAATGGTATACGACCGTTAAAGTGCGATTCTTGAAACGCGTAAAAACTCGCCGCGAGTCGAGAAACCCTTGGACTCTAAAATTCCCACGGAACAGGAAAACTTTTGAAAATTGCAAACAACCAGGATGTTACGGTGCGGAATTGCAGAGGTGTCGTTTCAATATCGATGAAAAAAAAAATTACATTTATCTGTCTATTCAAGTATATGCGATGCAGTATAACAATTCATACAATATTAATCTTAGACTCCAGAGGGTTAAATTGAACGATGCAACATTGTCAAAAGCACTGAACAACTGAGATTATACAATTTCAACTAATGCGGGAATAATAATTTCGTGCGGTCGGGCTTGATTATACGGTTGAGGCTATTTTACACGGCTCGTCATTCCAGCAAGAGAATTGGATACTTCAGTCCTTGATGCTCCTTAGTTTTCTCCCCCATTGAAATATAGAGTCCACAGAATTCAAAATTTCGCAAATTTTAAAACGTTCAAAAGTCTCTCATTTGATATAATGAACTGAAATTAATTATCAAATTTAGACAATGACATCAAACAGCAAAATTTAAAATTGCTCATCACAACAATTTCAAAATTATGCAACAGTAACCAGCTCACCCCACACACGTAACAAACAATCTCGCCAAATCTACTTCGCCTCCCCTATCGACCATATAATCCGACCTCGAAACCTAAGATTAATGCAGCGTAATCAAACATCGCTGCATCGGTCGTAATAACAAAGGAAGAGAGATTCGAACGAGTAGAGTAAGACGAATGGCTGCAGGGGAGGGCGAAATACAGTAGATATAAGTGCATATGTATATATGCATACATCGCTCAATGGTAAAAAGCGCAGGCGAGCTACCGGTATATATATATATATATATATATATATATATATATATATATATAAGTCCGTGAGAATAGGAATAAACTGCTAAGGGTGGAGACGACTGGACGTGACAATGAGATTCTTGAAATATGGGGGGAGAGATAGAAAGACGCAAGACGATCAAGGAAACGCTATACGACGAAAAGGCGGTATTTCTCGCGGACATCAGAAGAGTAGTAAAGCGGAGTCACATAAACTTTTTTTTTTTTTTTGAGCTGCGCTGAATTGGCTCTTTGTCTCACAAAGTCGAAATTAATACGCGAGTGTATGAAGATTTTACTTTTCGAGAGATCACTTATATTTGTATGACTATAGCTTTCACCGCCTTTAAACAACGGAAAAGTATAAAAACCAATAAAAAAAATCGCATAAAAATTCGAGAATATAAAAAAAGTATTACAACTCACGAAGGAAATCTTCGGTTTTTCAAAGCTTGTGCCGACAGTGCTTCAACTGCAAGCTTTTCAACAATCTGAAGCATCGTAAAGCCGCTTTTCCAGTTGAATGCGTATATATATGGACTTTTTTATCCATCGCGAGTTAAGCGATTCCCTGCATTTACGGGCTTACGGATTAAAAGCGACAGGTTTTTTTTTAAAAGCGTATAAAAGGATCCGCCTAGCTTCTCCGTGCGTATAAATTCGATTTTGAAGAGTCGTAAAGGGATATCCTCGCGAAGCGCACTTACTGTGCCCTACATTTTTTTACATCGAAAATTTTTCACTGAAGTGGGGCTGCAATATATATACTACGCTTAACTCGCTTGTTTGGTGTATGAAAATATCTGCTCGTAAAGCGGGTGTAAAAATTGTTTTATCATGATGATTTTCGATTTTTCAATGTATAATATAGAAGCCCATATTACATTTTTAGATGATTTTTAAAAACCTTGTAGCGGAGTGAAATTATTTGTTAGCTGAAATAATACACTATAACGGCACAATACGTATAAGAGCTGCAAAATTGCAGTAAACAAGTTTTACTTCTAACGACATTTGCCATTGATACTATAAAGAAATCCCTGAGAGATCGATTTCAATCTCCCGTCGTGATGGATATTTTACTATAGAATATATCTACCTATACGTTATATATTATGGACATACGTACATTCAATATCAGCGAATACATACCGAATAACTTGACACGCAGAGTAATATCGAAGGTTTCACACTTAACATTTCATGTGTATATTATTTATTACTATATGAAAGATACCTTATTCAATTTCATCAGAGTCCATAAATACCGCAGCGCTTTTCGCGACGGCCGACATCGAATAATCCTCGAAAAAAATCGACGATAAAAGCGCCTCCCTCATATCAACATTTACCCAAGAATGCTCTTTCAAGGCATAAAATTTTCGCGATTCGCCGTCGCGCGTAAAAAGAGAAGCGACCGACTTATTTTACGATCGATAAAGCTCTCTCTTTTAAATCGATCTTAGCGTGTATGAACATCAAAATGGGTGGGAGATGGAATTTTTCAACATTAAAATACGCCTAGTATGGCTCATACAATTAGTTGAAAATTCACTTTAACACGGAGAGAAACTACAAATAAAAAGAGGTTCTATAGAAATGTCACATTACATGCGAATAGTTTGGTAATGAAAATTAACGATTACAAAAGCTAATATTTTAAAACTACATCGTCATTACAAGTATAAAAATCACATCATGTATAACATCATGTATGAATAAATATTATTTGTCTTAAATTTTCAATACTTTTATTTCACAGTATATGAAATACATTTTATATAATAGTTTTTCATTTTTTCATTTGAACACGCAATAAGTCATTTTCATTTGTTTTTATCGTTCACTAAAGCTGTTTTTTTTTCGATTATCTAAAATATTAAACACTGTATAACAGATAAACGATGTTTGTATACCCCGGGGTAAAATTTATGGTTTTGATAAGTCAAAAATGTTGTTCTTGGTATACACGAACTTGATTAATTAAAAATAAAGTTTAATCTTTTATATAGTACAATCGAACTTTGATCACATTTTTGTGAATATGTAAGAAAAAAGTTTTTATTCAAAATAATTTGATTAGTATCTTGAAAGCCTTCACTCAATCAAGCTATAACAAAAGCTATTTATGGATCCGATATAGTGACATTATCATTAATTATCTAACACATACATGTAGCAGATTAGGAAAGACTATCTTACTAACAAACACAACACAAAAAATGGTTTTAGTCAAAACTTAAATACTTGCCGCTACTTGGATATTAATACTGTTATTTTGCACCCATATATTCTTTTTATTTCGATTAGTTTATCTCAAGGAATAAAAACTACGCTAAAATATAAAGACATTGTTTTGCTTTCTCCATCAACAATAAACAATCATTTCTGTTTATATTTTTTTGTTATCATTTTTAAGACTATCGTTAAAATTTACAAAATCTTAAAATAAAATAAAAATTCGATATACACATATTACATGTAAATGAAAGAGTTATTTAAATACCTGCAATGAGAAAAATAACGTCATCGACGTTTTTTTATATATAAATTTATCACAGATCTTCAACGTTTTTAAAATTTTTTTATTCTTTAATTTATGTCTTTCATTTTTTTTTTAATACAACTATTTACATACTGAGTATAGAGTCAAACTCGGCGGAAGAGAAAAAGAGAAAGCCTCTCGCTAGGACGTTTTGAATGATAGGTATTAAAGTTCTCTTTTTATGTCGGCGAGAAACAAAGAAGACGCTTGAATACTTCACAAATATATATACTGACGATGACAAATGCTGCAGCGATTTTCATATTTATTTTTCTGTGCCGTTATTCATATGGGTACCAACCATATTTAAGTAAGAATAATTTTTACAATATTTGAAGAAAAGAGAAAAAATTTTGTGTACATTTTTTAGTCCGTTGTTGCGTATTTGATTTATTGTTAATTATTATTGAAACAAAAATATTTGTTTTAAAAAGTTTTATTATTTAAATAATACAATTTAAGCTAACTAATTTAGTTTTGTCCTATACGAGTATCATAAAATGTGTATAATAATAAATAATTAGCTTGTTAAGTACCGGAAAAAAAATTATAACGCATACAACGCTTTTATAAATAACTTTTCTACATTTAGGTTTTAACAAATCTATGCAACGATGAAGCATTTATTTGAAGAGTACTATTTATTCTATAATTATAAATAGTTTATCAATTCCACGCAAATATTATGACTAAGAAATGTACATTCTGCGATGTATCCTAAACAAAGCTTGGTTCTACAAATATCCAATTAGAAAAAAAACAATTTTCTCTATAATGTCATTTGATAATGTAACTTATGTAATTTGTGACCGATTTAAATGCAATTAAAGACCCAGCCAATTACTTAAATAATTTTTCATTTGTTCAAAAAAATACAAACTCTACAAACGCTATTAAAAATATCAGAATGGAAGATTAAATTCAAATTAAATTTGGCTGTTGTTTGCACATTATAGTGTAAAAATTAAACTTTAATATTTTTAGCGCTATTTGCTAAAGCAGTTTTAGCTCGAATAACGATTCAAATCGCAAAAATATTTTTCGCTTGCTTGCCATCGACAGTGTAGAACCTTGACTACGAAAAAGTCTTTATTCACAATTAAGTGCTTTAACAAGTCCTTTTCCACTTGTCTTTTTATTTCCTTTCACATCATTAAAGTCTAAATTCAAAACTATATCAGCATTTATAATTACATGCTTATATGATGACGATATATCGCATCGCGACTTTTATCTGTGTAAAAAAGATCGACTACTACAAACGTTTATAAAGACCGCTATATACTTTTTAACTAAAAACAAGTTATTTATTCAATTAGAAATGCTTTTAGAACATTTTAGCGGACAATTATTAAACGTATTTCGCACTGAACGAACGGGACAATATTGTGATTACAAATTAACGAGGCTCCAAATATAGAAACACAGAATTTTTGCAACATGGAACATCGACTGAAATAAAATTTGTTTAACCTAAAAAAGTACTGAATCTACTTTCATAGTATAGTCAAATATTGGCAGTGCATAATTATGTATCTAAAACAAAACCACATGTTCAATACAATAATTTGATTATTTTATTATTTAACACCTGAGTATATATATTAAGTTTTCTTAATCTTTATCATTCCATTTAAACATTTTTTCCCGGATATCTATAAACAAATAGTATATGAACTGCCACCCGTAAATTTTGTAAAACTAAAAGCATTCTTTCATCCAATCAAGTTATCATTATAGCAATGCGACCTCCTATCCCGTCCTTACGAAGCCTCGTCAATCCGCGACCACGACTTCGACCACGTGTTATTTCACCGAAACCACATCTCAACAATAATCTTCTTTGCTCTTATCTCCAGTTATGTCCTCAACACAGACAGGTCGTATTAGGGATGTTCATAGCGTCTCTACATCCACTCGTTGGCGGATTTCCACCGCCGCCACCACCAGCAGCATCGTCATCGTCGTTCCTATCTCTGTCCCAAGAATTATGATGATAAGATTTTGAAGCTCTCCTTCGCTGAGAGCCCTTTAATATTTGACGATTTCTGCGCTCATCTGCAAACTTTCTCCTGTCCTGCTCGATGAAGTCCTGCAGATTCTGGCTGATCATAGAGAAATCAGGAGCGTCCTCTTCATCTTCTTCGTCGGTACACTTCTTGTAGAAGAGAATATAAGGAGTATCCGGTGGTTCAAGACGTTTAAAGTCTTCAATCGTCGTCTGGGCGATGTAACTGTCGTTGAACAAGTACCAGTTGTTCTTGGCATCGCAGGCGTAAGTTATATAGTGACCATAGTCTAAACTGTATCCTGAATGCACCACAGCTGCGTACAGCTGGTAGGTCTCGTTATTCTGATCAAGGACTGGCAACTGGATCGTTTCGTTGTAAATAACTTTGCGACTCAATTTCGTTCTCAACCTACTCTCGGAGTCATACCTGAAAAAACAAATCGATGATTTAATATAAGTCGATATATTTTACAACTGTATAAATATAAAATAATCTGCAAAAAATAAAAAAATTAAAAAAAATCCAGAAAAAAACGCATACCTAAAGTGTTTCAACGTCAGAATGAGATGCGCAGGCGCCTGAACGATCTTTATGCTCCTCTGCGCATCGCAGAGGCCTGCACATTTGTCGCATCTGTACTTATTATCACCCGTGAGCTTTTCAGGCATGAAATAATTGAGCTTTATAAGATCCTGCACCGTTACAGTTTCGGATGGCTCGAGATTCTCGAAGAAGCACAGCTGTAGGTCTCTGAATCGATCCGTGTTGTGGCTCTCGGTGTCACACTGCAAACACTGGTAGCTGACCTTAAGCTCACCACCAAAGACCCGATGCACAAGAGAAGACGACGTCGGGCTACCGGTACCGGCCGGTGACGAAGCCGATGAAGAGGAACTTGAATCCTCACCACCAACTGACTGGATGCCGCTGTCAGTCGAGTCCGAGTGGGAATCCGACAAGCCATTCTGTGTCTGTGCCAACTCTTCGCCTAAAACAATGAACGTTAATACGGGGTTAGAGGAAAATCAAATGCGGCGTGCGTTGGTGGTTATTTTTGGAAAATGAGTCAGCAATAAGTTTTTTGTGCAATTTGCGCGCTGTTAACAAGCTCGAAAGATGAAGGAAAACGTAGCGAGCCTTTTCACTTTTCTTTCATATACAATCTGTAAAATTAAACGTACGTAAACATATTAGCAAATCAAATAAAAATGTTCTCAAAGGTTAGCGGAACAAACATTGACTTTCAAATCTATGATATGATCTTCAAAACTGTTAAATCTTAATAGAAATCAAATAATACAGAATACTAAGCAGGACTTTATGCTGGCTTGATTTTACAAAGCTTGTTAACCTTGAGTGAAATCAGCTAAGGATTGTGTTTTCCTTTGCAAAGAAGCACCTTCACTTAAATTCTCTTCTGTTGTCCATCGTGTCATATTACCCGACTTGCCGTCATCGTTCATTGGTGAATTTAAGGATGGAGAATCTTCTTCCACCACAACCATTTCCTTGTCCCCAACTTTTGCTTTGATACTAGTTTGGTCATTGTTACTGACTTGCATAAGTGCTGACTTTTCCTGCTCGTACATGACATCCAACAAGTGGCTGAAAGTAATTGAACATTTAATATCGTTTGAATTAAAGTTTTCGAATGAAAAGAAAGACAATTAGTGTGTATATACTAACCAGAGAAACTCGGAACTATCTTGCTGCTGTCCTGGCATAAAGTAAGATGGTCTGGATACATGTAATATTTCAGTAGGAGCTAACGATGTTCTGTTAGAATACTTTAATTGTGCGAATAGATTTTGTAAGTTTTTCAAAACTACTTGTTCGGCCAAATCATTGGTAGTTTTGTAAAGCAATACTTCGCGACAGAATCGCCTAGTCATTGCAAGGGCTTGTAGGACACTGTTCATATAGCAAGTGTTGCCGAGATTCACTAGACCAACCTTGCCAGTGTCCACTAGACCAACACCACTGCTTGTACTGGGATAAGAAACTTCCATTTCTTCACTTTCTTCAGGAATGTGAGAAGTGACACTTGGATTAGTTTCTTTTTGAATCATCATATATATTTTTTCCAACGACTCACACTGGGGACAAGATGATCCAAGATGCAGTTCAAAGCGTTTTGAAACTAGATTTAAAATGTTGACAATCACAGAACAATTGGCAACAATTTTGTCTTCAGGGAAACTGTTAGATGTATTATATGGTCCCAGAAACTTGTCCACAAAAGACTGGAAAATGGTGATCATCAAGTGATATAATTGTTGTGACCTTATTCTTATCAACAATTGGAAAATAATATTCTCTTGACTATTAAGATTATAAAATTGCTCCAGTCTTAAACATTTTGGAAATGTTACTGGTAGAGAGACTTCTGCCAATTCCACGGGGATCCGACAATTATTATTATTTTCCAAACCTTTGATGAATAAACACAACCACATACTCAAGTAGTCCATGTAATTAGGATGTTCAATGATCCATTGACTCATAATATTCAACATATGGACAATTTTACGTTCATTCGTGAATTCATTGACAATTCGTTTAACAGCCACATCCATGTGTTGTTTCCACAACTGTTCTGAAACTATCTGGAGCACAATGATTAAATAGAAACTTGGTGGCTTCGGTCTGTCATCTTTCAGAAAAATTTCACAAAATTTAATAAAACAAGCAAGTGCAATATTTTCCTGACTGCTAGAGTTGCTTGTGCAAAGCATCTTTAGGAAGTCAAATATCTTATCGATGGTTCTGGTTTCTACATTTTTATGAACATCCAGCCACGACAGAACTTCAACAATTGATTTGCACAAATTTGCATGATTGTTGTGTGCTGGTAAATACTTTTTTTGATTGTCTCTTAATACTTGTATAATTTCTACCAATGCTGATTCATGCTAAAAATGAAAGAAGAATATAAATTAAAATCATCAAATTTGAAAATTTTGCTACTCTAAGTAATTTTAAAACTTTGTAAACACACTAAGATTAACTCAAGTGAGGTTAGTCAAGATTTATTTATAGTTTTGTTGGATGATCAAGAATTGAAAAGACAACTCAGCCTCTATTTGAAGCTCTATATCTGCTTTTGAAAATCCTGCTAGCATAAAAACTAAAAACAAGTGCTAAACCCTAATTTAATCATAGAACAATAAATTTGAGATAAAGGCTCACCCGAAAGTCTTGAGCAGAGTTTGTCAAGAAATCTGCAATGTCATCTGAAATAGGATTCAGCGAATTGTAGGGAAATGGAAACTTGGAGAACCACTCAAGCACATAGGACATGTATTGAACATTCCTGATCGGAGTCATGGTCAGTATGGACCTGAGGCTCTTGTCATAGTTCCTATTGGAGTCGTACATAGAACTCTTGCTTCCTAACTCGAAGTTTTCCATCTCATCTAGCCTCTCCTGCATTTCCTTGGCCTCCTGATCATCCTCTGTCTGGACAATCGTCCTGAGGCACTTGAAGTACTCGGGCTCAACATCCTCTTTGTCCAGCATCTTGCCTCTTCTCTGTTTTTCTCCCAAACAATGAAGATCACAACATTCACATTCGCGTCTGTATAAATATAGGTACGCGTTGTTCTCTTCTCAAGAGTATTATCCCAAGACGAGCGACTGTCAGGTCAGCGACGCACTGAGTATATTGTACGTTATAGCCTCAGCAGCCATCTAGCTAGTAAGTAGACATAGTGAGCCGCGACGCTTCGTTTATACGTCTGATGTCCGTCCGAAAAGTTGGGAGTTCATTGACGCCTGATACGATGCTTGCAGCCTCTGTGCTATAACTATACTCTCAGACGACGACGGCTCCCATATTGCGAAAGACACGCACGACTTGGCTTCTCTCTTCTGATGCTCCTGCCCGCATTCACATCGTCCACTGCAACAACACACTGCGTACACTGCTGCGCGGATACTTAGTTGATCCTTCGCTTGCTCTGACTTACTTATTAGATAAGTACAGACGTGCTTCACCTCTGGGACGACGGCTTGTCTTACTCACTTTATTGGTGTGTAGGACGTCGCAAACGTATAGGTAGCTGCTGTAACCTCAATGCGCGGAGGGGATGACTGAAGGCGCCCCCGAGACTCTCCTCGCCACGAGAGTGAGAGAGACAAAGTATGATGTTTTACGTCGGCTGCGTACACGTATATCTATATATATCAGTATAAGCAGTCGCACGACTCTAGACACTGGTGTATTATGTATAATACAGGCAAATGACGCACTTTCCGATAGACCGATCCGAAAAACAGCTATGTATATGGTGCTATAGCTGGCTTTTTTGTGCTGTGTAATTATACTTAGCACTGGCTACACTGCGCGCTGCAGTCGTCGGGGTTGACGACGATGATGCCAGCGGACTGTTCTCGCTAATAGTTCTCGCATCTGACTGACTGGATCGGGATGAGATCAGCGCCACGGTGTATGCCGTTATGGATAGATAGGTACACGGTACGACAGTTTTCCTTGGAGGTGGAGCGAGGAGCAGGGAAAATTATGTAGAGTGTATGCACTGAGAAATTCTTAATTAGTTTTCTGCTTTAATCGTTGAATCAACGTTTTTGGAATAATGGCAAAAGAACCTAAATATCTTTGCGAATCAATTATTTGCATTGCATAAATAAATAAATGAATCGGAACGAGTATGCCACGCACGACGCCCACTTTTATATCAATGAAGAAAAATAAAAATAATGCAACTTTACAATTTTTTTGTTATTTAGGTACCAAACAGCAAGAAGAAAATTAACAAACGTTGTGGATCGATTTAATTTTGAGGTTAAAGAACAGAACACGAATCAAAAACTTCAAACCCGCGACGTCGCGCGCTTTAAAAACTCCGCGCCGGCGCAGATGAACTGCAGCAGACTAGCAGAGCAGCCGTCCGGAAACCAGCGTTTTCGGAACGGTCTGTATAGAAGTATCTGGAAAATCTTAGCCAGTATTGCTTGAGTCGTGCGTCGCACCTCATCAACAAATTCCGGCGAACGTTTCGTTTACAAACACGCGCATCATCGTCATCAGCGGAGCCGCTGAGAAAAATTTTCCTTCCTCCACGCACATCCGAGAATAAAAAAAATAAGCATGTCTGACTGGGACACGGCACCGATTACCCTGCGTAAGCGCATCCCCAAGGCATCTGCCATGAAATCGGAGCAGGTAATGATCGCTGGGTTCTCTTCTCCGGGAGAAACTCATAGGCCCTCGTGGTGATGGCCATTTTTGGCCTGGATCCGGGATTGATCGCATACACCTACACCTAGGTATCTATGCGATGTGCGTGTTAACGTGATGCAATTTCTTGCTTTCAGGCGGTCAATGCTGCGCGCCGGCAAGGAGTCGCCGTTGAGACCCAGGCCAAATGTAAGTGCGACTTCTCAAGTGGAGGAGAGAAAGAGTGAGGGACTTAATACAGGCGGTCTAGTTTTTTTTCTCGACTTCTGGCTGCGTGTAAACATGTTTACGTGTCGGCGACGAGAGCCTCTTGCTCAGATGGCTGTAGGACACTGTACTCGCGAGCATTGCATTGTATTTTAATGAGTGATGATATCGGACTGTTTTAATGCTGTAGCGCTAGCAAATAGCATATGTGGATTTTGCTCGGTTGATAAGATTAGGAGGAAAGTTGGGAAGCGGGGTCTTGTCTTAGGAGACCTTTGCAAAGATCTCTAATGGCTTTGGGTAGTTTGGAGCTGATATTCAGAGATGTATGATATGAATTAATTATGTAATATGTATAGGAGTAAACGCTTGTTCTATTTCTGAGCTCGCATTTTGACGAGATTGAGGTTTGGTGATTCACACCTGTTTATGTCCTCTTGACAATCTTTGTTCTTTTCCCTTACGATTAATTAAAAATAGCAGCATTGTATCGATATCAATCGGTTTATTTAATCACTTTATTTATTTATCTTCTTAGCTACAAATGAAGTTTTCAGAGATACTTATTTTGTGTTTCTGTATGATAAAATATTTATCATTGTCAGTATTAACAGAATTGGAAAATACATACAAATTTAAGCATAAGTTTTAAATATTTAAAAATATTTTTCTTACTTTGAATGCTAATAAATTTTTTATTTGTTCCACAAACTTGAATCAATAAGATAAGAATGGTAATTAAAAACTTTTTATTTTCATAATTTACCTTGTGTGCTGTTAACATTTTCATATTTTATAAATAAATCACAATATAATAAATGCAAGTCTTGGAAATTTGTTTCAATTTTGTACTAAATCAACGTTTCAAAAGAAAATATTTTGATTGACTGCATTATATAAAAAACTTATATTCTAAAAATTTTTTCTAGACATGTGTAATACAATCTTATATATGATGCAATAATATACTCCAATAAATGACAATAACAAAATAACTTGGGAATAGTATTGTCAGCAAAATACATTATGTAAATTCACCATTAAAAAAAGCAATCATTCTGCATGGCTAAACGTTAAGAATTGAAAATTTATGAAATATTTATTTTTGATATTAATTTTACAGGGGGAGGAGGAGCAAATAGGCAGCATGTGACTACCAAAAACACAGCAAAATTAGACCGTGAGACAGAAGAATTGAAGCATGAAACTGTTCCACTTGATCTTGGAAAACTTATTCAGCAAGGAAGACAAGCCAAAGGAATGTCTCAGAAGGATCTTGCAACAGTAATGAATTCAGATTGATTTTAAACAAACATAATACATAGAAGCAATATTTTTAATAAATTTAATTCTTTTCACTATTTCAGAAAGTTAACGAGAAGACACAAGTGATCAATGATTATGAAGCTGGCCGAGGTATCCCCAACCAAATGGTAATTGGCAAAATTGAAAAAATACTTGGTATGAAGCTACGAGGCAAAGATCGCGGTCAGCCCCTGCCACCACCAGGAGCAAAGAAATAAATATCGGATAAACATTAAAAAAAAATCAAAAAATTAAAAAAAAAGATTCTGTCCTTTCAATTGTTTCCATGAAACAGTCATACGTGAGAAAATAGTAAATCATTATCGCAATCTCTGTTTTTCTTTTTTGTTGTTTTGATATGCATAATATAGGTTATCTTATTACGTTTGTGTATGAAAATTTAAAAGTAAGATATATTAGATATAGCTCGTTATCGAGTGTTAGGATAGGATTCCTATTTAAAAAATCATGTCCTGCACATCCACACACATGACCAACTGATTCATGACTGCGAATTGGTGAGGATCATTATAATTTGTAAGGATTATGCGATAATAAAATCTAATAACTTAAGTTACTTAAAACTAATTGAGTTTACATTCATTTGCAATTTGTCCCTGAAATGCCTCATTTGGTTGATTTAAAATTTGTAATAGAATTCATTGTTTGGTTAAACTAATTCTTATCTCTCAAAAATATATTTTTTATGGTGTTTGTATAATTTTAAATAGCATGAATGGTTATTTTAATAATTTCATTGGTACTTCTTAAGTATATTAAAGAAAAAACTTATATTTCAGTATAAAGTACAATTCATTTAGTTGAAAACAGACTTGCTGTACAAAAAGAGCTGTTGAATAGAATTAATCTCTCCTCAAATCGAAAGTCTGGTCTACAATGCCATCCTTAGTAATAATTTTAATATTAATTCCATCACCAGTGTAAATGTCTCTCTCAGCAGCTGAGATGAACACATCTTTCACAATAGACAAAGCCTTTTCCTTGGTTAATGAAATTTTTTCTACGTTTTCTTGATTGAGATAGCCAACCTAAAATAATTTTAAGATCAATTAAATGTTGACAAAGTGTCTTCCAAAATAATTGTTTTTTTTTTTCACAATAAAATTACCTGATTATCCAACAATGGCTGCAGCAATGCTCCAGCAGATCCACCTGCTACATAGGTATTCTTTTCACAGTGACCAACTGGGTCATATCTGTAAATAACACCCTTGCCATCCTCATCCAAACCAGCTAAGATGTTGTTAATGTAGTAAGGGAAGAATCTTTTGTAATACAGCATTGTTGAAAGCATTTGCGCAGCTGCTGGGGTGGACATGGTTTTGTGGTGCTCATGCTTGTACATCTGAAGTTGAAAAATGATTCGTTAAAAATGATTCGATTCTTATCTTTGAACTTGACAAGTATTTTCCTTAATTATTTTATACCTGCATGCGAGCAGCCAACACTCTGGTAAGGGTTAGAATATCGCACCAACATCCTGAGCAACCCAAGACTGATGTCTCCGAAAGGGTGAACAGTTTCTGTTGTTTACGTGTGTAAATGGAGAAACCAGCACTGAGACGTGAATCAGCTGCTATTAAACTGAAGTCATCTCCTGCAAGAGCTACGACAGATCTGAAAAACGCAATATTATTAAAATTCTGAAGGCGAATTCGATTGGCATGTGTAAGTGTGTAACAAAGAATGAGTACACTTTTTTTGTGAAAATGAAGTCTAAAACGGTATCATATGAAAACCACGCAAATCTAATCAAACTGCTTTTTTTGGAAAAATCAAGCTAAATTATTCGTAATGATTGTCGGAAACCGCATTGTTATAACATTTGAATGACAATGTTTATAAAACTATAGTCAGCGAAATTCTGGCTTTTGTCTAGGTTAGGTCAAAGAAATTACCCTCCGTTGTCGGCGTATGGGCTGAAATGCTGTTGTCTGGGAACTTGAGTATCGTAATCGGGCAAATTTCTTGAAGGATCTCTTTCGACGAGTGCCATTTTAACGTTGATACCTTGGAAAAGTGATGTTAAACAAACTCTTTCACAGGTTGTGGATGACAGTACACTTTTCCGGCGAAACCAATTCCAATTTCCAACCACACGAACGTTCGTACACAAACGATGCGCAGTCTACTTCAGGTCATGCTGAGCGGCGGGAATCGGGTAATTTTTCAAACTCTGATAGTTTTGATGCAAAATGTTGATAACAAAATTTTTAGCTATCTAAGTTATTTTATATTTTTTTTTACTACCATTTTTCATCAGTATCAACATTAAACTTCTGATACAACACTTTTTCTAACATTTCAGAGTTGATCCTATAAAAGCTTTCTTCAATAGCTCTTTTCGAAATGAATAAGACTTTAAGTGAACATAAACGTAGAACGAGTTAGGTGTTTTACTGCATGCTGCGTATAATGTATATATACGACTTAAGTACTTTCCGTTCGTAGCAATAAAATGTAAAATTTACAACCTGATGTTATATATTGTAAAGGTCTAATTTTCAAATGAATTTAATTAATAGTTGGTATTTATATATATTTATTATGTACCTATGAGAATTATTAGTTGACCGGTGATACAATAATATGTTCTCGTCGACTTAAAATAAAAATTAGGTATATAGTTATAGATACAGATGAATTACTTTTAAATTATACCTACTTTTGATGCTTTATTAATATAGGTCGAGACTTATACTTTGATCCAATTCTGCAAATCATTAGGAAAATATTATTATAAAATTATCAAAACAAGATCGAAAGATTATAGAACAAGGTTTAGGACGAACGCGATGACAGCTCGCGTTATAATTTCACGCCCTTATAGATAGAAAACAGCTGCATATAACTTTTAGGGCTTCGAGCTTAATGCCCGCGAGTAAAACGCTCCATTTCATAACTCGCTTTATGTATTGATGATAATAGAGCTGCGCGATATTTACACACTATCCTACATACTGATACTCGAATATAGTGAATCCGATACCTCCACCGTCAGTAGTAACAGATCCAATCTGTCAGCCCATCAAAGTCCAAAACCGCAACCCCCCTAATGAACGAACAAAGAAAATTCGAATATCAGCGCGCCGTCAGCACCGTCGACCCATCCGCGCAAAATCGCACCTCCTCCAACCCCTCACCGTATCGTCATCAGCAGGAGGCAGAGTATACCTAGTAGCACACCTCTACACATCAGAGATGGGTATAGCCGTATACACATCTAGGTATACGAATATATCTATAGATCAACTGAATACAGCTAGATCTCGGTTCTCGGTGTCCGACACACATAAGTATCAGGCAGGTCCGCGCTCGGTGCGCGCGCGAGCAAAATCAATATCGCGCCTCCCACCAGAGCAGAGGGAGAGAGAGAGAGCAAAGTCAGAGTGTTGTATAGTGTACGCAGAGCGCGAGAGTCCGCACGCGCGCGTATACTCACAGTGCAGACAGACAGCCGAGTGTTAAAACGTCGAAATCGAAGCGGTCTCTCTCCTCTCTTTCTCGCTCTCAGTGCAGAGCCGAGTCTCGAGGCTCGAGCATCGTGTCCCGCGCAAGTGCAGTGCGCAGCGCTTTTCCCTCATATACTTGTGATACAAAAGCAGTATATATATACACCGTCCCTTACACGTCGGTCGCCCCCATAGAGCCGCCCATGCTGTTGCTCGGCGATCATCTGTGCGTCGTCGAAGAGCGCCCCAGGTGAGCTTCTGACTGCGGCTCATCTGCCAACGGTGCATCAGCTCTCTCTTTCTCTGCATCCAATCTTCTTCTGCTGCTGCTCTTCGCGAGTGTACATATAGCCTATCAGGATGACGCTCGAGGATCCTTTCATCGTCGTCAAGGAGTAAGGACTTGAGTCATTTTTTATCACATACACACCTCCTCTCCCCTATGTATACATACTCTGTGATGTTTTCGCTATAACCCACAGTGAAAAAAGTGTGCTGCGGTCGGGCGCGAAATGGGCTTTGGGGGACTACTATATAGCAGAAGGGTTAAGTGCGCGCGAGTCGAGGCTTTGTTTTGATAGGGGAAGAAGAAGAGACTTGACAGTGCGTGCGCTTTTCACGCGGCCCCGCACTATACGCTATACATATGCTCGTTATAGTGTTTGTTTTGGTGTTGCATCAACGCGCCGCGAGCTTGTGTCTTTTTTTTTTTGCGGTGCTCGCAATTAGTTCCGAAACTCGTTCAGTGGGTTACTTTGTACTAGGTACACCTACTTTGTGATATACCTAACGAAAATCTGGAGGATCTGTGCAGCTTGTATCATTATACTATATAATATTAATTCGAAGCGAGCGAGAGCTTCAAGTCCGCTGTAAAATCAATCTACTGGAAGTGTTCCGTGCGACGAAATCTCACGCAATGCTTTTTGCACTCTGGCTAGATTGATCTGCAAATCTGTGTCACGTGTATCATATACTTAATTATTGAGTCTAGCAGACGCGATGACGGTAAACAATTTTATTCCGAGAGATACTTTATAATTCTCGAAACTGTGTTTCAGAGCGAGGAAAAAACCGTCTATAGAACGTGCAGCAGTGTATACCTATGTAACGATTTTTGCGCGACGCTGCAAATTATTACAAGCGAGCGTGGCAAAAAAAGAAAAGCAGAAGCGCGAGAGCTCTGTGGAGAAGCAAAAAAGAGCACGCGCTCGAGACACTACTGTGTATACTTTTATACTCGACAATCTGCTGTGCTGCAGTGTGTGTATAGAGTGTAAACTTTTCGAGGCGAAAATTTGAAGGCTTTCGCGGAGATGATTGCGTTCCATCGATTTTCCCGCGCAAATGACGCGCAGTCATCATTTGTGGTCTATTGATTCATTTGGCATGTGTGTCTCTCTCTATGATACCTTTGCGGAATGTGTATCGATTCCGGACAGATATAGGCGAGAAGAGAATATTTTTCTGTTTGTTAATCGTAAAACAAAACGTGGTATCTCCCCTTTGAGTCATGTGACGTGACTCAAGAAGCGACGATAAGCTTTTGATAAGACAAAAAGAGAGACATGCGTTGGACTTTGAGTGCAGGGGTTTTTCTTAATAATGTTTGTGTCGACTTTTGTGCGATTGGAAGTATTGTGTTTTTTTAGTGGCGGTGGTCTGATTTGGATCTTGATTTCATTTTTATATTTCGTACTTCTGAGAGTAGACTGGGAGAAATTCTGCTCATAATATTATTTAAAATATGAATTTCGATTAAAGTTTGCTTGCATCGTATATTCATGAAAGGGTCACTCGTGAGATATTGATTATTCACTCAATCCGATTACATTTTAAACCAATATACGCGGCAACAAGTAATTAATAAAAGCGAGTGATTTGTTTTTAAAATATCATAGTTATAAACACGAATCGAGTTTAAATAATTATACTTCTCTTGAATAGCACTTTTATTCTGTTAGTCTCATGTCGTATAATAAACGTTGCCTTTGTATGTGATCTTCTGTATAGAGGATCGGTTACGTTCAGTTAGCGACACAAAGACATGTTCATTCATAAGTAAGTCACATGTAGGAACAGTACCATCAGCTGCACTCTGTATTGAATTCTCTTTTTACTCTTTATACTTTATTTAATAGGTTGATTCAATCTGACATGAAAATGGAAAATCGCATCTGCGTACTTTTTTTGCCATTTGCTCTGTTTATCTTTAAAAGTATAAGTATACACGAACGGGATTACTCTCACTTTTGAAATGTTTAATTTATAAACTTTCTTTTTTTCTTATTGATTGTAAACTGTCTAGACTCTTCATTTTTTTTAATAATCGAACATTATTATGAGCTCATCGATGTGAAGTAAAAACAGTCGTCTGTGGCTAGACCACAATTACTTATGGCACCGAATTGAACTTATATCCTTATACTGTAAAAGTCCATTCAAAATAATCGAAACTAGGCAGAATTGATTTAACGATTACTTCGGCTACTACTAACGCGTACGTTTCTGAGACTGATCAGACATACCAGTAATTTTTAAAATAGAACGGCAAATGTGTAGTTAACGCGTACCTCCAGATGATCTGTAATCTGATGTATGTATCTATATATACCAATGTAAACAAACGTTCTTCATTCTCCGCTCGATTGGAAACATTTTAATGCAATAATATATTCTTTTCCAGATGAAAAGCTTCTTGCGCAGTAATTAGGAAAGACACAATATTAATCGATTCCACTGATTACGTAACCCATTTACCGTCTGCTGATTGCAGTACCATATTATATCGTATACATCAGCAACTTGAAATTTTCCTCTCACATCTCTTCTTTTACAATTCCGCACCTCCTTGAAAAAAAAAACAACAAATCTTTTCACTCTCCAACATCCCAGTAATAACGATTATACGCCAACGTTCATACGCACAGTATACCTCCGTTACACACTCCCTCTTTCTCTCAAAGCCTCGACGCATAGACAGAGACGGCTGCTATTTCCGTACGCATAAACACAGGCCCTTTTTCGCGGCTCCTCTGACGCATTCCTCGCGCCACGATTCACAGGGGAATCCGCGACTCTCTCTCTCTCTCTCTCTCTACTGACGCAGCGACGTACATGTGAACGAGCATATATATGCAGATATCCACGCTTGAGCTTTTTCGCGTGTAGAGTTGAAGAGAAAGAGCAGGAAATGGAGAGAAAGGCTGATTTGATTGCAGACAGCGCTGGACCGTCCCGCGTTCGTGTTGTAGCTGTATATAGTTATGAACGTTGGAACTATAGGATAGGTCGATAGTAGGCTTTGGAGAATATTGTTATTCTAGTGCAGCTATACTTTTCTCTTTCTTTCGGCTCGAGACGGTTCCTCGATTAATGATTAAGAAGTGGGATATATGTACAAGGCGGGAGAGGATATTTCGCAATTTTAATCTCAGGTCTCGCAGAGGCCTGTGAAATTTTTAATCCAGCAACTTTGCAGGCTTATTTCCATCCGACTCTTTCGTTATTGACGAAGAGAGAGAGAGAGAGAGAGAGAGAGAGGTATTATCAGACCAGCCGGCGTATCTTGAATATTTCATGCACTCGATGTAATTATCCTCCGCTTTTGCGCTCATCATTAAAAGTTACATTTTACGAATCGATACCGCATGTGTATAGGGATACAAAACCCAATAACCTACTGGGAATGAAAAATGTTTCAATATACTCTGTTTTAATCCAGGCGATGCAAGTATGCCTGTGACGATAACTAACCGGAAATGCAGAAGCATCGCGATAATCAAGTAGTTTATACGTATCTATATATATATTCGCCTGGCAATGCAATTTAAAGTTCCATAAAACAAAGTTAACGAAACTTTCAGCACAATCGCTAAATGCTCACTATATTTCTTAGTTAAAACTTCGACGCTCTCGACTGTACGACTCAACACACGGATATATAGGTATACACATACGGTCACACATGTGCCTCCGCGAAATTCATAAATATGCATCGATCGTATAGAGGAAACTCGCCTAATTCAACAATAGAAGCTCAACGTATAATGATTTCAATTGTGCATATTAAAAATACCTTCCTACGCAAGTATACATATAAACTGCACTATACCGACGCGCTGTGTAACGATCGCTCAGTCACTCTCTTTTTGTTGAATGTAAGACTCCCCCCTATCTCTTTCGCACACTTTTTTATCCGTGAACTTACTTATAATCTGTTTACGAGTCAAAGGTGGACGGATGACGATACTGATTTTGACGCAAGCTTCTATACGTCTGATGTGGAAGCTAAAATTAACCGGTCTCGAAGACGCTTTTTGGCTTTCTCTCTTGCGAAAAGTTCGAATTTCATATTGCGCGCGCTGTAAAAGAGAATCTATATAGATATAGCTGTACGAAGATGCTATGAAAAAAGTTTTCAATAAAGGAAGGATCATCGCGCGGGATATGAACTGGACGTTTGCGGTGGGTTTCAAATGGAAATTTGGATTCGAGGGCAACGGGATAAACTGTGCTATTTTGAATGAGCTTTCGAGAAATCAGTGACTTAAAACTCAATAACTTCTCTTCGCAAAAGTATGAGCCGTAAAAATGCAAAGCAAAGTTTGTATAATCGCAGTTAATGAACGACAATTATTGTCCTTTAAATCCCCAGACAGCATTTTCGAAAATGGCTTACATTTATCTAATTGTATCACCTAAACGTATATAGTGTTGTCATGATAATGGACGTTTGAGTATTTAACAATCCTTTCAAGTTGATTGCGCGACTGCATGGATGGTGCATTATACCTATATACAACGATGCAAGCTTATCGGTACAAGACTACATCCACTATTAATTTATGTAGGTAGATACATCCACTATTAATTTATGTAGGTAGATTGACCGCGTCTTAAACCTATCAACGCTAGAAACCTATAAAGGGTGACAAATAAACCCAAGGCATAAATATTAAGCAACAAAAAATTCTTAATATTTTTTTTTTTTTGCAAATTTGTTTACTTTTTAGTCGAAAATACAGTTAATGCACAATTGGTGTTATTGGGTTGTTTTGTTTAATGAAGTTTAATTCAAAACAATACTAATATAAATCAAGTATATCGCATACAATTTCCGCAACGCATTAAGCTCTCGCGGGTTATACAATTGCAATTTATTGATAGCGCAGTGTATAAATGTATATAACACTCCGACAGCTAAAAGCTGACACTGTCTGTTACTACTTGAACATTCCGTTTGCGATTTATCCCCAACACAAAGCAATTCCTATCGAGCGATATTGGAGACAAAGTGGCGCAATTCGAAAGGGGAAAAAAAGGCGAGCTGAAATATAAGTGGGTCATTATGAAGAAGTGCCATGAAAAGCTCTTTCTGTCAGAACTTCATCACTTGCTGCAAAAAAGAAAATGGCTTGAAAACTGCTTTTTTTTCAAACAACTTTTCTGTCTCGCAAATGCACTTTTACAATTCTACATAATGCACTCAGCGCATATAAGAATCTGAAAATACTTAGCATTATAATCTTCGTCGCAGCAATCGTCGCGATAAATATCACTGTACTTGGTGGAAAATATGGATTATCGTCTGTGAATAATAAAAACTTGGACGATGTACTGTGTTTCTTGCATGTGTACACAACTCTCAATTAAATTATTAAGGAAAGCTTCTAGAAATAAATCTTTTATCAAGTCTCCGAACGTCCTTTGTTTCGATCTGTGTTATTTTTACTAGCACGAGCATTTGCAAATGTAATTTAAATGGAAAAACAGATCTCGCGCTTCATTCCCAATCTGATTTGCGGGATATCCAATCAAGAAGATTTAATCCAATCTCGACTGAGTTATCATTGCTTTCAGTATTATCCTGCGATGCTGCAGATGAAATTATAAGCGAGACATATATATATATATATATAAAAATATGCTTTATACGTCTGCCCTACATACAGTATTATTTATAAATGTCAACACTATAGTCGAGTATCATAAATAACAAAATAACGCTCTTTGATTTACAACCATACCGTCCTGCCAAACTTTCGTGTAAAAAATTCTTTTATCCAGAATCCACGCTGAAATACGGCTTCCAATATCATGCGGAATATTTTTTTCAATCGATACCACGCACAGCCTTCTATTAATTACACCGAAACATTCGTTTGAATTTCAAATTCACCGTCGAATTTCGGCGCGCGTTCGCGTGTTCGGAGCTTTCAAATGAAACTGTTTGCGTATACAAAAGCTATATGTATGTATTATAGATATACACGTGTGCGTCACTTTTTTAATTCACTCAGAGGTGCTAAACGTATACCTTTAGTTACGCGCGGGTGACAATGCACACGTACGTCGACTTGAATATTTACGCTCCAACTTATTATGCCTCGGCTAAAACTTGACTTTCGCGTAAAAGCAAAGTCGAAGTTCACTCCCTCAAATTACCTCAATTAACCAAAATACTGTCTTAGCTGCAGAAAGTTCTGCGTGGCTTTAATTGAAATTAACTCAACGCTTTTTCTTATACTTCCATTTAAAAATTAACTCCACCGAGCTAGAGACAAATTTTCTCGCTAAAAACACACCTCGTTAAAACTATAATCCTCGAGGATCGTCGTCACGAGCTTGTATAGCATCTCACACTCTCGAACCATCAACCCTATCTCCGTCAAGTTTTTCCATAAACATCATCAGCGACAAGCCTATCAGCTCATCCAATTACATGCGCACCTCGTCACCGACAGTATTTGCACCGTCTTAACCCCTGTGGGGGAAATATTATATCATCATATCGCGATATAATCGCGTCAAGCCGCCGTCGTCGGCGAATATAATAATCGCGTTAACGCACGAAATATTCTCTCGATCGATCGGCCATATATACACTCGTCGAGAGCTTTATACCTTTGACATTGAACTCGTTTTGCTTTTCCTCGCGACTGATAAGGCACGAATGCAAATTAGTGACACACGTGCAGAAAATAGACGCGAGTCGTTAGCGCTACTTCTGAAAAGTGTCGGCCCCCCGGAGGGACCCTCTCGTTCTGTATATACCTAATATACCTATATATGTATGCTCACCCTTTATCCGTCAGAGAGAGAGCTGAGAGTGTCGAGCAACAGTTCTCTGGTTTATCGACGAGAGAGAGGATGAGGTTTTTTTATCGATGCGAGGTAACCTGCCCAATATTAAGTGTATATATATATATAGCGCAGTAGAGCGTCTCTGGCGATGCTAACGCTGATATGGCTTGTACCCTAGAGAGGGTAATGGGTGCAGCATCGCTGGCTTCGTTAGTTACCCTCGAAGCTGAGTGGTCTTCGGGGAGCGTTCGAGTGGGAAGCTGTAATTTTTTTCGAGAGAGCTTGCGTGATTGTAATCTCGAGACGAGTTGTTTGTTTTTATGATGCATTTATGGAATTGTTACTTTTTTTTTGACGCGAAAAGAATGTTGTTGTAGCTCTTGTGCGAAAATAATAATTGAAGTTCTCGTCGATTGGAAAAATCTGCGTTTAATATGAGACGACGATTATTAACATTCGCAGAGATATATATAGGTCTTTTTTAACTCTAATTGGCAATCGTATTAATAAGCGCAGTAGAAAATTACACTTTTTTACTGCGAAAATTTGATCGAGAGTTTTCATTTCGCGTACGTAAAGCTTTGAAATTATATACGCGAACGAGTTTCTCGGAAGCTCGGAATTCTCATTTAATCAAATCAGGATGCCATGGGTGGTGAAATTTCTGATGTAGGTATATCTCGTTAGTAGTATATTGTTTTTAGTTATTCAAAATACCCGGGTTCGTTATACAATAAAAACTTTGATACTCATCAAGGTTTGGATGATTAACGTTAAATTGAATCAAATTCGTGGAAGCTTATTAATTATTTGAACGAAATTTGATCATAAATATGCAAAGTCAGTACAAATATTAGTCAGGAACAGAATTTATGGATAAAATCAATAAAAAAAATGACTGCGTCTCGAGATGAAACAAATAAGTTTAGAAAGCGTAAAAAATTTCTCATTTCCTCGAAAGACAATAGGGAAAACCTGTAGCCTCCAATCTGGCAGCGCGACCTTTTTTTACCTATTGCGCGACTGGGGATATAATTCGTTTAACCTAGATCTTCCCCAGGCCTCGCATGAATCTGATGTGTGTGTATTCTGCTGCTCTAAAATCGCTATACGCTGCCAAAATGACTATGGCTTATACAAAAAAAAAAAAAAAAAAAAAAACTTTTTTCCCTAAAAATGCAGGAAAATGTCTTATCTTATATAATAGCAACCAGCATTGCACATTACTTTTAAATCGCCTGCCCAAAATGCTTGACATGCTTTGAAAAGAGATTCGAAATCCCGAAGGAAACATCCAAATGCCTTTATTTTAAAAATATAAAATAATTGCAGAAGTTTAGCTATATCATTTTTGTAAAGTACTGTCAGTATGTTAGCGTTATAAATCACTGACACGTATACAAGGACGGTTACGTACTAAAGCATTATCCCCACTTTTAGACCGTACGATATTTCTTAAAGCTTTTAAACGCGTAAAATTTTACAAGCAATTATGGCAGGGGCAGTATTTTCTTCTGAAAATTGTGCAAAATAGCGTAAAAGTTCAGTGGCACGTAAAAAGCAGACCCTTAGCACGCTCGTAACCCTTCAGGGAAAATTCACCCTTCTGCAGCGTTGCATGCATGTATATAAAACCCTTCACGTCAAAGCATATAACCTATTGAGTTACAAAAAAAAACGATATTTTTAAAGCGTAAATAAGCGGAATATTTTTTTATTATTGAATTTTCAATCAGAATGTATATTTCAAAATAAAAATTGTTATAGCTGTAGAAGAAGATGTGTGCTCTTTTCAAGATGGAGGTAAACTTTTGACAATCAATTTTTCAAGATTCTTTCGCTTGGATGCTCGAAAAGCTCATATAAAACGCGATTCAGATTCAAGTATTTACTCGACAAGGATATCTTATAAGCTCACCAAAGCGGAAAATAGTAAAGTCGATCGAAGGCGCGAAAATCTCTCTTAAATGGATATAAAGTCCGAGAATTATCCAACCGTATAATAATATTATTAGCTGCAAGTTGTTATCGATGCTAATTTGATTTACGTCGAAGAAAAATATAAATAATAAAATAATTAAAATATTGGATTAACCCTAATATCTAGAGCAACATTTCAGTATGGATATACCTACATTTTTTTACTTTGTATTTCCCCACTCATTCTTTCAAAAAATAATCTTTCGAAAAGCATCGCACACACCCCAGTGAACCACCTCCTCAATAAAAAAAAAAAATCCAATATCTTCTCCAATGACACAATACAACTACACCCACTAATACCCGGTATCTCGTCTGTTCAACAGGGAGGTGTTCAAGGCGCTGAACAAAACGCGCGGTTTGTACGCACGTTGGCAGGAGCTCCAGGCACAGCAGGCGACGAGCGGTCCGAACAGCGTCGTCGCGACCCCGACGCCTACTTTGGCTGGTGGACTACCGATGCTCACCTGCCGTGAGGAACTCGAGTGGACCAGTACCGAACTCAGGAACGCTCTCAGGTCGATCGAGTGGGACCTCGAAGACCTCGAGGACACGATCTATATCCTTTTCTATGCTAACGTTGTTGTGCACATGTGCGCATTTATATTGGCTATTGTTGAGATTTTTTTTCTGCGGAGCTGAGAGGGAAGGAAGCTGCTCCAGTTTCTTTGTCGAGTTTTTTTTTTTTTTGCTGCTGCGGAAGATGTGGGAGAGGTGTGTTTTGTTACGCCAGGATGAATATAGGAGAGGAAAACGCAGGATTTCTCGTGTTTGAATTTCGAATCGAAATCCGCGCATAGAGTATCGAAACAAAAATATAGATATATTTTTTAAAGAAGTGAATCAATGAACGATCGACTATAAGACAGCGAGTTATATATACACATTAATCTTAATACAGTCAAAATTAGGCACGTCTCGGTTTGCTAATGACGCTTCGATGCCCTTGTGGAACCAGTGTACCAATCTGCCGATTGAATTATACAACAGACATGGCTTCTCCTCTCGTGCTATTTCGCCGTGAAATTTAATCGGGCTCCACTCCAACCGTCGCTACATGCGGATGTAAGTGGGTCAGAGGTGCTTTTTCTCCAAAATCTACACAGAACCACCTCGAGACCCACGAGAGAGATTATAAAAATAAACTGATGGTCGCGCGGAAAAATTACGAAAAGCCCCGACACGACCACGTCTATCTAATAATATAAACACCAAAGATCGATCGTGCTATACGTATATCGAGAACGAGATTAAAATGTACGGCATCAGGAAAGATGAGACTTTAAAATTTTCAGAGCCACTCGCTTTGCTTTTACTGCGAAAGATATATGAAATATTCAGAGTTTTATGATCGCCTTCGTATACCTGCGCTCGACACCATCTAGACATACTGCGGCGATCGTAAAACAAGAGAAAAAAAAATGCACCTCTCAGCAGCGCTCCAAATTTTATAGTTTCTATCCCGCCGAATAAGCATGTTTTTGTTTCCTCTGTGCTATGCGCTAAATTTTAATTTTCAAATATACGAAAATATTATTTCTTAACGACCATAACACGTATCGTAGAAAAAAATCCAAACAAATTCAAATTGGACAACAAAGAGTTGACCCTACGAAGGAATTTCGTGGAACAGACGGGGGAAGAAGTCAAGGTAAGGCGGAATGAAATCGGTAAATTAAAAATAATATAGCAAATTTATTCATCCATAATCATTGTACAATGTATTTTCAGGTCATGAAAGATAAACTCAACATAAGCAAAGTGAGAGATCGAGATAGAACTGCTAGACAGGTACGTGCATATACGCAAATAAAAATGGACAGAACAGATCTATGTTACGTTCTTTTTACATCGTTTAATAGTAAAATACTTTTAGTATAAAAACGAGCATCCTCGATTACAAAAACCAAATGAAGTGTGGCAAAATTACATTTCTTCTTTCGGTTAGTTTTTTCACCTCGCTTTGGTAATTCGAGAATGTCGGAGTCGACGTCGTCGTTCGGTGATGTTTGCAACATTTTTTTAGTAGAAAAAAACGCATTTTTACAAAAATTCCTTACATTGCTACAGTTAATACTTTATTTCTTAAGTAGTTAGTCTATAAAAAATTTAAATACTTAGTCTTTAAGTGTTAGTTCCATTATTAAGCAATCGATTATCGAGTAAATTTATAAAAATATGTGTACAACTATTACAAAATTGGTATTTTATAAGATCCATTGCTCATTCAAATGCACAAGTTTTATCGTCATGTTTTTTAAAAAAAAGTTTATAGTTACTGTCTTCGTGCACTTACTTGCTACAATATTAAAATGATGCATATTTTTATCTTAACATGCTTTCATGGTTTACTCGAATGTTGCACTCATTAACTTGAAATTAGATGAAAAAAAGCGGAAACATTCTTCTGACGAGCAAATTGGTCAATTAAGACGTCATTGTGACGTTAAAGCGAATTGTAATCTGTCGCATTAGAACGTTTTAATGAGGTAATTTGCATTGCTGCTTCGCTTTACGATGAATCTTTAGCTAAAATTTTCTACTTCGTAGACAAATAATCTCGGCCGAAGAACGTACATACATCATATTTCAAGTAAAGGAACAACACTTTAATCAGCGCTTTCTTGAAAAGCTCGGCTAAAAATTTAATCATATCTGTGATGAGATTCTTAATGCAGCGCAACACTGCGAGCGATAAAATAAAAACTCAGTCATTCGAGCGAGCATGAGTAATATCTTAAAATTCATTATATATATATATATCATATATAAAGCTGCCTAATTCGACGCAAGCACTTCGCGCGTAGACAGATTGAAATTCATTATACAAATAGGGTGCGACTCGCCGCGTCGAGCAAACGCTTTCTAGATATCTTGCCGGGAAAGAGCGAGCACATCTCAGATGAACCACTCTTTTCGTTTTTGGACTTGATGTCCTGTCGCCGAGTTGACCACCGCGGAGTCCGGGTCGAGAGCGATCTCTGCACCCTTGTCTTCTTGTGTCAGATACTCGCCCTTGTGCCTCGACATGTAGCGGCCGATCAGGATCATCATGATGATCAGCGCGATCAGAATGATAGCTAGCACACTGCCGAGTATGGCGGTGTCGGTTTCGTTGTAGGCAGCCTTGACCTTGTTCTCGTCGATCTCGGGCGGCGGCCGTGTCTCGATGATGTTGGGCGGGTGAGTGATGGGCTCGACACCGCAGAAGTCCTCGGTAAGCTGGCCGCCAAGCGAACGAACGTTACCTGGACCGTTCTCCTGGAAGAGCAGCTTCAGTGGGTAGATGTCGTCGAACTCGACTCTCGAAACGCAACCCGAGAAGCCCTCGGTCATCGACTCGTTCTTACCGATGTACAAGTACTGGATGTTGTTGAACTGCGCATCGGCATTGGCCTTGATACTAAATTCAAACTCCTTCGGCTCGTAGTTGTCGACCGCCAGCACCAAAGTGGCACCAGAGTTCTTACGACTGATGCGCACGTCGTGATACTGGCCAAGACCGAAGTGCTTGCCGGGGAAGATGACCTCCTGACGCTCGAAGCCAAAGTCGAAGACTACACGCAAGTGACCGCTGTTGGACACCATGATTGTCATGTACTCACCGGAGATGTTGGATGACAGGCCCAGCAAGAAACCCTTGGGGTTGGTGGTGGTGAAGCCGACGCGGATCTTCTCGGCGATGGTCGAGCGCCAGCTTCCGGAGAAGTCGTACCTGATCATCGAGTTTTGGCGAAGATTGACACCGATCTCGTCGGCGCAGATGGGACCCTTGAACGCCGTCCACCTGCAGTCGCACCAGTAGCCATCGTAGCGCTCGTGGCAGGTACCGTTGTTCAGGCAGGGATTGCTCTCGCACCGACCGACGCAGTCCTCGCTAACACCGTAGAGTCCACGACGAGCAAAGCCACGCAGATCCTGAAGATTACCGTTGAGCAGCAGCGAACGGATACAGCCGACGTAGCCGTCCCTGAACTCGGTTGTCGCACCGACCACAAAGTGTGACGTGAGATGAACAGCTCGGACTGGGCCTGGAGGCTCGCGCACCTCGTTCTTGAAGGCACCGTCGATGATGATCCTGGCTTCCTTCCTGTTACGCTCCACGGAGACACTGTGCCAGTTGTTGTCGGACAGCTTGTTGGAGGTCTGCACGCTGACGGCTAGAGGACCGCCTCCGGCTTGGTACTGGAAGGTGAGCTGGTTGCCGCCGTTGATGGAAATCTTGATGTAGTCCGTCGGTCCTTTGCTGTGAATGATGACGGCGTTCTCCTGCGTCGTCTTGAACTCGAAGTAGATGTCTCCGCTGTGGCCCATGTCAAAGGTCGGCAGATTGATCGTCGCGTCGGCGATCCTGAAGGTGACCGTGTTCGTGGAGAAATCGTCACCCTCGCAAATGAGAGGACCAAGGGTGTACATGCCCTCCTTGTCGTCGACGGGCGTGCCGGTATCTCCGAACCTCAGCTGCTTGACAGGCAGGTACTCTTTCTCGGTGATGTCTCCGGAGTCCTCGAGCCAGCCGTCGAGGTCGGAGTCGCAGTTGCACCACTTGTCCTCCTTAACGCAGTTGCCGAGGAGGCCGCACTCGCATTTGCGCGAGCCAGGCAGAGCACCGCCCCAGTAGTCCATCTTTTGGTTGTGTCGGCTGACCCACCAGGAGTTCGGGTGGAAGAGCTCGTTCTGGTTGACTGGAGTATTGAAGAGCCTGGAGTGTCTGCAAGCGTAACTGATGCGCTGACGACAGGTGCGCGATCGATTGATGAATGCCTCGATCTGGTCGAGGTCGGCGTCGTAGTGGATGTCCTGGATGAAGCTGCCGGGCTCATCGAAGCCGTCCACGGGTGTGGGATGCTCGTTGCTGTGGCGCAAAGTAGTGGTAACGCGGCCGCCGTCGAAGAACTCGCAGGTGACGGGGAAGGGCCTGAGGGGTCCGCTGCCGTCCACGTCGATCTTGATCTCGGCTTTCTGGTTGTCGGTCGGCACCTTGCGGAAGTCCTCGCAGGACAGCGGGTTCAGAGAGGTGTGGCAGACAGCTCCGGAGTAGCCGGTGTTGGAACAGTCGCAGAAGAACTCGTCCGAGTTCTGCATGCAGGTGCCGGAGTGCTTGCACGGGTTGGGCGTGCAGCGATCGATCATCTGGCAGGCGTCGAAGACGATCTCGTTCTTTTAGCAGTACTCGTCGTCTTTCCAGTCAATGGGCAGCTTGTAGTTGCCGTCGATCTGGATGACACGCATGCAGCCGATGAAGCCCCTCTCGTTACCTGGCTTACCGCCGACGTAGTAAATGTAGCCGGTGCTGATCTCCAACTGGCGCAAGGTGTTCATGGCCTGGTTGTCGACCTTGAGGACGAGAAGATTCTTGGAGACGGTGAGAGTGACCTGGTGCCATCTGCCGTCGTTGAAGGTGACGTCGAAGTTGTCGAGGATTGCCTTGGGAGTGCCCTTGGCCAGAATAACGACCTTCAGCTTACCCTCCTCGAGAAAGAGGCGTACGTATCCCGAAGAGATGAAGTCGTGGTGTACGATAATACCCTGGTCCTCGTAGGTACGGAAAGAAAGCGAGATGTTCAGCGAATTGATGCCCTCGTAGCCCTTGAGTTTGGCGTACGACGACGACGTGAGGAAAGTCACGGGGATGATCGGAGGCTCTGGACAGCTGTAACTAGTGTAAATGGTCTGGTAGCGCCAGTTTTCTCCGTACAGGTTCAAGTCTTTCATTTCTCTGATCAAGTTGGTCTGGTTGAAAAACAAGTTTTCAATGCAGCCAGTGAAGTTTTGTGTCACTACTAAACCATCCTGCCTGTTGGGAACTCCACCGATGTAGAATGCTCTGTTGAGGTCAAGTCTGTAGAACTCACCCTTCACTCGTCCGTTTATCAAAACTCTATCTACGGAGAATGCTATATCCTTGCGGTTTCTGGAGAACACTACGTCGTGCCACATGTTGTCATCCAAGAGACTTCCAACCGACAGACTAGTCATGATTCCAGAACCCAGATTAATGTTGAGCAACATTCTGTTTTCGCGAACTTGCAGAGCAAAGAAATCTCCTTGCGATCCACGGGAGTACATGACAACACCATCGGCATTGTTGGTCTTGAAACGGAATCTTAAGGAATGTCTTTCGGTTTCGAGAGGCTCTCGAAGCAGGTCCCAGCGTAACAGCGAAGTTCCATTGAAAGAAAGTATCTCGGAATTATACTCACAACCATAGAGTTCTACTCTTAGAGAGATCCTATCGCGCCAGCGAGTCGGATTAATCCTAATCCACTGAGCAATGATGGGCACTTCAAACTTGTTCAATTTAACAGTGTCTCCGTCCTTGTTACCCTTGAACATTTTTATGTTGCCGTCTGTCTCTTTGAAGTCAGCATAGTCAAGGCCATTGGTACCATAACTGATGCCGTACTCCATGACATACTCGTTGTGATGCTCTCTTCCTTGAGTGCCAATGGCAGTGATATTGTAGGTTGCTCCAAGATCGATGATAAGATACTGGCTAAAATCTGAACTACTGGCAGTCCAAGCACTCTTTCCATAAAGTCTAGCATTGGATGGTCCCCGTTCAGGCAGAGCTGTGGTAGCTTTCAGTTGGGCTCGATCGAGCAGAGGGTAGCTGCAGTAGTCGTAGTCGTAGGCTGTGGCACAAGCCAGCAGACCACACGACACGAGCACAGCAGCCAGAAGTTTCTCGTTGATTATCTTAGTCATTTTAGTTTATAAAAATACTTAGAGAACACCAAAACACATCGTAACGTCGCGCGATGCCAGTGTGCGGAACTCGCGTCTGTAGAGCGGCAGTCTCACTCGGGCGCTCGAAATTTCAAATAAAAAAATACTTGCACTCGTGGATACTCTCGGTCGTTCGTTTGTCAGCGTGCTTGAGTTCGTTGATGAGGCGCGACTCTCATCCGCTCATGACTAATCCTCGGAGCCTATCGAGGTTAGGATAATATGGCTGATTGATCAATAATCTCGGCGACGCAGTCTCTTCTCCTAGGCTCGATAACAACGCCGCATCACGCAGCCCCTTCGCAGATGTTTTATATATAAAACGTAGTATACGGCGCACAGATGAGAGAGTTTCCCGTCGTCCCTCTGCGTCTCGTGTCGTCCGCCCTAGGTTGTTTTGGCCATTGAGAGATGCTTACGGGACAAACTTGCCACACCTAAAGTTTCAATTGCATTTTACACGGCTTAATTTCAAAACGAGGAGCACCAAAGCGACATCTCGCGCACTCTATGTTCACTATACACACACATCTCGCGACTCACATACGTGAATCGTGATTCATACGCGACTGTCGTAAGAGACTGTAGAGTGTATACTGTATATAACGTGTGTGGCTAGTGTGTGTGCCGTGTGGGGAACTGGGGACGAGCTATAGGTAGTGTTACACACGCGATGATGTAGGTATAGTGGATACCTGAGCTGAGACGGGAGAAGAAGCGTTCGTTATATGTGTATCGTCGCGTCGACGTGGGTGTGGATATATAGGATGCAGCGGCGGCGCTCTGGGTGTGCGCGCGAATACAAGCGTGATTATGTCAGACGAGGAGAAGGATGAATGGTAAACAAAAAGAGGGGACGATTGAAGCCAGTGAACGTTCGACTGCGATTTGCCGTTTTACTCATTTGAATTGATTTTTACAATGCTTTACAGAGTTAGATAATTTTAATTGATTATATAAGAAAATTTTTGTTCAAAATTGTATACTACATTATAATGTCAACAGAATTTATGTTTTATTATTTTTCATATTGCTGAAAAAAAAATTAGGATCGTTCGTTTATTAATTTATTACATTTTTTGCAGCCAACACTGGATAACAGTCCAGCGAAAGCACCTACAGTCAGCCATGGGACAGCCAAGTACAGTAAACTGGAAAATGAAATGGACAGTCCTAATCGACAGTTCCTTCCTAAACCTATTTGTAATCAGAACTCAATGATGAGACATCACGAGGACATCATGAGTGATAATACTGGCACGTTGAAGACAGTATCGAGACAAATTAATTCTGAATACGATGAACATCAAGTGTTAGTATAGAAATTATTCATTTGAATACTCACTTTTACAGTGTACTCTAATGTTCTTTAACTGTTTTAGAATGCTTGACGATTTTAACAATGAAATGGAAGTTATTACTGACTCAAAGTTGGATGCGACCATGAAGAAAATGGCAAAGGTCCTCCATATGAGCAACGGTAATTATAACAATTATATTCCTGCTCCCACAACTTCAACATCCAGTACCTCTGATTACACTCCCAAGCCTTCTTCCCTGTGCTCCTTGTCGACTACTATAACTAACTGTTTTCTATGCTCCAGAGATTAGTGTTTCTAACTATGCAATGGGCCTTAATAACTCGATAATTTTACTCCAAATACTTTTATTTTCTAACGATATTAATAGTACAAAAGAAAACCCTCGTCAAAATAATTTTCCAAAACTTTATAAGATTTTTTAGATTCACCCAGTAGGCACAAAACTTTCTAGGTGATATGAAATGAAATGCTGCGATAGTTTGAAAGTTACTTGTACTTAAAAAAAAAACCAAACGAAAAAATTAACAAAAATAATGCATTTCTTATACAAATATTATTCTTTGGCCATTTTCTAAACTTAAAATACAACCATACAATAAAAAGCTTTATATTTTTAAAGAAAACTTTGTGGAAATCCAACTCACAGTTTCTATAATATCTTTTATATTCAATGAACTTTGATGAACTTGAAATTTCCTATAAATTAAATAAGAATATATCGCGCATTTTGAGATAAGCACTAAAAAGTATATATCGAATTATTTTTCTTACGAATTTTATTATACTTTTCTTTGCGCCTATTGGGACCTTACGTTAAGAAAAACGATTAATATCGATTAAAATTCTTTGAAGTTGCAAGTCAATACCCGTGAGAAAAAAAATAAGTCAATAGCGAGACTCGAGTAACTCAGAGCGACGAATAGAACTGGCAGAGTAGTTTAGCTGACTCAAAAACTTACACTTGCGTAGTAAAAGTAGTGAAAATTGTTTTTGCGCCCGGCTTACCGAATGCAAAGGTTTCTAAGAGCAGTTTCTCGGAGCAATTGTATGCTTCTTCAGACAAGTCCGTTAGAATAAGTTATTTATGCGAACAGAGGGCATGATTATCAACAATCAATCAGAAACTGAAATTTCCGTACGAGTAATATGATAAGGAAGAAAAGCCGATAAGAAATCGTCTGTCTGAATGATTGTTCTTCAAGCATCCCTTGCAATTAGAAAAAGCAGTATACAGCTTTGTGGGAACTATTGCCTCAGTGATCAAATAACAAAATGGTGTAACAATAATTTTTTTGCAAAAAATAAAGGTACTTAACAAACGGGCTGCAGAATAAGACGAGGCTTTTTCGAGGCCGTCGATTTTTTGTGGTGAAACAATTACTGTTAGAAGTATATTGCCTAATCATAGCCAAATAATAAAAGTACGAAAAACATTAGCATAGCAGCATATGTATTTAATAGTATATTGTGTCATGCCAAATATTGTCCAATGTATGCCAAAATAGAAAGAAGTCGAAAGGTTGATATAAAAATAACGAAAGGTTCGCACAAACGTCTGTGCGGCTGGACGAATCATTTGCATTTCGAATCAAAGGATAATACTCAATAATTATTATATTATTATTATACAGTATAACAAAGTATTAAACGAGATGAGAAATCGCCACTATACACAGAAAAGCCAAAGCAAAGCAAAGTTTTCGCAATATTTTGCAGACGGATTCCTTTCTTATTTTCGCGCGGGTGCAGATTGCAGAATTGATTGTTATCGAAACGAGGGTACAGGACATTTTTTACGTGCGTGAAGACCATTGAGATACATGATGTTTGCGTATGACATTTGTTAATCGCAAGAGATGTTGTTGTTCCAGAAACCTATGATACTTAAATGTAAACATGGTTGTTGAAGAAATTAAGCTAAGATATATATTAATGACAAACAAAACTTAGGATATAACAAATTGAATGTTGACCGACATGTATAGTAAAAGGGATTAGAGATGCCATTATTTTGTGATTGTTGTTGAAATGTGAAAAGTTTTTATTTAATGATTGCAAAGGAACTCAAGAAACGATAAACGCATAAAGATTTTTCAAAATTTCATCGTTAGTATACTCAAATTATATATAATTATACATTTTGTTTGCATTTTGACCCTTGCCAAGTACCAAATGTGACTAACGGACCTCAAAATTACGAACTAACGTTTTTTTTAATATGAATGAAGAATTTTTTACGAAGAAACAAAAACCGTCGTAAATGTGTCCATCAATAATGAATTTCAAATACTGAACAACATTCAGATAATTTTTAACGTTTTACAAGAGAGACAATAAATTTTTTTAACCGACTTTATTTTTAATGCTTTGCGTTGAACAATTTTAAGGTCCTTTGGTTATTTTACTTGCGAGAGCTATTTGAAATTCTAAACTAATCATAGTTAAGTATACTAAAATAACTCAAACATTATTTATACATATCCAGACTACTTAATTTTAAAAATATAGCTTTAGAATTATTATGTATAGGAAATCGGTAAGCGATAATTAGTTACTTAAAAGCTTAGATTGTATCAAAAAATAAATTCCGAACGAAAACTAAACAGAAAACTGTGCAGCTTTGATTTAAATAAAAACATCATTTACAAAGTATTTTAAATATAAAATAAAGGTTCTAAGTAAGAACAAAAAACGATTGTTAATCCTTCACAACGTTAAATCCGTCGATTTGAGATATTCCCAAACCAAATCCTGAATATTTTTATTTTCGTTTGTACATACAACCTACCAGAAATTTTACTTGTTGTGTGAAAATACCATATCTGTTTCCTTTCCATCAAAATACCAACATTGTATTTCCTCCGGATGCAAAAATAACTACACAACGTGACTAACGACTATGTGATTTGCCAAAGTTATTTTACAAACGTAGAACACTTAGAAATCTTGTACTAGATGTGTAAAAGTGACCACCACTAGAAGAAAGGGCCAAAATAAGTTTACATAAACATAGTATACATGTTTCGTTCCTGTATTCTTGTAACACACTAACAAATTAAAAAAACGAGCACACAATGAATTTTAGCGTAAAAATGTGTAGTGATTTTGTATCTCAGTGATGTACGTTGGTTGGTAACCAATTACTAATAATACACACTATACCTGCAACAGTGATGTTATGAAAAACAAAAACAATGCACACTTTGTTAACTCGATATTTGTAGACCATACTCTGTATCGATAAATAAAAATTATATGGGAATAGTTTTACAAAGTGACGCATGTGAATGGTTTTACTTTTACGTTTGTTCTAGATCGCAGACAATGGGTAGCCATTGGAGTATTGACTGCTATATTATTAATTCTCGTTGTTTTATTTGTACTTTGAAACGAAGAGAAAGAGAGAAGGGCGAGCGAATTTCGAAGTTCCATCCAAAGTCCGATTCGAGATATTGGGCCTGTGTTTTTCTTCGTGACGATTTAATTGTAAGCGAACGCCGAAAAAATTAAGTTTAACTTTTTTAATACACGCACTATTTATTTTTTCATATGATTAAGTGGTTGAACATTTTCAATAAAAACTTCTATCAAACATATCGTAGTATCATCTTCAATATAGTGAATGAAGAGAACTTTTTTTATTTTTATTTTTTCATCCGTACATTTTTGTACAATTTCGCAGGCATTCTAACGGATTTTATTTTTTATTATTTATATGTACAGTTTTCTAAGCGTTCCGAATATTACGAAACGCATTGTACAAATAGAATCTGAAAAGATAGAAGATATAAGTATATTCTGTTGAAAGGAAGTGAGAAAAATCGATAGCATTTATTTTCTAGTAAAATTACTTTATTTTTCGAGTTAAGTTTTTTTTTTCTACATTCTGAACTACTCTAACGTATAAAATAACGAATTCATATAATCTTGTAAAAGTACAAATGTTAAGAAAGAAGTTGATACGCCTGAGATGCATATAAAGACTGGAAAACGAGTTTTTAAAATGTACAAATTTTCAAATCAAAGTCTTTGTGCACAGACGGGTGCGATCAATTGCAGTTGGTACATGAAATATGAAAGTAGTAGAAGAAGATAAAATCAGAATTTTTCAAATATTACGTCGAATAAAAACTAATTGGTCCAGTTAAAAATGCAGCGTAAATTAATAGTCATCTGAACTTTGTCTATTTTTTCTAATCGTACATAGAAAAAAGCTCTTTGGTATGATACTTAAAATATTGTAATTATGTCGCATCATTATATAAAAGTGCGCAACTTAAGCTGAATTCTGAAAGTACATAAAAAAAGATTCTTTAACTTACACTTAAATAAAACAATCATCTAATTGGTATAATATACACAAGTAAAACAATGGCTTCTTAATGATCTGCTAAATTATTACACCACACAGTCGGTTTTACACTATAATCGACTCTCATTTATTCGTTTCTCTAAGTAAATATAGCATGATTTTTTCATTATTTTCGTTTTCAAGATCATTTGCAGCAGTAATTTTTTAAACTAAATATTTTTCCTCAAGGCACCTCGAAACATTTATTCTTTACCTCGCTGATATGTTCAATTTTCACGGGATCTAAAGATTTTTGTTCGTGGATGCAGTTTTCAATAACACATGCCTATTATGTATATGAAAATATTCAACTGGTTAAAAGCCTAAAATATCGCGTATTATTTAGTAAAAGAGAAAATCAGCATTTTGATTATAAATCAAATACTTCTAAGTACTGTTCAAGTACTCAAGTGTTTCTTAATGTCTTATAATATTTTTCATTTCAACTTTAATATCTGCTTTTGCGCAATCGTACATCTATTTTAGGATTGGAAGAATTCAAAATTTATGGATAAAATAATATTTTTCAAAATATTAACCTTAAAAAATTGCTTGGCAGCAAAACATTTGATGTCATGTAAATTAAACTAATGAACACAAATGAACTTATGACTGATTTTTCAAATGCTAAATATACTGAGAAAAGTTTGATATTTGAGCTTACTTTTAAAGTCACGTTCAAAGAGCAAAGTTTAATGGCGATTGGTTTTGAACACAGTTCTGACAAAAAAAAATATTCTTTCATCCATCATTTTCGAATACCTGATAAAATCTAAAAGTAGATATCGATTCAGCTTCATCAAAAGAGAAAAACAGAGCAACAAAGAGAGCACCGTCTCTTCTCGCCTCGGAATCTCACGCGACGAAATAAAAAGAATGAATAAAGAACACGTCTACCTGGTGCATATACACATACCCATTGTCATCGTCATCAGCCTCCTTCCGCTTTTCACAAAACGCTTTTAAGTATCGAATGGCACACTTGGTCAAAGGAGACAATACGACAGTATGCGGGCGTAGACACGGTGTCATCAGGGTGGTCTAGGCACTGCTTAAGGCTCAAGACGTGGGTTGTTGTAGCAGCTGCCGGGTAGGACTTTCTTCATCTCATTGATGTTATCAACCTCGATACGCAGTCGGCTCACCTCGTCCTCGTAGTTCTTCACCCACTGGGTCTGCAGATTTTTGGAGTCGGTCAAGGCGCGGATGCGCTGGTCCAGGTCTGCTGCGCGTATGTCATCCTCGGCTTTGCGCAACCGGTCTTCTAGTCGGTCTAAATCAGCGTTGCCTGAGAAAAGTAAAAATAAAACTAAATTAAATTCTGTTTTATCAAACTAGACTTTTCATTTTCTATTTACACACAATTTTATGACAGAACACTTACTGATATCAGGAAGAGCCTCAAGTTCTCTGGTGATCTCTGCTATTTCCTCCAACGCTTTGGCAACTTGCTGTCCAGCTGATGTTACATTGGATTTCGCCTGACTAACCTTTACTTTAGCCTAAAACAAATATATAAAAATTAATATTTTATTCTTAATTAAGTGCTTAAATTCATATCCTAGATCGATTTTACCTAACACATTTTGAAAGAAATTGAATATCTTAAACCAACCTGTGCAGTATTATCAGCATCCTTTCTGATCCTATCCTCGTATTGCCTAATCATATTATCGGTTGTGTTGACTCTCAAGTGCAGCTTGTCGGCCTCGTTGCCGAGTTTGATAACCTCGGCTTTGGTCTTGTTAGCTTCCTGGTGAATTTCGTTGGCCATGGCACTAGCGTTATTGGCGTTGGCTTGAGCTTGTTGGGCTACTTCACGCGCTCGTATCGCATTCTGTTCAGAGCCATCAAGTATCTGATGAATACCCTCAGACTTGTCTGTTGCGTCCTTGATAAGGTCGCTGATGACACCTATATCTTCCAAGGCGGCTCTTGCCTTATCGCGGGCAGCTTGTACTTCAGCGTCGAAGACTATGAATGACAAAATAAAAGGTTTGGTTTATTTTTGTTCTCCAGTATAAAAATTTTAATTATTAAATTTCGGGATTAAACTAAATTACGTTTTATGTGAAACAGACAATTGTGATGTTAAAATTGCTTGCCTAAGAACTTTGATTGAAATAAGAAGCGAAATATATTGTAATTAGAGCTCGACGTTTTCGTTATCGCCCATATGATCACGCAGACTGCACATGAGCGAAATTTAACGCTTGTATAGTTCCGAGAATTTTGAAATTAACTTGGCGGAATGCGGAAAGTTCCGTAACTATTGATGAGAAAGAAAAAAACGAGACTGCATATCGACGTTTTAAATTCCGTAAGAATAATTTATCTGTGAATAAGCTCAATGTCTCTCTTTTTCATCGAACGGCTTTTCTTGATCATCAAACTTAATATTGATAGTAAGTATTGTAAAGAATAATTTTATAGGTATTCAAGGAATATTAAAACCATTTTTAAAGTATAATTACCACTGAGTTTTTGTAACGTATCTTGAGCTTCCTTAAGCGTTTGATCTCCACGATTAACAGCGTTCTTTGCAATATTATTGGCATCGTCGACTTCAGCAAGTAGTTCCGCCGTTATAGTCTGCTGATCCTCAGCCTTAATCAGGAGGTCCTCGCTCTTCCTGACCTTGTCCTCAATATCGCGTATTAAGTCGATATTCTCATCCAGTAGAATTTTGGCTTGATCCTTGATCTTCGCCGCCTCCTTATTCACTTCTTCGACACGGTTCTGCAGATCCGTCAGGTTTACCTCGGGTAGCGAAATGCCAAGAAGTAGAAGACTAACGGCTTCTTTTGATACAGTGTCCGACTTGGCCACTGCTGTGGCAGTGAGTTTTTTGACATCGCCGTAACGTTCCTCCAAAGCCATGAGTTTATTTTCGAGGAACCTAATTTCATCGCTAATGTTAGTGTATTTAGCAATGGCTTTCTTGGCTAAGTTGTAAGCCTCCAGTGAAGTATTCTTAGCTTGCTCGGCAACTTCTTGGAGTCTCTTAGCCTCCTTGATGTTCCTGAATTTGAAAAAATAATATATTAAAACTTAAAAAATAAACACACCAAACGCGTATCAATAGTTTTAAAAAAACTCACGAATCGGCAATGGATCTAGCTTCCTGAGCGATTGCCGTCATCTGCTCATTTTGTTGACCAACGTGTTCTGCTCGCTTCTTTGCTTCAGCCAAAGCAGTCTGTCCATCGGTCGCCAAGTAGTCTTCGGCTTCCTAAAAATACAATGGATATTTGTTATTAAAAGAAAAATTATTAAATCTTTGGAAGTGAACAGAAATTCCAAAACCACTCACCGTCAATTGTTCGTGGATCTTGTCCAGGACTTTTTCCGCTTCGTCAATGCTCATCCTACCCTGCGAAGTCGTACGATTGGTATCGCTAGCCGTCTGATCAACATTCTGCAGCGTGCCGCTGATTTCCGTAAGCTGATCTCTCAACTCGTCCAATTGCTCTACGAGCGACTTCTTATCGCTACCTGATCCAGAACCGGACTTGGCCAATTCCAACAGATCGCGCACGCGATTTTGCACATCGCCGAGTTTTTGTTTAAAACCTTCTTCGTTGATCACTGTAGGGTTGCTCTTGATCTTACGTAAGTTGTCCTCAAGTTCGGCTAATCTTCCGCGGTGTTCGTTGACAGCATCCTGTACAAGATTATAACAGGGTGGGCAGTCGATACAGCCAAACTGACGGTTGTACTTGTTTTCCTTACAACGGTTGCAAGTGCGACCTTCAACGTTTGTCAAACACTATAAATAAAGAGGTATCGATTAAATGCAATTGAATCTATTAAATGGAATACAAAGTATCTCTTATGATTTATGAATGAATATTCTTACTGGACACTGTCCATTAGCATCGCACTGCATGTCCTGCGAACCTATCTTGTCACATTCACAAGCTCTGCAACCATCTCTGCTAAATCCATACTGATAAGGCAGGCAAGTGTCACAACGTTGTCCAGTAACTCCAGGTCTGCAGCTACACTGTCCAGTGATGGCATCGCACGTTCTGTTGAATGAACCTTCTAGATCGCAGTTACACGCGATGCATCCCTATAAAAATTATGTTTTTGTTTAACCATGGGTTTGAAAATATTTATATATAAATATCTAAAAAAAAACTCACCTCTCCGCCTCTAATATGGTAGTATCCATCCTCGCACTGGTCGCAGTTGCGTCCAATAACGTGGGGTTTACAGAAGCAGTGTCCAGTAAGTTGGTCGCAAGGAGCAACTCCACCATCAGCTTTCTCCTGAGTTCCTGGTGGGTAACATTGACAGAGCTTACAGCCATCGTCCTTCTGGTCGGAAAGAGCATCTCCGTAGTATCCTAAAAGTAATCAACAAGTGTTAAGGTTGATCAAAAGCTTTTATTGATTAATAGCAATGTTAAACATTAATTTCAACAAACCTGGCAAACATTCTTCACAATGAGCACCTGCAGTGTTGTTGACACACTTCAGACACTCTCCGGTTTCCTGATTACAATTGCGCACGGCGTTGAGATCAATATTGTTGTTACACTCGCAAGGTCTGCAGGGGATTCCTCTCTCGGGGTTACCGAAGTATCCGTCAGAGCAGATCTCGCAACGTGGTCCTGATTTAGAAAAAGTAAAACAAAACGTCAATGTCATCGAGCATTATTTCTCATTAAGATAGTTCAAGTTTCAAATCATACCGGTTCGTCCAGCTGGACACTCGGAACAGATCGGATCAGGGTTGTTTCCAAGCAGAATACAAGGTCCATTATCGGGGCAAGGGCAAGGTTGGCAATCGTCAGGAGTTCCCTTCAATGAGTGACCGTAGAATCCACGAGCACAATGTTCGCAGTTGCTGCCAGCAGTGTTGTGCTGACAAATACATTGACCTAAATAATCACAAGAGGTATTAGTCTAATACAAGATTTTATCAAGAACCTTGAAATTATAAAAAAAAAATACGTACCTGTTTCAGCTTCGCAAATGTCCGCGTGACCGTTACAGTTACATAGAACACAAAGGGCAAATGGTCCTCCGTTGGGTGGGTCATGATGGTAGCCAGGGGCGCAAGACTCACAGAACTGGCCTACGTATCCCGTAGGACAGTTACAGTGCTCGATCCAGTCAGCGGGTTCACCAGCGGCGCCTCGATGAGCAGTTTCAAGTTTGACGTCGTACAACTCTCCCTTACCTATATTCGAAAATAAAGGAATTTATTGATTTTCCGAAGTAGAAAAACATGGTTAAGTCAAAAAGACTTTATTCGCAACGTTACGCGGTGTTTACCTTGGTGGGTGTAAGTACCACGGATCTTAATGGAAGTCAAGTTAGCTAGGATCGAAATGAAAGCTCTGGAGCTCAAACGCGGCAGCCATCCGTAATCGGAATGTTCGTGCAGTCTGAAGATGAACTCTGTCGCCTAATTAAATAAATAAAGCTCTTTATATCTTCCTTATGATTATTGAAAATAAAATTTAGCAGCTGTAGGTAGACTCACATTGGTAGATGGTAAACTGTTGTTTTGACCAAAGATGGGCTGAGTGATTTGCTGACCGTTTCCACCTTCCAGAATAATGTCTCTCGCAGTTGGCGCTGGTCCATTGTCGCTGATTTTCAAAGTGAAGGTCAGATCTTGATTGTAAGATGCTCTCTGGTCACCCAAGAATCGGTCTATAAAAGTCGAGAACCAAATTACTTCAAAAGCTCGCCTTTAAAACTTATATTACTAAGAGCAATCCATTGTTTTATATAATTGATTGCAATACAATAACAAAATGTAATCTCACCGGGTGCAACAAAGTAGACGTTATCGCGATCAGCTGCAGTGGCACTGATGGACTGGCTAATGGAATCGTAAGTGACAGGCATAGATTTGCCGGCAACATTGGCCGACCAGCGCTCGTTACCACGAACGAAGGAACTCTCCATGTTGACGCGTGAGTAGCCACTTGCCGTTGAACAGAGCGACGAGTGACCGTAACAGAAACAGGGTGTGCAACCGAACTCATTGTCCTCGTCCAGGTTGAAGAAGCCAGGACGACATCTGTAATCATCGATTCAAGTTTAGATTCAAAGTTTAACTGCGTCCCATATTAATTATAAGTGAAATCAACGTACTCTCTGCATCGTTTTCCCTCGACGTTGTCCTTGCAGCGACAGATACCGGTGACAGGGTCGCAGCTCGGGGTGTTGTAAAGTGAACCGGCCTCGTTACACTCGCAAGACGTGCAGCCATAGTTGCTGAAGTCGAAGAAGTTGGCAGCACAACGGTCGCACTTATCTCCGGTGACTCCAGGCTTACACTGGCACTTGCCTTCTGCGTTACACTGAAGACTTCTCGAACCTGAAAATCGTCAAAGTAACTTCGTTACAGATTGTCCTTAAATTTTTAAACGCATACATGAGTTGTATAACGGAATTGACTTTCTCTCCAGGCGTATCTTTCAATTATTTTAATTTGCACTTTACATCGAGGCAGATCATTAAAAATACGAGTTATAATAAAGAATAATTATCATCTTCGGTTGATCGTCTGCACGCAACTGTGAAAGTAGGTCTGCGTATCGCGAGCAGATGTGAACCAAATTTTCTCCGTACAGTGTACACTGAGATGTATATTATTCAATGCACTCGACATTTGAAATAGTATACATAGACGTTATGAACGTAACAATTAAAAAAAAAAAATGACTCACCGATCTCGTTACAGTTGCAAGCAATACAATAACCATCTTCAGGCCGGGCGTAGTAGTTCTCGCGACAGTGTTCACAGTTGGCGCCGTCTCGGTTATCCCGACAGTCAATACAGTGGCCTCCGTGTCCAGTCAGTTTGTATAGCTCCTTATCGAAGTAGCAGGTGTCCGAGTAGCCGTTGCAGTTGCAAGCTGTGAACGAATAAATGAAAAATTAGTCCATTTCGATTGTACAGCCACAAATCAAATCTCGATTCACTAGCAATCAATCAAAATCGAATAAAACCGATACGGTAGCTCCCATCCATAAATACATAAGCCTTGAATAGAGCCAATGTAGAGAGGCAAGCTAGAATAATGTATAAACTAGTCTCATACAGGCCGGAGCGATCGAGTAACGCAGCCTTTGCAAGGACTCCAAGAGACGGCGGGAGAGTCAAGTTTTTGCTGTCGCGCGACTTCGAGAAAGAGACACGCTGCTGCAAAAGGGATCGTTGGAACGAAGTGCGTCGCGCTAAGGAATGCGGTGTATATCGAGAGCGATTTGCTTTATGCATAGATATGCGTATTGAGCCTATACTGCTGATGCAGGATTATTATAGGAAGAGTTATGTGAAATTTTAATAGATTGTTGGATAGAAAATTGTGACTTGTAGATTTTTTTGTTTCTTTTAGTTTTTAGAAAAAAAAAAACCCAATGGCAACAAAAGCGGCGCTTACGAGGAGCTCGGTATTTTGAGAAATAGCGGTCTCGGTGATAACAGAGGCTGCACGAGATACCGCTTGCTAGCAGCAGCAGGAGTAGAAGCTTCATTATATTGCGCATTAAAGCTTTTTCTTCGCATCCTCCTATTCACATGATTCAAAACGAACTTCACCCGCCCACACAACACTTGAGCACTTTTAACAATAGTCGAATCATGATTGTATGTAAACACTTGCTGAACATTTACGTGCACTGCACTTCGAAAGGGACTAATATTAAATTAAGCATCAAAGAGAAATCAATTCACTGTAGTACTACCGCAAACTTATATAAAAATCACAATATCAGCCCGAATCAACGAGAATACGAGATCATCGATCCGTTCATCCATCCCCCTCGATCAACTCTCGACTGAAGGAGCGAAGACTCTTCGTACAATCCGCGAGTCTGGTGTACGTAGCGAATCGCTGCTGAATCCCGGCCCCCACCTGCGAGTTGCTTCCTACTCCTTCGAGCGCATCGCCAATCGTAAAAGGTAAAGGCCGGTTAGGTAACGCGAGCCTCAAGCAGGTCCTTACAGGGGTACGTGTATACAATCCAAAGAAAAGATAAGATCGTCGGGGAGGTATGTATTCAAGAGCTTGCTTTATGCGCTTCATTGAACGTTATATTCGTGGGATGCTTATGCTTTGTTATTGTGAGAAGTGGAGATGAGAGGGTTTCTGACAAGAGGTGATGGACAATTTAATGGTTTTGCACTTTGTTTTTGCGGTAAGTTTTGCGGGTGTAGGTTGTTTTTTCGGTGTTTTAGAGTTGTGAGTTTGAAGTGGTTTTGAGGCTGACGTGTTTTATAAACAGGTAAGTGAAATATACTAGAATAAAAGCAAAGACCGCTTTTATAGGTTCTGAAAATTTCATTGAAGATTCACTATTACATATTTAAGTGCTTTAAGAAGAAGAAATGAGAAATTTATTAATAAATAACCGCTGTGCAATTATCAATTAATGTGCAAATATCAAAAATACGACTTTAAATTTTTACATAAAACTTGCGCATATAGCGTAAAACTGGTTTGAACGTATACAAATCAGCCGCGTGCTCGCTCGTTATCTGGTCGTAATCTACAACCCAATTTATTAAGATATCACCAACTAATTTCTCGATTTCTTTTAAGAATAACCGCGTTATACATTATAAAATATAATAACTGCAACAGTGTAAAAAGCCTGAAAAAATTGTTATATAAAGCTGCAAAAACTTTCGTACGAATAAAAACTTTACCAAAACCAACGCTGTATTCAGCGGAAAAATTACGATACATGCATCAAGAAGAAAAAAGGGCACGTACGACAGTCGACACGCACTCAAAACAAGAAAAATGCCGCATATAAGGATGTAGAAATATTTTTTTTACTCGTCATAACGCGCGATCTCTTTGCCGATCGCGATGACCAGCCCAAAGAAGAAGATAAGAAGTCATGTTGCAGTTTATCAACAAGTGACACTACTTCAAGTAGACCTCTTGTACATACTAAAAGATTTTTGTGAAATCCCACTTTGCGGAAACTGCTTGAAACAAAGCATCGCTCAACCATTAATGGTTCATTAAAACAGCAATAAAACAAATCATCGCAGCATCATCGTATTTTACGAGGCACAAGGATGTAAAGAAGAGAGAGACGTCTGTGGATCGATTTTCGCTTCTACCTACCACTTTCGGTCGCTCCTTATTCGGCGAGCGCAATAAACGGATAGAAACAGTAGCGGGAGAGAGATGGAATGGAGAAGGAGACGAGGAACAAAGAGCGGCTCATTGCGGCTTTTCACAAAACGGATTCGTCACGCGCCGGCTTAGAAACCGAGCAATTGCACGCCCGCGCACTGCGGCGAGGGAGAGATGAAAAAAGGGGGCAGACGTGGTTGTTGGACGAGAGCGAGACCAGTGTTTTCATAGGTATTAATTAACAAACAAAAAAATGTTCAGAAACGATTATACGTGCAGATTAATTCCACGCTGGTTAAACATTTTCTATGGAACAACTTTTAAAAGCATATAGTTGATAAAAATATGTACACGATGCTGAAGCGCCTATTTCAAAGAATGTCACGACACTAGTGCACTACACGGAGGGAAAATAGGACGACAAGAGAGCATGTTGCTTGTTCGAATTTATTAATACTCACGTTTGCATTCGTGGGCATCGTAAATCGTGGCTCGACCCCAAGGGGCGTCGTTGTAAAACGGCAGGCACTCGTTACAGTCGGGTCCAGTTGTGAAGTGCTCGCACCTATAACAATCAACAAAACACACGAATAGAAAGTCTTACATCTTTTTAAATAATTGCGAATATTATAATGCATGCATCACATCAATACTCCGTGTTATTTACAGAAACGAGTCAGCTGTATACCCAACTCACTTCGTGAGTCACTCTACCCCATAATCAAACAATTACTCTAATCCTTTCGTCACAGCCATCGACTTGCCTGATTGAACCCTACTTAGCAGCTGTATACATTTCCATAAGTAACCACCCGTAATGAAGATACAGCACCAATAAATGAAGCTACTCTACCGACGACACTTACCGGCATACTCTGCGGGTACGTCCATCGACGCTGGTACTATTGACGCACTCGCCGGCGTGTCCGTTACAGGCACACCTCGCACCGACGGCCACATCGGCTATGGCGTAATAGTACGATTGGAGTACCTGATCGTCGCCGAAAACTTCGTCTCCGAAAGTGTTGAGTCGGTCCAGAGTGATTCTCAGGTCTGTCGCTTGTACCCAGTCCTGCAAGAAGAAGCAATTTCTTCATTTAGTTTTGAATTTCACGCAAACAAATAATTTTTCATCAACGAAACTTACTTGAAGCTCTTCATTCGTCTCGAAGTTGTAAGCTGATGGTCTACCCTCTAAAGTCGAAAAGGCGACGACACCCTTGGATAATGGCACGATGTCGGAGTAGACGCTGTTACAGAGCACACGAGTATCGTCTCCTCGAATAGTTTCTTTGGACTCGGGCAAGCCGTAGGTATCGCGACACGTCGCCGAGTAGAACTGGTATGGTTCCCAGGGCGACTTCTCATTCTTGCGCCTGTAAATGCCCCAACTCTCTGGTCGCGGAGATTCGAACAACACGCGCACGTACGTTATGTCGAAGGTTTTTCCTGAAATTTGAAAATTTTATAAATTAATCTTTTAAAAAAGGACTTTTTATAGAAGTACTTTTATCGATAACCACCTTCTTCCAAGCTTACATCTCTCCGTTTATTTCCCCACCTCCCAATAACCAACGAAGCGAAATTCCCCAAACGGAAATTAAAATCCCATCAGCGCACTTTCCCATCAAGGAGTAGCCAGAAACTCAAAGTTACGCCAATGGATTCTCGAAGTATATATATACACGCGGCAAAGGGCGTAGCACATACACACACAGATCGTGAATGGACCATGTGGCGCGCAGCCGGTACAGCGCACAGCTTTTTCTCTTGAACTATACTGCGTCTTCGGTGTTTTAAAGCCGATGCGCTGTATTCATATGTGTAAGAAAAGAGAAGAGAGACTACCGACGCGTTTTGTATAGTGTTGCTTATAGGTATACATACATATCAGGCGCCCCGAGCGCTGCGCTTGCTCATACATTATTAATCGGGGATGCAACGAGAGCGAGCGTTGGAATTCCGAAATCACACTGCCGCGTACAACTTGAGCTTTTTCTTGAAAGATATGTCGCTTTTTGTTAATCGAGTGCATGTTTGCTCAAGTGACGAAATCTGTTTGGCTTCGATGCCTCTGATTTTAGTTCCGAAAACACGTGTTCCAATTTATTCGGAATTAATTTTAAAAGCTCTTGCTTTGCTCTTTTTAGTGTTTTATTTTAGTAGACGACATATGATTGACAAAATTCAATTGACAAATCGATAACAATTAGGAAGCAAGAAACGTTTCCGAGTCGAATCAGCAACTACTATAGGACGCTGCACTAACTGGTTTCCTGGCGCTCGATGCAAATGACCATTTCACACTCGCGCGCTTGCCGGTCATAACACAACGTTCGCTGTATATAGCGGGATGTGAAATTAGCAACGGCCTGTTCGCTTTTGCAAGCGCGCGCACGAACTTCTCTTAGTCGATGACTGTACAGTATACATTATAGCTATACATATAACACACGAGCAAAAGTTTGACTCATTTACATATAGACATCAGCTAATCGCTCGCGTTATTATATTATTTCCTCTCTGCGTGTTTCTTTCAAATGAATATTTTGCATGGGTGCACGTGGTACAATGCGTTACGCTCTTCTATATATATATATATATTTAAAATGAGATAGTCTGCTTTTTACAGAATTACGAGATCGAGGTAATCTCGTTGACGAGCGGCGAAGATAAAAGGCCAAAACTGTCGTCGACGTTTCGAAAAATACAAAGAAAGCTCTCTTACTCGCTTTTATCGCTCTCTTTTCTCATTAATCGCTTATATACGAAGCCCAGTTTTAACGACGAGACTGAGTCATTCGATCAAAACGAGGATTAAAAATATCGACGATGCAAGAATAAAATCATATTCGTATATATATATATATAATAAAATCGAATCGCGCGCACGTGATCGCGAGCACGAAACGAGGACTCGTCTCGTCACCAAAGAATATAATGTAGATCAAGCGAGTGAATAGCTCGCTCGCGCCGACGCGTTTTATCAGCTTCCGATAATATAGTCGTGCGTAGGGAAACGAGAGAGAGAGAGGAGAGAGTCAAAAGTTCATCGCATCCTCTTTCAGCCAACGATCATGAATGAATGAATGTGTCTCCCGAGATATATAAGTATATACAGCGCACGAGGAGCGATGAGAATTTCTGAGTACATCGAGATGAGTCTGCGTGTCTCGATAATATATTGATGAATGAAAACATAAATTATTGCGGACGTCGACTATATTTTCTTCTTTTTCGAATTAAATTTACATCTGGTTGTACGCTTTTAGAATAATAAGAACAAAATTAAAGTAAAATAAAAGCACGCATAGTATTATATCCTTCGTAAAGCATCGCACGCGGATGTGGGTGTGCTTATGCGAGTAATCACGTCGACGAGAGCAACTATCTGCATCATAAGCGTGCGTTTCTCCGAAGTGGCTCTCTCTTCTCATCTCAACGCTTCCATACACTGATTTTTTTTCGCCCGAGCTGCAACAATTTATGCGAGCTCTCTGAAAACATCGCATTCTGTGATGCAATGCAAATTCTACTGTCGTCTCGTCTCATCGGCCTCGAGAGATGTGATGGTATTCGTCGATCTAATTTTCTTCGGTGACGGAAATTTCTTCGGGATGAAGTGCGAGTGGGTTGATAAACTTTGTTTGCGCTTCGATCGCTGTCTCATTCGGAGATAGCGTTCGTGTGTAAAACTGTTGCGCGCATGAGAACGAGGAAGTATTTTAGGCGTCGATTTTCTTATTTTTGCCCTATATACTGAGAAATTTATTTCTGGGACGACCCGTATGCTTATATAAACGGAATCGTGTATGCGAGTGTGGGAGGTTTATTCGAATGTTTAATGGTGTTCTTTACAAATCAGAAATGTAACTTACCGAGATTGAGGGTGAGATTGACCTGATTTGGGTACTGGATACCCTCGAACATGGTCTGTGACTGCCACCAGGTCGGATTCTCGTTAGTGTTCTGATCGGTCAGGTAGGCGGCAGGATGATCGCCTTCATAGCAGTAGTCGCAGGACTTTTTGTCGATGGCCGTCTGCTTGCAGAAGGGTGTGCCACGTCCATCTTGTCCACATGTATTCGTCGCCTCGATGAGGACGTTGAAAGCCGCGTTCTCGAACGGTGGCTTGCACCTCTGTAACGAATCAAAGTCTATTTCTCAATATTATATGTATTTTTGAAAAACCGATTTATTCACTATCTCTAAATTATATTATGGATGAAATATTTCGATGTAGAAGCATAGAAAAATAATCTTTTGTAAGACGCAAGCCGTACAAATAGAGAAAAAAGTCGACGTTTATCCTCGGTCTCCCAAGAGTATTATTATAAGCATATCTCTTTCTCCGTAAAATAATCAAAATCATCTCCCGGCCTCTTACGTGGCTGTTTTGTAACGGTGCGTGATGTTACAAAAGCTCTAACGACGACGACGAAGATGCCGGCGTACCATACACCAAAAAAACGTCGACCTTATCTCTTCTCCGGAGTCTTTATCGACGAAAGTTCAAGCGACAACGAACCCTTATGATAACCCAAAACTAGAGAGACACGCTACCGAACTCACAGAAACACACACGCCTTGTGTAAAATCCAGCGCAAGAATAATCCCCCATTATAAAACGAGCTATAAAAGAGTTTATATACGAGTCCACGCAGCAGCAGCAGCAGGGTATAGCGGCTCGTTTCTCACTTTTTCCCGCAGAATTCGTATTAAAGCGGTACACGCGGCGAGTATTCGCCAAGCGCAGCAAAAGCCAGCGCAGCAGAGTTTACCTTCTGATCTTGTTACACACGTGCCGTGTATAGAGCGAGCGCCTCGCGCGCGGAGATGATATACGTTTACCGCTCGCGCGCGCGAATAGTGTCCGGCTTTTTTTTTTTTAACTGTGCGCGGAAGCCTATATACCTGCTCGGGTTACTTTGTATAAATCATGATGGAGGAATTCGAGAGGTTGCATTCTTTTGTTATGCGATTGGTTTATCTGTGTGCTGTTGGCGAAGATGGTTTTGCTTTGTGGATGGTTTTGATGATAATTTGATCAAATTTTAGATCGGTTGTACTTGCGTCATTGTCTCTGAGGTTGAATTATACAAAGTTTTGAGGTTGGATATTTTATAATGATGATTTTAAGGCGATTTATTGTAAAATGAATGAGGTATTTAGGTAAGTATGTATGTAGGAAATAGTGCGAAGTAATAACTGCGTGACGATAAAAAATAGTACAATACAAAGGAAATCAAATCTGCCGGAATCGCTTTGAAAAAAAAATCAAAAGAAATCGAGTTATAACGATATCAAGTGAGACTGATTGCATAACGGAATTTAGGTCGATAAACTACATTAATGATTTGATTTGTTTGACTGAGTCATATAAATTTATTTGTTCCACAGTTAAAAGTAAAATTACTAAAACTTAAAGTTATCTCGTGTGAGAGAGCATATAATCACTTATTACAAAATCATTTAAAATTAAAACTCAGATAATACACTTTCGTAATGAGAAATACTGATCCGAGCTATAATTAAAATTTGAATAAGGTAACTATGTTTAATATCTGTGACCCGAATCGACAATGAAATTATGTAAAATTAGCTATTAAAACATACACGTACCAAATTGATATTATTAATAACATTTTACACGATGAAAAATTATACTGTACGCGGTATCAACTTTAATGAATAGAAGAAAAAAAAATGCTGAATTATGTCTGTAGTTTTTCTTGTACCTAGCGAAATAATCTTACGTCCATACAAATAACATTTTTTTTAAATGCACGATCCACATGATATTAAAATCTTTTGTTTATTAATAACTCGGGAGCACTGAGTAATTTCAGAGCCCATATTTAGACCGATTTTATGTACGACATAACCGTCACTTGAAAAATTTACGCCCAACAAAGGTTGACAGCAAAAAATGCGTGTACTTACTCGTTTTATATAAAAAAAAAAAGGGTTTTATAATTATGATTCCTCGACCCGGGTGAATTAATACCCGAATACCGTTCTGTAAACTTTCACGGCGTTACAAAGCGGATGCATCTCTCGCAATAATTTTCACCAACGACCTCTTGCCCCGACTTCAATTAATTCCGATCCAAAAAAATTTCAAAAAACTTCCTTACTACCTCCCCCTTACTAGAAGAATTCACTCTCCCTCACCTGCGGTCTTCCATTACTATCATAGCACTTGTCCTCGTCCCTGAGATTAGGTATCCTGTTGAACTCGATCGCCGGATCAGGCTCGGCGGTAGCCGCGCACCAGGCTGCCGCAAGCAGCAGCAACCTCAACAACATCATCCTCCTCTTCTACTATGGCACTTTCACACACGATAGAATTGAATACTCTGCTAGCATACGATAATCCCGAACGAGAGAAAAAAAAAATCAACTCGAGAATCTTCACAGAGTCATGAAAGACTCGCACTCACTGGAGGCGGCGGCAGTTGCCACCGCTCGCGCACTCGTGTCCGCTCGAATCTCGGCGAGGCACTAATTCGTCTCCTCCGGCGCGCGCGCCTCGAACTGCTGCTGCTGCTGCTGCTGCCAGAGAGAAAGAGAGAGAAAGATATAGAGAGCGCGCCGCGCTGCACACACGGCCTCTCCGGGGCAATTTCGAGTTTACAGTCGAGGCCGCATTCCGCGTTGGCTCGGGTGTTCCTCAGGACTGACACCCGCTTCTTCTCTCTTTGATCCGTCTTGGAGATTGGGCTGATTATGTCCTTCAAGGGCTGCGATATTCTGGAAAAAAGACAATCTTGTTAGTCTAAGGAACATTGGCGTTAGTGGAGGAATTTGAAAGGGGCTTCCGTTTGGCTCGCGCACTAACACCTCGGAGGTTCGAGAAATCCCTGCCCATATTTGGATGTCCTTTCGATTCAACCCTTTCCAATTCCACGCCCATCAATTACCGACGAGCGAAAACCGGCATAAAACAAATCACGCAATCGCGACGACATTCGTACAATACACCGTCCCTAAACTGCAGGCAAAATCCATTCAACTCCAGAACAACGGACTTGCATTAATAGTCATCGAGTATAACGAGAGAGTAAAGAGAGAGTGTGCATTTACGTGCGCGTTTACACACATCTCAGACCGCTGGCTGTCTCGAGTTCGGAGAGACCGACTGATATACATATAGGTGCTCTCTGTGTCGTGTGCTTTCGCACGTGTTTCTATTTTCGGAGCAGACGTACACGGAGGGAGCCTACTCCTTCGTATAAGAAGACATGCATCTCTGGCTTTCCTTTGCTTTATGTGGGAAAATCCGAAAGCTTCGTTCCGAAGAGCTTGTGTTTACGTCTCTCCAAGCGAGCATTACTCGGAGGATCAAAGCTTGGGATGACGATTTTTCGGTGGACGCGGGTTAGTCATGCTCCGATGGAAAAAAAAACTACGCTGAACGAGACTCTTGTATACCCTGTTGAGCCTGTGATACTCTTTGCTCCGAAATGAACTATGATTTATTCCGAAGCGAGCAAAAATCGAAAACAAACTCTCAGAGGCAGCGTAGTAGCACACACAGCCTCGTGCTCGCACAGTACAGCGACAGCATCTCATACATAAATATATCGCGGACCATAGGAAACAGTCAAACGCTCGAGCGCGAACGCGAAAAACGGAAGTACCAGTCGAGCAGTCACACACAGTCTCTCCGCTAGCAGATAAACTCCAACGCACACAGTCCAACGAGAGAGAGAACAAAAACACGCACACGATAAGAGGCAAAAACCGCGAGAGAATATTATACAGAGGAGAGAAGAAAAGTCACGCACAAGAACGACGCGAACGAACCTTCCGTTGTGTCGGCCGCGTTGACCGCAGTACCAGACTACCAGCCGGAGAGAGAAAACTTTTCGAGAGAGCAGCGCGTTGTAGGTACTGCAGCTCTCTCTCTCTCTCTCTCGCTCCCGCACAGCGCGGTAACTCTGTGTCTGTGTGAGTAGGTGGATCTGTGTGTAGGTATATACATGTATACGAGAGCGAGGGAGAGAAGGAAAGGAGAGCGAGCGCCTCCTCCGCATTAGACTCGCTCTCGACGCCCAACAGACTCCGACTGCAGCAGCGCAACGGAGGCTAAGGAGCGAGAAAGAGAGACAGAGGGAGAGGCTGCTGCCAGGCCGAGAGAGAGAGAGAGAGAGAGAGAGAGAGAGAATATGCAGGCGTCGTCTTGCTTTGTAGAGAGAGAAAGAAAGAAGGAGAGTTTAGTGCTGCAGCGTTTTTCTCTCCTTCTCGCGAGACGTGCCTCTCCTTCGCTCCTCTGTCTTGCTTATATATGTACACATACAGCTCGTGTGCTGGTATGTGTGAGTATGCTTATGTACGTAGGTACTTTGGTTCCGCGTGCGAATCTACCTTTCCTAGCGATGGGACTTTAAAAGCCGGCTGAGCATCGCTGCAGCCCTAATGATGCGCTAGCCGATGCTTCCTCGTTGAAGAACCTGCAACGATTATTAACGATAATTCATCGAACTTGTATACTTTTCTTTGGAATAAATTATGCTTACCACCAGCCTCTCTGAGTACTCCCCCATCCATCTTCGCTTGACGTTCAAATCTATTTCTGTACCTCTTTTTTCCTCTTTGCGCATTGTATACTCTTGCTTCTCTCTCTGGCTCTTCGATTTTACGCTCGTTTTTTCCACTCTGCCATGACTGAGTCCATTATATCCTTGATCGCGATCGGCGAGCTTCGCTGGAAAAAAAAAATCGGTATGAGTAATACATCGTTAAACAGTTTCGCAGAGATTATACGAAAATATTTCAAACTAAAATTCGAAAGAAAATCATATTTCAGGGTATACATATACTGGCCGTTCGCGAGAATACCTCGTCGTTATCACGAGACCATTGTTCCCCAGAGGGACGATTTAACGAACCGCATACTGCAGACAGGGCTCGTGGAAGGAATGCAGTCGCAGCGCCTACGACATGGCGCACAGTACAGTGTGTATGTTAGTATCGCGTCGACACACCGGAAGAAGCTCGGTGAATCCTGACAGCATCGCGATTGTCGTTCCATTCATTAGCGCAGTTTCGAGAATCGAAAGATTTATGCTGAATTTCCTTCTGCTTATTTTGATATGTTTTGCGTTGAATATCGAATTATTTTATGCGATCAGTCTAAATTTTATATGCTCTTTGAAGTAAGCGAAAAATATTAACGAAAGTATTTCCTCGAATATTACAGAAGAGCCGCCATAGATTTTTATGTAACTATCTAATAAGCTAGCTCTACATATACGAGCGTCGTTTCAAAATCCACTATCGCCGCTTTTTTTTCTTCGCTCTATCGGGGCGGCCAGATAAAGCTCTACTCTGAGTCCTTAATATTTCTGATCAGCTATAGACTTACATCGCAGTCGTTCTCATGAATGGGCCGAAGAGAAAAACACACTAGAAAGAGGGAGAAAAAGTGACTGGAAAGTTAGAGGTCGGATGTGACTCTTTCTCGCTCTCAGGGCACATGATATAGATATCAGCGTTTACCCGGAAACGACGACTGATAATGTCCAAGCGAACACCCACTCTCGGGACGAGTCGTTCGTTTCGTTCCTCGGTTGCTCTAATATCTCTGTCCCTCGTTGCTGTGGACTGGGTAATCCTTTGCATGGACGTACCATTTTGTTGCTTGTTTTGCAGGCAGCCGAGGATAGAAGTATAGTTACTATAAGGTAATCGGAAAATGTTAAGAGAATCAGTATACTAAACGGAGGAGTATTTGTATGCATTGTATGCATATTTATTGTTAATCAATAACAACGTTTTCTTGATACACACACACATAGAAAATAATATTTGGCTTTCAACTCTTTCTGGCTTATAATTATTTTTATCACGTTTACATGAAGATTCGTGGGTATGAGACACCATGGATAGAAGTTTGTAAAAAAATTGCAAGATTACAGAGCAATCAGGAAAATTATGGGTCTCATTCAGTAAATTATTTTCTGAATACTTGAAAAATGAGTACAATTCAACTAAAAATCACATTTAAACTTATATGGCACAAGTTTAAGGAACGATTCGAGAGATTACAATAAGACTAAAAATGAAACACATAACATGCAAACCACTTATTTTATATCTTTATAAGCTGGTTGCTTGCCATGCATTTGTCACGACTTACAAAAATATTCGCATATGTATTATGTATAGTAACTATTTTCATCCTACGTTTTAATCAAGTGTGTTTAAATCTTATAATACGATATTCGTCAAAGCTTGGAATTCTCGTCATAAACTCTTAATTTAGATTACAAACAGCATTTATAAATTACTATATAAATAATGAGAGCTTCTCCACGGAAGTACAGAATACTTCTTTCATGAAAAAACGTTATTCTAAACAACTCGTAACACTAAACATCAAACTAACTCTCTTTCTCGCATCAGTCATAAAAAAAAAACTAACAAAATTTCGACTCTAAAAAGGCCAGTTAAGACACAGTAATCATCGTCCATAAGCTGCATTTTTAGTCAGCAAGCTGTCGAAGTGCGTTTTGAGATCGTCAAAGTGGCGAAAGACGTCACGGGGATCGACGACTTTCTCATCGATAGGATTATCATCGCGATTTATCAGGATGGCGTTCCAGTTGGCCGATCGAGCGCCCAGGTAGTCGTTGTCCACACGGTCGCCTATGTGTATCGCCTCGTCAGGTCGAATCGCTTCGTTTAGGTCGATCGAGGATAGTCGTAGGGCCTCCTGAGGAGAGTTTAGAGCATTTTTACTCAGGTTGACTTAATTTTGTGTTAATTGTTAGAAGGAAAAAGGTGCAACATCGTACTCTACTTTTCTTTGCTTTAAATTATAAAAAAAAAGCTTCGATTCAAATCAGTAATAAGAAAGATCTCAAAGCAGAGTAAAGAATTCAATCTCAATGAGTTCCCATATCGTTCAGAAAAGCGCAGCAGCAAGATCTCTGGTATCAGTTTGCCCTGAACACCACAGAAGCGTGCGATAAGTAAAGCCTTGGCGCCTCACCTGAAATATAGCCGGGCTTGGTTTCTCGACTCCCAGGCCGTAAGACGTGATCACGAAGGAGAAATAAGATCTGATCCTGGCATCGTCGAGGACTGCCTCGAGCCTCTCGTCGAAATTCGAGATGACTCCGAGGACAACTCGCGGCTGGCGCCGACTTAGGCTCTCGAGCAGCTCAGCCGTGCCCGGATACTTGTGCCAGCATCGGCTCGTGCTGTAGCACTCTATCAGGCTGTCGGCAATCTACAGCATATACATACACACACATAGAGAGTCTGTACGAGGGGTCAACGCTGATAACAAACGACCCGCTGGAGTGTACCCGGTTATAAGGTTTTAGAGACAGTGTGACTGATAAGGAGCTGCGCGTGTGGCTTTCGAGGAAGAGATGGGACCGGCGGATTTTTTAGACGAATAAAGATTGATTTTAGTATGTCGGATACTTGTGTGGGAATCTTTAGGATTTAATAGCCTCATTGATTGTATATTAGCATATGTAGTTGATGCTCATACTATATGTTTAATAATTATATCGACATTCTTGCCTTATCAAATCGCATTATTTTTCAACGCCGACTAAAGCGCGCTCGTCCTAATTAAAACTCCAGACTAAATAACGTACTTTATTTATACGCTATTTTCAATTGAGCAGCTAATGTTTGGATAAACACTTATTTGAAGTTAATTTATGCAAAAAAAAAAAATAGCATGAAAATAATCTCCATCACGAGAGGCGCTCGAGTCACATGTTCTTCTTCCTTCACTATCGCAACCAAAAGATACGATGTCTGACGATGTGACTTCCTCTCCCAAGCGTATAAACAACCGCTTTAAAATTCGTATTATTCAAGGCTATTGAATTGTAATTCTAACAGTTCTGAAAATGGCTAAATCGTTATCTTTAAACACGATCATTGCCACTCACCTTATCGAGCTTCTCAGTACAAATAGCCCGATCCTGATCTCTGAAAACTTCGTGCACGAGGGACCGCCACCAGTTCTGCCAGCCGAGCCCGGTGTTTTTGCCGTATATCGGATGCTCGTGCTCCAGGCGCTTAAAGTTCGTCTTGAAAGCTTTGGCTATCCTCGGGCCGTCTATCTGGTCCAGGCCATGACTTGCTGCTGCAGCGACGTAATGCTGTTCCAATTTGGTCATCAGCAGGGTACCCGTCACGTCGAAGGTTATCAGTCGTGGTATCGGCAGTCGCATTTTGAATTTTGATGGTACCCTGTGGTCTCGAAAGATGGATTCGCATGTATGACTGAAAATGAAGAAAAGAGAACTTATAAATAGGGTGAAAGATATTTTTAGATGTCAGAGGTACTAAAAAAAGTGAAGTAAGAATGGTATGTCGCTTTTTTTTTAAACTGAATTGAAATTTTGAATTTTTAAAAGAATTCCAACGTCTGTATTGTTGTGGCTTCATTATACTTATTCCTTTGTCTTATAAACTCTTAATTCTTTTCTAATCAACCCTGACACTTTTATATCCATACATAGCATTAAAGTATCAGACATTCTGCATATTATATAAACAATCCGTCAATCGTCTGTTTTAGCACGACGATAACATACATAAGTTTTGACAATGAGTGCATTTGTGTGGTTAGGTTGACAACTGCTTTATATATAAATGCATTTTCATTTCTATACTCGCAGTTGTGTAAGTAACCGTTTTTTCGCGAATCAAATACAGCAATCTTTTCAAAGCTGCGTCCAACTAACCAAAACAAAGCACGAAATCGACGAACCTAATAATGCGCAGTAGCCCTCCCGGCAACCCCTACAGAATCACAACCTCAATCGCACCTACAATTTTGATGCAATCTTTCTGCGAAATGCAAATGACGTCTCGTTCGATCTACTTATCTAATATAAGTATACCCAGAAAACCGCGTTCGACATAAGTAAAAATCAATCAATAACTAATAAATCGGACGTTTACCTCGACTACTGCATCCGCTGCACTAGTATCCCTCAACTTCTTTCTCCTCCTCGATTCTTCGAACTTCCTCGAAAGAATGACAACAAACCACGAGGCGAAGATTTCAACCACCTCTTCCACCGCGTGAAAATTGCGAATCGCGATTGCCAAGGTGAGCTAAGAAAGAGATAGAGAAACATGCGCGCGTGCAAAACGGCCCAGTGATGCAAGACACAGCTGTGCAATTATTATAGGTTTCGTAGTAGATACGTGCTGCCATCATACGGTTGTCGCGTGAAGTTTCGACGTTGGCGGGAATTTATAAGAATGATAAAAATAGAGCACTTCCGTACCGTCGTTGACTTCGGGCTTTATTTGAGCGAGAGGTAATCTCGCTATGCGGCTGAATACTATATATTTATTTGTTACTTCTATTTCAAAGTAAATAGCAGATTAAATAGAGATCAGATTTTCGTTAACAAGAGCGTGTGTCTATTTGATTGATGTTCTAAATATGGCCATTTATGCTTTGAGCCCAAAATTAATATTTTCAAATTATGTTAATTGTACAATGAAACAGCGCATTTATTTAACAACAAAAATAAAATCCTGAATGAAAAAAATTAGATAATTCTATAATTAAGTGACAGAATAAAAATATTCAAACTTTTTAACTTTGTTGTTAGTAATTCATAATATTGCATCGCATATCGGATAGCATTTTATTTAAATAAAAAACTGCAAGTATAAAAATGCAGTGACTTTTTTAAAATCTTTAGAGCATGCAATGAGATAATCATGTTTAAATAATTTTAGTAAATCATTGTGCGTTTATTAAATTTACTTTTTGATTCGGTTGAAACAAGATAATAAAATAATGTATAACAAACTAATATTTTACCAAACTTTATTCATTTCCAATTCTATCGCTACAACATCAGTTATTAGATAATGTAACGAACAAGCTTCTTTACAACAAGATAAGGCAGAATATTATAGACGGCCTCGTTAATCACGTTCTCCTGCTCTAGTATCGCGAAATAGTGTTTTTTCGCGCGCTCGTAAGCTCGGAGAATATGTTCGCTATAAATGGGAAATTTCTTGAGATCGTACTGTTCGAATTTGGTCTCAAATTCTGGATTCTGCATAAGCGCCGCAACCTGGATGTAGCTTTTCTTGAGAAGTTCGACAAAAGTGCAAGTATCAATAAACCTCGTAGATTTCATGCTGTTGATCTCATCGATGGATTTTAGATAATAATCTTCCAGCTTGTAATGCCGCGCGATGATGCTTTCATCCTTCAATTCGATCGACGGCTGGAGAGCTTTCTTCAGAGCCAGCGCTTTGATTAACAACCAGATTCCTGGCGGTTGTATACTTTCACATGATAAAATGAGAGCCAAAGGTGTATTGCCGTAAGAGTCTTCAGCAAGCACATCCGCGCCGGCGGATAAGAGTAGCCTGATCGTGCCTTCCTGATCATTCTTCTTAGTGGGCTTATCATCAGACAACGTCGTAGCTAAATTTTTGCATGCAGAGTGCAACGCAGTGCTATTTTCTATCGTTTTCAGATTAACGTTCGCGCCACGTTTGAGCAAAGTTTCCATGATTGCATGACTGTTTTTATTTGACGCAACCGCGAGGTAAAGTGGAGATACGCCATTTTTCATTTTTCCATTTACATTTGCCCCGTAGTCCAAAAAAACCTTTATCTGGAAAATAAACAGTACAGTAGAAAATTAATAAAAGAACACTCGCGACATTGTATAAAAAGTACTTTGTACTTACTAATTCATCATTTCTGTGCAGCCACGTGGCGATATGTATCGGTTGGCAATCACTAAAAGGATGCAGCTGTTTGTCATGGATCGAGACACCCTTTTTGATGAAGACTCTAGCCAGTTCAGCTGTATTATTATTATTATTTTCCTGAAATTTTTTATTATGCCAGTGTAATGCCAAATAATGCAAGACGTTATTGTCAAATCTATCTTTGGCAAAAACATCGACTCCTTTTTCGAGCAACATTTTAATCATCGTATGCCCTCTCAACAGCGCTGGCTGAAGGATTGTTTGTCCGTTGTGGTCCCGAGCCTGTAAGTCAGCGCCGTGATCCGTTACCAGACGGACGAGTCGTTCGTTCTCCGGTGATGAATCCATCTGAAGTAACACGTAGAGAACGTTCCATGTCTCGTCGACCACCTGAGGATCGTGACGTCCAAAAAGCTCGTTCACGTTGGCACCGGAGCGCACCAACAGCTCGGCTGTCTTTTCGTAACCACCCAAGACCGAGATCCATAGAAGCGAGAGTTTTTCGAACTCTTTTTTCGAAAAGTGCTTTCTGAGGGTAGGTTCCTGCTCTAGGATCGGCTTAAGTATGGATCGTCGATACGCATCGACACGTCGAAGGCCACGAAGGAATAAGTTTCTGTTGTTGCTGCTGTAATGGCGTTTATCAAAGATCTTCTCGAGTGATTTATGCAGAAGGTGGTCATAACTTTTGATATCGTCTTTCTCTGATTGCCGATTTACACCGGATGATTTTATCGGATGTACTTGATAAAAATAATTTTGCTCGTGAATAAGACGACAGTATGCGTATTTTCCTATATTGTATTTAAGCATCTTTCTAGTTTAAAATCGCGATGCGATCGGATGCTGCTGTCGCTGAAAAAAAAAATTGTATTACTCTCCACTTTAGTGTAGAGTTTCATGAAATAATATTTTTGAAAATGTATACTGATTCCACTACTTGTTTGTTAGACTTTTACTTACAGTGTGCGTTAGCGCTTTTGCCGATTTGTTTAGTATGACAGGTGATACCGCAAGAAAATTGCCGTTACGAGCACACAAAGTATCAGCACAACGGACTTGGACAGACTAACGTTTTTCTCTGCTCCGACTAATTTATTTATGGGTACTAGGCAGCCGTAACTAGGGGGGGAGAAAACACCTTTACTAAGACCGTTGCCTATATGCCTCCCCCCCTTTTTCATTTTAAAAACACCGTTGCGAGTTTAAATTAAACTTAACTTTAGTATATATAACGTACGTGCGGACCGCAAGAGCGATATCAATATACCAAAACCAGGCAGTTTTGAACTGGCTTTTTTGTGATATCTTTCGTCAATGCCTAAACTCTCAGAGTAACACTGGCAGGTAAAAATAGGTAGCGCATGCACACTTTTCCATTTCAATATGCGCATAACAATATTCGCTTCGAATCTGGATATAGCGGTGTGCTATACCAATGTCCAATGCTAAAACTGCCTTGTTTGGCCTGATGGTAAAGGAAGTCGAAATTAATAAGTATTTGGATTATTTTTTACACAATACTTTAATCAATGCTTAACAAATGGAATAATACATAATACTTCGCACAGTATGTACAGTTACTGCGAGTATGCGATAGAAATATTTATCTTTTCTCAAACCTTGCAATGTACAGAAGCGCTTGTTTTTAATAATCAAATCGTTGTGACAGCAATACATTAATAAACATTACGTGATATCAGATCGTTTAAAAAAAATTATGAATCTTGTAAGGTACAAATCGAATCGGTCGATTCCAAACGTAAAAAAAATCTTATGCATCTCGGAGAGTATACAAAATAAAAGATCTATAATAATGGTACATCGTTTATATATAAACTAAGTTCGAACGGAAAAACAAAAGACATTTGTGAGTCGAGGTCGGGATAAAGTATAAAGATATATGAATTAGAAAGACTCTCGTTTATGGCGAGAAGACAAGAAAAATGCACATTTTCGTAGTATATTACAGCGGTATCGTTAAAACTAATCGGAGAACGACATTCGGTTTCTTTATATCTGTATACGGAGAGTTTTGTTAAACAAAAAAAGTTATAGAGAAAAACAAAAAGTTTAGGCAGGAATGCGTTGCTTTGGCCATCGTGTACATACATATATACAGGTAACCAAAACGCAATACGCACATGAGATCAGCCGATTGCCGATTGCCAATGCAATTCTCGTTGCATCAACGTTCAAAGGGCTGCGAGGGTCGTTAGAACATGCTATTTTCGTTTTACCAAAAATGTGCAAAAAAAAAATTTTTTTTTACACTTTATAAGGGTTAAAATAATTATTTCGAGCAGTTTGAAACTTGAACGGTAGTCTGTAATGATAAAATTAATTTCGTTTGGCAGCAATTCATATTCGCAATGAATAATTAAGTACTGAATATCTATCAACTGTGTTGCTTTATTCATGTATACTTTTGTTTGAATCAAGCAATCTTGTTCATCTCAAAGTTTCAGTCTCAAACTAAATCTACAGATAGCACTGAAATTACAGACTACTAAATGAGGCTTCAAACACCCAGTATAAATGATTACCCAATAAATGGTAAAGTATTTAAAATAGATAATTTCGCAACAAGACATTTTGCACAAAACATAAACACATTTGGATCAACAATTTCGTTCGCTTCAAATAACAGCTAAGCAACCCTCGCATCCGCTTTATTGCCCGTTCTCTCGCTCGCAATTTATAATTCTTAAAGTAATATATACGTACACCCTTCTTTTTAACATTTCTAAAACACACTTGACACGCCTTTCGTCCCACGAACGAACGCCTTATTATTTTTTTCAATTTTCTCTCTGTAACGGAGAAAAAGTCTTTAGAGAAGAAAAGACAAGGGAACGTCGTCACGAAATGCCTCTTTGATATATATAAAAACGTTATAAATATTGCAATATCTTTTCACCTTCTTTTTCAATAAGTTTTTCATTATAAATATAATTTTCTATCAAATTTAGTATCACTTCACAGCGCAAAGCTATATAGTCCTTTTGTTTTGCCTAATACACGCGCAAGATACTTGTGCGTTAATTACTTTTCATTTCATTCTTTGATTTGGCGATTGCATCCTACACTTGATTTTTCTTGTTCGTATCTTCCGCTTTTATCACTTATTTTTCCTTACAAACATCGTTTGTTGTACAAGTGTTCAAACAGGTGATATTTTTTTATATTATTTTTTCGCTTTTCTATTAACAAACACTGCTTTAAAAAGTGCAATTTTCCATTCCACATGGGTTCGGCTTATTTCACTTCGCGACGACGAAATGCGCGTTTGCCAAGTACAAAAACACGATTAGTATAACTTATAAAGTGACTATATATATTTATATCTAACATAAGACGCATTACATAGTAGATTGTGTTTGTGTGACTGATGGATCGCTTAAAAACTAAAAGTTATAGCTTTGTTTTCTTATTACACATTTGTAAATGCACTCGGGAAAAAAATTATTTTCCGAATACGATCGGACAAAGTTTTTTGCCTTCTCATCGTTTGCGTCCAAACACAAATTGTTACGTTTAAAACATTACACAAAAATTGATTCATCAAAATAAATATTCACTAAAAAACATAATTCTAACTTAAAAAGAAGTACTGAGAAAAAGCGTTCGTGTTTGCTTCTCTGAAATAAATAGCTTTTACTTTATGAAATTTGTAATACATGTATACCGAGACAAAATATGTATCTAGTTCACTTATTCTCAACAGTTTTATCTGGTTCAATTAAAATATTTTGAATATTACAAAAATTCTTAATTGGCATACTGTTGGTATGCATTGAGTGATGTGTTTTCGTTTTGTTTATCAAAATGAAGTCTTTAGAAGATGAAAAAAAATCGTCAACAAAAATATTGTTACAAAATAACTAAACAATTTAGGACAAAGATATGAAAGAACAAACACGAACATTTTTTCGCCAAGTCACTTGCGAGTAGCAATGATTACGATAATAATTCTATGCTTTGGCGAAGCGAAACTTCTGTCTCTTTCTCTCTCGTTAATGACGAGCGCCTCGCCAAAATAATATAATTATGCGTTTCTCATCTCTCTCCTTACTGTGTTATAACTACATGCGCGCGTTCCCCTTACCCTAAAACTTCGTGGTTGCGATCTCGCTTCTACTAAGGCTTAGACACGTGCGTGAATTTATGCTATCTAATTGCATCTAAATTTCTCTGAAAAAATTTAGAGAGTCGGAAAGTACTTGCTTTAAACGAACACTTGTCGATACAAAACTTAGTCATTAACTTTTAACATTCTTTTCAAGAATCTCAATATTCAAATACGAAAACTATGAAACTTTATTGAATTTTTTTTTTTAGTTAATTTTTTGTGTAATTTTAATAAAAATTGCGCTATTTTTCTGTAAAAATAAAGCTCTGTAAATATTATATAAATCTTATAAATAAAAACAAGTAGTTTCATAGTTTACATGTACATAACTCTTTACACTATATTATTATGCTAAACTCGAGTTCTATAGTAAGATAACTCATTGCACTTATAGGTTAAAGTCTTATTTTTTTCAATAAAAAAACAATTATATTATAACTACATATGACTTATAAATAAATTCTATCCATAAGTAATAATACATAGTTATATATAATCACATTGGATGTTAAACACCACCATTACGCATAACAGTTGACCTTGCTTTGCATAGACAGCAAGTGGACACTTTCCTTGAAATTTATTTAGCTAGATGAAGCAAGATCGTTTCAAAGTTTTGCAGAGTCAGAGAACACGCATTGCACCTAAGTTATCGATGTTCAATTATATTGAGAACAAAAACAATCTCAATAATTATCATCACCTCATTAAATTTACATTACAAGATATATGTACAATTATATATGATAAAGATAACCATCGAGATAACGTGATAATATTTTATGGCAGTCGTCGTATTTTGTGTTGTTAGAATCTTCTCATATATATAAAATATGTATGTACGATGTATATAATGTATATACGAATGTTACAAATCTCACCTATTTCCTAGAAGTTGTATGTAAAAAAAAATATCTGCTTAATACATCGATCAGTCTCACAATCGTATTTAATATTTCAAAAAGTATGTGTAAATAATCTATGACGCATGAATAGGATTAGGTGGAATTCTTTGTTAAGCTGCAACTTCTCTTTTTTGTACATTGTGGCTGCTATATTATTGGTTCTTTTGCTATAATCCAAATTCTTACTAGTTTTCTAGTCATCAGTCGAAAGTAAGTTTTTTTTTAAATCAAACACTTCCTAATGAACACAATGAACAGATTTTGCTTAATGCAAGAGACATTGACACTATAATAAAAGATAAACTATTATTAAGTTGTGTATTTGATGACGCACAATAATTTACTATGAAAAGCTAGGAAGTTGGTTTGAGTTAAAAATTAATCATTTTCGATTTTTTAATCTCAACAAAATTTTAATTATCCTGAAGCGACCACGATATTATTTATCTCATGAAATACGCACTCGTCTTTATTTCGTAATTTTGCTCATTGGACATGTTTTGCACGATCGAAGTCGCCACATATTTTATCTTTTCATTATAAATTTAATAACGATTTTTTTTTAATTTCATTTTAAATTACGGTATCACAGCGCAAGTTATCTTGCTACTTCAACCATTAAATATGACTCTTCAACAATCTTACGTTGTGGCAGTTTGTGCGAGCATTCGTTAAATGTGCTTAGATACAAACGGTACTTAGTATAGGAATGTAATGACTGCATTATTTATTATTTATTCACATATATAAATATCTTGTCAATAACCAACTGCTTCATAAAAAGTGCAAGTAAATGACAATATTTGATTGACTTTGGAAGATTTTCTTCTTAGTTTCAGCTAATTCCATAATAATGGAACTTATGCATGAGGTAACGTTATTTTACTCTTACATTCATACACTGTACCAAGATAACAGTTAACTTAGAAGATTTCATTCTTAAACACTTTTATTGACATAAACTCTCTCTTCTAAACTCTACTCATTATTTTCAATTTCACTATTTTTAGAGAAAAATTCCTGACATACCTTTTTAACGCTATGTGTCAACAAGGGTAAACGTGATTGTCTTGCTTATACTCAATAGCGCCAATCAATACTATTGAAGCACCAGATTCTAAAGCTGTTCGTTGAAGTGATATGTAAACTCTCGAACACGTCAAAGAGATAGAAGAAGAGAGTCGTTGTTGATAAACTAATACGTTTTCTTTGTTTTTTTTTTACGTATGTACAAACAGCGTCAAACGTCTAAACACGCATGAGGCTGTAATAAAGCTGATGGCTCTTTGAGCAGGTAATCTAAAGTCATTTGGTCCGTAATCATGAGTTGAAGTTATTAGAGTCATGGAATCTCCCTTAATAGATTAACTTTGAGAACGCGAACACACCCCAAAGATTTTCTCTTCTACAAACAAAGACGTTCTTTTATCACATTAATATGATTTGTCGCTAGGGCTACAATCGAAGTCACATCAATTTTTTAAAATAATTATTAAAAAAAGACTGAAAACATTTTTTTTTTAAATTACATTTTTTCAAAATAAGTTTTTATAGCTAGTTACTTCACAGCCAGATTAAGTGAAAATACTATGCTAGCGACAAACGATATTTTCTCTCTATTGGAAGATCCTTGTCTGTTTCGAGAAAATGGCGGGCTAAGCAAACGAGCGACTTTTATCGTATAAAACGACGCGGATATAAGTTAAAGCGTGCGTACTTCATAGAGAGAAAGCTGCAACTCTGTGTCATAAATATATTTCTTTGTGTAATGTGTATATATCTATATACACACGCGCAACTTACATCTAACCATACTCGAGAACGAAGACAAAAATAAATAAAGATGTCATCGCACTGGGATGTGCGCACTGGTTGCTCAAGAGAAAAAGTGTCTTCATTGCTTGTGTTGAATTTTCGTTAAATCTTTAATTCCGTAACCATAATAACGTACTGAGCTGACAAACTGTCGTGTTGGCACATTAAGTTATAAGAAAAATATTTAAAAAATAGAAATCATAAGTTAATATCTCATTCTTGTAAATTAATGTGCAGATAACGTGATGCATTGTAGTTCAGGTAACGAAGTATCATTCTCTGCCCATCAGTTCCCTATAACCAGAAAACCTATATATAGACGCCCGAAAGATACTTTAGTATTGCACAATAGTTGCGTATCCAAAGAGTTCGAACTCTAGGTTTAGCCGGTAATTCGCCTTACCGAAAGATTAGAAAATACAACACAAGCAAGGATAAAGAAACAAAGAAAGAGAAAAATTGAGGTACCGGCGCACGCATCGCAAGCGAGATCCACGCAGGCGTAAGTTTAATTGGCGAGTGACTGCCTCTGAGACGCAGCGTGCAATGAGAAGTCGACGGCAGTCGGGATGGTAAGAACTGCATCGACAGCTCGCGGAGTGCCGCCGCTCAAGCTGAGCTTGGCTGAGCTTACAAGAGCTACTGGCTTGCACAAAAGCTTGATCGGTACCTTGGTTCCATCGATCGAATTTGCTTTCAATCGCACACTCGTCGAGACTGGCATAATCTTATCTGACTTCAACGCTTGCACTTTACTAACCGGCTTAACTGTAACAGAGAATAGAAAATGACAAAGTTAGTTTAGTTATTTTAAAATTATTCAAAATTTAATGTTGGCAAAAGTATGTCGGCATCAGTCGTCTTTCTTACCAGGTTTGGCACTGATATGGAGAGCTTGTGCCGTCGGCGGCTTGGGTGGTTGCTGCTGATGGTGTTTCTTGCTCTCGCCAACGATTCCCTGATTAGAATCGTCGTATCCGGAATCAGATGAAGAATCGCAAAAGCCTTTACCTTTGCCACTGACAACAGAACCTTCGGTACCAGATTCGACGCTGTGCGCCGGACTAGTGGACGCTGAATTATGGCAAGGACTAGCCGAGGCCGACGAATGCGCCGGACTTGCGCCTGCCATTGTCGCAGCAGCTGCGACTTGCTGCCGTTGTTGTCTGGCTAAACAACCAATACAGGGTTTGAACAAGCTTGGTTCGATCAACACCTCACCCATCATGCCCACGAATATTACTCCACAGCACACGTTCTTCCTGATAAGCAAAAGATTGATTAGATTATTTATGAATTCATTGTCGCATTCATTTTGCAAAAAAAAAAGAAATATATAAAAGATAAGTCACCTTTTGAAGTAAGTTAAGTCAATGAAGTTTGATGTCTCTTCTTGTCCCTGATCAATATCTAGTCTCTTCTCTCCTATTGCAATATCATCGCTATCTGCTGGACTACCAGCTCTGCTAGATCCTTTGCTACCAGTACCAGCCAAATATTCTTCTGCAAAGAAACAAATGCTCTGTTTATTACATGTTTTAGCTCGATTGATTTAGAAATCAGGTATACCAATACCTGTTAAAATATTCCAATATATTCTCATATGACTTTTATAAATGTTAGATAAATTTACGAATTCAACAGATATCGATAACCAATACCTGATTCAAAAGTATAAAACAGTGATAAAAACTTTTTATCGATTGCAGTTCCATATTGGTAAATTTTATCACTTATTTAAACAATGATAATCAGTCTAATTCTTACTTCTTACATAAGAACCGTACCTTTTAAAAGTCATTAAGTTGCATGAACTGCAAATTTAATTCATCGCTGCTAGAAAGCGAACTGTTAATTCGTACAATATAAATCATTCTCTCTGAGAAGCTTTTCTTATTCAACCCGTGTTATGGCAGCATTGCGCAGAGCCTTTAACCCTATAATGCTTCCCTATAAAAATTTCCATCTGAAAAATATATGCTCAAATACAAGTTCCAAACCTGTCAAGTCATCGCTCATCGCAGGGCTCTGCTCGCGATCTCTGTCATTCTTCAAGTCAATGCGCTTCTTCTTAAGAATTTTGTCAAACTTTTCCGGTTCCTCCTTGGTGATCACCTTTTTCTTATTCTTTGCTTTGAACTTTGTCAAGGACTTGATTCCTGGACCTGCACGAGCATCCACCACCTGCCACCAAACAGATTAAATTATTATTTCTAACAAAAGTAAAAGTATTGACTCAATAATAACAATGAAAGTAAGAAAAAGAACTCACATGTCTCCAATTGCGATTGCTTCCAACAGGTAGCTTCTTCCACCTCTTTACTAAGAGCACACAGGCATTGCAAATTTCCCCAGTACGGCGCTCCTCCAACTGGAAGCATTTTATAAAGTCTTCTTCGTACTTCTTGCTATCTGTAAATCTTGAACTGCTGGATTTGGCTTTGCAGATACAGCATCCGGTGGCGGACCGATAAACCTTTGGCTTGTGAAAACTGAACATTTTGGCCTTTGCTACTTTTCTACGTTTCCTGTAACCAAAAAAAAAGGAAAACCATTGTTAGAACTGAGCTTCAACTAAACTATGCACTCTTAAAATATAAAATTACACATATGGTTTTCAACAATATGCGCACGGCTTCGTTCGACAATAGCGCGTTTCTTATTGTAAAATGCACATCTTTCTTTTCTCAAAAGAAAAAGTCAACGATGTCCCATCCCTAGACCACGCGCAACTTTATGGAGTAAATACACACACTATATAGTAGACAAGCCATGCCGGCTATTCGTAGGTCAGTGACCATTATACAATACGCAACCCCGAGTAAACCGGCGCATTCGGAGCACGCGTTGTATGTAAATCCACTATAAGTATAAAAAAAAAAAAACACCACTTGTCGTACAGCAACAAACCCGCATATTCTCTTTCCAGCTTCTCGAAGCGTCCAATGCTCTCAGTTGCAACTATAATACTCCTGATGCGCTGTGCCCGAAAACTAAGTACCCACGCTGTACCGGCGGTGCCGCAGTAGCGTCGCCCTCATCGCACATTTACCTTCCCCCCTTTGCACATATATAGGTATAGTGAGTGCGCGTGCACTCTCAACGTACCGAAGAAGTCGACGGCGAATCGGGGCGAGAACAGGTCGCGTAACGTCGATGCACTGCTGCTGTACTTTCGGCTGCACTTACTATAACTGCTGTTGTTATTGTTAGCCAATAAGGGTAATGACATATTGCTTGCCGCAGGTGTGGCAGCCGCAGACGCGTCGGTGCAGAGAGCTTCTACTTTAGTTCTTTTTAGCGACAGATATGAAAACACTTTCGTTTCGCACAGACGCAAGACACACTGGCGCTAATATAATAATGTAATAACTCCGTTACTATATTACTTATAATACACAGTCCACGCGTTCGGCGAAGAAAATATAGGTCGATCGAACCTCTCCCAAGCAGACACCGCCGCTGCGTCACGTCGAGACACACTGTACAGCACTATAGCGTGTACACTGTACAAGCTTCGTCTGCGGAGTTCCGAAATCGCGTTTTCTCCCCCCTCGCAAGGGGTTCTTTTTAGCACTAGACAGACAGACTCTCCTCCTGAGAGGCGCAGGCGCAGATTTAAAAGGACTTGCTGTCCCGTTTCTTTTTTTCTTTTTTTCGGAATATGAGATACGCGCGCGTTCGGTCGACGACTGCGAGACTCTGTTTACGTGAGCCCGTGCACGCGAGAACGGCGTCGTTCTGTCATTCGGGCGGCGTGTGCCGGGGAGACTGTGGTGGGGGGCGGACGGGGCGAGATGGTGCGTTGATGCGCAGTTTTTGGATGCAAGTACTACTTTTCTCGATCGTTTGATTATTCGTTACAATGACACGTTAGAAATCAAATTCAAAAATTATTGGCGATAGTGCGATCAGCTGATTGGATAGTTTGGAAACGAACAGCTGTACAGTAAGAACATCTTCAAGACAACTTCCAAATTGCCCCACAGGTGTCCATCTGCCTCCATTAGCGAGTCGAAGAAACGCACGTTTCCCAAAAGTTTCCATCTCCCTTCCCCACCTTTTCCTTCTGGTTCTTTCTCTCATCGCAACTGCACTTCCCACATATCCTTTACACAAATATCCACCTACTCACGTCGAGAGAGAGAGAGCGAACACCCCGAGAGATCGCGGAGAACGACGGGAGGAAGAGCAGCACGAATAAATCGAGAGAACGATGACTATTTTTAGACAAATTCCAAGGCGTTATTTTTTCGTATGAATACTTACATTCGACGATTATTTTTGGGACGATGATCTCGTTTTTTCGTTTTTCTCGCGAATTTCGTTGGAAAAAATAAGCGAGAGAATTATAACCGAGCGTCGCTTCTCGTTATATTGCCAATAAACAATGAGGAAAAGTATTGTATCAACAACTGCGCGGTGACGAAAATAAACAGAGTGCGCTATAAATAAGATATCGCATTCGAATACACCTTTTTGCGCTCTGATGGCTATTCGATTCAAGAGCTTTTTTTATCCTTCGATGCAGCTTTGAATCCGAAGTCAAACGTAAACTACCTCTTCAATCAGAAGTCATAAGTCCAAAGAACAGTGACGGCATCGATACGCAATCAAGAGTCCTCATCTCCGCAAGATATCGATCGCACTTGAACTTGGTCTTGAACCTCATCAGAACGCGCGTGACATCCTCGATCAGAATTAGAATCCGCAATTAAATCAATTAGCCGGCGGCAATCGTTCTATTGATTTACAAATTGCACTCCTCGACGACGACGACGACGCATTAAAATTTATCAGTGACACTCCGCAGCGTAAAAGGGTCTCTCTCATGATACACCAAACCGTACCAACCTCTCCCCATATACACACACGTATACAATAATACCCTTCACCATGCGCACAGCCTTTCTCCCGCCGGTTCTCCAGCACACGCACGCGTCTCTTTCTCCCTCTTTTTCCTCGCGACCAATCAGCTCACGCATATAACGGAGGTGTGTTATGGAGCGACAGCTGCCCGCAAAAATTCTCTCTCTCTCTCTCTCTCTCTCTCTCTCCCTCTCTTTCTCTCTTGGGACGCGAGTCTAGATGGAAAAGTAGGGGGCTCGAATGCGCTCCCGACCTCACCCGATGCCCAGCGTATTGCGTTCCCACAACCGGTGGCGACGTCTGGATATAATATATGAAAATCGAGTGTGTGTAAGTATGCATATATACGTGTGAAGTCTGGTTTTCGCGAAGCTGTGTGGGTGCTGGCACTGCAGTGGGGGAAAGGACGGATGAAGTTTGCAGTTTTTTTGTTTTTTTTTTTTGGACTGCGCGGCGTCGATCTTGCATGGCAACCGAAGAACTTCGAGGCTGTTGTTGTTGAGAGATATTCATTGGTTATATAGACGAGGAGGTTTGAAAATTATATGCGAATGACACGTTGTACACAGGTGCGGTTTGGTATATTACGATTTCCAGTTTGGGTTGTTTGCGCGAGAAACTTTGTGCGTCTAAATGCTAGTTACACAAGTATCGTAATTAATAGCGTAGAAAAAGGGAATAATTAATCGATCGTCGAGTAATGATTATTCCGCGTGCATATGTATAGTATAGGTATGTAACATTTGCCACTCCAGAAGAGCGAAAAAAATCACGTTGCATAAATCGGACGCGTAACAAACGCGCTCTCGAAAAACAGAAGAAGAAGAAGAAAAAACGAGAGAAGCGATAATCATTACATAAAATCATACTCGTGAATAACGCCGAGCAAAAAGTACTCGCATAGCTAAACTCGCACCGAATCGCAGCCGCGAGCTGTTCCGCTGATCCGAACGACACTGTTTGAAAAATACACGCATGTAATACCTAATATATCTATACGTTCGATATAGCGATAACGTTTCGCGCGAAACGTAAACAGAGACTTATGCAATTGCTCGATGGCTCATCGAAAGCAATTTTTTCCGTCGACTGCAGCAATGGAGACTCGATACAGTTTTATAAAGATATATCGGGATATTCTTGTCGCTCGGCGAGACACATCAGTGTTTTGAGAGAAATCGTTGGCCTTGAGAGATCTTATGTTTTGCATCGAAGCTTCGCCGGTCGGTTTTTCGTTATATGCGTGTTTAAAAACAAGCGCTCGAATTTAATTTAATTGAAAGATTGTAAATGCAGTTCTGTACGTTGTTTGTTATTCATCTCGAGTGTGTCTTTTGAAAGCGCTCGTCGAAGCAATTATAAAAGATAAAGCGACCTATGTAAGAAGCCAAACAGTATTGTATCGAGCTTATCTCTGTGTGTATTGTAACACGACGATGAATGAATTTGAGGATAGCAAGCGTTGATACTTATACATGAATTTATGATCTAGATTTGCAAAGGAGAACTCTGTCCGTATTTCTTCGAGAACAATGAGCGAAATGTACGTGAGTGCACGTCTCGAAAACTCAATAAAATTATTCCCACTTAAAAATCATCCGATTCGAGAGAGATAAAACCCCGTTCAGATGACAAGACGTCTTTCGTTCGCAAGCGATTATCTGCCCCGTACACCCAAGGCGAACGATACTCGACAACAAGGCATCTGCGCATGCGTAGCTTCTTCTCCCTTTTTTTTTAATTCGCAAGAGGCGTTCGACCTCGAAAACAGACTAGTCAAATATTCGTATATAGAACTTGGCGCAAACAATATTTTCGCGAGCTTTACTTCGGTTGTTTTATTTCGCGTCGGAGAGCCTTGACAACGCTCGATGTTTAGAAAATTTATCGCTACCCGTATCGTCAATATTGACACCAGCGAAGTGCATTGAGCAACTGTGAATCGGAATTTTTCTCCGCCGGCTAACCTGTTGCGCTCGCAGTAGTTATAGGCGGTACGGTACGTCGACGTTTGAAAAATCGAGTCAGGGAAAGTTTACGCACTCGTTACGAGAAAGAAAAGAATCAGCAATAGTAGTCATCGCTCGTCGTTCTTCTATAAAACGATCATAACACACAGCTCCGATCTCGATAAAAATATTTATCTCGATCAAGTCAATAAATTACTCCGATCTGCATAGGACGTTAAATAAATAAATAAAAAAATACATCCTGCAAAAATCCCCGATCAAAACACTTAAAATTCCTTTCGAACCATAACACAGATAATATAGCCGAGCTCTCTCTCTCTGGCGGCAACCGATGGCGTGCCTCCAGCGCGCGAATCTGTGCAAACCGGCCTTCGTTCTCTTGCCGGCAAAAAGGAGCGGCGGCGGCGGCGAATGAACGGCTTTGCACTCGCGCGCACATACTTACTTATAGAGAGAGAGAGAGAGAGAGAGAGAGAGAGAGAGAGAGATCGCGACAAAACAGCCGACGAGTTCTATAAATAGAAGCCACACGGCGCGCCGTCGGCCGTTCGCCGCTACGGGATCGGGATAGGATACACTGTATGTACAGTGCAACACGTGCGCGCGCACCAGCGACGCTCCTTCGTAGAATGTGCAGGCTTTGTTTTGGTTTTCGCAGAGTTTTTCGTTGATTCTATCGTTTATATGTAGTAGGTTGATGATTTTTTAAAAGGCTTGCCTGACGTTTTCGAACATAATCTTGATCCAAGTCGACGTCGCTGTCGTCTAATCAAACGTAGATTGTTGATGTATTCGACCTATAGTTACGCGCCTGAACAAAACGAGTCCTATACTGCGCAGCAACTTGAAGCGCACAGTTTATCGAGCTTCTGACTGACTCGCGAAAGCGGTTCTCCACCGGTTGCGCGCCTATATATGCGTCTCTCTCCCCCCTCTCAGTCCCAACAAGTCGCGGTTTCTCTCTGTGTCTTTTCGCAAATTCCGTTGTTTGAATTCTCTGTCCCATATTTGCACTCCAATACATGCAGTTCATGTGTACTTTAATCTTTAATTACTATTTACCACCAGAGCTTTCTTTCAATCTTATTATTTCATCCCATACATAATTCTGACATCGGTTCAACAGCGCAAAACACAGGCCTCGAATCCGAGTATCGATCATAAATTTCGCCGATGGTCTCTCTCAGGCTAATAATAAAAACTCGCGCAGACATTATTAGCAAGAGAGAGAGAGAGAGAAGTCCATCTCCGATTATGTTAATCGTTTTCTTCTCCCCTAAGTATCTCTCTTTCAGCACCCGCAGAACTGGTTCGTCGCGCAAGCGATGAAAATAGATCCGAAAATACACATCAACAGAGATCGCAGTCTGAGAGCCTCCGAAAAAAGAGTCTGTCTGAGGAATAAAATTAAATGCACAAAAAAAAGGAGGAAGAAGGACAACCAAACAGCAAAACGAACGACGAGCGATATTTCGGCTGTGCGTATATCTGCGACCCGAATAAAGAGACGAGAGTCTGGGGTACGCTTGTACGCAAAAACTCCGTTATTTCGAGAGCAAACTCTCGCGCGTGAGCGCGCTGCGACTGCGTATTATAAAGTACGAAGCGGAGGCATCAGGGAGAATAAGAGCTAAATTGCCCGCGCTTTTATTTCTGGTGTTGGAATTCGGGGCGTGGATTCCACCGTGGAGATAACTAATTCACGAGTGTATTATGATACAGTTTGAGTATATATTGTTGAAAATCGCATTGCTCGAACTTGTTCGAGTATTTGATTGGCTTTTCGGTGAATTGATCGATCATTATTGGAAGTGCGTTATATGGGTTAATGAAAACGGATGGCTGCAAGTGATCTCGGCGGTCGTTGACACGTAAAATTTCGTCGTATGGTAGAGAGCTCGAGGTCCGCGAAAGACCCTAAGTACACACTACACTTAAGCGAAACACTGTCTGACCAGCGGCTAAAATGTAAGACGAAAAACCTTTTCGCAACGTGTCCGCAACTGCAAACACACATCAAGCGTGTACTGTCTGCAAGAGAGAGACTGACAAACCACCTGTCGCGCGTTGACCTTTTCGATTCAAGGCGACTTCGTATACACACATATACAATCTTATGACCGTATGTGAGCACGTATATGGTATAAAAAAAAAAACTCACTACCGTGTATGTCGCGCATTTTAATACTGCTCGTATGTTTGCGCTGGATATATCATAAAAGAGATAATGGAACGATGGCAACTAGGGAGAGCAAAAATATGACCGTGAAATGCGGAGTTTATGGATTTGATTAAATTTGCTCGCGGTAAACAGTGACAATTTGAATAGAGAATATATTCTTTTCGCTTGATGATTTGTAGATCTTGGACTTGGCTTCCTGTTTTAATGTTTGGCCGTTAAACATTGGAAACGAGATATACGCTCGATGTGCGCACAAGACTTTCACATTCCCTTGCCTTTGAAAAAATCAAATTTCAATTTACGAGCTATTTATGTATACGTCGCTTGGAAGGTCGATGCAAAAGTTAATATTGATTATTGAATACGTGCATAATAAACTCAGATAATAAACGCAGATCTTATACCGAACGACGAATATTTTGCAGATATACGAATTCAAATTAGATCGTTGGAGACCAGGCGAGCAACGACCTTTCTCAACAATAAAACTCGAAACCCTAAGCATTGAGAACACGACACCCCTTCGTATATGTCTCTCTCGCTTTACATATATATATACACGCCCAGATCGACGAGCCTCTCGGTGCATCGCTCTCGCCGGTACAGTGTCTTGAAAATAAGGTACCGGATCGAGCTCTCCTCCGTTTCTATATAAAACGCGTCGTAGTATATAGTGGGTTCGTAAAGCAATCCGCAAAAATAAACCAGTTTTCCTCCAATGGCCGGTCGAGTACGTATACATATAATACATATGTAAAACGCGAACCACCGCCACTCGGTCCCTTTCCTTTCGGACCGGCTGTCGTTTATGTGCACATATGTGTATGTGTGTGTGTGTGTGTGTGTTGTTTTCAACGCGAACGAAGGCCTATGAAAGTGCAGCGCGAGGTCGATTGGTTTTCTAGCGCTGCAAGACGCGAGAGGATTGACACTGGACGGTCGTTGGCGCGCGAATTGAAAGTATATAGTATAATAGGAATTTGAATTTCCCGCCGGTTTTTTATCGTGTCTTTCTGGCATTGAGGATTGACGTTGCTTGATTGAATTTTACCAAGTGCGGTCAATGACGCAGTGCGTATCAGTTTTAAAAATCTTGAAATTGCAGCAGATAAGATAGCGTGTTTTGATCATTTGTCATTATCTTTATCCTATATTGTGTTAAATATGCGGCATTTTCTGTGGAATTCAATTAGCGATTCCATACTGAATTGACATTATTCTAATATAGGATTTTTAAAAGTTGATGTAATGTTTAGTCATAAATTCGATTTACCTTTTCTCAATCATATTTCGATCTGCATCATCCCTGAACGACCAAGTAATTGTACAGCAAGTTCTTCAAAGTTTTTAATTGTTCGCTCAAAGCAATGTCAATGGTATATTATATCACACTTATCACTCCCAACAGAGTACAATACAAAGTTTACGCACTACACTTGCGACGAGACTTGCGAAAACACAACCCTTTTCAAAATGTCCACCAAACAACTCAGTTCTCAACTCCACACCCTAAACCACCATCATCAGCCGATACTTAAATCCAATCCTCCGCCTTATCAACTAATTCACCGCAAAACAACAATCAATTCAACGCAGAGAGAAGACACAAACGACGCGCAGCAAGACAGCAAACGGGCGACTGTAGGTGCAATATGTGTGTAAAAGCCTATAACGTGCACTGTAGGGGGAGTAGAAAGAGAGAGAGACTATGCGGCTCGCGATCGGCATGGCGCCCGGCGCGATGTTGCCACGTGGGTCCTCGACGAATCGCGAGCCGTCTTACTTCGCTTGTACGCAGTCGTTTTCCCCCCACTTTTTCCTCTCTGTTTGCTTTGCTGCATAGCCTTTTATCTGTGTCTTTCTTGCACTTCGCGAGTAGCTATACTTAGTAGGCTTGCTTTATCTTTGACTGAAGCTTTTGTTTGGAAGCATAATCGACTGTGTCTTCGTTTTTTGATTCGCAGGTTTCGAGTTGTTTTTCACACATGAGTATTGTTGAATTGATTTACGAGACTCGGATTTGGGCGCGATTGAGATGACACGGTTACAGTTTTTGCCGAATGTATTTTCGAGCTGTTTGTGAAAAAAGGCATCGAAGAGATAAGCGTATCTGTGTACAGATTTGAGCTCGGATTTGAGGAGAGAGTGATTTATAAAAAGAGCTTCGTGATCATCTGTTATAAAATTCCGTGTATTCGACTTTTTAGGCTGCTTTTTTTATTTCGGTCCATATTGCGATAAGCACCGATTTAATTATAAATTTTATCACCGAAAGAAGCTGGCGTTAACGATGTATAAATATTTGATTACGTTTTTCAGAGCATCTTTGTTTGATGAACGATCGTTTGTTATGCTCGTTAATTTTCATAAGAGCCAACTTAATCTTCATCATTTTCAATCATTCGATTCTTCATACAATAATAATAACTCATACTGATTTTAATGTACAAGCTTTGCTGCAGTAAAGCATTCAACTTTGGAAAAACACTTCGAACTGATAAAAAACGTCGGTATCAACTTTTTAAACTTTATCTCAAGTAAAGAAGTATAATTAGACAGTTCTGTCATATTTTCACGTTTTATCCTTTTGCATAAGATAATAAAAAATGCTTAATGAGATATACCCATTATCACGGAAGCTCTAAAGTATATAAGGTCAGCGTGGTACCAAGCGATAACGGCACTTTCATTAAAACCTAATTATCCTCGCTTTGTAATGACAAAATTTTAGTCAAATCTTCGCAGCGCAACCTTGATGTTCATATTGCGCAGTATAGCTTTCGTTCGCGTGTGGTAACTTTTTGCTTCGACAACTGCATCATTATCGGCAAAAATAGCCCCTTTTTTCATACGCCGTACGTCACTGCACCATCAGAGCTAAAAGCGATTGTGCGATAGAAAGACTTCTGCGGGTGTGTGCAGCGCTGCTTGTTTACGCTGCGAAGAAAAACATGATAAATCTATAATACGCACATCGGTACTTCTTTCTCTGTTTCTGCGGGCGATAAGCGCGAAAGTAAAGTGTGTGTGTGTTTAAGATTACAAATACGCGGTTTGAGCTGTATTTGAGTGAGATACAGGCGTGACTTGACTTCGATTTTCTCTTTCTGTTGTTTCGCTGCAATCGAACAATGACGATAGCTGCGACTGATGGCTCTTTGGTATACATTATAGGGATTTAGAAATGCTGCTTTGTCGTCGAGTGAGCTTCGTATCCTGCCAAAGACATTTTTTTAAAAGTTGAAAATTAACCAACTTTGAAAACTTTTGTAATTATACATCTAGACTATTTTGTAATCCAAATCATAATATGTTAAATCATTTGAAGAAAATTATTTCATGCCTGCATTTACTTCCTATTTCCTTGACCAGACATACAGGTTATATGAAGCATCGCACTCTAAAAACAACACACACGCTCAGGTTACGTGACTGTACTTATGTGTCTATTGGATGAAGCTGTATACACGTGAAAACTAATTTTGCTTTTATTCATCAAACAAAGCAGCAGAATCACTGAAAATTTCTGCCTTGAAATTTCGAATCCTCGACACGGCCTGTCATATCACTGCAAACCGGACTCGCATGAGGACACCTACAAGTAGCGATCGACCTTCCAAAACCGAATTCCAATTGTGCACTTTCTACTTTCATTTTTTCCTCAAGAGACAAAGAAAAATACGCGAATGTCAAAACCGGAGAATTATATAGACATATACGTGTGTACGGATAACTGAAGATTCGAAGTGATACGGAGAGAAAGAACTATTCTAATGCGAAGTTGAAAAGTGAACGAAGGTCGTGGCGGGGTGCTATCGAGGCTATCGCCGATTCAGGCCAGTGGAAACTGCTTCGCAACGGTATACATTGTACTTTATCCTGGAGATCTCTCACTATATTAGGAAGTATAATTAAAAATCTATTATGCATTTATCGCTCGTATCGCTGTTATTATGCAGTGGGTTAGGCTGATGCGTTTGGATGGCTTTTTAACGAGGAATACATTTGGGCGCTTTTGTTTACATTGCCTATGAGACAAAAATATCGTATAAAGAGTTGTTATCAACGATTGTGGTCAAACAAAAAATCTATGTAAAATCACGGGTTTTCCTGTTTTTTTTTTTCCTATACTAATTCAAAGAAACAAAGGCAGGAACACCTTCATTTTTACCCACAAAAGTCTACGAGAAGCCCCAACTGTAAAAATCCTAGCAAAAACGTCGAAAACCCGCTACCGCAAAAAAGTAAGCATATCTATATAACGGTCTATAATGATAGGACAATCATTTTAACACAAAGTATCTCACATTATACCAAAGCCAATTGTTCTCGCTCTCTTACAACAACATAACGACCGATAAGGAAAATCAAACGTGTATTCGCTTGGGCGATACGACACGCGATGTCCGATTAACTAAGCCAGCATATAGGAGGGGAAGTCAAAAGAAGCGTAAACACAGAAGAGTCGCATCGTGTGCATCAACGAGCTTATCAATGCAAAGTGTATATGTATTATATTAATGACATGCGTATCGACTACTTGTGGAAAAAAGTGAGAGAGTTGACACCTTATCTACCCCCGTGGGCTGTTTACTCGCGCGATGCGGTTTGAAGTGTGACCTTGTTGAATTGAAAATACAACGATTTAACAATGAGAGTGAGCTTGTTCTGCTGCTGCTGAAGCTTATATCGATTGGCGACACACTGGATCAGATTTTTCGCCTTAATTGAGTAATGTTTTTTCTTGCTGCTTTTTGCTTCTCGTTTTCGTCAGAGTTTTTAGAACGATTCGGCGAATAATTTTAAATTGACGAGAGATTTATATGTCTTATACCATTGCACTCGAATCGACGTTTTTATAATCTCTAACAAAGCTATACACCTAATCTCGTTCGACACACCGAATCACTCAATCGCCCGCAGCTTATATCTCAATAAAATCATCGCAGAGCAGAGATCCGAAAACAACGCCAATAAAGATACAGCACACAACCGCATAAAAGGTCAAGGTGGCAGCCCGTCAACAATGACCGGTACGCATGAATATTTAAAATGATCGCCATCACTCTGAGCTTCTATTATTAAACGCCTCATGAATAGCTAAACACCCCCGAACTTCAAAAGAATCGAATTACACTCGATACAACAATGAGCTTGAGAACGAGCTATATATATATAGGTATACATGTATACGGTCGACGGCCTTTGCGAGAACTGCAATATAATTTCGGCAAACAATAACGAGAGAAAAACATCGGAGGCGAATCTATAAATATATACACACACACTCACGATCTATACTCCGTCGGAAGAATTCGCTCGCGTGATTTCTGATAAATGTCTCGACGCGCACAAAAAAAGGATATATGCAACAAAACGGCAACGCTGAAGAGAAAAAAAAATCGTCAGCTCGAGCCAATGAAGATCGAGGATTCGGGTGGGCGTGCGTCGAGCTCTCCAGTGCAGAAAAACTCGGCGCTGATTGGTTGGCCGATTTTTAGAACCGGATATGTATGCAGAAAGAGAAAGAGAGGAGTCGATGGGTCGACGATCCCCGTCGAGCCTTGCGAAAAGGAGCCTTCGTCCGCGACCCTCGAAATTATTATATGTATAATACCTCGGCTACAGTGTCTCCCTCTTTCTCATCTCGAATGTGTGGTGTCTATAAGAGAGGGGAGAGCAATTTATTATTTTGTTGGCTTTGTTATTATTATTATTATTATTATTATTATTATTCCTCGAAGAGACGGCGGAGCGACGCAGGTAGATGAATTTCCTGCTCGCCGATTCGCCCGCAGTCAAGGTGGTACGATCGGTGTGTCTTGCTTTTTTTTCGCGATCAAAGGAATCGGCGAGACCTGTTTTAAAATCGGGAAGTATATAGACTTATTTTTTCAAAATCGACAGATCGAAAACTAAAATTTCGACTTTACCAAACCGCATCGCCTATATATAACCGATCGATCGGCTTTACGGTATGCTATTGTGTTGTAACGGGTTACACGTATAGCTTTCTCCAGATACCAGAAATACTTCCAAGTCAAATACATCGCAACAGTGTCATCTAAAAATAAACGATGGCATATAAATTTTTGCGCTGCATAAAAGGCGCCGAGATTTTGTTGTTTTTTTTTTCGCGATGCAGCGCAGCCGGTTCACGGAAACGTGGCGTAACTCGAGACACGTATCGGACGCGGGGGAAGGTGTATCGAAAACTTTCTACGCGATCGAGGTCCGCGAAGCTTATACTTAATCACGTATGCCAAATTTTTCAAGGAGACTTGCGCAGTTTAAATATAGACGCGTCTCTCGTGTTTGTCTTCTTTTTTTAAAAGAAGAAGACGCAGTCGTATGTTTGGAAGATGATTCTTGGACCGTATTGCAAGGCTATTTTTGCATGTGTCGCCGCTAGGAATAAGCATCGATGGCTATTATTAGATCGGATCTCGATCTGATAACGGATTTGAGTCACCCGCTCGTATGTGGGATGATCGCCACCTGCGCGTCTATTTTTAGCGGTGTTTTGCGCGTCTTTTTTTATGCAGATTCAAAATAATACGAGTATAATACACAAAACAAAATTCCAGCCAGCCGAAATCCTCGTAAAAAAGCGATTTGCATCCGGTACGTCAACAAAGCCGAACCCAATGCTTTATTAATAGACTTCTCGGTCAACCAAAAAAAGAGGTCGACACAGATACACCCCAAGAATTATATACACATATAATACTCAAGAAGACAAGGCGCGAAAAAACAGGACGCGTACTTATCGCGTCTCGCCGGTCTCTCGCAAATGGCTTCCTGTTATTCCGTGGCCGACGTACTGCACGTCGCGCGAGGTGCCTAAAAGTTTTCTCTTCTTACGCAATCGTGCAATGCTGGTGTTTTACTTTTTTCGATTTCTGTCACTCCTTTATACATGTATATAGGTGTCGGGTGAAACGCCAGATGACCATACGGAGATCAGAGACTAAATTTAAGCGAGTCGATATCTGGAGCAACCGATAAGAGAAGCTTAATATATTATACGTAGAAAAATTGAGGGAGGAATTTCTTAGAGCTGCGCTTTCACTTTAGTTTGATCGTTCGCGTTCATTTTTCTTTTTCTCTCGTCGCGGCTCGTGTTGTCATTTTTCGTTTTGGACTTGCGGGTGAAAGTGCCGAGCGATGATTTTGAAGAGAAACTCTACTGCTGCCCCTCGGGGAAGAAATTATAACGATTCGATATGCTAATACATAATAAACAGAATTGCTCTCGATTCGGAGCTTATAATCGTATATATACTCGAGTAGTTGTGTATTTTATCTAATCGCAGAGTCATTAATTATCATCATTTTTGTGTCGCGCGTACTCGACACAGTATAGGCTGTGGATCGGTTTTCCACAAAGAGTCAACTAATTGTATTGAGGAGATAACATCGAATATCTGCCGTATAATTGATTATGCTTCAAGTACACTGGTACTCATGGAGAGAAAAGAAAAGGATTATCCCCCGCGAAGAAAATGACAAAGTATTATGAAACCTTATTTCATCTTTACAATATACCCTCCAAGTTCAAGACCGCAAATTCCACGTTGCAAAGTCCTGTCTCGTTATATACAGCGGCGCTTCACTGACGCACTTTGCGCGCCGTATATATGATTATATGGCGGTGAGATTTTGCACGACGACTCGCTGTTGTCTCTGTCGCGTCTAATGCTTGCGTATGGAACGCAACGACGCGTCCCTGACACCGTTACCTGCTAAACCAAACTTTCAGTCTCATTTCTAGCGTACGCTGTGTGTATACATACTTACACGGAGGAGAGATAAGCACTTGGCTCTTGCACTGCCTTTCTTTTCTTTCTCTCCGGCCGTTCGAGCTTTGAATGAAGGTGTATATAGCCTACTGTGCACCGTTGTCTTGTGGCAAAGGAGTTTTCGTAACGGGACAGGCAATGCCGGCTTGAATCTTGAGAGAGGATTACCGGCTGTTAGTGGATTTTCGGGGGTTTACTGGTTTCTGAGCTGCTTGCACGACTGTGTGAGAAGGTATTACCGTTTTTTTTTCGCGACGACATAACGGGAGGTCCTGCAGAGTCATTTTTCCTGTAGCCTCAAGAGAAGTAAAAGTGTCGCGTCGATGATGGGATTGAAATTGCCTTTCATCGCAACACAAAAGAGCCGAGAATGGAAATATATTTTTAGCATTGCCGAGGAGGCAATCCGTGATAGTGCACCGAACACAATCCAGCATTATCGTTGGGAGTTATGTCACTCGAACTCCTTGACAATTGAAAATTACAATGTTATTGTGGGCTGCAGCTACAAGTGTTTGCGCAATCATCATCTTTTCAATTTGCAAAAGGACTGGCGATTCGGCCTGCAAGTTTACGTAACGTTTTCGCTCTCTGTAACTCTCTTCGGCTCTTTTTTGAAGCAGAGAAGTTAATCCAGACTGGTTACATATTCCCATAAAAACACGTCCGTCCGACTTTATAAGGATTGCGACTTATCTGTATTGTACAGTAGTGTGTTCTCGAAACTGAAGTAGGTTGGCAAAAAGATTTACTGTTTTTGCAAACATACGCCGAGATGTATATGTAAGAGCGATTACGATTTGATATGAAAATGCTGTTGAGTAATTTGAGAAGAAAAATTTTAAAGAAAATCGTCCACCGACATAAATTTCTGGCAATAACCGTACACGAATTTTGTCTACTTCGCGAAAGCTTATGCAGATTAGATAGTCTCTCGACCACAGAGAAGAATATTGTATAAGAACGTATACAGCCTTTCACGATTACCCCTTCCCCTCTTCCCTCTCCATAGCTCTGCCGAAACGCATATATATTCAACGACTTTATCTATATTATCGCAGTCCAGTCCGTCGAGGCGTCAGAAGATTATGCGAATTTTAATTCCCGTTTTATTATTTCAGCTGTGTTAAGGAATGAATTTCTCTTTACCGGTATACACATACACCAGAGCGGCAATAATGTTTCCTCTTACGCCACCTTCGGAGATCATCATCGCTGCGAATTGATTATTATAAGCATCTTCATATCGGCAGCATATTTTCAAGATCTTTTGCATTCGATCATCTGCGTAAATACACCGGAGTAGCTATTGGAGATAAATAATAAGTAAACGCTTGGCTTTTTCTGAAAGGTGCAATATCAAGTTTTTTTCTTGTGCAGCTCGTAATGATACAGGCGCTAAGGCTAATTGCGGGTAATATACTCTGTCGGTTTAAGTGTAGACTGCAGGCATAGGCGGAAAAAAATAGTGTCGTAAACAACGCGTAAAATCGCTGTAATATTCACGGATACGCCTGAGCAAATCATCAGTTTCATTAGATAATTCCGTCGATGATTATTTTTAATAAAGTAATTGCACAGCACAGCCAAGAGAGGATATAACACCGTCTAATTCAATCGAGCTTCTCATTGAAATCAAACTTTTTCCACGATAACTTTCCCGAAATTCAATCCAAGGTACGAAATCAAGCTGCACAAAAAACTTGACCTATACAAACGTTTCATCAGACGGTTCGACATTAACACCTCTAAACTTCGGTAACAATTAACGCAATTATCACCAATAACGTTCTGAACCAAAACATTCCCCACAACAACACATCAGCAGCGCACAGCTGTTCCTCCGCATTACAAAATCCTCCATCTCCGCGTATAATCCTCAGCAGCATCGCAGCTTCCCGTACATCCATTTCCGATCCTTCGCCGCATCAGAACGACTCCTCTCTCTCTCTCTCTCTTTCCCTTTTGCATTACACACATTTCCCCTCCTTCATATCCCATAGCCAACAAGCCATGCACAGCAAGACAATATCGAGGGAATCAAGAGTTTCGCGACTGTCGGCGCTAAAATGGAAACGCTCGCGCGCGTCCCTGACACGATTACCCACTACCTCGATACTTTCATTTCTCTCTCTCTCTCTCTCTCTTAGCTTCGTTCCAACGTTGCGCGAGCGACCCGCACGATTATTATACTCTCGTTGTCATTCGGCGAGCTATACTCTCAGAGAGAAGGAGGTAAAAGGCTTTTTTTCGGTCATATACGCGGAAGCGTCTCTGCGAAACGAAAGTTCGCCGAGCGAGCGGCGAAATCGACCAAGTTTGGCTGATGCTGTTACGTCAAAAGCGCTTGTTGCGTTTTGTTGCTTCGAATTGGAGAGTGAGAGCGCGTGAGGCGATTGTGAGAGTGGCTGCAACGCCGACGGAATTTTCGGGGATCTGGATGAATGTCATGGGTTCTCGGGTGCCAGGCGCATGCTTTCTGTGTCAAGGTGCTATTCGCTGCGATTTTCTTTCGTTAAAAAGCTCGGTTTTCGATAAACTTTTTTCAAATTTGACGGGCTTTATCGATGTCGAGGTTTTCGAGTGAGTTTTTTTTTACGATGTAGCGATTAACGGGCTTGTCAAAGTCCTATCTTTTTTTTTTTTGTTGCTGTTCGATGGTTTGAAAGCTTTGAATAATTTATAGAAACTCGTTCGAAAAAAGTGTTCGTTTCCTTTGTCGGCTGCAAAAAATTTGTCAGAATGTCAAAAGTGAAAGTCTGCGTGCGTATCCATAAATTAAACTTTGTTTCTCGGTTTAAGATGCATTTCACCAGTTCGTCTTTTCTAAAAAAAACTATCAAGAAAATATTCTATAGTGATAGCATCTCGGATAGCATAAAAACCACACAAAATCGTCTCTATATACAGCTTCGTGACGAAGCGCATTAATTGCTCTGGAGTCAATCAAACTTGCGGCGGCGAGACCTACATCGTAAAAGTTGCGCGAACAGCGAGAAAAAACTGGTTTTATGTTTTGGTAAAGTGCTGCGAGTTGAGCCCGGATATTATCGATATAACAGTACCGACAGGAGCGCGTTATCCGTAAGCTATTGCCGAGATGTGTCACACTGATTTTTCGGAAGATCGATTACGTCCCCGCTGTGAGCCTGATGGCTGCGAACATGATTTTGATTTTCGGAGCTATATTCAGGTGGATATTTGGGTGATTCAACGATTAATCTTTCGCTATACACACAAAATAATCTCAAATCATTGGAGAAGAAGACATAACAAAACTTGAAACCTCCATACGTTTTCAAGATAGTGTTCCCCTCCTTCAATAACCGCATCTCAATCCAACGGTAACTGCAGTCAAACTTCACAGTCCCCTCGATGTTGCACACAGCCTCCGGAATTCAAAAAATGCATACCCGTCCGTATAATCTCTTTCTCTCTCGGCACGCCGTATACAATATTCCTTCCCTCTCTCTCTCCTATGGCACGTCGTTCTCGTGACCCGAATATTCGAAATTCGAGGTTCCCCTTACAGAATCGTGTGACCTAACAGTACTGACACGTCATATTGCGCGCACCTTGCTCTCCGAGGATCAGTGAGTGTATAGCTATATAGGTGCAATGTATGTGGTCTCCAGGGTATAAATGCTCCGTACGCAGGAGGAGAGAATCGTGAAAGGCCTTAGCCCAGCTGTGCCTACGTGACTCCGAGCATGTGTCGGTCGATGATATGGTTTTCTCTTTTTCTGATGCATATAAGAGATGGTCGATTTAATTTTTCGGGATTAGATGGCAGGACATAAACAAAATCAAGATCGTCGGTGTCAGGGACGTTGTTTCGTCGAAATTTTCCGAGGCTAGAGTGAAATCCATCATATTGAATTTCAGCTTGAAAAATTCTGAAGGCCGTTATAAACCGACGCTGCAGAGCTTGGAAAACCGCAAAGGTCCTTTTATCGCTTTAAAAAGGGGTCCGCCCTCGCTCGATTTCAACATTCGTATATCCGGTGCGTATGTATCTGCATCTTTACAACTCCATGTAGTTCGAGGATCCAAAGATAGAGGAACAGGTTTTGTGTGAATAAACGAGTTCATATACGTATATGTGTCGCGAGAGAACTGCAGCAGGGTAAAAATAGCGGAGGAGAGAAAGAGGTGCCGAGCAAAAAGTATAATAAATACAAGAAAAAAAAACGAACGTAGGTATATATAGGGTTGCGACAAAGAAAATTCTCGGTTTTCGTGACACAGTTGTGCGGGTGTGTTAGATGGAGGGGACATTGGCACTTTTTGTTTCTACGGAATGCTGATTTTAAATGTATGCCGTAAAAGTTGAGAGAACCGCGCGCGTTATTTCTCTTTGTCACAGTGTTTACGAGCTACTGCTGCTGTCGTTTGTAAAATTGAACGTGGAACTGAGGCTTTGAGCTATTGAGCGTGAAATTTGTATCTTAATAATGTATAAGTACGTTTGCGTAATGTTTATCGCGTTCTTTAGTTGACAAGTTACGAAATTCAACAAACAATGAATGAGCATAATATGGGCACAGCAAATAAAACTTATCTTAGAAGTAGAGCAAACGCGAAATTCTCGACAATATTATATATGTCACTGGATTATCCGACACACTTCTTCAACTACACACCGACCAATCACTCACCTCCGATAATTTTTTTTGCAATTGATAAGAAGCAAAGATCTCTCGATCCGATATATAGTCCACACCGAAGTGGAGCATTAGCGCAAAAAAGACTTTTGTACGTGTCGATCTCTGCACGAAAAAAGTAGAAAATCCCAAAAGCGCGCGATTCGCTGCTTTTATAATGTATTCGTCGCGTGATTTTTTGCGGTCGAGCATCGTATTGTATAATGGAAAGGGTGAGCAGGAAAAATTGGCTAATGTGAGAATCGTGTTTGTTTTTTCTAGAAATTCGAGAGCTTACATCATACTCTACTCCCGTGATTTATTCCGGAAGTATATACTTAGGAAAATCAGAGCTTTTTGTGCGTACCAATATGAAATTCTTCAAGAAACACAGTACCAAATCAACGCACCCAATTACACCACAATGCCAACAGCTTCAACACTCCAGCAATAATTATCCCGTTTCGTGCAAATTTCGCTTAACTCCCTCCAATTACAGCCGAAAAAAGCCGACACCTCGGCCAATTAATTACTCACAACTTTCTCATAACCACCAGTACACATACCTCCCCGTCATCCCATAAAACCGAGCTCAGAGACAAAACACATATGCATAGGTTCAAGGCGCTCGTTTTCTCGATGCCATTCGCGGATCAAGAGACGCATCGTCTCCAAGGAAAGTGGAATAGTGGAACGACGTGTCTCGCCGAAGAAGAAGAGGTGCAGTAGTTATAACTCGCGCGCGCACACACAACGACGATTTATTTGTTATTTTGTTACATCTCGCGCCGAGGCTATTTTCGCTCGGCGCCTCTTCTCTGATGTCGACGACGACGAATTTGCGTGGACGTAAATCTTCGCTCGACTGAAATTATTGTAGATTTGTTTTCAACGTGACGGATGTATACGTATATTTACATGCGGATCGGCACTGATTTAGAGTCGCTGAAGATCGTTATCTTATTTTCGGCCTTGCATTTTTGTGCTTAATCTTGTTCAGATAATAAGCTGATAATAGGAGTGCGGTGATGATTTTGCGCTCGCGTAGATTTGAGGATAAGATAGAGTGATTTCATTTCACATTGGGTTCTTGATTGATTTTTTCAATACAAAAAATATATTCGAAGAATTTGAAAAGAACACTGCATCTGCGAAATTGTGTACCGCATAAAATCATATTCTCGAATCGTATAGCTGACGCAGACAATAAATTAATAACCAACCGCGACAAGGTTCCCAACTTGTTGACACTGATCAATAAGTACAATCGAAAATATATCGTGACCCAAATAGTCCCGCGTAATATAAATACGGACTCCACCTACGCCCATGTGACTCAACGCAATTTAAATGAATCCGAAAAACCGAGTAAAAAGAGCCTAATCAAAGCATCGACCTATCCGGTTAAACAAAGCTTTCAGCATATGATACAAAGCACGCGAATATTCAAGGTTGACCCTCGAGCGGTTACTGACACACCCGACGCGTGAGACAATGATAATTATAGCTTTGGCGCCTCGAACGAACCATACAATATTACAATTTTTCGAATGCACTCACTTCAAATATAGAATACCGACTCATCTTTATTTTTACATCAAAATTAAATGGCCGAGAGACATGACCTTTCCTAACGCATAAACGCGTAAATATTTTCAGAAACCGGAGCTGTCAATAAGAGGACTGAAATGTCAGCTGTGATGTCATGTCAGACGTATTGGTGAATTTCGCACGTTCTGACGTCATTCTATGTTGACGTTCGAACCGAACTGCAGCGCAAGTAGGTATCAGCATTGGGGACACGCGATGACGCAAAGTCGTTTAACGCAATTTTCGGTGATTCGCCAAGGTCAACGCTTTTGTTGAACGACTGCTTATCATTCTAAAGTTAATCCATATTTACTTTTCTGTTTTTTTTTTTTACTTGGAATGATTCGCGATGGAAGGTGCTCAAAACAGCTGTTTCGATTTAGGAAAAAAACTTATATCACAATTGCACTTGAATTTCCAGTTTATGACTCGGTTTAATGAGTATGCGAGTATTGAACAAAAAGAATTCAAACGTTCGGTATTATTTGCATATCGAAGAATACTTTAACATAAATTCAACGCAATAAGTATTACAAGTGACGTTGCCTATACAAAATAGTCTCCCCAAAAAACGATCTTCCATATTGTTAACATTGACCTACTAGCAAAATTAACAAAATAAATTATTTTTCCAAAAAAAAACTCAATAAACAATGACTCTCCGTTAATCCTCAAAACTCTTAATCAGCAAACCGCATCGTCATACCGCGCAATCCAGAGTGCCAGAAGCCATAACGCAACTCGCAACAACCCACGCATCATCCTCGCGGGTATTCCTCCCAGAGTGCAAAACCCCCTTTATATACATGCAACAGTGTATATAAGCCAAGCAAAAAGGCAAAATAGACGAGCACGCGCTCGAAAGGGGGCACGGCACGACTCCGATCCTGGCGCGTGCGCGCGCTCGACTCGCTGCAATATAATAGCGGACATGGCGCGTGGCACCGAGACGGCCGCCGCCATACTTGTCGCAAGTCTCCTTCCCCCTCTTATACTCTCTTTCGAAATCTATATCCCTTTTGAACGAGAGAAAACTACCGGATTCACAGCTCCGATTTTCCGTCAATTTGGAAATGTCGTAATTTCGAGGTTATGTTCATTGATGACAGGCGGAGAAACGAGGCTTTTCATTCGAGATGCCGCTGGGGGGAAGAGGACTCGCGCGCGCAAAAGCAGCCTGTCAGCGCCATGACAGCAACAGCAGCAGCCGTCTGCCTGTGTACATACACAAACCCGCATGACACTTGCGAGATTATACGTCCTGGTTGTCGTGACACTTACTTGTCTGTTATCAGGAGACGAGCTTCTAGCGCAGTATGTTTTGTGTATCTTCAGAGTATAGCACACAGCTGTGCGTCGATGCGCGTGTATATAAAAGTCTATATGCACCAGAGTGAAAGTCCGTGCAGGTATATGCAAAAGTCCAAGTACTTATCGTGTATGAAAACAAGTCACGCCGGGCTCGAGATTACGAGTTAAGACACTTATACCGGCCTTGGAGAGGTAACACCTGAATCAGAGGCGTCTGAGGCACAGCTACGCGACTGTAGAAGCTCGAGAGCACGATGAAGCTGTCACTGTTGTTGCTCGATGAGGACGAGGATCGACGGGAAGCGGCAGCTGCGGCTCTTGCGGGCATTATTTTCGTCGCGACTACTTGGGTTCTTTTATCGACTCTTGCAAGAAACTTGTCCTTTTTTTTTTTTTTTATAAACTTGACGAGTACTTATCACACACGCGCGAAAGCGTATAAACTGTAAAAAAACTTTTCAGGAAGTAGTATCACGAGAGACACTTGCGTAGATCGGATCTTCGGGTGAAGAGAACGTCGGAGGCACAGGTGACGACCAACAGCCACATTCGAGTGTGAGCCGAAGCGGCGTGTCTGCAGTATGGATATGCCGCCAAGCGCGAGTATAAGCGCGCGCATCGCCCCCACTATATACCTTATATTCTCTCTCGCTGGATGAAATGTATATAGAGGTGCAGCCTTATTGCTGGACGAATGAGAGCGAGAGAGACGGAGACAGGTAGAAAGGCGCGCGAATCGGACTGACCGTCAGCTTTCGAGGCTTTGGTTGTTACGAGACCACTGGAGTCGATTTTCTTGTATACTTGTATTATAGAGGTGAATTTTCTACTACTTGTTGGGGGTGTTGGATAAACACAAATCGTCGAAATACATGAGTTTCCATTTTGGAGCATTTTTTCATAAATAGAGCATAGTTTTATAAATAGTTCATTTCTTGAGAAGAACAAGATTAAGATTGGGGTGGCAACAATATTGGAAAAAAAATTCAATCATTCAGAGTGAATAATCTGTTTCTTTAGCACAAACTGGAGCTGTTATTTGTTGTGCTAATTATCATTTTTATTCACTTGTTATATAAACAAACAAATCTTATTACTCGCTACTTATCTGTTCTCTATCTCTATTTGAACAGATATGCAGTAATTATTTGTTTTTCAAATACTCTACTCATAAGTTCTTATACATTATTTAAAACTATTCCATTTATTTGCAGAAAATAATAGAAGTTTCATCGATAATATTTTTCTTTAGCTTTGTTTTCTCTTGATTCCATTTTTGTTTACTTTCATTCCACATTTTTATCCGCTATGTTATTATCTGAACAAATAAACAGCATTCCTCAGAATAAACATTTCTTTAACTGTAACGCTAATTGTAAGTTATTGAAAAGAAGAATTTCATTGGAATAGATTGTTGGGTAATATGGATCAACGAAGAATTGATAATCAGCGAACACTTTTCAGAGAAATCAAATTGAGATTATTAAGAAGTGAAGAATTTTTTCATCATATAGAAATAATTTGCTTTAATAATATGAGAAACTTAAATAATTGTATAAAAAAAGTATGTCAAGCATACAGTAAGATATGAAGCATTCTATGAAATTGCCTTTTCTAAAAATTGTACATCTCATTGCAAGTTTATGGCACACAAATTTACCTAAATGTTATTATTTCATTATTTTATGATAAATTTATCTCTAAGTATCGCAATGCAACCAGCAAAAAGTATGCTCAAGTAAGTATCAGACAGTTCCCCATCAACACAAATTGCAACATATGTAACACCTGCTGCCTAATAATTCTCTTCTAAAATCCTCCCATTTCCACAATAAAAATGCTGCCAAGCACGAAAAAAGCATTATCCAAAGCGTCAACCTCGATTTTCATAAACAAAACAATAGCTCGGCAACTACCTCCTACGCTATAAACACGATCAGTCCATGCGAAGCTATTATTAAACTCGCACAGCTGTTCGCCTTATCAGACACGCTGACAAGTCACTGCTCCAAAGGATTCTCGCCAAAGATGTCGTGAAATCTCACCGAAATAATTCATACTCTCTAACATGCAAAACGTCAGTATCGGGGATTCGGGGACGAAAATCCTGCAGGAGACAAAATCAGAAACGGTCAGGTGACAGCGTCTCCTGACGCGAAGCCCTATATATAGCTGTTTGAGAGAAGTTGCTAAATCGAGCCTTGCGGTAAGTAAGCCGAGCGGCGTGCCTCCCCCTACGTCATGCCGCCGCACTCGCAGCTCGCGCTACCTATATCTATATGTATACGTGTGTACTTCTTTTGCAGCTACAGCCAGCATGCGCGCGATGGCAGATTTTTTGCACGGCCGTTACACGCCGCTCTTTCAAATTAAATGCGTCGCATGTCTATACTTATTTCGCAAAAGACTTACCTTGAAAACTGTCTCGACAAAGTCGAACGACGAACACAACGTGGCGATGGCACCCAGGTGTCTTCTCAATCCCCTATGCGATTCGATGACAGGTGTCAGCTGCGGATGACAGTATTAAGATCTCACTATCGAAAACTTTTGACATTGACACTTTGCACCGGCTGATCAACAGTTCCATGACACTTTGGAGTCTCTCTCACTAATAGTCCGTCCTCTCCTTTTTTTGCACTAAAATCGAGTGCAAACTTGTAGACGCGTGCTAACTTGCAGAACTACGTAACAGTAACCGGTGAATTGAATTCGACAAGATTAACTAAACGAACGCGTATTTTTGAACCAGTTTCCACGAGATGTGGTAGATCAATGAAATCGATGAGCGTTGGATCGGTTCCGTGCGTACGTGCGATATCTTGGTGGCGCCGTGAATAAGGATGCAGCGTCGTCAAGTGTCAAAATATAGTGCGTGTGCCGCCGCCGACGACTCTGGTTCTTTCCCGGCCAGGCTGCTGTGTTGACAACGAGCATGGCGACATCTGTCGGTGTGCGAAAAGTTGCTGATACATCGCCCTCTCCTACTCTTATGACTTATCTTATGTATGCCTAATGTGGAGTGACGTAGTTATTTACGCGAAGAAGACTAAAATTTGTATTTTTCCTATTAGTTTTCCATGATAATCGATCCGCGAATTTACAGATTTTTCTTTCTAGGTCACCTGCGTGGGAGTAGGGAAAAATAAGTGCGCGCAATAAAAGAGTATATATATGGACTCTCGTCGCCATCTGCCGGTGGAATGCTTGGTATTGAAGCAGACTTGCAGAGATTTTGAAGAATGAGGCACTCGAGCAAAACATAAAAATAATAATAATGTGACTCACTTTCGACTGTTGCCGAGTGCATCATCGTGCCTGCAAAAGTGTTTTGGTGAGCTATAGAGTTTGGACTGTCAATTTTTTTTTGACAGAGCGTTGGGTTCTATAGAACTAATGGATTTTTGGAAGAAATAAGTATAATCGAGAAATATATTGTTTGCAAAAACAAATTTTTAATTATAACTTTTTTACAACAAGCTGATCTCATGCAAGAAATACTTATATTATTTGATATTCATACGCGCAATAAAATCTATATACAATCAATCGTCTATGATATACTCAAAAATAATTTTTCTATAATTAATTTAAACTTTTTATTTTACTATAAACATTGTCTTTTGCCTTTTTTCCAGTCAGCTGTATCAACAGCGAAAGACACTTGACAACATTTGAATGTCCGCGCTTCGAACGCCGATAAAAAAACATGTCACAGAACGTGCCGTCCTGACGTCTAAATTCTCCGTATTTTATCATCTCTCGCTCTTATCGGAAAGTCAGTGTTCTGCAGCCCAATCCTGCTATCTATACACCATCGTTGCAGAGAGAAAAACCAAATAATCGAGGCAGTAGTTCCCCAAGTGCAGCGCCGAGCGCCCGCTGACATGATTGCACAGGTGAGAACAGCTGATCCGCTGCAGTCCTCGTCCTGATCAAGAAGTGTCGTCGTCCTCGTCGTCGGTTTTCATGCGGCAGCGACGCACGAGTACCTATAGAGTTCGCCGCCGAACGGAAGTTCCTGATAAGCCTGCAAAGCCGGACTGCTCTGTTTCTTACTCATATACACCTGCAGAAAGGATAGAGAAATTGTCGCCGATTGACCATGGCAGCGTCCAACGCGAGTGCCTACAACTTCAAGGTCGTACTCCTGGGTGAGGGCTGCGTTGGAAAGACCTCGGTTGTGCTCAGATACGTGGAAGACAAGTTCAACGATAAGCACATATCTACGCTTCAGGTAATGATACTGATATATTAAGAGCTGCAATGAGGCTCCTCTTAGCTTGCTGTAATAAATTTTTGTGTTTTTTTTATTTTCTGTTATTTTGTTTTCAATGTAGAAGCTTGAGTAGAAAATGATGAGTTTTGAGTTTTTAAATACAGAGACTGCAGTCTGGTTCAGTGGAGCAGATATTTTTTTAGATTGTACGCATGAACGAATGCTTAGCTTCCACAGCTCATTAAAGTTGGAATAACTGTCTGGTGTAACAAAGCTGCCTTGATATTGACGTTTTGTGTACAAAATAAGCTGTGAATGTCAAGACAATAGCTGACTTGTAAAACAAAAGATATAACTTTCTAAAGTGCATAAATGACAGTGGAAACTTAAAATTAAGCTCAATACTCTAGCTTGTGCTTCCACTGAAACTTTTATTTTAAGTCCTATGCATAATGAATTTCATAAATTCTTTTTGGGTGAGCACAACCTTTTAAAAAATTTATATGACTATAGGTTTTCTGTTCACTCTGTATGCATATTGATTAGTAAAATGGAAGAAAGTTTATATTGAATATAACTTACAGGAAAGGTACACGATTGCATTTGCATTAATTATGTATAAGACCTTCATTTTTATAACAGAGTATTTTCCATTTTGTTTAATATACTTGTGTAAAACATTGAAGGAAAAATGTAAAAATAAAATTTTTGTGAGAATTAAGCTTCAATGTAAATAATTGAAATATTCTCAAATTGTAGATTTACAATTGTTAAGAGCTTATATCAATAATTAACAAAATTTCATGTTTTTTCTAGGCCTCTTTCTTCAAGAAAAAATTAAATATCAATGGAAAAAGAATAAACTTGGCAATCTGGGATACAGCGGGTCAGGAGAAGTTTCATGCACTTGGGCCTATATATTATCGAATGTCCAATGGAGCCATATTAGTGTATGATATTACAGATGAAGAAACATTTAAAAAGGTAAGCATTTACTACATTATATTTTCTTATAAGATTTTAAGTACCCATCCATTTTATCATTTTATTAATTATTTCTGTATTTTAATCAAATAAAATTGAAAGAAATTAGTTGTTGATTCATCCAAGAAAAACGTATCTAGCATTGCATTAAAGAAAAAAATAAAACTTCCTAACAATATAAGATACGTATGACTCTAATTGCTATCTCGCTTTAACCGAGTATAAATGTCTTCATGAGATCAAGTACTTTAAATAACGAAAGCAACAAAGACACTCATCTTATCTGTACTATATGACCATTTTACAATTGAGTGATAAATCTTAAATTTTCAGGTAAAAAACTGGGTGAAAGAATTGAAGAAAATGTTGGGCAGTGACATTTGTTTGGCCATAGCAGGAAATAAAGTAGACTTAGAGAAAGAAAGAAATGTCACCATTGAAGAGGCTGAAGAGTAAGTTTTTCCTTTTGTTTACAAGATTGATTTTGAAACCTTTACAAGTCCAGACAGACTAAGTATTTCAGTAAATAGTTCATGCAATTAGACTTATGCAAGCCTCTAATTGCTAACAGCCTAGTAAAAAGATTAGTGATTGCATAAGAAACGACGGATTTTATGTTGTGCAGCGTCATTACTATAGTATATAGTATAGTAAATATACACTGTAGAAATAATTCCCATGGATTGAAAAAATTATAACTAACTTAAATAAATTATGACTTAAAAGTATTCTATACAAGGAAATGATGACTACACCGCTAACACTTTTTATCAGTTTGACTCCGTGACCTTATAGCTATTACTTAACACTTGTATTAATCATCAGGCAAAACCAAGCTACCCACATAAAATTTTCTAACTATAAAAATTAACACAGGTATGCAAAACAAGTTGGCGCGGTGCACTTCCATACATCGGCCAAGCAGAACCTCAATGTTGAGGAGATGTTCCTCGACTTAACGCGACGCATGATGCAGCACGCAGACCAGCAGGAGCAAAAGTCTACGCTGACGAGGAATAACAGCACCCGACGAAACGTCGTTGTCGTTGAGGACGAATCTGCCGAACAGAACCAGCCAGCTAAGAGTTCGTGCTGTGGCGGCGGTGGCTCGTCACACAGCTCGTAATGATTTACTAAGCTTAGTCGTTGAAAAAACCAAGCTTTATCGAGGTTGTGACGCTACGTGTACATAGTACTCTTGAGATAATGTGCCAGTGTTGTTTTTTGATATTTGTCAAGATTTGTTGAGATTAATATAATAATAAGGGTGGATGACGTATTCATTTGTAATTGTAATGCAAGTAAATCTTCGTAATGAAATATCGTGTTAAAAAAGATTATTTACTTTCTATTGTATAAAATTTGAAAGTAAAGTCTTCTGATAGTATTAAAATTAATTGATCAAATTTATATTTTCATTGAAACTGTTAGAATCTTATTTTTTTCTCATAAATTTAAGGTTCGAATAAGTAATGTCTTTTACTTAACTAAGATACAAAAACAATATCAAGCAATTTCTTCACTTTCTTCATTATTTTAATTTATTTCATTTTTTACAAACTCTGTACATGTATATGGCGTTACAACCTTCTAAATAACATGGGATTTTTGTTGAAATTCGCGCTGAGAATTTTAAACATCCTGTGTTCGAATGTATATAATTTTCAGTCATTTCTGCGAAAAATGCATGGCATACTACTTGAGATTATTAGTGTGGACTTCTAACACTTTCTCAAAGGAATGCCAAAAGAGTTTACAATAATATGTAGTTAAAAAAATAACAAGAATGAAACACCTAAGAAAATAACGTGCAAGTACCTAGATTATATTCTCGATTGTTATTATTGTACTGTAATGGGTAAAAACAATGTGATTCATTCTTATCCAAGCGTGTTTAGCATTGACTCTCAGTGAAGCTAACTAAAAAGAGAAAGCTGAGAGATGTTATTTTCTATTTCTATACAAATCTGTTTTTACACGAGTGGTCATTGCGCCTCGGGAAAAAAAATATTTGCACGATTCAGTACGGTTATATATAATATTACGTGAAATTTCTTCGTATTCAAGTATTTTTCGGAAAGGTATTTGATACAAATTTGATTGATTTTAAAAATATATGACTAAAATAAACAATATATTAATTTGATGGGTTTCAGAAAATAATTAATTGTATAATCTATAAATAATTCATATTTTTGCGAACCTAGTACAAATCGTGTGTTATTTCTTTTCCTGCGCATAGCTATTTAGTGATCTAACAAAGTTTTTTTTCACTATCAGACTGATGATGCAAGCATCAATAGGATTTTTTATACAAAATGAGAACACTACCTATGTACTATACTGGGACATTATGGAATTGCAAGGGTGATAATAATTTCAGTATTTTTTAATGAATAAATACGACCTGCGCCACCTTTGCTACTTTTTATAAGACCTTGATCACAAAACTCTGTCATTTTTAGAAGTTAAAAGCGTTTACCGTTTTCCTTAAAAGGTTTTTCCATTTCGTGTTTTCGCTCGTGCAATCACGTCACGATAAAAAATTAATATTAACTTGTATATAACAAATATTACTGGCATTATGAATGTACAAAATGCTAAGCTGTGTAAGAGATAGGAACTTAAATCAGCGTTGAATACTTTTCGTTATACTTTTATTACTTATAATTGAAATACACAGGGCAGATTGTTCCTTTTTCGTCTTTAAGATATAATCATGTTTCATCATTGTAGATTGATTTATTATTCAACAACCAATTACTTTATACTGTGAAATTTAAAACAAAAATAATTTCATTACATGAGATTTTTTGTTTTAATGTGATGAAAAGTATCCATCTCTGACATAATATAATTAGGCTGTTAACTATGTGGCAAATAAAAGATAAAAACGAAATAAGTGTAAAAAATGCGCTGTTCTATAAATAATTGAGAACTGTCAACTATTGTTCTCGATAGTTATGTATATTTCATTTTTGAGGCTCTTATAACATCGCATCGAATTATGTATTTGTAATAATTTTCGCGAATAGAAGCTCGTCACTGAAAGCATATCGAATTGACTCTTCCAGCTGCAATTTCCAATGAACAAAATAAAAGGTTTTACTTTTTTTAATTCTTGATTTTTCTTAAGTTCATCTGTCAGTTATATTTTAAATGAACCATTAATATATTGAATTAATTCATTAGAAAAGTATTTTATTACATTCTATACGGAGCTTAGACTTTAATTTCGTAACAGAACACTATATAGTTGTTAAGCAACCCAATTTAGAGCTGATTTGAAAGCTCTTATTTAACGTGTGCATATACGTACCCTACTGAAATTTATTTCCAGTTAAGCGCAATTATTACTAATATATATATATTACCCTGCATATTTTGTTTTCACTTGGCTTATTATTGTAAAAAAAGAACAATAAATCATATATTGTTGAAGTACGCTTGTTTTATTACCTGAAATAATAAACAACACATCCATTGCTGTTATGTATACTTATTTAATTGCCGAATTGGCAGATTTTTGAGATGATACAGTGTGCAACTATCACAGGTATATACATGGGTCGTGCATGTATCAAACTACACTACAGACACAATTCACTCTTATGCAGACCAGACTACCTATACAAAAAGTATATATCTTCCTAAAATATAATGATTTTTTACAAAATACAGTCGAATCTACTGGAGAGTTACTTGAATATATAATTATAATTTGTATTTTTTTTTCATTTATATCGTTCAAAAAATCGAAATATATATACGTTTTATAAAGAGCTTTTACAGAAGTGAATTAATCCATTACTTTTTGTACAGGCAGTTAAAAATAAGTGGGTTTTACAGTGAAGTTTTTTTATTATGCACATTTTATGCACCGTAAAACAATCTGATATTTTTCACTTTTTTATACAAATATTTTTTATTTAGATCACCAAAAGGAATGGCTAGTGATTCAGAGGCAACGCACTGTTACAATTATTAATTCGCCTTTGATTAGGTGCGTACAATGATTAGGTGACTGAATTTAAACATATATAATCTTCAGTGTGTTTGGTGTTAACGTTAGTACATTCATGTGTAATCGGATTAAGAAAACGTGACAAATTTCTTCGTAGAATGTCGTAGAATGTGTATAAATGCTCCGGCCAAGTAAGTAAAAACGTTTTACAATAATTTATACCTACTATCATTAAAATTCATAATATATATTATAGAATATTCTGAAAAAATTCATATAACTTCGATTATCATTTCCTGTATTCGTATAGACATATCTCGGCATGATTCATAATCATATTCGTATTCATCTATTTTTATATTAAAGTATCTTCTCTTATATTCTTTTCTTTAATTAAAAATCAGTTCTAGGCGCCTTAAAAACTATAATTTTATACACCGTTGAATTATGTACAAGTTATTATTTATATTACAGGATGCTTCGATAAATAGATAATTTTAATAAAAGTTAATGACTCGACTTATGTATATTTCATATGAGTCTGGACTGTATTAAATTAGTCGGGTTATTAGCTTAGTAAAACTGACATGGAATGTTGATATTGTGATCTTAAATGAAAAGTTACAAGAAAAAAAGATCGGAGATTTATCTATAATCAAATGCCAAAAAAGACCTGTATCTTTCTACTGCGTAAATAAAATCTTGGAGGAATCATCCTGCATTACATGTAATACCTATGAAGAATTAATTACACCATTTGAATAATACTACTTTTTACATACAATCGTGTGACATTTTCATATATCTTTGGTATGCGGTCGTCAATTTCCGTGTAAATATACAAACCTCCAAGACTCGTCGATGTTTTTAGCCTCAACCTAATTCGTGCGGACTTGATAAATTCCATAATTTTAAGACAATAGTAGCGACCTACATTGTGCATAAATTATGTCGTTTTCAAAATGATTCCATTTTTTCCTTGCTCACATACTAGTTTTTGTCTTCTTTTTACGGCAAGTAGATAAAAATATAGTGTTAAATGAGTTTTAAAAAGATATTTTAAACGTTAAATGGAAAAGATTTAAAAATTAACAAATGTTATTACAAAATATAAACATCTAATAGATTTTCTTCATTAGTAATCACTGGTATAAGACATTTATAAATATAACAATTGTACCAACAATCTCGTTATTTATCCATTGAGGCATCATTGTTGCTATGTTGTACAACAGAGGATTCTTTTTTGTTTAAAGTAGCTCCACACTAATTTTTTTCATTTCATTCAACTCGTTCGAGTTCCAATTGTTAATAATTGAACAAAAAACGTTCTGGTGCCTTACCAACAATCGAATGTAAATAATTGAACTTGAAACAGTTTTTAATGAATTGAAAAAAATCACAAGTGAGCTACAGTAAAGTCTGTACAGAAGGCTTAAATCGGAGCGCAGTTAGGCCCTTACTCACAAGCAACTATACATTTACTTTTAGATTATAAATATCTTATCTTGGTCGGTGAACACATAGTCGATGAATTGATTGATTGGGCCGATCGCTGATAAGGACATACCTCGTGAGGGTGGCGCTCTCACGAGATTTGGACCGAAAACCACAGCGAGATTACTGGACGTCATCTTGTTCAGATCGCACCTGTCCATTACCTGTTTCAATACATAATACCAATTTTAGTATGAATGTCGTAAATTTATTTTTATCATAGTGAGCTTTAGGCAACTTACCCTAGATAAGAATTGAACTATGTATTTTAGTAGTTGATAATTATCTTCGGGTAGCTTTTCAAGTATTAAGATTTTAACTCTTCTTGGACGTTCGTCTTTTGATAGAGCTGAAAGTACGGGAAAAAAATGTTCGTCAAGTATTTGCATTGTTGACAGTGACTTAACAAAATGATAATTCTTACTTTGGAATTGTGTGATTTCATCATACAGCTCGTACGTCATTAGCGGTTCTTCTAGCTCCCGAAGAAAGGTCTTTAAAAGAACCGCTGCTATATGCGCATCGCCTTGGAAATCAACAGGTAACCCTTGATTACATTTGCTCTGAAGTTCTTTGACTACCGCCACATTAGCGGATCTTCTAAATATGCCTTCAGTTTCCAACGCTGTAATTTAAAAATTAGTAAATAATGAGTGGCAGTATTCTCATTTTATTTTACGAGTGTCTTCTTCTTTTTTTTTTTTAACTAATCAAAGTGAAAACTGATTGTCCAATTATCTATTTTGAAGACGTTCAATCGCGATTTTTAATAGAGCGTTTCAGAGGGTTATTTTATAAATTACAAGCCTACCATCAGGTGTATCAAGGAACTCTACACATTGTCGTACTATAGGCGGTATAGGGTCTCCTCTGTTATTTTCTTTGATGAATTGAAGACTCGCTCCAAACTGTGTCGTTCCAACTGGAGTCGCTATTGAGCTCGGCGGTGGACTTGTTGGTAGATTTTTCTTGTTCTTCAACATTAGTTGTTCGTCATGTCTGCAATAAAATAATATCAACGAATATTATACCAATTTCGGTTGCAAAAATAAATTAATTTCAATCGAACTTGAACAAATAACATTCTCCCCTTAAGTAATAATACTCACTCTATCACTTGTTGTGGAATTATCAACTGGTCAAGGTTAATATACTGAGCCAATTCATCTAAATAATTGACATACATCATTTTCCGACCAAATTTAGCACTGAAAAGAGAAAGCACTTGATTAAGAAACGTATTAAGTAGACAATCATTTCTATATTTTATTTTTTCAAAGAATTTACTAGTTTGCATGAATATTATTTATAGCAACACTGGTATGAAGTAAGAGCTAAAATCGTTTCGTAAAAAAACTCGCTCTTCCACTTCATTTACATAAAAAAAAGTTCTTCAAGAAAAATGACCTTAGAATTTCGCGATGCTACGCCAGAATGCAGAGAAATACGCATTATAAACGTTACGAAGCTCAATATGTGAATTTAGAAAACTAACAACGAATCGTCTGCAGTTTGAACATTTTCCAAACCATATTGAATTGTTAACAATTTCTTAAGGAGCAATCAAGCTGCTCATTTTTTAAGTACATTTTCGCAGAAAAGAAATAAAACTGCTTATCAGTTCGCGTTTTATTTTTAAATCGCCATACACGCGCATCTCATTCTCGAGTAAGAGAGTGGCTCAAGTCGTGCTTGAATCTGAAAATCAAAGTATCATCTGAATTTTCTCGACGTCTGTCACCTATACCATACGAATGACTATCAGACAACTCATACAACCAGTCAGTTGAGCTTTCGTTAACTATTCCAAGTTCAAATAACCCTATCTTATAGTTTCTGCAGTAAAAATCACGAGTAATTCCCACCTGATGGCTGGCTTGAAGAGCTGCCAGACTATCCGGATGAAGTTGGTCGGGTGCACGAGATAGAGGGCCTTGAGGTTCTTCTTGTACTTGCGGTCAAAGGCCTTGTAAGCCTGCCAGAGCCAGGAGAGCGGCGGCTTGTTCTTGGAGGTAAGCCCATGGTGGAAGTAGACGAGGCTGTAGTCCTGCTCGACGAAGGTGTCAAGGGTGTGGGTGAGGTAACGTAGCAGTTTGGCGTGATTGAACGCCTCTTTGCCTACGGGCGGTAGCTTGCAAGCCGAGACGACGATGACCTTGCGACCGGCACTGTCGTCTCCTACTACCTCGACGATACCCAGCCGGGCTATATCGTGGTAGTCTTCCTCGTCGGCGAGCTCCGTGTCCAGGGCGGCCAAATCGTCCGCTGTAATTTTGTCAGTTATTCTCTTAACCATATGCAAATTTTTTCTGAACGAACGACAGGAAAACATTTCCAAACGGCTCTATATTATAAAACACGCACATTTTGAAATTCGTGACCGGCTCCTTCGATTTGGCCATCGTGACTCACTGCATTTCAAACTAGGACCCGGTACAAAACTCATTATGCAAGAGCGCGGCGCGGTTTTCGTCAATGATGCTTGAAATAAAGGAAAGATAAGCGTAGCAACACCGGAGAGTTTATGTAATTACGTAAAATAAATGAGAAAAGTTGCGCGAGTTTCCTCGTACAACAGCCGCACGATTTCCCGAAAAAAAAAGCAAACGAAGAATCGGAACAGCGCGACGATTTTCACTTTCGATCAGCCGTTCATCGATAATCTCTAAATTCGCCGTCGAGCAACGAAAGCCACCCGTAAAACCGAGCTCGCGAGCGCACTTTCTCGCAGTAAACACGGCCAATAAAACAAAGGCCAGATGAGCACGCGAGATTATTATCCAAACAAATTGCGCGGAAAGTAGGTATTACAATGAAATAAATTTAATGTATAAGGTAAAACGTACCAGTCTCGATGACGGGCGCATCGACGAGTTCCTTTTCGAAGTTCTCCTCTATGGTGCCGTCGCTTACCGGACTTTCCAAATACTCAATGCCCGAGCCTATCACACCCACTGTCAGGTCAAGTTTCTCCTCTAGAAGCTGCACAGCTGCGTGAGAGAAATTGCGCAATGCGCCGTTAGTAAACTTTTGACTTTAAACTTGTCTCTCTCTGTATACTCGAGAGAAAAGATTTTATTACGATATATATACAATATACGTACAAGCTGTCGAGGTCGCCTGGAGCTCCGTATCGTCGAACTCCAAATTTGGCTCGTAGTCGTGGAAGTCGGACAGACTTGGGTACGGGTCCTCAGATTCATTATTAACGGCTGTAACAACACAAACAAACGCTGACTATAAAATCATTCCATCAACCCAATAAATCCATCGTTAATATCACTGACACACAATCGTATATCGCAGTCGTCCTCGCGCGCGCAGTTGATTTTCCAAGAGTCACGGAGCTGCAGCAGCTCGTAAAGATAATTATATTCTCTTACTTTACCTCTGTCTTATCACGAGTGCGCGCAAGTTCGCGTGAAAGTTATACGGCGTCCTTTTTTGCGCGGACGTATTCGTGCGAAAATTCAAACGCGGTGCGCTTTCTTTCGCCTCGATTTCCCACACGCGCTTAGGTACTTATATTATGCATGATTCTTTGAACGTGCCGAAAATGCGCCACGTGCGTTTCCGTGTTATTCTCATCGACGATGACGTGTATTAATATTGCCCGGAGATGAAGAAATAACGCGTGTCAATAGGTCAGTCTTCTCAGCGGTGTCAGTAAAGTACCTAGAGCCGCGAGACCTGTGAAATTTTCAAGGCAAACAAGTGCGCTCGTTAACTTATTATATATAATTAGGTATATCGTATGGATTATTTATTCAGATACGGATAGCGTTTATGAGCTGCGTCTCTCCGAAAATGGTCAGAGAGCGAATCCCTTGACTACAGGGTAATAATAAAAACTCGTACACATAATGCAGGGATCGAATTGAATCTCTTTTAAAATGGGGAGTCCTCCTGCGCAGCTGCATATCTAATTTTAGCTAATTGAGAGCTACTGCAACCGGCAGCAGCCGACGGTCTATATACACATATCAGAGTCGGAGAAAAGAAGTACGTATACTCTTTTGTGATACTCACGTCATCCGGTGAAGAGAAGGACTGTAGCGCACGAAATCCTAAATCGACGCATATTACACCGAGTCATGCTATAAACGCACGCGAATTCGAAATAACGGCGCGATTGTCACTCCTATAAGGAGAGAAATTCCCAGAACGGATACTTGGAACAACTAATATATCGCAGCTGCAGCGAAAGCTCCTCTCCTACGTAAACTCTTCTCTACGAGTCTTACAATACAGCGTCAAAAAAGAGAAAAAAAAGAAGAAGAAGAAGAAGACCCGAACGGATGGCCCGCAAACGCGACACTAATCGATCAGCTCGTCGAATTGAAATTGTATTACATATATATAAGAGCGCTGTATGACGATCGGCACGCACGCAATATCTTTGCGTATAAAAGGCGAGGTATAGCGACGTACGTATACGTATACATGGTGGCTATGGTCAGGCAGCAGGTAAAGGTATATAACAATCACGACGAGTATAGGAGAGGAAAAATTGCGAGCCGCGTCTTGCATTCGTAACGAGAGGCGCGACGGTGGCAGTGGCTTCCGGCGATCGGCAGCGCACGTTCGCTAGTTCCTTCCTTCTTCCCTCTCTCACTCACTTGCTTGCGCTCTGTGGTCAGATGCAAGAGAAAGGATGTGGGTGCAAGGAGGAATCACGCTAGAAACATTGATGAGGGTGTGCGGGCCTTTTTTTTTCTTCTTCTTCTTTTTCTTCTTTTTACTTTTACTTTTCCAAAGGGAAGGAAGCGCGCGCATGCAGGAGCTTTGCCGTCTCGGAGGAGTGAATTATTATCGACGCGTTGGGTGTCTTTTTGGGAAACGTGCGGGGAAGATTTTTATTTTTTTTTTTTTGCTTCTATTTTTATCGTATATAGAGGCGTAAGCTTCGGTTTTGCTATGTGTATATAAGAAACGAATTGAGAAATTTCATGCTGTACGCCAATTACACATATAGATTGAAAGCCTTGTGTCGTGCGGTAATTTTTCGTTTCGTTCTGCTTTTAAACGCCATCACTTGCGAAAATTCAATTCCAAGTGCGAATATGCATGTTTATCGTCGTCCTATACTATTATCGGCCGCTTGTTGTATTATCACTTATTCGTGTGGCGCGCAGTTGAGATAAAAACGGGTTTGTAATGACGAGAGAGACTTATACTGTTCACTTTTTTTTTGTGGGACACATGCACTTGATTTATATCGTTTGTTTAGGCAAAGTTGTGAAAGGAAGGTTTCAAAAAAAATTTCATTGAACTAAGTACATTTTACAGCATTAAGGCACACGATAATATAGGAAAACGCGTTTCACACGTTATAATACGTGCACTCTTTTGTTGTGTTCTATCTAACTCGGGAATTTTTTTTTTTTTTCTCAAGATGATATACGACGAATGCTTGTTGATGTAGGGCATAATAATAAGGTCTCCCACTAGCATTCTACTCTATACAGGTACAATATGCCATTTCCGAGATACAGCCGCTTATAGCTATAGCACGTGTATATACAGGTGCCTCTATTTCTTTTATCGCGCGCGCGCGCGCGCCAGCCGCGGCGGTAGCGCAATTAAAATTGATTTTACATTAAAGCTAAAGTATGCGCCTCAAAAGATGTGTACTTGCAGTATATATGTATATCTATAACGTTCGCCGTTTGGCGGCTGCACTGAATTTATCGCTTCGAGAGAATATTGAACTGCGCTGCGGCAATTGCTTTCGATCGTGGGACATGTAATAAAAATCGTGCACTTGGGCATAAGAGCGCAGAGGCCGTGAAAAAAATACACGTTGATGTTTCCGTTTATATATTCGATTGATGCGCATATATATATATATATATATATATATATGCTTTGCATTCCGTCTATTTATAAAAATGAATGAGACGAGTTTGAGGATGTATATACATAGCTAGATATATTCAATGGTTTTTATCCGCGTTCCTTTCAACGTTGACTCTGAACGATTTTTTTTTTGGTTTGTTCATGGAATGTAGATGTGTCATTATGTTTCGAGAGACAAAGGTTCTGTCGTCGCACTGCTAAGCTTGTGAAAAGGTATATGTAGTGGGTATTTCAAAATCTCAGCTGACGTTTTTTTGGAGATCGTTGATAGTAGAGTTCTTTATGCATTGAGGAAATGTCAAACATAATAGTATTCAATTTTATCTTCTTTCATTGAACGCTATTTAGAATTATATTTCTAATAAATTATGGTACGTATTTTTTTTACTCCTCTGAGTATAGGTATGAAAAAGCTTATAAAGCGTAGGTGTGTTCCCATTATATTACAGATGCTAAATTGTGTTGCAAGTTTCTGTGGGAATGCCTGAGGAAACTTACGTCATATGCTCACGTTGATACAATAATTATCTAAGCAGTCTATCAAGATCAAAAGATTCGATACTATGGCTTACGCGTGTAGGCAGTACAACAACTATATAAAGTAATATGCATGCTGAATTATTGCTTGATCAAAGTTTGTAATATCGAATCAAGTATCAAAATTAATTTGTTCAATGAATCCCTTTTGAATGCAATACAAAACTACATAGAAAGTGTTAGTAATATTCTGAATACATTTGTCTATATGCTCATTATGTATGCTAAATAAATAAAAAAAAAAAAAAAAAGTATGCTAGAGATGGATTTGACTTGATAGTAGGATAATCAATATGACTGTTACACTGTAGTCACTTGAGAGTAACCAAAACAAATAGAATCACAAGGGTGGCCACAGCGGTATTCATTCATTCAATGTACTACGCATCGAATCCAAGCCGCTAAACAATATTATTCATTCAAGGCAAATCTTTTTCATGGCAACAGCAGCCATTGGACTCATAACCATTCAAAGCAAGCTTGTTATTCTCTAAGTCTCCCTCAAGCCCAAGCTCTTTCATTCAAACAATAGTCTACTACTATTCACCATTTACACTTCTGATTCAAGTCATCCACGTTGATACGCAAAAGTCAGACCTTCCAAGACTCACTTCCTCAAAGCCTACATCGTACTGCCAGCGTAATCATAGAAATGCCAAGCTAGTGAAACAATAATATTCACTGGCAGACAGATTGACTGAAGTACAGAGGAAAACTGCCAACGTACGTACATAGAGTAGACTAATCGAGGTGGACAACCGCGATTGCCAAACACAGAAAGCGCGAGGCGAAAAAGAAAATGTTCACTCTCACTCGCAACACAACATCCAGGTACACAATGGTCATCTCTCTCTCTCACTCTCCCACTTCCTCACCTGTCAAAACTTTCGCGGGACTAAGCGCAGGCTGATAATCGGCTTCCATCTCTCAAGGCGCGGGGCCAGCCCTTTGTTACCCTTCTCCTCTCTCTCTCTCTCTCTCTCTCTCTCTATCTTCTCGATAAAGACAGATGTGCAAAAAGAAAAACGGAGCAGCTCTTCACACCCACGCCTTTGACGACGCACGTTCGTACGGATGATGTATTGCGTATCTATAGCTGTCTATCCCTCGCTGCTGCTGCAGCAGTCGACGGCCGTTGCTGACGGCAGAACAGCGGCCAGCGTCATTGTCGTCGTCGACGTCGTCGTGCGCACTTATCACCTTTTTCCGCGAGAGGATTGTTGTCAGGAGAGCGAACAACAGCGCGCACTCCGCAGTCTATTATACTAAAGAGAGTTTATAAGCAGACACTGATCGCTTATCGGACGGCGGACGAAGAGAAAACGCGTCGTCGTACTTTCATCGAGTGTGCTACACTGCAGCAGCAGACAATGCGATGCAACAGCAGCGAAATCTACGCCGATGAGGAGTCGCGCCACAGCCGCGAGTCAACTCCCTTTTTCTTCTCTTTCTCGCCTGCGCGAGTAGTAGTGTACGTTATGGGCTGCTGCTGCTGGCCCCCTCTATGTTTCGCTCTCCCCTACTCGCTCTTATCGCTCCGTCTCTTTTCTTTCTCTATATACTCTTGCGCGTATGTTTATCGTGCCGGAACGAGTAGAGCACCGCCGATTCGGCGCCGAATGCGAGTTTTCCGTTGACTTCTTCGATTCGCGGTAAACTTCGCGGTGTGCTGCTCGTTATTGACCGTCGCGAGAGCGTTTCCTGACCGACGAATTTGCAGGTTTTGAATCACGCACGAGATTGGGTTTTTTGCTGCGGCAGATTTTTAGCGGATAAATTTGATGTGAAATATAATTATCCGATTGACTCGCGCCTTGGGAGTATGATTTATAATGACGTGTCGCGACTTTCCGAATTCGATGCTTATCTCTCTCTTTATCGTGAGTCAGAGGCTGCTTGAATTCGGTGACTCACGTGACTCACGTCTCACGTCTCACGTCCGTCTTATATGTGTGCCATATATTAGGAGCATAACTTCAAAACAAATTAATATAAGTATTAGCTCGAAAATGCACGATGATGCGCTGACGTAAAATCAACGCCGTTTTGAAAGTGCAAAGCGAATTTTCATTATCGGCGCTGTCATGGCTCAAAAATGTTCTTTGCTTATCAGCTCTTACGAAATGTACACCTCTAGATAAGGACTCGAAGAGGTTTTTCGAACTATAGTCTGTCAACTGGCTTATTTTTATCGACTCGAAAAAAAGAGCTTCCACATCATGACGGCACACAATGCGAGTGCGCTGAAGGTGTAGATACTTATTTATATTGTCTTGCAATTCCGGCGATATCACTCGGTGATATGCAGACGCCGGCGAAGCCAATTATATATTGTAAAAGTTTCGGATAAGATGAGCGTGCGGTAATCTAATCGAACGTGAATTACCCACCAGTCTGGAGATTAAAGTGAGGTTATATTTATAAAATATACAGGGGCGTCTAGTAATGGGAAGTAGACACGTCAAACCTCACTGCACACATGTTTGAAATGTAAACAAGGGCTTTCGTAATGTTAAATTTTCACGTTTAATCGAATTACTGTATTTTTTACTAATGATTTGTATTTTCTATTTACAGATATTCTTCAGAGTGAGACTAACGTATTTTGAAACTGCTCAAAGATGTCTGTGTTACAAAAATTAGTTTACTGGATGCTCGAAGTTGCCCTATTTGTGGCAACATGTTGGCTGTTTTTCTTATTCTTGTATCCATTGATGGTCTTCATCTTCATTAAAAAGTTATTTATAAAGAGTCATGACATAGAAAGAAAAGATGATGAGGTTACAGTGGGAATTTTCCATCCCTACTGTAATGCTGGTGCTGGAGGCGAAAGAGTTCTTTGGGCTGCTGTTAAGGCTCTTCAATCAAACTATAAAAATGTACATGTTTTTATTTACACCGGTGACTTGGATCATGATCGAGAAATGATTCTAGCGAATGTAGAAAAAGTTTTTGGCATGAAGCTGCAGCATAATATCAACATTGTTTATCTGCGTCGAAGAAAGTGGGTAGAAGCAAAGATGTACCCATTTTGTACTTTATTTGGACAAAGTATCGGCTCAATTTGGCTTGGTTTGGAAGCTCTTACGCTCTTTAAACCTGATATTTACATTGATACTATGGGTTATGCATTTACATATCCCATATTCAAATACATTGGAGGTTGCAAAGTTGCATCTTACACGCATTATCCAATAATTTCTACAGACATGTTGAATCATGTTTCACAAAGATCTGCATCTTTTAACAATCGACACATAATAGCCAGGAATCCTATTCTCACTAGAATGAAACTTGGCTATTACAAGGGTATTGCTTTCTTGTATGGATTAGCTGGTAAAACAGCTGACATTGTAATGGTTAACTCTTCTTGGACTAAAGATCACATTAATTCAATTTGGAAATGTCCTCAGCGTACTCATCTTTTGTATCCTCCATGTGATGTTGAGAAGCTCACGCAACTCCATCTTTTAAGTGATGCTGAGAAAAATAATGAAATTCGAATAGTGTCAGTCAGTCAATTTCGGCCTGAAAAAAATCATGCTCTAATGATAGAAGTCATGAGCAAGATTAAGCCACTAATTTCTGAAGAAGTGTGGAAAAAAGTGCACTTAGTACTTGTAGGTTCCTGCCGTAATGAAGATGACGAATCTTATGTAAAAGGGTTGAAAAGTACTGCTAAAAAGTTGGCTGTGAATGACAATGTTGAGTTTAAAGTAAACATTCCATATGCAGCGTTGATAACTGAAATGCGGAAAGGTACCATCGGTATTCATGCAATGTGGAATGAACATTTTGGGATAAGTGTTGTTGATGGCTTGGCTGCTGGACTAATTATGGTTGCTAATGCATCTGGAGGACCCAAGGCTGATATTATTGATACAAAAGACAAAACCAGAAACGGATTTTTAGCCAAAGATGCTGATGAATATACTAAAATTATAATTTCCATTATAAATATGACTGCTGAAGAAAGAGATGCAATAAAAAATGCTGCTAGAAAGTCTATCAATAGATTTTCAACTAAATGCTTTGAAAATGAATTTGTTAAAATTGTGGAACCATTTTTTAAATTAAAACAAAGATAATAAAGAAACCAATTTACTATCAATATTTGTAATAAAAAGATTTATAACTACAAATAAACTTTATATTTTAAAAACAATTTTTTGTTATCGAATACAAAATTTTCAATACTTTATTCAATAAAACTAATTTATATTGCTTTAAATAGTAAATCAATGCATCCTAAACCATTATTCTTTGTATCCCTATGTATACTTAAAAAATAATTTAACATGGAACTTTCCAAAATTATTTAAGAATTATTTTAATCAAGAATAATTGATCGATAATTGATAATACAAGTATTAAAGAGGCAAAATCATTGTTGAGCTTAATAATTTATTAAATTTCTTAAGCTTAGAAATATATAAAATTTTTGTAAAAATATAAAATATATACAATCGATTTACTGCATAGTTTTGTGGCACTTTGATAAAATACAAATGGATTGCCCATGAAAAATTCAATATGAAATTAGTCATTTTAAATAAGCTTTGTCATTTTTCGTAACGGTCATAGAATATAATAAAAGCAGTTTAACATTACATTCTCAAAATATCACGCTTTTGCACATATGTTAAACATAATTATGCATCTAGAAGGTTAAATATATACATCGATGCACTTGAGCATTAATAAAACATGTTCTTTTAAATTAATTAGACAATTCTTGATACTTTGGTATCATATAATCATCAGATATGGTGCCACTTGAGTATGGAATTTGCACTGCCTCTATTTCTTTTAAATTTGTACATGTAGCTCTTCTATCACCTACCCGCTTTGTTACTTTCTTTACCCATTCCGTAACCATCATTGGTGTAGAAATTTTTAATTCTGTACAAATATCTCGAATAAACCATGAACCTAAAAGTTATATGTTATTAACGTTAAGTTGATCATAAATGAGTTGAAAAATGTTAAAAATATTTACCTTCATGTTCATCTCTAAAGGATACAAATCCATTTAATGTAGCTTGAAAGAGACCAAAATGCTTATAAAATACAGGGCTTGTTGGACCATCTGTAACTAATCTTCCTGTGCTTTGTTCTGGACTTTTCTCCACCAAACCTGTAATAAAGTATGATTTATGATAATCATTGAATCGTAATTAATTATTTATTCATTATCATTACCTATCTGTTTTCCTTGACAGGATTGTAAGATGATAAACTTGAATACATTTTGTAAATTTTGGCAACAAAATTTATCCTTAATAGTATCAATGCTTATTTTTTTATCATCCGAAAAGACAACTTCACCTTAAATATATTTTGTAAAATTATATTATTTATTGGCTTTCCATTATCAAAAAAAAAATTTGCATATTTTTGTACCTTCTGACCCATGGCTCAATATGCACATAAAGATGCAACTATACTTGTTGTACGGTATTGTATTAAATGAATCTAAAAAATCAATCATTTGTCTTTTTGTTAAGTCTCTTTGTGGTTCAGCTATTTTAAAATTACAGCCTCTAAAAGTTTTCATCAAATTTTCTTCATCTGCATCAGACCCACGTCTGAACTTGTACTGTAAGTGAAATAATTCATGAATAACTTTTATTTTAATAATAAGAAAAATTCTATAGACATACTTTCTCTTTATCTTTAAAATTTTTTTGATTAATAATAATGCATAAGCTTTGATGAGTTTTTTCCCATGGTATCCCGTTTTTGTTAGAATTATTTTCATTTTGATTATATGTATTGTTGCTTGTAAATGGCATTGAATTGTCATTTATTAAAGTATTTGAGGAATCTTGTTGGTTCCTTTGAGTAGTTTTCCAATCTTCAAAATTGAAAGGCAAATCAACTATACTTTTCAAATCATCTATTAAATTATTTAAATTAGGTCTTTCTACAAATATAATTAAAAAAAATTAATTATGAGTAAACAGTGATATAAATTCGGTATGTATAATGCTATGGATTACCTTCATTGATTGAAATATAGTTTTGCTGCAGCCAATGTAAGATGTACAGTTCTAGCAATAATTTGTTATCATCCAACAGTACAGGTGAATCCAACCTTTTGTTGGCTTTAGTAATTAATTTACGTACTTGTTTTGTACACAAACTTTTGCACACAAAATATAGACTTTTAATGACTTTATTTAAATTTTCACTGACATTATGCACATCGTGTACAAATCTCACTTTCATAGCTTCAATTTCATTGTTATTAAAGCCTAATTTTTTGATTACTTTGATGTTACCAATAATGATTAAGGACTCCAACAATTTTTCTTCCCAGTTAAATTCATGTTTTAATTTACTGAAATAAATAGTTGGATCGTTTTGTAAAAATTTAATGAGTTGATGAATCTCTGTATTTTGGTTAGTAAATAAAAATATGATAGACACTATTTCCATCTCATCCAAACTGTTAGCATCTTGTACCATTTCCTGCAAAACATTTGGGTTGAATCTGTCTTTAGAAAAACGTACGACTTTATTCAATGATGCTGGTGTTGTAGAAATAGCATCGATTACTAATGACATTGTCACCTTATAAAATATTAATGCTCTGAAATCTGAAAATACATATACAAACAATAATTATTAAAAAGAACTATTATACATTTGTACGTATACTATAAACATAATATATTTCCAAAATAACCATTAAAATTCTTTATATTGATATTATATATATAATCAAAAGTTTGATGAATTTCGTAATATAGTTTATTATAAAAATCAACATTGTATACTCACAATAAAAAATGATCTAATGTAATAAATTTTACGGTTATGCGACACTTTCCAAAACAATATTTATATTTACAAAGTCATACTTCGAGTGGTTAATATGCCGTCAAGTTGTGTTGTTTTACATTTTTTGGTATGCTACTGTAATCTTTGTTTAATAGAGACTCATTACACTTTAATAATCGATAATACAAAAATATATGTGCACTATATTATATACAAAGCACGATAACAAAGGATAGGTATTTTTGCTTTTGCTCCTCCCGCACGTATTATTATCAGCTGATGAGACCGAAAATGGCGGAACTGGCGGCAAAATGTTGCAGTACAAATTCTTTCCAAACGACAGCTTTCTATGGAAGAAATCGTCGTTTTTCCTCAAGCATCGAAATAGAATAGACGTATAGCAATATTTGTTTAGTAGCTCGCACATTGTTAAAGCCTATCGAAAAACAGTAAAAAAGTTGAATCGATTGTTATATAATGAAATAATGAGACTTTTATAAATATATTTTACCGCGTAAAATTTCTATAGTCAAGTTGGTACCATTAATTGGAATGCTGTTCTCTGTTTACGATATATATTCAAAAAATGAGCGCTCGACTTTTGTTTTGATCACAATCACCACTCTCGAGTCTCGACCGTTGACAGAGCCCTTTGTTTCGCACGTATGCACTTGTTCAGTTTTAACAGGTCGCTGGTGCCGAACGGTCATGTAAGAGCTAACTCGATCCTATTGTACCTACAATTCTCTATACTTTGTTTAATTCGATCAGATAATAAATTTGAAAAATACTTCTATAACATTGAAGAAAAAAGCTTGAAGCACGCTGCACGATGTCTCATCCAAGTGCTCTTTATCATCGAATAATCATAAATAGGGATATTTATGACCAATACGAGCACCGCAACACGAGGACTTTTCCACGTTTCGTGAAAGGGATCGAAAAATTCACGAATGATTTTCACAAGGTATTTATATGCAATTACATCTTATTTTTTGTAAATTTCGTTTGATATTAATGATACAGTTTGTTGTTATATTAAAATCTAGAGTATTTCAAACGATCTCGAGGGAAATTTCGTTAGTTCGGCGCTGAGTGCTCACGTTGTCCTCTCGATGTGCGCCTATGGTGCCAAGGAAAAGACTGCCGAGGAAATGAAACGTGCTCTTTGTTTACCTACCAGCGTTTGCTGGGAAAGTTTTAGGTGCTTACTTAAAACAATAGATGTAAGTAGTATATGTATAGATGAAGAAGCGATGAAATCAGAGATTATTTTTTTAATGTTATTATTACTGATGAGTTTAGGATTCAAGTGAAATTGGGGTCGCAACTAAAATTCTAATTGACAAGAATATTGTTGTTAAAGATAGTTTCAAACAAGCTGTTGAATCATTTTTCTATTCGGAAATCACAGAAGTAGATTTTGTTAATGACAGTAGAAATATAATTAAAGACGTGAACAAATGGTGTTTAGAAAAGACACATCACAAAATAAGAGAGATAATATCACCAAAAGGTTTGTAATACATTAATTTTAATTTTGTATTAATCCATAACGGTACCTGCTAAATTATATAATATCCATATATTTGATGACAGAACCACTTGAACCTACGGCAAAATTGATGCTGTTAAACGTCATTTATTTTAAGGCTTATTGGCAAAACAAGTTTCAGCCAGCCTGTACATTTATGGATGAATTTCATATTGACGCAAAAAAAACAATACAGGTTCATATGATGCATCAACTGGAAAAAATGCATTTCAAAGAATTAAATGCTGTGGATGCTGAATGTGTTGGAATACCGTATAAGGTAAAATTAATTTAATTTTTTTTATTAAGTAATTTACCAATCTTATTTAAACAGATTTTAACGATTTGATTTTTTTTTGCAGAATTCCGATTTTGTATTTGTGATAATAAAGCCAAACAAAATCGATGGTCTGAAGTTTATTGAAAATAATCTAGAAAAGATAAATCTTAATTATCGAGAAGATTTCAAGATAGATAGTTTTAAAGACTATGGTAAAGGTCATACCCATACTAACAAGAACATTTTTTATGTAAATCTTAGTCTTCCAAAGTTTAAAATTGAAACTACTATAGATTTGGAAAAGAATCTCAAAAAAGTATGGTATAAAGATAGATAAATATCTTTAGAAGTAAATTCATTATTAATATCAATTGTAAATTTTTAGCTGGGTATGTCTACAATGTTTACTCATAGAGCAAATTTCAAAGATATATCTACTAAACCAGTGCTTGTTCCACGTTTGCACGTTCATGATGTTATTCAGAAAGCTTTCATTGTAGTTAATGAAGAAGGAACTGAGGCTGTAGCAATGACACGTAAGAGTTATTTAATGTAAAATAAATTGCTTATACATACATAGATATGTGTGCACTAATATAAATAATTGAATTAAATGGCAAAATTACTCTGATTTTGATAATTTTTTTTTGTTAATAGGATTAAATCAATGTGGTGGTGGTTCAATAGAAATTCGAGAATTTAAAGTTGACAGACCATTTCTGTACCGAATAGTTCACAAAAGTACCAATGTTACGCTTTTTAGTGGATGTGTTTCCAGACCAAAGTATTAATTACTTTAATTTTCGTACTAAATTTAGTTTTCAAGATACTGAGAATACTTAATTTATCTATAATTTATTGGTATGTATAATGATCAATGGATCATAATACTACCTTGGTCGCAAAAAGGCGAGTTATCTGTAGTTTAAGACTGTGAAGTTTAGTTATTGCAACTTGAATTCTTATTAAGGAAAAGGGGACTTCAAGAATTATTAAAAATGCAATAACTTTTACAGGTATATATACTTTTTAATATAAAAGCATTTATTAAAATTAGCGCAGTGATAGGCAACATAAGTAAAATGTTCGGCTATTCACGTCATGTTAGTAATAGTCTAGACAATTACATTTAGGATCTTACAATTACATTGTGACTGTGTATTCCTTAATCTGTACAAATCATACAGCATATTTTACTTGATTAATAAAATGATGGATCATTTATAAATATGTACATGTGTGTGCCCATTTAATGAAAAATAAAATCTATGTAATTTATTACTTTTCTAACATTTATTAATGTATATATTATCTAGTATTAAATTTGACGTTGATTTTTGTTGGGCAACAAATTTATATTCTATTCCACAAAAAGAAACTATTATGACTTTTATTTATTGGACTAGGTTTTATATCTATGAATTACATTATTACGAGACGATGTGATATCGTTCGTTGTAACGGAAACGATCGATAAATTTTCATATCAGATTTTCCATGATTAAATTCATTCTTACTTTTTATTAAGCGCCGGTGCTTTAAAAAAATTTTTTAATTAAAATTGATTAGACCAGTTATTATGTTGTAAATTATTGCTATTTAGCACTGTTACTGAGACTGACGATTACTTCAGTCCACTTGACACTTCGACATTGAATAGACATCGGACACACGATGCGCATCGCTTTAATTCCAGTTTATCACTGCTTTATTTAAAACTAAAGCTACGAATGTATACCCAAAGGAATGGCAGCGTGCTAAAATCAGTTTATTTAAAAAAAAATCTTTTGTCTTTTTTCAAATCAATTTTCGACAAGTTTCTTGTTTTTATCAATATAAAATACTTCATTTCAATTACATGATTCTCTTTTGTGATAAAAACAGAAAAATCTTGCTTTTTAAATCTTCATCAATTCACGATTTGCGTATAAAATTGACTATACAGTGACTTATATAATTACTCCTTACAACAATCAATATCTTTTGTTATTTTTTTCAATAACTATACCAGTCTCTCCGCAAACATAAAAATAGACTTTTGTTTTGTCAATTCACAGAATATACATATCACGCTTTTTTTCGTATCCATTCGTTATTCATCAAAAATATTTGTTCTCTTCTTAACGCTTACATTTTTACTCTCACTCCCTACTAATTACGAATTATAGAATATTTGCGTTTCTAATACCAAGATAAATTCTATTTTAAATACATGAACATTTAATCTCTAAATTCGGTTATCGAGAGCAACATTTGATTTTGATCTTTTGAATTGAATCATACGTAGTACCATTTGTTCAGCGACATATTCACAAACATTTCCCTTTCTTAAATCTAACTAAATCGGCTGGCGTTTAAAGTCTATTATCGTTCGACTTAGGTTTATAAAAATTCGTTTGTAGGTCGTTCGCAGTGCAAGACAAAAACAATATAAAAATTACTGCACATAAAATGTTTCCTTATTTTTTCAACAAAGAAATAAGAGATTTGGGAACGCAGAAAGCTCACAAAAAGGCGGGTCTGATTCTCTGTTTCCTTTATCATTTAAATCAATTCCGCAGTTTTCCGTGGGCGAGTGAGTTGCGGCGATGATGGTGTGTGAACACACGATGCGACTTCATATAGGCAATACTGTTTAAAATACTAAACGGAATACTTGGAGCCGCGCTTGTTCACAGGTGGCATTAATAGGCCTTTAGATAGCATCTGCGCTTCAAGGTCTCGATCTTCGTCTTGGTACCTGTAACATTTTAGAGCATTAGTGCACTATTTTATATGAAACGATGGTTCGAGAAAAATTAAGCTTTTAGATCAAACAATTAAACTTATTTCAGAATCGCGTACAAAATAGGTAGGAAAGCTTTTAAAAACGTTTCATTACAAAATGCAAAAACACACAATATATAACGTTCCATGAAAATCAAACAAAGAAATTCAAGCATTGCATCTAATTTTACTCCTTTTTTAGAATAATCGTCTTAGACATTCGCACACAAACTTGATAAAAATAGAAAAATGAATGTATACACTGCTGTGAAGTTAAATTTTTTTTCTTAATAAATATACTTCCTAAATTTTTTCATTTATTTATTTCATATTTATTTGTGACCTATTAAAAGTTGTATTGATCAATGATAAGCGCCGGCTTACCAGTAAGTTTTTCAAATGCACTGCGCAGAAGTGCAAAAGTAAGCGAAGCCGTGCGTATTCACTAACAATCCTCTGCCCGTTATGTTTTTTAACATGTTCTCAATGACACCTTTTTCTTTTGGTACTTCAGCGAGACATTGACATATGTAAATGTTTTTGATGATTGGGTATTATGTTTTGACAGTTATGATTCAACACAAAGCAGATGTACAATGAACTCCTACGACTGATCACAGTGATTTTCACTGTCCCTTTTTCAAATTTACTGTATCTATTTAAGTGAGGGGAGTATACTTGTGACGGAATCTGGCAAAAAAAGAAAATATAAACTTAATAATTTTATTTAATAAACTTAGTGCCAAAATTGCTAGAGATAAAAAGTGTAATTGAAAAGTGCAAACATATAGTTGAAAAAGTGAAATAGTTAAGAGTCACTGATATTTGTTTTCTTTAGTCGTACATATATTAAAAAATAGTAATACCTATAAAAAGAATCGTTTTGTACTGTATTTAAGTATACTCCCCCAAATGTTTTGCAGTAATAGACTTTCACTAGAAAAGCTTAGACTTTGTACAAATGAGAAAGAAATTTTTTACGAAAGCAGTAACGGTGTATTTATTTTGTGAATCACTAAGTTTCTATATTATTTGTATAAAAATATATTTTTATATATATAACATTTCTTTAATTTTTTAATAAGCTCATAGATATTTCTTTTATAAATTATCCTTATCACATTTTTTTCCCATAAAAGTATTTGATTGGCTTTAACCGGATAAAGGCATGATTTATACACATTCACCTTAATATTGTACAAAAACTTCTTATTCAATATAAAGGGAAGTGAGCTACTCTGGCACTTGTTTTTCCTGATTACTTTAACACGGTGCATAAATCTATCGTGCACTTACTTTATATGCTAATAAATCACATTGTTAAGCAAGCAGTCTCAAGCCAACTTCGTTCTTATAAAAAAAGTTTTGTAAAAATATAATAATCTTTTATCATATAAAAAAAATATTGCAATAATTAAGAATGTATATAGCTTTAAAATGAAAGCAACGAAAGAGCATAAGCAAAGCATACAGTAAAAAAAGCCATGCATGAATAAAAAATTTGCATTCAAAACATCATAGCAGTGCTGTAAAATAATTTTTGTTATGTTTCGTAATGTCAAGACAATCATGATCTCAATTACTAAATAATACTGTTTAACAGTCATTTGATCGAAACAGTTGCAAAAGGAGATGTTTTTTTTTAAAAACATGTGTTCTCTCGAATGTATATAAAACTAATTAAAAAATTCTATGTCATCTTATTTTTAATATAGAAGATGCCATGATAATTTACAGCACCACCGATGGGTTGTTAGATAAAGTAGAAGATAGACTCTTTGTGAGATGAGATAAAGAATTCGGTTAGAAAAGAAGAAAGCGTGTACGCGACTAGAATCGCCAAAAGAATGTAGGTGTAGGAGACGTGCGAATTCCCCTGCATATCTGAGGAATCCGCAGAGGTCAGAGTAGTGGGTGCAATGAGTGTCGGGCACGAGGGTCTACGCCACCTTTGTCGCTCCTCTTCCAATAGAGCTATCAGCGAGTCGCGCTTAGCTACGATCTCTAACATTTCCGTTAGGATCTCCCCTTCTTTCTTTACATCAGCGCTCGTTTTCTTCTCATCTGAAAAGGAGAACAATTGTTCTATTAGCAAAATTTAGAACAAATATATGAAGCAATTTTCTATTCATTAGAAATATTGTACTAATAGTTGTTCATGCGTTCTACTAACCGTCATCAGCTAATCTTTCGCGAAGTTCTTGCTGCAATCTATCATGTCGATCTTCGAGTTGCACTTCTTGGGCTCTCACTAACAACTCTTTCTCGTATCTGCGGAGTTCCGTCCTCTCTCGCATTAGATCAAACCATTCGCGCAGTAAGTCTGCTTCCTCTCGATCAGAACATTCTAAAAATTAAAACAAAAATTATCATATCAAATTATCAAAGACTACGTATTTGTCCTGCAATAAATACTTTTGTAGATAAACAATATTTGTACCTCCTTCTCCCCTCAAAGCTTTTTCAACGCTGACTCCTCGGCTCTCGAGTTCTCTCTGCTTCACTTCTGTTTCCTCGAGCTTTCTCTGAATCTCCTGAGCCATCCTTAACCTACACAATTATACAAGTTAGTTTAAGACACGAATTGGATTGCACGGATTAACGGTAAATACATTATTTCATATAAATACGAACCTCTTAAGCTGTGCTTGTCTGGCGATGCGCTTGGCAGTTTTAACTTTCCGCGGAATACTATTGCACGAGCCGTCGGCCGTATTTGAAGTTTTGTTTAGTTGCGAGATAGACAGTGCCGCTGTCTTCGAATCTTCGTCGGACAGGCTGTCGTCTGTTTGAAGGACATATACATCTATTAAATTCGCAAAAGTAAGATATTGTTAATAATCTTGTAAGCTGCGTTTTCCTGCTCTTAATTCTAAAGAAGATAGACCGATTCCCATACCACTTCTATACTGAGAGTTTGACTCACCTTTTATGGACTGTTAATATAGCAGCTAATCGAACGTGTTAGTTAACAAAAATGATAAACACGAAGTACACAAAAAATCTTACCAGAAACATTAGTGGGCATTATGTAGTTAATCGGTGGCGGTGGTACTGGCGGTGGACTTTCGATGAAGAAGCTACCGACGTTCAACATTCCCTCGCAGACACTCTTCGGCCTCTTGTCGAACTGCGGATTCAATTTGTCGAGCTGCAATCATACGAAACGATCAATTGTCTGTCGTGATTCGCAATAGATCACATTGGCTTTCTTTGTCACTACAAGGTCAACTATAGATAACGTCGTAAACGTTCGGAAACGGTGTAGTGAGAAAGGACCGTGAACAATTCAAACTCAACTATAGTTAAAAAAAGGGATTAGGTTCGTTTTGTTAGAGAAAACTTGTAAAACAAACTAATACCTAACGTGAACGTGCCTTAAATTTTTCTGGTTCTCATTTTTTTTTTTTTTTTTTTAATTGAATCAAGTTATATACATATATTTGTAAGCGAAATGGCTTATAATTGTCACCAGAAAAATTTACGGGTACTAAGTATTGTATTCAGGGTAAACTTTCAGCACACACAAAATAAAAATCAATTATAAGAAGCATCAAATTAAAATAAGCATTAACAAGGATCGAACCAAACAAAAGAAGCGTTAATAGTCTTTCGTCGTGTGGTCTGCCATTTTTTAAAACAAAAATCACAGTAATTTATAAGTATTAAAATTGATTGTCTGTAATATATTACATGTATAAAAATAATATTATTGTTGTTACTTTTTGGCTGTTGCTCGTTTTTGTTTGCGCTTAAGTAGCTGCATTGTATATAAATAAAATTAATTGAACAAAGGTTGCCTGTGTGAATTGGTAATTAAATATTTAAGATCAGTATGTTTGTAGGCATGGTAGTGCAAAATTTGTTACACACGACAAAATTAAAGCCTAAACGAAAAAATACCTGCAATTAAAAACTAGCGAATTGAAGTATACTGGAGCAAATAATAGATAAAGTGTTCAACGACTACGTATTATAAATTGCTTACATCTGACCCATCCGAATACGATTTAAACAACTGAAACACGTTAAAATAAGTTAAAACGTAATTTCGGAATTCAAACAGCCTCTCCTCGGTGGAAAAAAAAATGAAAAAATATGTTCTATGTCTCATTTTTTTGACGTTCCGCCCTGGTGAATTTGACGTTTTACGTGCAAAGCGAGTGCCTAGAACAAGCGCTGTAGAGTTCTATGACAAGATAGAAACTGAGCTTCTTCACTATTATCTATTCGAATTTAATTGATAAGAGCAATATCTTACTGCTTTTACAATTTCTTTCTCGGTGTCATAGAATTTTAGCATCTTTTAAACACAATAATATAACGCCTTTCATTCAACGGAGGATGTCCATTAGATTGCGCACCTTCCGTCAATTGAAGATGCCTAATTTGAATTAAAATATTTTTATCAAGCTTTAGGAATAATAAATATTTTTATTCAAAGGTGTTCTCAATCCATTTAGCATCCTCCCTATACTTTCCTCATATCATCACCAGGGCGGCCACGATCACCCGCTCTCTCTTTACTCACCTTTCCCTTCTCCTTAGACTTGGGTGTTAGCCGGAACATGGAAAGCTTGTTGTTGCTCCCGTCTTTTCCTGGAGGTGACAATGAATCTTTCTTTTTGAAAAAATCTGAGACCGCCTGAATAATACTCTTCCTCCTCTCTGGATCCTTAGGCTTCTTCGACTTATCTCTCTTCTGCACCTCCTCCTTAGGCGAATCCGATGAGCCGAGCAACTCGTCGAGGCTCTTGGCAGTTACGGAGGTTTCCTGACCTGAAGACGAGCTGTTGGCACGTCGAGCCGCCATCGCCTTGACGTTATCGGTGCTCTTGCTCGTCTGCAGTTTGTTGTGTAGACCCGAGGGGGATTTGTGCAGGCCGAAGCTGTATCGTTTGGTAACCGACTTGGCGGGCGTATCGTCGTCTGTTTCAGACTTGAGCTGTCGTCGCGCAACTTTCATGCGCAGTTCCTTGATACGATCCTCTGGACTCAAGCCCAAGTCCTCGTCACTTTTGAGTCGTGCGCGCTCTCGAGCATCTTGTCGAGCTTTTTCCGCTGTTTTGCGCGCTTCCTCGTGCTTGAGACGCGGAGGAGCTATAGGAGTCTTGAAGTCGATCTCAGCGCGGGACTCCGGATTCGTGGCACTGCTGGCTTTAGAAGGAGTCGTGAAGACGGAATCGTCGAGCTGCTGGGCGGATTGGTTGAAGACTGAATCATCCATGATCGTCGCGCGAAAGATGGACAGCGGTCGCTCACCGTTCGTTTGGCCTTTGATTTAGAATTTTATAAAAGAGTTTTAAAACATTGTAAAATTCAAAATATTTGAAATAGACAAGTTTCACAGTCTTCATTCATTCGCTTATTTTATTTAGCTTCACATTTACACAATCCTCACATGCACAAAAATCCTCTCTTACCCTATACACATTCACACCAACACACTTACATAAAAACATACAGGCGTACTCTTACAACATCATCTCTTAATCTCATTATACGGAATACTTTTTTTTTTCAATGAAGCTACAAGATTTGTTTCCATATAGAAGAAATAAACTTTAACTTCAGTTTCAACGCATTACGCCATTCTTCACAAAACATCGCAAACACTTTCAATTATTCCATTCAAAACAGCAGAAGCCTTTTTCACAGCCAACTCTCACAACGTTCCAAATACTCTCCAAAATACCTTGGCTCCTGATCTCTCCAACTCCCTTTGCCGGACTGTTTTGAGGTGTGCCATCGCCGATAGAAGCTGGCACGAAATTAGTTGGTGTCTCGGGTGGCCTCATGGGTGGACTCTTGGTTAGTCCGGTAAACGAAGCAGTTCTGGCCGCGCGTTTCGCTTTCTTCTCAGCGGACTTCAGCTTGTGAGCCTCAAGTTTATCCATCAACAAGTCCTGTATGAGACTCTTCTGCTTGGTCCTTTCGCGAGTCAACTCCTCCAGTTTTCGGGATGTAGCAGGGGAGTTGAGACCGTTACCTAAGTCAGCTGTGGCCTCCTGACACTTTATTTCCTCGGCAATCATCTCGGCGGTGCGGGTCTGCAGCGTGGAAGGCTTCGAGCTCTTGCGTTTGGATTTGCGGATGTCGATAGAGTCCTTAGCGTTGCTGAACTCAGCGATGCGGGATTGTAGGCGTTTCACATACTCGAGATAATCGGGATTGTTGGAGTCGTCGTGAGATTTGTTGATGAGTTCAAACGTTGGAGCTGTAGTAATTCATAAATAAATTATATTATTAGTTTGCGGCAAAATAAGACTACTCACTGGAGTTTCATCGATAGCAAAATTCGTACCAGGTTCGGGTGTTTTGGTGTTCTCGCTCGTAGTCGTATCCTCGTCTTTGGCACAACTCACAATGCCTCCACCCGTGGGATTATTCGGACTGGCCAATACAGTGACCACCTCGCTGGTGGTCGTATCTTCCGCCGGCTCGACGATCAACAAGCTGTCCTCCTCCATCGAAAGACTCATCAGATCCTTGTTCACAGCCTCGAGCGCGTGATCGTCCTTCTCGCAGTCGGTGATTTTGATCTGACAGACCATGTTTCCATTTCCATTGACAACGTGACCGTTTTGATTGTGCCTCAGCCTGTCGCGAACGTCGTCCATCGTGATTGGCGCGAATTCGATAACGTTGTCCTCGCAACAAGGTGTCTGCGCGTCCGAAGCATCGTCGTACTCCAGCTCGCTTTTAGCGATCGGCGCGTTGCTGTTGCCGGATGTAGATTTGACGGGCGTTTGCGGCGCCTTGAAGTTCACGAACTCGATGTAACCGCGGTTTTTCGGCCTCGACACCTCCTTCAGGCTGTCCTCGTCCAGCAGGCTCTCGTTGTCCGTGTCCATGAAACCGATGTCTTCCTCCCCGTTTGCAAGCATCTTCGAAGCGATAGTGCTGGGGTACTGCGTGTTCGTCCTGTCGGCGTTCATCTCCTCCTGGGAGTAGTCCAACTCCACGTCCGTCATATCCTCGCCATTGGCCATCCTGGCGAGCATGCGGTCGTTGGAGGGTCGCTTGCCCTTGCCTTGGAACTCAGGGTTCATGTCGTATTCGACGTCGCGCAGATCTTCGGAAACAAGGTCGTCGCCGTCGCGCGCCCACTCGGAGAATTCGGTCTCGGTGTAGGCGGCGGTCGTCACGTCGTTCTCCTCGGAGTCGTCGTTCTTGCTGGAGGCGCGCGACGTCGTCGTCGGACTCAGGCTACCTCTGCGCTCGTCCTGAAGCTGCAGCTGCTTGAGACTGGTGTTGACGGACTCGAGCTCTTTCAGCGATGGTGGCAAAATGAGAGGCGCGGTTGGTGGCGGCGAAGGTGGATGAGAGGGTGGTCGGTTGGGGTCTTCGAGGAGGTACGAACACTCGATGGAGTCGGGCTCGAAGGTCATTCCGTCCTCGTGGTGTTTCTCGACCTGCGCGTCAAGCAGCAGATCACCCTCGGTGCTGTGGATCTGAAGTCTCGGAGGCGAGAGAGGAATCGTTGGCTTGAGCTTATTCGCTTGATCTTCCTTTTCGCCGTCGCTCGTGGACAACGAGTCGCTATCCAACTCGTCGGAGTTCTCGCTGGAGGTGTCGCTGCTGTTGATATCATCCTCTCCGCCGAGAGTCCGCGCGAGCTTTTCCGGTTGTTCGCTCTCTTGCTTCGTCTTCTCCCAGTCAATCTCGGGTACGATTATCGAGGTCTCGTGCAGCGGGCTTCGCGGTCTCATTTCGAGGTCGTTTTGATTGCTCTGCGCAGTATCGCCGTTCTGATAGGGCACATCTTCGATGGTTCTCGTCTCGACGGTCGGTGTGGGCGTCTCGATTTTCAGGGACGTTATATCGGGTTCTTTGGGCGGTTCGGATGGATCCGTAGGCGAGGGCTTCTCCTCGATTATTGCGGGCTTGGACGGCAGCGGTTTTGCGACTTCGAGGTCTTTAAGATTGCTTGTTTCCTTTATTAGATCTGGTAGTTGGACGTTTTTGACGTTGAGGTTTGCTGAATGAGAAATTGAAAAGTTTAATTTTGACACAGAAACATCTAAAGAAAGCTATCAAGTTTAACCTCGGGAAACTTACCGGCAGTGGAGTCTAAACTTGGAGCAGCCTTCCTATCGAATGGAAAGGCCTTGACGGGCGACGAGGAGCCGAAAAGCGCCGATGGCGACAGCGGCGAGATCGCCGGCTGGTTTCCTCCGGTACTTCCGGTCCTCAATTTGTTCTGTCCCTGGAGAAAAGCCTGCATCGTAGGACTGGGCTCTGGTGCAGGGTTCAGAAGCTTCTGGTGCTGGGATATAGCGTCGCTGAGGTTCCTCAACCGCGTGTCGACGTTCGACGTCGATCCGGACTTCATGACCGAGCCACCGAGACCCGAGCCTCCCAAGAGGTATCGTTTCTTTAGCTCGAGGGAGAGCTTCGAGGCGATGCCTTCGGTCGAGTGCGTTCGGTTCAGCAGATAGTCGCCTTTACGCGGATTGATAAGCGGAGTAGAGGTGATGATCCTGGAGTTTTGAGTGATGCTCGTGAGGTTCGAGTTGAGCTCGTTGCTCGGCTCACGGTTCGTCACGTTGTTCTTGGTGTTGCTCGGTCGTTCGTTAAGGGCGTTCAGCTTTGACGTCTGCTGTTGTTGCTTCTGTAATTATACGTACAATTTTTCAATTCGTTTTCAAACTCTATACAAAAACTTGAGCAAAAGAATTAAAAGTTATTAACGTACCGTATGCTGCTTCTTATTGCTGTTCTCGTTGTTCTTGGCGACGTTGCCGTTGACGGAGGACACTCCTGCGGGCCACAGGACCTTGCTCTTGACCTGGACCTTTTTCGGCTCGGCGTAATCACCTCTGGTCTTCCTGACGAACGTGTCATTGATGTGAGGCATGTCGTGCTGCGTCGGCGTCGTGCCATCGTGCTCGAACTCCGAGTCGGTTGAGATCTCCGTTGCCGAGTTTTCCTCGCTCTCCTCCGATGACTCCTCGTCCGATGCGATCTGCAGTGTAGAAGAAACGAGTTGAAGAGACGTTTTTGTTTTTGTTTTTTCGGTATAGTGGGCTGCTTTGCGAGGTCTTACGACTCTCTGAATCTCTGGTTGATTTTCAAGAGTAAATACGTGTGAGAGATTCAGAGAGTCTACTCAGTAGACCAAGGGATTAATGTTTTTAACGTAGCATTCAGTTTTATTGGATTAGTTGAAGTAAAATTTCCAAGTGGGGAAGAAACAGGTAGTTTGATTTCATCATCAATACCTACGCTCTTCGTTATTGTAATTATTTTTTTAGATTTTGATAATTTGCTGCGATAGCGTATTAAAATCGCCGATATACAAACAATCGTCGCACCCGTATACAATATACAATTGAATCAAATCGCTTGGCTATGATAAGAAATACAAGTGAATATATTTCAAAATTTGGCGAATGTTCAAAGCGATAATAAGTGAGAACTGATTTGATAATGTGCAGAAAATAAGCAAAATCTTAATCGATTGAGATATTGAAAATGTAGCCCGTGCGATGAGAAATAAATTTTATGGATTCGTGAGAAATATCATTAGCAGTCGATTGTGAAAGCTTCGTGTGAATGTGAACAAAAGATAATAACAAATCATAAAAATATACACGTATAAATTATTCACCACATTTATGTCAAACAAAATCGACACTTATTGTCATTGAAACAAAGTATATCACAGCGTTTGTTAAGAACAGGTTCAGTGCTTCGATGTATACCGAAATTTGATGATATATGATGAGGGTGTGACACTCATTGTTTAACTAGAATGTTTTTAATGATAGCTGTGTCCGGTACATCCCGTAGTCCGCACAACTAAGCAGTTTATCGCGTAAAAGAACGACGTTAAGATTGTTATTGAACACTTTTAGAGAGCGGAAAACGAGTTAGAAATAAAGACGTTATGAAGTTTTTACTCTGTTTTTTTCTGTCTGGAAGGCAGTTTTCATCTCCGCGTGATTTTGTATGACGTTCGTCGATGGTCTCGACGACGAACATTACCGGAGATACACGTGCTGATCGAATATCATCGAAAAAAATGTTGAAGTTCGGTAATGCTCGCCTTCGAGGTGCTAAAAACATTAATAAAGTCATGGCTGGTGGTAATAGAATGATGTACGATTACATGATGTAAAAAATTGCCAATTGTGAGAGCTGAAGCACTTTAAACAAACACATACGAGTATTAATTCAGTTTGAGTGACTGTTAGAATCATAATTCGAAGATTAGTTCACACGTCATTCGTAAATACAATATGTCCTTTACCTTATATCGACATGATCTCTTTCTCTTTCTCTTTCCGAACGGGGGGCTCGTTCGTGTATTCACGAACGTGTTTTTATCTTTCTCGATAATCGATAATGTAATAATGACAAATAAATGCAATGGAATGTGGGACAAATTCGCTAATCACCATCAGCCATAAATTTTTAACCTTTTCATTTTTTTTCGTGTTTTTCTTTGACCTTTATTTAAATAAAATCTCACACAGTCTCTCAGGAGTAAAGTTAATAATAAAGTAAACAATGTCATTTTTTTTCGATAAAAAGAATATACCATCGTCGATTGACGTTCGCACTGGTAATATAACAACACACGCATACTCGCTGCTCTCACCGGTATACAATACAACATGATATCACGTCCCGTACTCTGCGGCATGTTTTCTAAATTTTTTTAAGTGAATCTCTAAAGCTCTCGAAAGCTAATATCTATTTTCTAATTTCAATGCAATGACTAGAACTCATTATATGTCACTGATACTTCACCGTATTGCGAATCGCCTTGTAAAACGTGTAACATACCTATAGACATACCTAGACATATGCTCTAACTATTAATATGATGATGAATTACGTTAGAACTCACTGGGACGATCCCGGTACTTTCAGTCTATCCTCGAAGCAGTCTAAAAATCACCGGTTCTCTTAAAAATACCGCCCTCTTCACTAAAAAAATTCAGAGAAACCACCCCTCAGAGTATACCACTCTTGCACTCATCACGATATGACGCACTTATCCTTCTTGGCCCGCGCGTTGTCCACGCTCTTGAACGAGCCGTGGGCGTCGGACTTTTTGCCGAGGAGTCCGTTTTTCTTTCTCGCGGGCAGCGGCGAGCTGAGCGTCGACTTGGAGAGCGGTGACTCGGAGCCCGAGTGCTTTCGCAACCTCGTGCTCAGAGTCTTCGTCAGATCGAGCTTGCGCGCGGGTGGTGTCGGGGAGGATGGTTGCGATAGAGAGGGTAGGTTCTCTTGGGAGGATCTTTGACGAGCTGGAGCTTTTGGGGTGGTGTTCTCAGTCGAGGTGACGTAGGCGCTGAGACGCTGCGGTTTGATGTCGGTTACGCGGACGGGCAGAAGCTCTTGCTCTTTGACTATAATTTTTTTGATAGAGAGCTTTTGGGGAAGGATGATCGTGGATACGGGACGTTTGGAGGAGCCGTGGGGTTTTGGTGGCAGTGGTGGAGCTCTTGGCACGACGACCTCGGAGTCTATGACGATTTCGGAGATTTCCTCGATGGGGTTACCGTTGAGCTTTGTGTGATCTTTAGGAGCTTCGATTTCTAAAGACGGTGACTCTTCTAGAGGTCGGGCATTATTTTCTTCGTGGTTAATGTTTAATCGCTCGTCAAACAGTTTCTTTTCTTCTTCTAAGGTAATCAAGTCCACATCTATTTCGGGTATTAAATCTACCGGATAACCGTTATTTGTTTTACCGTTACTATTCAATTCTTCGTTGATGACATTAGTGGTATTATTATTGATTAGTTTATTTTTACCAGTCTCTCCAGTCTCGTGATCCTTTAATCGTTCATTAAGTAAAATGCTTTCGTCCTTAGGACTCTCAACTTCGGTTATCACACTGTTATTGAACAGATCTATTTCGATATTCGACAGAGGTTCGCTTATATTTACGGACTCTAAGAGTTCCAAGTTGCTCTTGTTCTGACGCTCGATCTCGTTGAATTCTCGCTCGATCTCGTCTATTTCCAAATCGTCGCCATTGAGACTCTCCAGAATATCTATCTCAAGGTTATCATCTTGAGGAGCTTTCTTCTTCACTTTCTCAATTTGTGGCAATCCATTCTCTTTCTCTGCTTTGATGTCGGCGCTGGTTCTTCTCTCGAAACTACCTCCGCTAAAGTACTTGAGCATGTCTTTCTTGTCGACTTTATCCGATACCTTTGACTTCATCTGCAGTTGTACAACTTTAACATCGGGATTTTCTTCAGATTCGCCCTCCGTAACCGATTCCTGTTTCTTCAAAACCTTCTTCTCCTTCTCCGCCTTACCTTTTTTCATCTTCATATCGAAATACTTGCTCATATGTTTCTTAGCCGTTTCGGGTGCCAGAGGCTTGAGTGCTTCCTTTGCTTCAGCCTCGGCCTTGTTCTTCGCTTTCCTCTGCCTCAGCTCGAGAATCAAATTATCGAAAGACGTTGGGCTTTCTGACGCCGGTTCTTGTCGCACCGGCGACTTCTCCTTTGGAACTACTAGCTTCGCTGTTTCTATCAGCTTACTATCTGGCGGCCTCTCGGTTGTAGGTGTTGGTGCAGTGACCATTAGCACAGGCTGGGCCAACATTGATTCCGGTTTATTCAGTACTTCTTCCACCTCGAGCCAGGAATTGTCTGGCGAAGCTATCCTCACCGTCAGCGATTTCTCAGAGGCATCCTCGTCCTTCATAGACAGATCCTCTAACGAAGCGAAGGACTGAGCGTCGGATAGTATAGACGATCGCGACGAGTTTCTGCTGAGCTTCGGTGAGGACGTGATGAGATCAGGTAGATTGATGTTACCATTGCTATTGTTGTGGTTGTTGCTTAGAGCCCCTATTACCTCGAGACTCTTCTGACTTCCAGACTCGCTCTCATACATGGGTATCGCATCAGGCAATTGATTAAGGCTAGGACTAGGACTAGGAGCACCATTCTCTACCTTAACAGCAGGCATATCAGTGGGTTCCGTAATTTCAATTTGAGTGATCAAACATTCTGCAGGCGTTTCGCTCTCGAAATCGACGCTCGCGATGCCGTTCGTTTCGTGATTATTGCTACCCGGATCTACGCTTGGTTTTTCGGAAATTATGGACGGAGATGCGTCTTCCACGACTACACTGTTATTATGATTATTAATATCATGACCGTGATCGGTATTATGTGTAGAGGTTTGAGAGTGTTTCACCTCGGTCTCGGAGCCGGTCTCGGTATCACTGCAGCGCGGCGGCACCTGCAGCCAGACCTCCTTCTTGCGCAGCTCCCGAGCTCGAACGTCCTCCTCGTCCTCTGTCGCTGTCTGGCTCTCCTCCTCTGCAAAGTATAAACAGTGATTTTCGGTACAATGTGCACACATAATCATCGAGTTGTTTTGAAAATTCGGATGATTCAATCAACGTATGCTAATAAAAACCACAAGATAAAATATAAACATAATAGAAAGAATGTTAAAATACTTTACCTGTACTCGTATACTCGTCGCTAGAATCTTCGTACTCGTTGCTTCCCGTGTCGGAGTGAGCTGCGGCAGGATGGGGATGTGAGTATCGGAGAGTCCAATTTTTCGCAAGCTCTAGCGTTCCCTCCGTCGTCAGAGGCTGATCGATAGCCTCCTCAAAGACTTCGTTATCGTCATCTGAATCGCTGTAAAAGAAAGCACGACTTTGTAGCCTACAGATTTCATGCACGATACGGCAAGTATATTAGGACATCGATTGAAAATTCAAGACTTGCAGATTTACTGACACGAATAGAGCTCTTGCAGGTAATCATATTTTTATTCCAAAGATCACCTGCGATATTGCATTTCTTCGAAGCCAAGTTTATCGTGAATATCGAAAGCAAGAAATAATTATTACAAAGTTTAAACAGAATTAAAAGTTTGGAATTTCAAAAATATAATATAAACGAGTAAAATTCTCTCATGCTTGAGAGATAAATATTTCTCTCAGCTTAATTAAAATACTTCCTTTTTTCACGTCCGATGTGACGTGCAATATTTCACGATTACATCTGCATGAAAAAAAACTGCATGAACATACCTCATCTCGGAGATGTCATCGCTGGAGCCCATCTCGGCGGCCGAGGGTCCGAAATTGCGGTCCGTCCATTCGTCCTCGTCCATTATACTCTGAGCTTCCTCCGCGTCCGATATGCCTGCGAGATTTTCGAACTCTATGCGCTCGGGTGTCTGACCGCGATCGAGCAGGTCCAGTCCCGAGATGCCCTCTAATGATATTTTAGCCTAAAAGATGCATAAAAAGTAGTTTGGTTAAAAATTTTAACTAAAAGTATATTCTGGGCTTTGAAAATCTGTATACAGAGAAAACATCCATACCTTATCCTGTGCCTTATGATTATTGGACGTCTGTGGTATATTCTCTTTATTTGTAAGGGGAGCTTTCTTCTTTTCTATTCTAGTCTTCATGGTTCCTGGCAGACCAAAGTGTTGCGTACAATAAAACCGTCCGCCATTCTTATCTCTATCAAACGTATGATTTCCTAGAAAATAAATGTTCAATTGATACATATATTCACGTCCTGGAAACAATAATAAACATGTTTTGTAATTTTTCGTGTTTCTTTCGCACCTATTCGTAACGAAGTCGAGCAGTATTCACAGCGGAAGCAGCCGCGATGGAAGGACTTGCCCTCGGCGGTGAGACGTTCCATCAGGTAGACGCGTTTGTCGCAGAAATGGCACATCTCCGAGCCGCCCTGAGCTGGCAACGTTATTGCTGCTTTTGAGTTCTGAAATCGTATTTAATCGGATATTAACTATGAAAACATGAAAAGACGTGAATGAGGATAAATTAATCCCACACAACCGAACAAAAGTACTATACAGATGATGAATGGAGAAAGAACTTGCAGTGAAACATAAAACGTGCTTTTGTTTAATTTTATTTTAAATTGGTGAGAATAATGCGTTATTTTTATTACTATGATGATGATGATGATGATGATAATGGTTTGAGACATTTAGAGCTGAGAAAATGTATGACTGTATACAGTTGTTATTTGAACTATAAAAACTGTTGTTAGTTACGTGAAACTTAATCCTTGCTGGAGTACGTAATCATTTGAAATTATCGAATTTGTGTTAAGTAATTAATTAATTTTTTTTATTAGTTTATTGCGTTATTTATGAAAGATAATTATGCATTAGTATAATCCGAAGATTGCAAGACTAAAATCATAATTTTCGTCTATTTCAATTAAACAACAAAGCGCATTTTAACAATGTGCTACGTATGGTTATTATACAGGGAACATCTTGACTTAAAACATAGATAAAGTGAAGTATCCAATATTACCATAGTAAATTAAAGAGTAATAAAAAAATTGACGGTAGTCCAGCATCGATCGACATCAAGTTATTAATACTAAGATGTTTGAGGCGATACATCGAGGGTAAGCTTATTTTATCGATAATTCTATTGGCAGATGATGGAAGCGGCGCGAATGAATAGTCGAAAAATCGTTGAATAATTAGCTTTTTTGTATCATTCAAAGCAATGCGCCAAGGTATCTTCTCCTCCACAACAGCAGCCATGCTCTATACTTTTTACTATCTCAGAAACCAAATTATGTGTGAGGGCATACTTTAACATGTAGCATACGTGGCGTGAATCCGCGATACTTGTATTCAACATTTTTAAAAACAGATTTTTTTATTTTCACTTGTAAATACACAAAAATAAATCTACAAACTACACAATGCTTTAACTACATATACTCTTGTAGATAAAAAATGTAATTAATATCAGTACATTTTAAAAACACAACTTTACAAGAATGCTCATTAATGTCCTTCGAATATCAGAAATAAAAAAAGTCTAATCATTTCTTAATGCTATCGAATTACATGAAGATGATGAAGCTTTCAATCTATTTTGTCATTAAGGAGACACTACCGTGATTTCAAAGTAAGTTCAAAAAGCAAAGGCAAGAATGCAAGAATAAATAAGAATAGTGTATCCCATAGCGGGTGAGTGCACTGGAGAGAGCGAGAGGGAGAGAGAGAGAAGTTATTAGAAAGCCCCTTATAAGTCATTAGTATTTGAACTACGAGTTGCTATCTGTTGCTTGAGAGAAAGAGTCATTGAATCAGATAAAAGCAAAGTTCAAGCAGAGAAAAACACGACAATTTTTAAGCGATTAGCCCGGAAAACTCCAGCCCACTCTCCCTAAAAAGAAAAAGAAGAAGCAAGCTTGTATACAAAAGCAGAGCCGTGAAGTAAGATAGATAAATAGCGTAATAAGTAAGTAATCAACAGGTCGTGTAGTAAACGCAGTACGGAGCGGCTGTGATGCGATTTTTTTCCCTTTGCAACTGCCAAAGAATAATTACCGATCTCTGGACCTTGGGCTGCTCGACCGCGGACGCCGCGGCGGCGACCTCCTGATTCTTATTGGCGAACTGCTCGGCCATCGCCGAGACCTTATTGTGCCCGAGCACATTACCCTCTTTGATCTTGCGGTCTATGCTCTTCAGGGTACTGTCAATGTCCGCGTACTTACTGTCCGTCTCCATCGGCTCGCGGCCCTTCTTCTCCATCTTTGTCTGCCGAGCTAAAAACTGAATGAAGCATATAGTTGTCTGAGGGGATCCTCGTCTTGCTTGCCATTTTGGGTTGTTTAAACGGGGGTTAGTTTCGACAATTTAAGGGGAGAAAGCGTTATGTCATTTTTGCGCAGTTTGGAAATTTCTTAATTTTTCAAATACTTTTAAAGGTTTGTAGCACATAATCCATGTGTTGGGTTAATTCTTATTATCTTGACTTTAAGTAATTTCAGCTATTACGAAGCTTGAATGAATTATGTGCATATTTTCTACCCTCTTCCCTCAACATGCGAATTCTTAAAATTTTCAGCCAACCTGCTCGCGACTCCACTTTGGCACTCGTTCAACTCTATCGTGACGCACACCGCGACCCATCTTGTTCTCCTCGATTTTCTTCTCGATTTCCTTGACGTTCCAGTCGGTTTTCTCGATTTTACCTATCAATCACGCAATGAAAATAATTAAAAAATTCTATTCAGTCAACGCATTTGAAATCTAAGAACATAATGGAAACGTACCGATAGCACGTAATAAGTCTTTGGGTTTCTTTTCCGAAGCGGCGGTTCCCTTCAGCTTCTCCTCGATATTCTTTATCCTGCCGGAAAATCCTTCGTCGATACTGCCTCGATGGTGGCCCGCGTGGAGTTTCGGTTCTCGGTCCTGTGAATTCATCAGAGCTTTCGTTATTTACACGATTTACACAAAGCGAACAAGGCATGGGAACAAATGTCGCAAATATAAACATCGGATTAGTTGAAAACATCAAACACTTGGAAGCTGCAAAAAGGTAAATGTTTTAGATCTTATGTGGTAAGTAATAGTTTAGTAGGTAGCCGATGATAAGACATCTAGAAGTGGCTAAAGGGCTTAAATTAATTGATCCACACAAAGTAGCTTTGATTCTGAACAATTTGTAAATTATAATTCGATCATTTTTTTCGTCCAATATTATTCAGAATCACAGTATCTTTTAAAAGAAGTATCGATAAAGTTGATAAGTTATAAGTTGACTTTATCAAGGCTTCTAACGTAAAACTCTCCATGCTCACAAACTTTCATAAACGTTATGTTAGGTAGGTTACGTCATCTTGCTAAAACAAAACGGTCAGATCATCCTAGAGGACGGATAGTTGTTACACAATCTGGTAAATTTATACACAACAACAATCTCAAAGAAAAGAAAACATCGATTTCGGAGCCACGCATCGGCTTACGGGGTAGAGTATTTTCTGCTCGAGGTCTTTGACGCGGTCCTTGAAATCGGGTGCAGTCTGTCGATACAAAAATATCGAGTAGTCCTCAAAGGGCTCGTCTTTGTCACGCTTCGCATTCGCCTGAAGCATCTGCATACTCTTGTAGAACTGTTGGGTGGCGCGTTTACGCTGGTATTGGCGACGCAACATGCGCTCCAGGCGGTTCTTCTCGATGTCCTGGAGACGCTGCGTGCGCTCCTCCTTTTGGTTTGAGTTGTGCGATGATTTATTTGGTTTTTTAGTTTTTGATTTTGCGAGTAAATGTTTCATAAATGATTTTTGAAAAATATCTTAAATTACTTTAATTCTGCAAGAAAAAAATCGTGTACATACATGCATATGCGTATCAAATTACGTAAAACAATATTATCCAAGTACTTGATTACTCAAAACGAACACAACTTTTGGAGCTTTTCTAAACCGCATGCAAGTACGATACAGCACATAATCAGTTCCAAGAAGTTATTTCAAGAAACCGTGAAGTATTCATAAATGCACGACGTACACAATTTTCTTTTAAATCGACAGACGAACAAACGTTTTCATAACTGTATCACACAGCTTTGATTAATGGTTAAAAATTGGATATAATCAATATCTGAAATAAGACTGCTCGAACACGTAAGATTTAAAAAAGGTGAATTTTATTACACAGTAACTGACTTTCAAGAGTGATAATTTTCTTAACTTGGACTCATTACAAACTTCGCAATCATTGAATTTCCATGTTCATTAAAACGGTGATAACTCCAGCAGAAGTGAACAACGTCAATATCAATATTCCTCGAAAAATGCTAGACAGCATCGTCTGCCACTTCGACTGAAGAGAAAGAATAATAAAACTTTCTTTTATCTTCTTTCCTGAATGTAATGCTCTTTGATACTATGCCGACTTGACATTCGCAACGAATGAAATTATCAGAGGTGGACCAGCTTTATCGAAGTGACTAAGGTTTAAACATTTATAAAAGAAGTTGTACAAAAAAAGAAATCATAAAAATATAGATAAAAAATTATCATATCATAATAACGTTGTGCTGCTCTGCGATGATAACAATTTTTTGTTAGCCAAGTTCTTCTCAGAAATGTCAGTTTACAAACAATATTTGAATCAACTAACGAAGCAATAAATGCTATCGATTCTCTTGAAGTGACCAGTCCACCTCTGAGAAAAAATTTCGAAAAAAATCAGACTCTGATAATTCAATAACTCACCACAGTGGCTCCCATCTTCTCGGTGCTTCTTCTCTTACGCGCGTGCCGTCTTGCCAACGTATCCGCGGACGGTTTTTTGTCCATCGGCAGCGGCAGATTCTCGTTGACGTGCCTCGACCTCCTCGCTCGCGTTCCCGGCACGTCCTGCTTCGTTATTCGACCGAGTAGATGGGCTTTTTGCTCAGCTGTAAGCTCGCTCAGCTTTTGTGAAAACGTAGGCCTGTCCTCAGTCTCTGGTTCCAGTTTCGGGTGTTTAATATGTGGTATTTCTCCACGAAACGCCTCGTAAATCTGTGTAAGGTACGAGAACATAGTCAGCTTGTCCGGTACCTCACACTGCACCATCTCCTCGCCCGTCATTATCTAGAGTAAACGGATTAGATCGTTAATGATAAGTATAACTATAAATTTAGAGTTGCTATAGTCACCAACGAATTATTTCTGCAGAAACTTACCGCAGGGATGCCGAGCTCCTTCTCAAGGATATCGAATGCGACCTGGTTGTTGGTTACGGGATCGTCCTTCTTGAGAGCATGGTAGTCTATGAGATCGGGCCTATAGCGATGGATGATTGCGGCGATGGCCAGGCCACTCTTGAACGAAACACCCATGTCATGGATACGCACGCCATCGTACAAGGCGACCTGCCGCTGCAGCCAGTGCAGCAACGTGTCCGGATGCACCTGTGAATCTGAAAAAGGAATATTCATGGCGTTTACTTTTTCAAATATTCCGCTGAAAGCCGAAGTAAGAGACATTCCGTTAATAGATTTAATTAAACATTGAATGCTCAATTTATTCACCTTTCCTCCGCCGCTTCTTGGGCAAGTCGATAGCAGTCTGCACCGGCGACAATTTGAAAGTTTCCGGGTCGTCGGTGTCGAGTAAACTTCGTACTTGCGTCGAAGTTACAGAGCGCACGTTTAGATTCGGATACCTGCAAGTAAGTTTATATGCGATACAATTAAACTCCGAAGCTGCTATATCCTAACGAGTCTTGCTCTCAAGTTTGCTCAACGCGATATGAGCAGCCGTAGATGTTTATCACCGAACAAGTATACTGCAACTCGAAAGACGAATCCAGTCCTTCAGCGTTTTCGAGCAAACTCTCGGGCGAAGAGAAAGAAGCGCATAAAATAGGAGAAGAAAATTAATCTGACCTTGTGTGGGGATCGAGAGTGTAGGCAGCGTAATCCCTGTTGAGGTTCTCGGGCGTCGTTTGCCCGAGTAGCCTGTAAATGGATTCTCGCTCCGCTATCACCTCGAGGGGCGTAAGCGAAGCGCCCCATCCCTTGATGGCCCAGCAAGCGTCCATTGAGCTGAGAAAGCCGCGGGCGCAACCGGAACCCGTCGGCCAGAAAGGCTATGGAGAAACATTTTTTTTTCTTTTATTTTCGCTCGTCTTCGCACATAATGCGATTTAAATGGTTTCGAGGAGAAGAAGGTCGTGGCGTTAATTAGCATCCATTTTGCGAATAATAATAATTCACCTCGAGAAGACTGTCTCCGACGAGGATCATGAGTAGCCGGTGTCCTCGTCGCTCGAGCACCCGACTCGCGTTTTCCGCGGCGTACATCGACGTAAAGTCGAACATAGCGACGTCCGGCTGGCCATAGTGGTTAACAGCGAACTCCATGTCCATCATCTGGTACTCGGTGGAGAACTCGGCGGCTTCGCGCGCGTATAGCATCAGGGCCTCTCGGTCGACGTTCTCCTTTGCCAGCAGTTTCGCCGTGTCTGGATGGTCCTGCACATTCGATTGTATATACACGTTACAGTTGATCGATTAAAAATACTAATGATTATACGATATAAAAAATCCAAACTCACCTGGAGAATGACGCCTTTGTCGATGAGGCTGTGCTTCTTGGCAGTCATGACGAAGTAGTGCGTGTCGTCCTTGTAGTAGACAATGTTCTCGAGATCGATGCCAGTCTCGGAGTAGAGCTCTTTGAAGAACTTCTGATTGAAGATAAAAGCGACGCCGCTGATCTCCTCGACGCGGGCCTCTGCCTCGGTGCGCTTGTTGATGAAGTTCGCAGTGATGGCTATCGCAAGCTTACCCCGGAATTCCTTACGCTTGAAGCCTTCGAGGGTGTTGCGCTTGCCGTCAGCACCGATCAGGACATCGAACTCGTACTGCGAGACCGGATGGTCGGCCGGCACCGTTTTCGCTCGCCAGCCGATTTCTGTGAATTCGTTACATTTAGGTATACATTACAAGTTTCGAAACGACAAAGTCCCCATCATAATTTTCGCTCTAAGAGCTCAGACGTTCCCGCTGAAAGCTTATTAACGTTGATCCCCCAAGCCATCAAAGCTCGTCGTCTCTCCCTTCATCACGAAAATCACACAGCTATATACAGTACTCACTTCCTCCCTCCTGATCTTCAGGCGGCGGTACGAGTTGCTCGAAGCTGACGTTCTCGTGGAATTCGACGCCGAGGATAAGGGCGACCTTGAGAAGGATACATTGTAGCTGCCTGATGCTGATGTGGTCGATCGAGCCGGCGCAGAATTTACCAAAGAACTTTTTGGCACCGAGGCCGCGTAGATCCTGGATGACAAACGGCCAGAGATGGAGGACGTTGTTGCGCGACATCCGGTCGCGCTTCTCTACCACCACAACCTTGGCGCCCAGGAGCTGGGCTTCGATCGCCGAACGCATGCCGCAAGGCCCGCCACCGATTATCAGCACCTGCGGGAAATTTTGAGTTTATTATAGCCGGACGAATAGACTTTGAAAAGTCAATGTTTGTCGTAAACGTCTGTTAAAATAACTTTTATAGCTTTGCGCGTAAGATATTTCAAAGGAATCTGACTTACCCTCGTGTTGAGACATGCCTTTCCCCGATTGTAGCACTTGTGATTGGCTCTCTGGTCGAACTTCTTCCATAGCGCCTGAGCTTTCCACGATCTGAGCTTGGACTTGAGCTTTGGATAGAACTGATGGAAGTTCGTCGGCTTTATCTTGAGTAAGTCGCAAAGATGTCGGAAATGCCCGAGGATTGACTTAAGGGTCGTGGCGTTGCAAAATTGATCGAAGACCTCGCCGGCCAGCGCCACGTCTGGCGAGGCCATCTGCTTCCGATTCTGCTGGTGCTGCAGGTGGTCCATTTTCTCGCGCGCTTTTGGCAAGTTCCGTTAGGCAGTGCGGATTAGGGCTACTGCTACTGCTACGACTACGTCTGGATCGCGTTTGTGCGCTTCAGTCTGTGTCATTACCTGGAACAGAGCAAAATTGTGGAGATGTTGATTTTTATTCGAAAAATTTGCTTTCGGAAAGAAAGAGTCGTCATTTTCCTCGACAGTCTCAAATTCACGCTCATACGGTCTAATTTAAATCTATCATCTATATTCCTCTCTTTGCCACACGTGCGCATATAAAACAAGATATGGAAGCGGAAGCAATAAACTCGCATCTCTCATAATTATATCGTCATCCGCCTCATCCAGACACGCGTGCGAATCCACATCGTTGGCTTTGGGCCACTGACGTGTACTGCTATCGGAGACTCTCGAGACAAATAGTCCCAAGTAGGTATATGGCTACTGGTGTAAACAGATGAGCCGCGAACGTTCGGCCCATATTCGCGAGTCGCGTGTGTGCGCGCTCGAAATAACCTCCTTATTGATTCATAAGCACTGCAATTAGCTCGTTTGCCGAGAGGGGGAGAGAGAGAGAGAGTGAGAGGAGGTGCGCAACGGTACAGCAGTGCTGCCCAGGTTGGAAATAGATTAGAAGTGAAGAGAAGAGAGAAAGAGAGAGAGAGAGAGAGAGTTAATTCGAGTGTAGGGCGCGTTTTTCCCGATGGAATTCCGGCTCGCTCGGCGCCGATGGATCGTGAGGCACTCTCCGATGGCGGTTCCTCGTGCCTGGCGATGCGCTCGGGCCGAGAGCTGCTCTAAATCCGGAGTTGTAAGGACTTTTAAGGCGAGGGAAGGTATACAGCGCAGTGTAATTCTAGACAGGAGGGTGTGGATCTCGCGATTATTGTTACTGATGAATATCTTCTCATTTTTATGGCTCATATATCGGTCAAAGGAGTGTTCTGTGCGTTAAATACAGGAGAAATTCTCTCATGCAATTGGTAATTTCATTCGATAATCATATTGGTATCTTCACTCGAGGCTGCATCCAAAGTAACGTGAAAAGCAAGATGTATCGATTAACAAGCGTCGTGGCTTTCGTTGTCTTGGCTCTCTTGATAGAAAGCGAAGTAAGTGATAGTTCAACAGCTACAGCATTATCTTACGGTATTTTGGAGAATCATTCCGGGTCCCTGCGACACGAAACGGGAAATCGGTCGCGTGCCGAATATCAACGCCGGATCTATATATACCTTTTTGTCGACGCTCTGTCGTGCGACATAACGCCCGCACTCGCAGAGACACGGATTTACCGGGCGAGCGCATGTGCGCCGATTATTAAACGAGCCCTACTATGTGAGACACGTTAGTGCGCGTGTTGCAGCATCTTGAGAAATCTCGTGACTTGTGTGAAGTAGAATCAACTGCGCAATCATATTTTTTATTTACGTTTCGGCCTGTACATTTTATTGCGTGAATTGGTGCATTCGATATACGTTTGTGAATTTACGGTCTGCTTATGCTTTTCGTTGATTGGCTTTGTGTATATAGTATAAAATTTTCTGGATTCTCGAAATCAAGCTGGATGGACGCATTGGCAGTGGTTTCAAGGGGAATTTATGTTTTTTTTTTTGCAAGGAATCGAATGCCAGTCATCAGAACGCGCTCGCGCTATCGGTTCGGCCGCGGCGATGGATTTTTCGAAAATCAAAATATTTCGGATTTTCGAAATCGGGCTGAATTCGTGCTAGGGGATGCACATCGGGCCTAGAAAGTTGTGTTTTTTCGAGCAACTTGGAATAATCATCGAATTCAAATCCTTTTTCCAAAAAAATAAAAGACATCAACCTTACATTGATCCTTCAAATATTGTGAAACTTTAAACTACCAATAATACAGTCTCTATAATTTATTAATTTAAAATCCAAGATTTCCATGAGCAAAATACCCATAACAATTGAATAAAAAAATATACGCGCGCTCTGTCGATTCTAGTATTCATAAGCTCTGGGCCGAAATTCCTAAATAATAAAAGAAAAAACTATCTCCAATCGTATCACCGCAAAGTTTCGTACTCGAAAATCTGTCAAACTTCGAAGCAAATTCTCCTTTTGCTCACTTCTTCTCGTCAGCTCTGAAAATCAACATTCCGCACCGAGCGTTGCGGCACTATATAGAGTCTTGGCATCCACCGCGACACCAACTGCGAAATCGCTCGATTCTCGCGCTTGCCATTAGCGTGCTATAGCCACGGTTCTTTGAACTTACAGTTCTGATAGTTTTGTAGATCGCCGGCCGGTTGTGTATACGTATTAACACGCCACGCGCGCGCGGCAAGTTAAGTATACGTCGACGAACTTATACTATATACACGCGTTGGGCTTCGTGAATAAGCTTAACGAGCCGGTGTGTGGAAGGTATATATATAAGGCGCAGCAGACAAGTTTTGAATTACTTCGTTTAGTAGGAAGATTTGGACTGTGATGATGAGTGAGCTTTTGGAAGCTCGGAGTGCAAACTATAACTTATTTTGGGAATCAGGTTTGCCAAAAATTCGTGCAACTTTATAGAAACGCGTGTATACGCAATTCCATCACTAAAAACTTCCCTCTCCCACGTGAATTAGCACTCGTTAATTAACCCCACAGAGAAAACACTTTCAGCGAACGGAAAAAATCACCGCGACTCAGCGAAACAATGCGGCATTTCCGAGAGCCACGTATGTAGGAGTGAAAAAACCGCACACCATAAACCCCCTGGAAAAACGTACTACAAGCAAAGCTCAACCCCTCGATTATATATATGCGCGCGTGCAAAAAAGACCAGCCGCCCCCTTCGTACGTGCCTCTGCACTTTGTTAACGCGATAAAAAGCATGCGGGGAAAGTCTCTCTCTCTCTCTCTCTCTCTCTCTGGCGCTCGTTTCTCCTTTTCTTTTTACCGTAGCATTGGCCGAGTCGGTAGTAGTAGTATAGTCCCCCGTTTTGGAGTGCCAAGGAAAGTTTTTAATGCGTTTGAGATCTACTTCGTTCGCGTGTCTGTGTGTGCAGCTGATGTTGCTCTCGCCACGAGAGTATGTAAGGCGGATGCTTGAGCTCGTTGTTATGGGTTCCGATGGGAGATATAGAATGCGGGAGAGCTGTTTTTGCACGTGTATAAGCTTTTTTTTGACGGGCTTTGGAAGATTCATCATTGCTGCGAAGTTTGCTCGGTTAACTTTCGATTATTGCATATAGAGAGGCGTCAGGGGGCTTAGAAAGTTATGTATCTATTTTAGAGAAATACTTCTGCATCAGCAGTTGAAGAAAGCGAAGCATTAATTAAGTTCACCGGATTCTGTATCGGTTAAAGGAATGCTCTCTCGAATCCAGGTGAAATTCCGAGCGCAGCTTTTCACCAGAGTTTCTCAATCTTGTCATCGATCGAGTTTGACGAGTATGGGCTTGAGAGAGCGAGCGAGACGACAAAAACTATTCAAATACTCGCAAAAGAATCCGATATATGCTAGAATTTCCAAACGAGTGCCTGATGCGCAACAATGAACTTATGGTACTTTAAATTTCAAACGACACGTCAAAAACGCGCGAAATTTCCGGGCCATTGTCATATACGCGATCGCAAATCTCCATTCCGCAGTGAGTAACTGGGTAAAGGGTTTAGGTTAAAGATACTATTAGAAGAGTCATCGAGCTATACTCTCAGTTGTGCAATAAATTTTTGGAACCGAGCCCACGATCCCCATATCTCTCTCCCGGGCCATTGTTCTTCTCTTTGCTTGCGAGAAGTAACATAGCGAGAATAAGGAGCTAGAGATAAAAAAAAAACAGCGTGAATTTTTGCTGTACATATGTATATAGGAGAGCGCAAGATCGATCGGTCACGAGTGTGCGACTTTAATTGATTTATCGACCGTCGGGATCTTTTTCTGCACGGCCGCCTGCGGAATTTGTACGAACGTCCGATAGAGTATTGATCGAGAGCCACGACGAGAAAGGATAGGTGCTATCGTGAGTTTTTTTGCTATCTCCGATCACTCTAGGTGTTGAATGTAGTGGGTGTCTTGGTTGGGAAATTTTTATTGTAAACACAGTATCTTGCCAACGCGCGGTGTGAATCTTGAGACAAGGATCGCCTTTGTTTTATCGTAATTTTGAGATAATTGATTTATTCCGCGGGCGGGCTATTTTTATCAGAGTCTCGTCGGCTATATCTGGAAAGCAATTAAAAATAATTGACGCTGCTATTATGAGATATATGACAATAGGCCGAAGTATTGCTCGGAGCCAGAAAATGTATTTTACGACTGCGCGAGAAACAATGTGTTCTGGCCAAAAGCCGAATAAATAAGTTATAACAATGTTCGAGAAGCGCATTAAATATGTCGAATAGCCAAGCTATACTTAAATAGACTCTTCGGTGATGGAGAGTTGCTCTGACCTCTTTTAACCCTTTGACGTCGTGCAGCCGGTGCGGTATATAGTAATACACACTCGGGGTTCTTGAAAAATTCAATATTTAATTTTAAAGCGGTTTAATTTATAGTATCGATTCGGCGAACCAAGTCTACTGTTTCGCCACCTAACTAGCAACGTGCAATTATTATCAACATGCATATAAGTAAATAGATATAGAGTTTGTACTCTTGTGCAAATACGAGAAAAAGGCTTCAACATCAGAAATCGTCGAATGTTTTGACTCACCGCATATATACCACCTCGCCTTCGATATTTACCAAAACATCCTGTACAGTATATCATTCAACAAGTGCGGCTTATATATGCAAGTGTCCGGTAGTACCGGTCGGCTCTCGTTACGCAAGTCGCGCCCATAGCTCCAAACTCGACTTTCTGCAAAATCGCGTTTTTCCGCGTAAATCACTTCACATAGGGAAGGGAACCGATTTCCGCGCGCGTCATTGTACGTATATACGCGCGCTCGCGCTTATTCCGGTCATTATAGAGCAAATTGTTTGGCTTCGCTTCGATGACTCCCACGTGTACTTTCGATTCTGCAAAGTGATCGGCTCGTTGATTGTCATAGTGTGTTTTATAGATACAGTTGAATTGAGACTATATTGCGCCGAGTGATTCTCGCGATGAGTAATTTGATTTATCGAATATATTTTCGCACCTTTATCGACCCTACTCTCAACGAGAATTTATCATCTTTTGATCGAGTTAAAAGGTGATACAATGATTCACTCGTTATTATATTGCACGACCGAAACGCGCTTTAAATTTCATATATCCACGAGCTCGAATTCGACGAGAGAAGCTCAATTGAGATAAATGTTAATTTCATACCGCTCATTATACGTCCACGCGCGAAAAATAATTTCGTTCGCAGAGATAACGCGCTAATGCAATTTCCTCACTTCTGTTTGATTCAGCACCGACAACCACCTGAATAAAATTCGCTATCAGAGCAAACCACGTTTGTTGTTGCAACAACGGAAGATCAGCTTTAATCCTCTCGTTTCACTTATTTTTATCTTATCGCGCACCTTCATAACTAAATTAATTTCCGAGAAACGCCTGAATCATATACCGGTAGAATTAACTTTTACACTGCGTTTCAAGGAATCCAAAATTATATGTACAGAGCCTGCAGTCCTCCGTCAGAATCAAGAATAAATTCCGAATAATCTCGCCGAGCGATCGATTTCTTCAAACGCCTTTTCACTCAACGAACGCGTCGCACACACATATCGCCTTATTCACGAAAGTTAAAAAACTGGAAGAGTATCAGAACATCGGGAAGACAGAGTTTGCGCGCGATTTGTTTTCCCATCAGCGTGTAACGCGAAAATGCACGTGTAGCCGCGTGTGTTTACATAACACACAATGCTCTCGAGGAAAGGCAAGCCGGAAGAGTTTCGAAGACGACTCGAAATACCTGAACTCGTAATGTGACCGGAGCGCACGGCTCTTATTACCGGAGCGACCGCCTTTTGAGAAATTCCTGACTTGTTGGTTTTATAACATACACGTATAAGAGGACGAATTTTTTTTGTTTGAAGTATTTGTAAGGTTTGCTTAAAATGGGTCGGGAGATCGATATTGATCGGTGTATACGTGAATGCAGTCGATTTATATTTATGAGGGGTTCGGATGACTCTTTTTGTGATATGAATGCGAACGAGAGAGAGTGTGTGTGCATTTTTATTGTTTCGGGGAAGAAACTTGACGTGTTGGATCAATTTTCAAAAAGAAATTCGTTTGTGGAGAGACTTAACGATTAGTAGCCGATTATATAATCCACATGAGCTCGAAATGAAATAAACTTGAGAGAGGGTTAATTCAGTTATTTGAATGCCGATTTTATTGCTTATCAAATAAAATTACGGCTGCGGCTATAATAACGTTTACGTAACGCATAAAGTGTAACAACTCGATACAAAACACTTTGGCCTATAATTGCTCGTTCGCCAATTTCATTATACCGATCTCGTATATATACATAGCGTTGCAACTCAATCGAATGATCGCCAGATTTTTCTACGACGATATTATACTTTATTCAATCTTCAAAAACGAAATTACATCCATTAGACACATTTAAGGCCATCAAGTACACAAACACACAGGGTCTTGATGGGTACGTCATCAGACCTCATTATGCCGATCGTTTCCAAATTGGATCATCAACCACTCAAACGTACACAGACACAGACACACCAAAGCTCAAGCTCGTCGTATATACCTATAGCTCCGTATATCAGCGCAGCACTGGTTCCACTACTGGAATAATTCACTGAAGTCAACAAAACACGGGAACAAAAGTTTGTAATAATTTCGTCGCAGTTGAAACACAAAATCTCCTTCGACTGTCCGTGTCGCATGTTACACCGGCAATTTGCTATCAGTCCTCTCGCGTCACTTACACAACTGAACTCTCAACGAACGAACGAACGAACGAACGAACGAACGAACGAACGCACTCTCCCGAAGAGAAAAAGCGCAGCCGAGCGAACGATGCTCTCTTTCTCGCAGGGGGCAGATGAGTGCGCGCCGAGCTCACAGCTCTATAAATAGGCCGTCCAAGTGGGCAACGAGATGCACGCAATCCTGACTCGTCGACGACGACGCTGTTGGAAGTAGAACGCAAGTTCGCCGTCGACCAATTTTACTGCAGCGCTGCTGAGTTAGAAAGAGAGGAGACGCGCGGGAGAGTCCGTAGGCGGTTTTTGATGCGACGAGACCCCCCCACTTGAGATTCTGAGGTATATAGCGTCGTGGAAAGAAGAGGTGTGAGCTTTTTGGATTTGTAGATCGTTTGGTTGGAACGTTTTCTTTAAACTGGGTTTTTGGAACGACGACGCATTTCTGTGTGGGAAACAGGTGCTGCGGCGGATCGATCAACGCGAGCGAGAGCTTTTTACGAGGACTTTAAACTCTGGACTAAAATAACCACTTAATTAGAACCGGAATTTCCATTCTGGAATATTCATCGCGCGACACCCCGCAAATTTTCCTTCGCGCGTGCGCCTAAATTACTCTACACGAAGCCAGCCAAGAAGAAGATGACACCCATCAGCTCATCAGGCTTCGCTCATATAGCCTTCGCACAAAAGTAGGAAGCAATTTCTGCCCGCCGCGTGTACACCAAAAACTCTTTAGACTTATATACAATATAATACTCGTTCCCAAGAGTGCTGGTGTCGTCGGAACGAGGAAAACGCGTGTAACGAGCTTGAATTGAACCGTCCGGCGGCAGCAGAGAATAAGAAGTCACACGTGGGCGTCATCTTGTCGCCTCGAGGATTTTTCGGTTGTAGACGTCCCGGCGAGAGAAAGCAATTTCACGACGACGCGATACCTACGCGCAATGAAATCGAAGGCCTTCCGTCCTTTTCTTTTCCCCCTTTCGCTTGATTGGCCGCACAGAGGGTCGAATGAAATATGAGGGAGGCCTGCCGAGTGACAGTTCTGCTATTGCCTATTATATTGGAATTAATGCGGAGGTACCGTTACTGCTGCTGCTGATGGCGTTTTATTCGCTGCTGATTAAAGCTCGTGAACGAAGTGCGCGGGCTTTTCGCGGCGAGTGTGAGTCATTGTTTTGGATCGGAGTTTATTGATGATATATTGACGATCGTAATTTCTTTTTTGAGCTTTTTGGGATATAACCCGCGCGAGACTGTATAAACGTGGAGGAAATCCTGACGAATAAAATTATATGCTGGATGAATCACAGCGATTGGAATTTTCCAGTCTTCGTTGCTAGCTATATATGTTTTAAATCATCCTTTCATACTCTTCCGTGATAGGCATCAAGAAATGACGTTTATGAACACCTACAAATCACAGAAAAGAAATAACAATGAAACTGTACTAAAAACCGAACCTAACGGAACGAAACTCGCGATCCAAGCATTCAATTTTATATAGTATAAGAAAACAAAATTGAAAGCGCTTGACTGCAAGACGAAGCAAAAACGAGATGCAATAATAAGCGATTCCTCATCTCAAAGAGAAATAGAAAGGAGACGACTGTGCTCCCAGTGATCGAGTGAGAGGCGATACAGCGCCGACTTTTCCGATCCAATACACTCGACATTCTCGCTTTTCACTCTTGAATCCCGTCAGGTCGAATGCTGCCGTTGCCTATTGTTTACGACGATGCGCTCGAGAGGATTGATCTGGACCGAGTCGTGTTGTAGGTGCCGCTGACGAAATAGGGGGAATATAAGCCTTGTTTATGGGGAAATTTCACACTTTTGTGCGCTCAGGCTCTGGATTAATCTATTAGCGCTGTGAATTTCTCTTTTGTGTTTGGAGAGAAAGAGTATAGTGAATCGCATCAGAGAGTTGTCTTTGTTGGAGGTTTAATTGTTCGGTACGAATGGCCGAGACGCCGAGAGAGCTTCTTGTTAGACCGATAGCGTTCGAAATACAATCATGTTTTTTTTTAAAAGAAGAAAATATATTTTCATCCAACGCAATAGGTTGTAGTGAATCATTCGGCTCGAATTTGCAACGTATATACGCATTGCATATAAACCGCTATTTTGATCGGAGAATATTTCGCGCTCCGTTACTTCCACGACGTAACTAACGACGCTGTATACATCAACGAGGCACCTGATGTGTGTTCGTGCGTGCGTGTATCCGGTAGTCAAAATATGCCCTCTTGTTTATTGTGTATACAGCACGAAACGAAACTCGACAATGATGATGCGTGTGTAAACGGGTCTCCGATGCCAAAATCTTGCGGCAATTAGGAATGCGCAGCTATACCCAGGGTGGATGTCCTAATTATGTAATATTTCGCTGAGGTGCAGGCGAGGTGATAAATTTGAGTTTTCGTTTCGTTTTGTGAGCTGAGAGTGGAGGTTTGTGCAGGTGAGAAGTTTCGATTAATAGCTTGTGCTCTGTATGAATTATTCTAGATCTGATGGTTAGATGAAGATTATAAAAGTATGTAACAATAGTGAGCAAACTTTATTAAGTGCCTTATGAATGAAATTAGACTCTGTTAGACTAGAATTACGCTCTATCAGGTGTGAAATTCCAGCTCGCTTGTATAGTGGGGAACAAACAATAATAACTTAACTATACTTCCGTAACGATTATAATTAATTATCTAGTTTTATCAGTTCGGTTGATTATTATATATCTTAATTTTATTCATACAAAAATTTCAATTTTTTGTTCCTAATTTGAAAAACTCAGTTTCCACGATAAATTTCTCTAGCAATCGCAAACACTTTGAAATAACGAAATAATTAGGACACCGCCCCCCTCCCTTCATTCTTCACCACAGTACAACGCAGTCATTGTTCTATTTTTCCGTCGCCACGCGTCCGCGCGTTGCAGCACGTTTCTTCGTCGTCGCGGTAGTTCGAGCGGTCAGGGCGCGTTATAGCCGTCGTCTATATTATAACGAATGTGTGTACAGCGTTTGCTACGAAGCAGTGCGAGTGTGTGTCATCGGCCGTCTAATTATAGTCCGGCGTCGTATAGTCGTCGGTTTCGCGCGCGATGTTTGTTTGGATGGGATTTTTTACGTCGCGGGAGACGCGATGCATCACAGCTGCAGGTGTCTTGCTTTGAAAATTTTACTCGCGTGTTATTTATAGGCTTTTGTTTGTTTGTTTGTTTATTTGGGTCGGTGGTCGGGCTATTGTGATAATTTTGCGATGTATATAATTGGACGGGATATTGATATATGGAAGCAAAAAAAAAAAAAAAAAAAAAAA